>CM042838.1:83650103-84250103 GCA_023653725.1 Bungarus multicinctus
GCACTTTCTCTCTATTAATTGCTATTATGCAAAAGCACCTAGTAGACTTATCAAGGCTATATAAGGACTGACCTTTTTAGCATATGGATGAAAAGGTATCAGGAAATATCAGAATCATTGGTTAAATAGAGAAATTGAAACATATCCTTCAAGTGGTAGTGGGACATAACTTCCATACTGAGGTTAATATGTGTCCATGAAGTTATGAGACTTGGTTTGGTTTGAAAATAGATTTGCTTAAAATGAAACAAATTCTGTTTTTTCTATCTGTCTTTAGAAAGAAATGTCTAAATTTGATTTTTCCTTTAAATTAAAATAATGTAAACAAAATCTTCAAGCCTCATCACCAGACTAAAAATACCTACAGCATGGAAAATACGTTGCCTAATTAGATGCATGAAATGATATACCTTAGTCTTGTTTTATTCTCTTTAATTATTGTTGTAAATGTCTTCAGGATTCCTGATAGTAAAAAGTGAGATGGGTCATTATTCCTATTCTGTAACTGCTTTACTAACAAAGTTGTGCATCTGTTCTGTGATTTCTATGTCATCCTGCTAATAAAAGAAAAATATTTTTATTACAGTTCCTTATGTTCAAATGTGTAATGTTTCCAGATTTACATATTGTATGTATAAATTTCTAAATATAAACATTTTTGTATGGAGTTTTTTTTCTTTCTTGAAAAGAGAAATATTTTTATGGTGGATGCTAATTGATTCCCAGATTTTCATTTTTGTTTGTATCAGAGATTCCATTATGGTGGATTACTTCACATCACTTGAAAATATATTCATAACACTTTTATTTGCTATTCTTACTTGAGCCTTGTCTGCCAAATATCTCTTAAAGATGAAGAGGCACTCAGAAAACAAAGATGGCAAGATTAATGAACACCCTCCTAACATAGGCATTTAGATGAGACAATCTCATCTAAAGAGTTTTGCATTTACATTTTGTATTTTAGCTAAGATTTGATTTAAACTCAAGATTTGAAGATCATAAAGTCTATTCCTATTTGAGGTTCAAGTTTCAAAAGTAACAGAATTAAGTTCAAAATGGATTGTGATTTTATAAAAGAGAGAATCACCATCTACAAAGAGAAAAAAAAATCTAAACAATTGTATTCTTTCAAAACAAAATAACAATTATGAGAAAAAGACAATACAGGATGCTTCAAGCTGTTCAGCAAAGAGTTTATAGGGAATTTGTGCTAAAACATTTCTGAAGAATCTGAGAATAACTAAAAAAAAAAAAAATCACAACTTCCATAAAGTGTTACAAAATAAATTTCTCACTAAGGAATGAAGAATGAACTCTCCTTAACATTGGCACTTCAGCCCTTTGATGTTTGTTGTTATAGCTTATTGGAAGAATTAGTTTCTTCTAGATAATATGTTGGTATTTGTATGACACTTTTTGTTATCACCACTGTATTTATAATACACTGTAATTATTTTAAAAATTGGTTATATTATATAAGCAGTAACAAGGATCCTATCTTGGCTCTCTTCACAAAATTCACTCAAAATAAGACTAGTTAGAATGAAATTTGTGTGTGTGTGTGTATGTGTGTGTGTGTGTGTGTGTGTATACATATATATTTATTTATTTTATTTATTTATTTATTTTTCGTATTTCTATACCGCTCCCTCTCCCAAAGGGACTCGGGGCGGTGTACAGACTAAACATATAAAATAGATACAGTGAAACAGAATTTAAGATTGAGTCCCATCAGATAAAAATTAAACCCTTATTAAAATTTAAAATTTAAAAACCCCAAAGACCATTAATTGGCCAGGCCGGCCTGGTTAAAAAATAAGGTCTTAACTGTGTGCCGGAAGGTTAGGATGTCTGACATGGCTCGTATCTCTGGGGGGAGATAATTCCAAAGGGAGGGGGCTCCCACAGAGAAAGCACGTAACCTCGGGGCCGCCAGCCGACAACGATCAGGTGGCGGTACCCCAAGTAGGGTGAACCTGTGGGAGCGTACTGGGCGGCGGGAGGTTGTTGGTGGCAGCAGGCGGTCCCGTAAGTATCCAGGTCCCATGGAGCACTTTAAATACTATCAGTACCACCTTGAATCGAATCCGGAAGGCTACAGGAAGCCAGTGCAGTCCGCGGAGAAGTGGTATTACGTGGGCGTCCCGAGGGGCGCCCACGATCATCCGCGCGGCCGCATTCTGGACTAATTGCAACCTCCGGAGACTCTTCAAGGGGAGCCCCATGTAGAGAGCATTGCAATAATCCAAGCAGGAGATGACAAGGGCAGAAGTGACTGTGCGAAGTGCGTCCAGATCCAGAAAGGGCCGCAACTGGTAGATCAAACGAATCTTATAAAAAGCCTTCCTGGCGACGGCTGCAATATGTTCTTCCAAAGACAGCCGCACATCCAGGAGGACACCCAAGTTGCGTGCCCTTTCCACAGGGGTCAGTACCTCTCCCCCCACGGTCAGCGAAGGAACAAGCTGACTGTATCTGGGAGCAGGAAACCACAGCCACTCGGTTTTGGTCGGGTTGAGACGAAGCCTGTTACGACCCATCCAACCCCGCACGGCCTCCAGGCACCGGGTCATCACTTCAACGGCTTCGTTGGGGTGGCCTGGGGTGGAGATGTACAGCTGAGTATCATCAGCGTACTGATGGAACTCCACTCCAAAGCCACGGATGATCTCACCCAGCGGCTTTACATAAATGTTGAACAACAGGGGCGAGAGTACCGACCCCTGAGGCACCCCACAAAGCAGGGGCCTTGGGGTCGATCTCTGTCCCCCTGTCAACACAAATTGCAAACGGTCGGAGAGGAAGGAGGAGAACCACCGCAACACGGTGCCTCCAACACCTAACCCCTCCAATCGCTGCAACAAGATACTGTGGTCGACAGTATCAAAAGCCGCTGATAGATCTAACAGGACCAGGACAGAGGAACAACCTCTGTCTCGCGCCCTCCAGAGATCATCCATCAACGCGACCAACGCCGTCTCCGTGCTGTGCATACATATATATATATACATACATTATATTTTTCAGGAAGGTTAAGAGAAAATAAAGGAGGACTGAAGTTGCTGGAAAACTTCAGAGAGGAGATATAAAAATGTAGAGTAAGAAAATATAAGGTAGGAAGGTAGGAACAGGATTATACAAGAAAGTCCAAACCAGGTTAAATTAGAAAGCCATTTTTTGTCTACTTTCATGTGAACCTGCCTGAACAAATTCTAACGGTAAAAGGGAGACACCAAAATTAAAGAAGCACAAATGGGAACACATAATAAAATTCCCTGACCAGCTACTCATATCACTGTTATATTATAGCATATTACTAAGCATTCTCCATATATGGAAGAAATGCTATAAATTCAAGAATATCCAATGAATGTGCGAAGTACCTTTGAATTCTTCAGAAATGATTTATTGATTTAAAAGTATATGAGTCTATGTGACATCTTGAATTGAGAATCATTTTAAATGTTCACTGTAAAGGGAAGATGTTTTTCAAACTTCTTTCAAATAAAATCACCTCTTCAAATTTTGCAAAGCTTATTAAATATTTAAGGACCTTTCCCCAGCTGGGTAAATATAATAGCTTGGCCTTTTCTCAGATGATTTAAAAATATATTGGGTTCTTTATATCATGAAAAATATTTAATATTATTTGATAGGAAAACAAACTAAAATTCTCACCCATCCACATAATCCAAATAAAGTATCTGTAGCTCAAGAAATTAGGGACATATTTTTTTGACTGTTTTATGTACATGGATATTTATTTCTACAATAAAGCTGATATTTTTTTTCGATGACTTAGTTAAAATGATTGCCAAAAACTGGATGCAAGCCTTCTGCAGTAACTAGTAAATCCTACTGCACCTCAAAGAAGCTTCCTTCCTTCCTCTTTCCCCCTCTCCCCTTCTTCCCCATTCCTTTTTTATAAGTTATATTATGTACTTGGTACCATAAAACTACTTTCTGAAATGATCATATGGCTCAGGCACTTCCTATATCTAAAAAAACCATTGAAAGTATAAAATTCACATTTGTTGGGTGTGTTTTGAATTTATTGTATATTTTAATATATGTTTTTCAATTCCTACTCTTAATATTCCAAGCTACATAAAAATTACAAAACAAATTGGTGATTATTAAATATATTACTAAAATAATTAATCATTTTGTTTACTACAATTAAACTTTGCATAGTTTCTGCACAGCCAGGATTATCACAAAGACTGTAGCAAATGACACATCTGCTCCAGATTTCTCTTCTAAAGACTGACTTGGTCCCTGGATAAGATTCAGAATTTAGAAAAAAATCATCAGTACTCTCATATAGTCTAAAATGAAAGTGGGAAAAAACATGACTAAATATCTTGCCTTTCATCTGAACAGTGTGATATTTGAAAAGCTAAATTGCTATGAAATGTTGGATGAAGTGCATCAAATTTCATAGTTGAGGCAGAAGTTTTTGATCTCTGCTCGTTTAATTTTTTTAAGAGCCTAACACATTTGGTATGTCTCTTTTTTTTGACAGAATGTGATGAAGTTGGCACTGAGGATAATCACTGTAGTGTGGAAAATTTCAGGAAAACCAAAAACCAAATGACTGAAAACCAAATGACTGAGCATCTGAGATACGAGTGTACCTAGAACACAGTTTCACAAGCTCTTATTTCATGTTACACCTGACCAATTTAACTCATAAGTGCTTCTTTGCAGTGAAAACACATTATCAATGACAGGGATGGAAAAGTAGGAACTTTTGTTCCCTAATAAATTGTCACTTTAGATTAAAGGCACTATAGGATAAACAACATTACTGTGTAATTCACATAAAAAATTCAGACATCATGCTTATCCATTTTAGTTGAGCCCCAAAACTGTTCTGACCTATGTTTAAGTACTTGAATTGATGTAGAACAGTTTTTTCTAAGGATATTTGAGATAAACATTTCAAGTTCATTTTGCTGGGGCTAAACGAATGAAACATTCACTTACATTAATAGTATGTACACCTAGGCTTTAATTTAATAACAGGGAAAAAGAAAGAGTCTAGTTCTGTTTTGAGAAGCAGAACCTAATGTGATCAGGAGATATAATCTTGTGCTTTAAAAAAACATTTTAAGTGTTGTGGAAATACTTATATGTCGTTATTACCATTCTTTTTGATAATTTTATTAAAGTTAGAAGTGCCTTAATCTGAACTAAGTATTCTATTAGAAAAACAGAGTTTCCACAGAAATGGAAAAGGATTCACCTGTTTCATTTGCTGCTCAAATCTGAAATGAACTACTGCTAGACCCAAATATGTAAGCATTTGAACACTATTTCAAATACAGAAATGTCAGCTCCAGCCCTACTTTCAGATATTCTGAATTTATATCCAAAGGCTAGACCTAATTTACAAAACCCAAAATCATACAGTCACTACCTCTGTGCCTGAAAATACATGCTAGATTTTAGAAGGAAAAGATGAAGAGAGATTTCCTCAGTGTGTCTTGTACTTGCCTAGGACAATCACTGACATCCTGTATGTGTGCAGGCAGACCAACGGCATCATAAATTTGTCAGATTGGTTCCCACATATCTCATTCCTTCCTGTATCTTTCTTTTACAGGTGGATACAATATTAAAAATGCTAAGCATTGGAGTAAAAGCAATAGCAATAGTTAAAGAATGGCTTTGGCCACATTTCCTTGAATCTGGTGATTTTTCCCACCAACTTAAAAGATAGAATTCATAAAATGATGTATAACTTCATTTTTAGATATGCTGATTTTTTTTCAGTAGGTTGATATTTCAGAATTGTCATCTTCACAGCTCCCCACAGGTACCATTTTTTCTCCCAAGTTAAAAACGGTTATGTAGAACATTCTACCAGACTTTTTCTATGCTATGAAAAAAATTGAAATAAGTCACTCTTCCACACATTGAAATCTTCAAAAAAAAAACCTGTCTCATAAGTATGATTAATATCAATTCATGGAAAAAGATTCTGCAAAGGCAAAAAAAAAAAAAAATTTGTAGGAATGTCCCATTATTTTTAAGAAACTACTTGTATGCTTCATATTGAGATTAACTGCTTTTCCTAAAGACTTGTACTAGCAAACAAATAGTTAGATTGTGCATTTACATAAGGCCATCCTAACAAAATAACCCCTCAAGCATTGGATGATATAGGCAGGTACCATAGCCAGATACCTCTGTGCCATTTTTGAAGTTCAGGATAATATGAGAAATATGACAATTATGTGAAAAATGACTTTGTCCTCTTGTAAGGAAATACCATCCAAACACGTACATGATGTTCAGACAACATAGTTTAATTTTTTCACTCTTTATATCTTCTCTATGAAGATGTCTTGCTCCTGCTAATTGCTATTATTCATAATCATGATACCAATTTTATAATGACATGTGTGAGCATCTTATCATATAACTCATAGAATTGAAACTGGGTATCAGCTCTGCCCCAGTTCTATTCCTGCTAAGGAACAAGTTGCTATTCATCAGATTAAAGTGCTTCAGAAATCAGCATTCTTTGTGAAATAAATTGGAGCTTCAGTTGTCATTTCAATTCTTTGACCTGGTTAGATTTGAGAAATCAGAACTTAAATTCAGTCTAAATTAGGTATCTGGACTTGAATCACTGTCTAGTTATAATAAGTCATAAGATGTTAAGTGGCTAATTCCAAATGAGACATTAAATGACTACTCACATAACTGCTCTGTCAGTGTAACAAAATCTGTCCTACTCTACTTGTGCTACTATGTTAATATGTGACATGATCTGGTGAGGGTATTTCATCATGTAATCATTATTTGTGGTCTAAAGGAAGGAAGTGAATATTTTTTTCACCATTCCCACACAAAGTTCCCCACAGGCTTTCTTACAGAAAGGATAATTATTCATGTAAATGTATCAATTCTGTCAACAAAGCAAAACAAAATCAGTTTTAAAACTGTCCATTAATCACCAATTCCTGTATTAAAAAAGACCTGGTATTAAAAATCCCTGCAGTTATTTTTTTTGTAGTGTAACAAATCTCATCCCTTCACAGCATTGTATCATTTCAGGAAGTTTTACATAGAAAGAGAAGGAGGTCATAGAACCATGGGAATGAAAGGGAATTTGACACCCTGCACCAAGGCAGGAGTCCCCATACCATTTCAGACAAATGGTTGTCGAATCTTCCTGAAAACCTCCAACGATGGAGCTCCCACTACTCCGGAAAGCAAATTGCTGGACTGCATAGTAGTTTTCACTATCAGGAAATTCTTCTTCATTTGGATCTCTCTCTAATGAGCTTTCCACCCATTGTTTCTTGTGCTTCCATCAGGTGCTATGAGGCTAAACTGATGTCCTCTCCCACGACAGCTCTTCAAGTATTAGAAGACCGCTATCATAATTCTCTTTACTTTTTCTTTGTTAAACTAAACATACCTAGTTTGTTTAGCTGGTCTTCATAGGATTCAGCTTCCTAACCCTTTATCATCTTTGTTGCTATTCTCTACATTTTTTGTAAGCAGCTTTTTTGAATTATGGCAGACATAGTTTTGCAAGTATCTCACCAGTGTGGTATAGAGCAGCACTATCCCTTCTCTTCTTCTTGATGTTATCCCTATGTTGATGTACCACATAGACTTTTTTGGCAGCTACATCACAGTGCTGATTCATACTTAAATGATAGTCCATCAGGACACCTGTATTCCTGTCACAGGTACTAGTGTGAAACAAGGTACTGCTATCTTCTACCTAGAAATTCAGAAAACAACAAATAACAACAACAATATGTCATTAAACTAATATGTTGCCTAATTCTTAGTGATTTTGGCAAATCAATTACAATAATATCTGTAAAACATTTTTTTAAAAGGTAAAAGTTGGTCAGGACAATGAAATGAGGCATCCCACTCTCCTTCATCAAAAGTTTGGGTGAAGAAGAGCCAGGTATTCATTGCTCTTCTAAGCAATAGAAAAATGGTGGTGAGGGTGGAGGCATCTGAATCTTAAGGGAAATCTCATTGTAGACAGCAGGCACTGCTCAGAAAAGACATGTTTTCAGGATCTTGAGAGATCATGTTATTTAATCGAAGGAACTTGAAGCATGCCAACCTTGCAGAATTGAATAAAAAAGTGTGTTTTAAGACTTACTGTTTTATCCCCATTCCCACATATCCATTAACTAAGAAAACAATATCCTTGTATTGTTAATGGTTACGCTCAGAAAATTCAAATAAGTTTATCTCAGTTTTTTTAGCACAAATTGACTAAACAAATATAGTTTCAGGTATTAAGTAAGAAACTGACAAATTGTATTAACAGCTAATAGTTCCATCTTCTTGGTTTCTTCCTCGAAAGTTATAGTATCCTCCCTCTCTCTCTCTCTCTCTCTCTCTCACACACACACACACATACACACATCTCTCATCTATCTAATCTCTCTCTCCTATCTATCAGTCTACGGTAGCTGTCTGTTTGTCTAGCAAGTAGCATTGAAATCAGTTAATGTGTCACTCACATTAACAGCATTTTCAAAAACATTTTAACTTCAATGGTTAAATGAAGTTATTGTGAATTTTGGATTGGAATCATTCATGCATCTAAAACTCCTAGTGGGTGTTTTTTATTGTTGCATAAATTTATTTAGACAGTAAATAATCATAACAATTATTTTTAAGTGCTAAAAAAGAACATTTGGAAAGCTGAGTGGGTTTTTTGAACATAGAATTCCATATTAAGTTAAAATTCTCTGTTTTACCTGGTGGTAATGGTGATTCTGGAAATGGTGTGTGAGTGTATTTGTGCATACAGTACGTGTTTTTGTAGCTTACAAAACTAAGTGCCCATACTATTATCAATCAGGATGACTCCTCAATTGACTTGGGAAATGGACTGCATAAGCTAAAGGTTTACTTCCAAATCATACATTCTGTGATTTTATTATATTTTAGATTTTGTTTTATAAAATATGGATTTAGATCTTCTAATTTGGATTTATTAGAATTAAATTCTTATTTATTTAGGATAAACATAAATATGTAGATAGGAAATATTAATGTGGACCAATCACTGAGTAACACCAGAGAAAGGAAGCATTTCACCCCTTTATTTGACTGCTTCAGATGTCCCTGGCTTCACATGCTTTTAAATTTTTGCTTTCAGTCTCAAGACAACCATTTTGTTTGGCTCAGAACAGGGAACACACAAGTTGCAGTTGCTAAACAACCTTGGAATACATTGCCAAAAAGCTTTCTAATAGTACCTATAAAGTAAATTCAAAAACATGGAATAAAAGTGTATCATTCATCCCTGAAGCTTCAATTCCAATGTCATACAAAAACATTATAAAAATGAAGTAAAGGAATTTAAAGATTTGAGTCAGAAAAAATCCCTAATGGTTTTTTTTTTTTTGAAAGCAACTATTACAAGCTGCAGAAATTCATACTTTGCATCAGGAATTATGAATTTATGCAGCAGTTCTAATTGTGAGTCAACATTGATTTCATTGGGACTTTAATTGGTAAACCTGCATAGCAGTAGAAGTGGACTGAATATAATATGGTCCCAATATTCCTTATTTTCAGTTGTTTTATTTTAAATTTCAGTTGAAATAATTCTAGGACAGATGCATCTTGCCTGATGAGAGATAACATGGAAGTGTTTTTATTATATTCATTTCTATCATTAAAAAAATATTGTCTTGACTTTTGAATGACAGCTTTTATTTATAAAAGAAATAGAAAGGATTGCAGAGTGATTGATATTTAATATTTATTTATTTATTTATTTATTTATTTATTTATTTCATAATTTTATATACCGCCCTTCTCCCGAAGGACTCAGGGCGGTGAACAGCCAACTAAAATGCATACAAACAAAGAGATAAATATGATTAAAAAAGAATTAAATTATAGGCTGCCCAAATAAAAATCTAAAACCCCCGATTAAAATAAATTAAAACTTTCGTACCCCACCCCAACTAATCTAAAACCCCTTATTTAAAAATCCCATTTGAGTCAGCTCAGGCCGGCCTGCTCAAAGAGCCAGGTCTTTAGGTCACGTCTGAATGCCCTCAGGTCAGTGGTTGTTCGTAGCCCCGGGGGCAGCCCGTTCCAAAGGGCGGGTGCCCCCACAGAGAAGGCCCTATTCCTCGGGGTCACCAGGCGGCACATAGAAGGTGTCGGGACACGGAGGAGACCCTCTCTGTGGGAGTGCACCGGTTGGTGGGAGACTACTGGCAGAATGCGGTCTTGTAAGTATCCTGGTCCGATGCCATGGAGCGCTTTAAAGACCAATACTTTAAAGCGAACCCGGAAGGCTACCGGCAACCAATGCAGCTCGCGCAGGAGGGGCGTCACATGGGAGTATCTCGACGCCCCCATAATCACCCGCGTGGTTGCATTTTGTACCAGTTGAAGCCTCCGGGTGCTCCCCGCAGGGAGCCCCATGTAGAGGGCATTACAGTAGTCCAGACAGGAGGTGACCAGGGCATGGGTGACCATGCGTAAGGCGTCCCGATCAAAAAAGGGCCGCATCTGGCGTATCAGGCGGACCTGATAAAAAGCCCCCCTGGAGACGGCTGTGATATGATCTTCCAAAGACAGCCGTACATCCAGGAGGACACCAAGATTGCGAGCCCCTTCTGTGGGGGTCAAGATCTCATCCCCAATAGCCAGCGACGGAGTCAGCTGACTATATCGGGCCGCCGGAAACCACAGCCACTCAGTCTTGGAAGGGTTGAGCCGAAGCCTGTTCCCGCCCATCCAGTTCCGCACAGCCTCCAGGCAACGGGCCATAACCTGCACAGCATCATTGGGGTGGTTTGGGGTCGAGATGTAAAGCTGAGTATCGTCAGCATAAAGATGACATTTCACCCCAAAACCACGGATGATCTCTCCCAGCGGCTTCACATAAATGTTGAACAGAAGAGGGGAGAGGACCGACCCCTGAGGCAGCCCACAAATGAGGGGCCTAGGGGTGGACCTCTCCCCCCTTGTCAACACAAATTGCGAGCGATCCGAGAGGAAGGACGAGAACCACTGCAAAACAGTGCCCCCAATTCCCAACCCTCCAACCGCCTCAATAGGATACTATGGTTGATAGTATCAAAAGCCGCTGATAGATCTAGTAGGACCAGGACAGAGGAATAACCAGTGATCATCTACCAACGCGACCAATGCTGTTTCGGTACTGTACCCGGGCCTGAAGCCCGATTGGAACGGATCTAAATAGAATGCTTCGTCCAGGTACTGAGGGAGCTGACTGCGCCACCACACTCTCAACAACCTTCGCCACAAAGGGAAGGTTGGAGACAGGACGATAGTTATTTAAAAGAGCCGGATCCAGGGAAGGCTTCTTGAGGAGGGGCCGCACCACCGCCATTTTCAGGGCGGTAGGAAGAGCCCCCTCCATCAATGAAGCGTTGACAATCCCCTGGAGCCAGCCTCGTGTCACCTCTCTGGAGGTAGAAACCAACCAGGAAGGGCACGGGTCCAGTAAACATGTGGTGGCATTCAGCCTCTTTTATCTGAAAAAAAAAGATGAATGGATGAAAAAAATATTACAAATTAATTGTATTTTTACAATATTTATTTATTTATTTAACAAAGTAACATAAGAAATGTATGTAGGTTATCTTTTCTTCTCCATCATTTAAAAGCTTATAAATAATAATACAAATTTTTGGCATGAGACAAAATTTCACAGGACATTACAGATAAACTTTTGTCAAGAATCTGGGGGTTATGATATAGCACTAGTCCATGCCAAACCCTGATAGAAGTCTGTTCACAATCTTGAGTAAAGCCCAAACACTCCTAGATTTCAACATGGCTAAATGAGGACCAGGCTAGAACTTGGGAGACCATGAATTCTAGTCCTGTTTTAGACTCAAAGTCAATTGAGTGACATTGACCAGTCATTCTGTCTCATCCTAGGGAGGTTATTCTGCCTTAATTAAGATTCTGCATGATAACACTATTAAACAATTTAGCTATGGCAGAAATCACTAGCTTTCTCGAGGTTTTCCCATCTAGAACTGTCTGGTGCTTCCCCTCTTTTTAATATATAAATATTGACTCAATCATCTCAGCTTTAATCTAATGTGAAACTCCATTCCCCCACCACCACCCCAACTCTTGATTTAATAGTAGACAGATGATAATGCACAGACATTCTGCCTCTCAGAAAAGGTCTACAGGTCCTTATAGATTATTATAGAGAAAAATTGTTTATAGTTAACTACTCTAAAACTAAAATCATGATCTTTTCAAAGAGATTGGGATGTCATAAACTCGGACAACAAAACTTTAGACCAAATTTTATATTTAAATATCTCAGCATAGTATTGCAATAATTGGGCATCTGGCAAGCACAAATTACATCTATCTCCTTAAAGAGCAATAAAAGCGCTGAATCTATATTCAGCTTCTTTTACACCAGAGAAGCTAAGAATGTTCCCACTTCCATAAGATATTTCAAAGCTAAATCTATCTCCTAAATGTTATGTGGCTTATAAATATATTCTTCTAACAACCTAAACACCCTATATATAGGGGTGGCCTTCAAAAATTTCAGCAACAGGTTCTCTGGCCAGTTGCTGGGTTGATGTAGCCATGGTGGGCGTGGCCTAGTTGGTCTCCTGCACCATAGGTGTGTGTGTTTTATTTATTTATTTTATTTATTTTATTAAATTTTTATACCGTCTCCTCTCCTGCAATGGGACTCAGGACGGTGTACAGCCAAGATAAAACCACACAATAAATAGAATTTAAAATATATTTTAAAAGAATTAAATTAGTGGCTGAAAGAACACAATAAAGCAAGGTAAAAAAGTTAAAATTACCAAAAAATTTAAAAATTTAAAATCCTAGTAATTGATACCAGGCCAGACCGGCCTGTTGGAAGAGGTGGGTCTTTAGTGCACGCCAGAAGGTTTGCAGGTCAGTAATGGCTTGCATCTCCAGGGGTAATTCATTCCAGAGGGAGGCCCCCACAGAGAAGGCCCGCACCCGTCGGGGCCGCCAGCTGACATCGTCCAACTGATGGCACCCCAAGGAGGCCCACCCTGTGGGAGCTCACTGGCTGGTGGGAGGCCGATGGTGGCAGCAGGCGGTCCTGTAAGTACCTGGGTTCCAAGCCATGAAGCGCTTTAAAGGTGACTACCAACACCTTGAATTGCACCCGGAAGGCCACTGGAAGCCAGTGCAGCTCGTGCAGGAGTGGTGTAATACGGGAGCTCTGAGGAGCCCCCAAAATCACCCATGCGGCCGTACTCTGCACCAGCTGAAGCCTCCGGATGCTCTTCAAGGGGAGCCCCATGTAGAGACCCTCTCCAGGCTCTAGAGGCTTTTCTCAAGCCTCTGGAAGGGTGAAAACAACTTCCCCTGGGCTCCTGAGGCCCGTTTCCAGCCTTCTAGAACTTCTGGCAGGCCTGTTTTTCACCCTCCCCAAGCCTCCGTGCAATGTCTGCACTTACCTCACATCTAAAACAGGCCATGTGGAGACTCCTGGAAGAGGCAGGTGGGGTGGGAGGGGCAGGGTGATGTGGGCGGGGCCAGCCAGGGGTAGGATCTAGCGGTTCTTCGAACCAGCCATAACATTAGCTGTGGGTTTTCCCAAACCCGGATGAACCTGTAGCAACCCACCCCTGCCTATGTACAATTAATTACCCACAAATTCTTAAAGAGCACTATTTGGAATGCCCTGCTGCTTTTCTCAGCATCTGGGTTGATTTTCCTGCAATTTTAGATCTGGTGTGCTGGTTGTATTTTAGGCAGAAGCTTCATTTTTTCAGCAATTCCTTCCCATCCTTACATCAAGTAGGAATGATGAAGAACATTTCTTGATCTTTTTATGTGTAAAAATATTTTAGGTACTATTATATTACATCACAATTAAATCTTTCCAATTCCTTCAATTGGTCCTCATAGATCTTAGTTACTATTCCCCTCATCATTCTAGTTGTCCTTCTTTGAACCTGTTTCAGTTTATCTACGTATCTTTAAATCAATTTTTAATCAATTCTTTACACAAATTAGGGTTAACCATGTGGGAACTGGGGGACAACCCACCTGGGGCTCCGACCTGGTCACAGTTTGAACATAGCCAGAGTGGTTGGGACTCTGACATGGCTCGATTGAAGATGGGGGGTAGTTCAAATGAGGGTGTCATTAATTCTATTAAAACGGTGAGCGGGAGAGGCAAATTTGGCGTTTATAAGGGGCCACATTCTGTTTCGGGAGCGCGCCCCCGCTACCTATCTGCTGTGGCGCGCTCTGACCCCATTATCACTTCCCGTTCTCCAGGTGGTCTGAGTGATCGGGCCCTGGGCCTTCGGCTGATGTTGTGTAACGCCAGGTCCGTCATGAACAAGGCCCCTCTCATTCATGATTTGATCCTTGAGGGGGGGCGGACCTGGTGGGTGTTACCGAAACTTGGCTGGGCCCAGAGGGGGGTGTCCCTCTGGTTGATATGTGCCTGGCCGGGTTTCGAGTTTTTCATCGGCCGAGGACCCAGGGAAGGGGTGGAGGTGTTGCGTTAGTTATCAAGGAAGATCTATGTCCGAGGGAGTCCACTGTTTCTCAGACATCCGGATGTGAATCTCTTTTCGTGAAGTTTGGTCCCAAGGTTCAGATGGGCTTATTGATTGCTTACCTGGCTCCCTGCTATGCATCATCTGCCCTACTTGAGCTTCTTGAGGTTATTGCTGGCATGACGGTTGAAACCCCTAAGCTTATAGTCATGGGGGATTTCAACCTTCCCTCCGCCGGCGGTACCTCGGGAGTTGCTCAGGAGTTCATGGCTTCCATGACAGCCATGGGCCTAACCCAGTTAATCCGGGACCCTACTCACATTGGAGGTCATACCCTGGATTTAGTTTTTGTTTCTGATCAGTGGCAAAGTGATCTGGGTATAGGGAATATAGTCATAGAACCCCTGTCATGGTCAGATCACTCACTCCTAAAGCTTGACTTCCGTTCCACACCTCTTAACCGCAGGGAGGCGGGACCATTAAAATGGTACCGCCCCAGGCGCCTGATGGATCCAGATCGGTTCCTGATGGAGCTTGGGCCATTTCCCGAAACTCACACACACAACTCGGTTGAAAACCTAGTTGCCGCCTGGAATACGGCGACTGCTGGAGCGCTTGACCGGGTTGTGCCCTTGCGGCCTCTGACCCGGCACCGCTCCCAAGTAGCTCCCTGGTTCTCCGAGGAGCTTAGGGAGATGAAACGCCGGAAAAGACGCCTAGAGAGTAGTTGGAGGACCAGCCGTTCTGAGTCTGACCGAACACTACTACGTTCTTATATTAAGACGTATTTAGTGGCGATAAGGATGGCGAGGAGAACTTACCTCTCCACCCTTATTGCGTCTGCAGAAAACCGCCCAGCTGCCCTGTTTAAGGTGACCCGCTCCCTCTTGAATGTGGAGTCGCGGGAGGACCCTTTGCAGGGTCGAGCTGAGGAATTTTCTATATTTCTCCAGGACAAAATCGCTCAGATTCGGAACGAACTGGACTCCGACTGGTCATCTCCGGGCGAGAGGGCGACGTCAGATATCGGTGAGGTCATCTGGGCTGAGTTCGACTCTGTTACAAAAGAACACGTTGACAGAATACTGGGGGGACTGAACGCTACCACTTGTTTATTAGACCCGTGTCCCTCCTGGCTGGTCTTAGCCACTCGGGAGGTAACACGAGGCTGGCTCCAAGGCATTATTAATGCTTCCTTGAGAGAGGGGTTTCTACCCGCCGCTTTGAAAGAAGCGGTGGTTCGACCCCTCCTCAAGAAACCGTCCTTGGATCCAACATTGCTATCCAATTATCGTCCTGTCTCCAACTTTCGCTTTGTAGCGAAAGTCATAGAGACTGTGGTGGCACGTCAGTTCCCGCAGTACCTGGATGAAGCGGATTATCTCGACCCCCTCCAATCGGGCTTCAGGCCCGGGCACAGCACTGAGACGGCGTTGGTCGCGTTGATGGATGATCTCTGGAGGGCACGGGACAGAGGCTATTCCTCTGTTCTGGTCCTTCTGGATCTATCAGCGGCTTTTGATACTGTCGACCACAGTATCCTATTGCATCGGTTGGAGGGGTTAGGGATTGGAGGCACCGTTCTTCAATGGTTCTCCTCCTTCCTCTCCGACCGTTCGCAATTTGTGTTGACGGGGGGACAGAGATCGACCCCAAGGCCCCTACTTTGTGGGGTACCTCAGGGGTCGGTGCTCTCTCCCCTACTGTTCAACATTTATATGAAGCCACTAGGTGAGATCATCCGTGGCTTTGGGGTGGAATTCCACCAGTACGCTGATGATACTCAGCTGTACATCTCCACCCCTGACCACCCCAACGAAGCCGTCTTAGTTCTGACCCGGTGCCTGGAGGCCGTACGGAGTTGGATGGGTCATAACAGACTTCGTCTCAACCCGACCAAAACCGAGTGGCTGTGGTTTCCTGCCCCCAGATTCAGTCAGCTTATTCCCTCGCTGACCGTAGGAGGAGAGACATTATCCCCTGTGGAAAGGGCACGCAACTTGGGTGTACTCCTGGACGTTCGGCTATCCTTGGATGATCATATTGCGGCCGCCACCAGGAGTGCTTTTTATCAAATTCGTCTTATCTACCAATTGCGACCCTTTCTGGATCTGGACGCACTTCGCACAGTCACCTCTGCCCTCGTCATCTCCCGCTTGGACTACTGTAATGCTCTCTACATGGGGCTCCCCTTGAAAAGTCTCCGAAGGTTACAGTTAGTTCAGAATGCAGCTGCACGGATGATCTTGGGCGCCCCTCGGGACGCCCACATAACACCTCTTCTCCGCTGGCTGCACTGGCTTCCTGTGGCCTTCCGGATTCGTTTCAAGGTGGTACTTACAGTTTTCAAAGTGCTCCATGGCTCGGGACCTGGATACTTACGGGATCGCCTGCTGCCACCAACAACCTCCCGCCGCCCAGTACGCTCCCACAGAGTTGCCTTGCTCGGGGAACCACCACTGGATCGCTGTCGTCTAGCAGCCCCGAGACTACGCGCTTTCTCTGTGGGAGCCCCATCCCTCTGGAATTGTCTCCCCCCGGATATACGAGCCATGTCAGACATCCTAACCTTCCGGCGCGCAGTTAAGACCTTGCTGTTCAAACAAGCCGGTCTAGCCAAATAAGATCATTGGGGTTTATATTTTGGAAATTTATAGGGGTGATTCTTGGCCATCTTGATTACTTACCTGTTTTCGCTTCTGTTTTCTGTATTATCTTGTTTGTTGAGTGTACACCGCCTTGAGTCCCTTTTTGGGAGAGGGAGCGGTATAGAAGTACGAATAAATAAATAAATAATAAATAAAACTTATTCTAATCAATCATGAATAAGTCTACTGTGTTGACAATATTTGATATCCAGAGATTCACTGAAATGTTGCATTTTGGATGCTGCAATTTTCTCAATTACCCTGCAATAGTTCTGTGTTATGAAACAGAAATTTAAAAAATATTTCGAAAGTCAGATTTCAGAAATATAATTTATTTCTACAGTGTTTCATATCTAGCAAGTTTAATAAGAGCCTGATGAGGCTCTATTGATTTTGGCTTTAATCATTTCAAGTCCACTTTTACAATCGTTATATATTTATTACTTAATAATATGCTGAAGTGTCGATATAAAAGCCAGCCAAATAATGACAATGAAGCATGTCCTTTTTCCATGCCTTTTTTTTTATTTACCAAGAAAAATAGGTGGGCATGGAATGTTGCAAATGCACCAAACAGTTGAAGAAGAAAAAAGCTTATTGGGATAATATCTCATGAACAGTGAATACTTCATGCTGAACTGAAGCTAGTATCCCATGAAATATCTCATGAACAGTGAATACTTCATGCTGAACTGAAGCTAGTATCCCATGAAGGCTTACTGGATACCAAAGAGTCCAAACTGGCTTATAAGAAAAATCAAATAGAGAATAGAAAAGAAACATGGCAAGATAGAGAATTGACCAGTTCATCAAAAAAAAAAAAAAGCAACTAGCAAGAATTGGACAAAAATGCCAAATCCAGTCTAAACATCTATCTGTGCAACTAACCATAGTAATATAATGTATCAAGTAGCAGGAACTACTACTACTGCTATTACTGTATTTATTTCAAGTGATCATGATCCAATGAAATTTGGAACAATTAGTATCCATAGCAACAATCAGTATCCAGTGAAATACATTGCTGGGAAAGTTGGCTTCTTAGTCAAGGTGATACATCCATTGAGAGTTTATTCAATGGATTTTAAATTTATCCTTAATGGAATGGAATTAAAAAGAAATGCCATTTAAACTGTGTTAACGTTTTTTCCATGAAATATGTAATGCATTTGGACTCATAGTACTTTATAATTCTATATTCTTTCTTTCCAACTTCTGTACTCAACTCTGTTTCGTACTTCAGGGTGACACCAGCGGCCAATAGAACTAGAGGCAGACTTGGACAGTCTTAAAGCTACAAACGTACATTGTTGGTTTATATATTGCCAACTCAACTAATTGGTGGACAGATTCCTAACATGCCTGTCTCACCCAGTTGCCATCATTGGCTGGCCACCATCTTTGCTTGGTCACCATCTTCTCTTGCCCATGGCCCACCACATTGTTGTTGCTGTCTGGCCTTCCACTACTGAATGGTGAGTGTGGTGGGAAAAGCAGCAAGCCCTGCCAGTCACTTACCTCCTCCTGCTGATGCTGTCCTAGCCCCAATCAAGTGCCTATTCCCAAGCTGCCCAGCCATCCTTGTCGCAGCAAGCTCCAAGACTAGTCCCAAGTCCAACCGAGTACCCTGGCACAGCTGGCCAATATGGAAAAAAAAGTTAATGGATTAATTACTTCAGAAACCTTTAAAATATAAATTTTGTACAAAATCATCGATTTGTCAGACTTCCTCATGAAGACTTGTTGAAAGCATTGTGACTAATTGCAGAAAGATTGATGGATTGAGAACATTTAAAAACAGGCCGCCAATTTAAAGACACTGATAAATTAAAATTTCTAAATTATTTGGTGCCAGATTAGTGGAACATTGAAGAAGTGGTGGTTCCATGGAAAGCAGCTGAAGAACAATTGGTTGCATTTGGTGAAATTTTCAATTATGAAATCAATATTAATGATTATCATGATTTCATAGAAAATGTATTAAAAGATTCAGAAAAATATACAGTTCCTTGCAGCATTAAAAAGGATAGAGATATTGTTAGGACTATTGCAGTCAGCTCAGCAGAAGCAGAAAGAGGTTTCTCCCAAATGAATATAATATGTTCAGAAGGCAGAGGTCACCTAACAGTTTGCAATATAACAAACCTGTCACTGTGTTTATTTTAGTTTGTCTGATGAACTTCCACAGAAGTTTACAGAATAAGCTGGACTGGTTATCAAAGTCTCCATAGTAAGAAGATATGAGTGTCTTGTGATGGTCTGTTTTACTGCGCATGTGTGCAGGGGAAGAGTTTTACTTCATCTTCATCTTTCATTATAGTTTCTTTTGCTTGCTTAGTAGAATGGTACTGCTGTTTCTTAGTTATTTTGTAAATAAAGTATGCTGGCAACAGAAAAACATGATTCATTTCCTCTAATTTACAAAACTGAATGTTTTGTATCATGTTTTTTGACATGATAGCAGAGGATGGTTCCTTATCTGTTGTTTTGATAATTAGATCAAAACATTCTGAGAAATTTGTGATTAATTTTGATTATTCTACAATGCCACAAAAGAAAAGAAAAGGAAAACGGAAAGCTCAGTCGGAGGAAGATTTATTGTCATTTTCTGAAATTCCTGAGGAGATAAGAAGTCCGCTGGCTACCGCTATTCATCTGGAGGAGGAAGCTGCCATAGGAGGACAAGATAGCAGGTCTGTACCAAGTTTTATTTATGATGCATGCTATCAAACTAAGCCTGAGAAGCCAGAGGCCAAAGAATTTGAGAAGCTTGGAGCTAATTCTGAAGTAATACAGGCAGCTAATAGTTTTTCACCAAAAGAGAAAGGTGAAATTTATTATTCAACATTGAGTCCTGAGATGCAGGATAATATGCAACAGATTGCAGTTTAATGAACAAAGCCTACAGCAAGCTAAGGCCTATGCACTGTCTTTTCAGTGAGATAAGGGTGTGATTAGAGTTCCTGAGTCCTCCATCTTGCCTTCTTCATTGAAGCCAAGGGTCCACCCACAAATTGGTCACATGGGAGTGGTGTCAGACCAATCAGATCCGAGAGCTATACCTACATCACAGATACCTTGTGATATGTCTCGTGATGCTGACTCAGTTGAAAGAGCTTCCACCATTTCTAATGTTGCAGCACCATCTGCTGGTGATTTACGTGAAATACAGGAACATTTACAAAATTTGCAAAGTGCATTTATAAAATTGTCAAGGAGTCAGGCCTCCATCATGTCTCTATGTCTCCATCAAGCCAGCCAGTGCCAGCATTCATGCACCCCACACCACATTTGAGAGGACTGACTACATCGCAAGCTCCAGATACAAGGCGCAATTTCTGAGGAAATGCCTTTGTTCCTAGGATGCCAAGATGCTACATCTGTGATTGTCCCCAGCGATTTCCAGCACCTGTCACATACCAGCCCAGAGGAACAGATTCCAGAAACAAGGGCAGAGGTGAAAGACAAGGTCATCATGATTCCAGGCATGATCTACAAACTCCACACATCACATTGGCGTTAACCAACGAAGGAAGTCCGGATTATGACAGAAGACAACTCTTTAGACTTTGGACAGTGGAGCAGCAGTGCATGTTACCTACAGAAGAGATCTTTTCACAGAGATGCACAAGCCTGAACCTGACATGTGTGAACTGTACACTTTTTCCAATAATACTGTTCAGGTCAAGAGAAAAAGAAATGTTTATATTGAAGAGCTAGATGCATTTATTCCTGATGTTTATTATATTCCAACAGCAACCAGCAGTTTGCTTAGTCAGAGTCATTTGTCGAGAGTTTCCAAGTACCAGGTTCACCATTTTGAAAAAGCAAGTTATGTGATGAAAGAAGGTAATATTGTTGCTGAAACTGTGGTGGTGTTTATTACCTAAAGCTGAAGTCTACTTCTCAAGCACAGGCAAGTATACCCGTTCCAATAAGAGGAAGCACAGGCCCAGAGAGAGATGTTCTAGAGAGAGATCCTTTTGCTATTCCAAAGGTTCCTAGAACCAATAGAAGTCAGAAATAGGTTGTTCAAAGCAAACCTAAGGTTCCTAATATGAATGTTGAGAATTCACTAACAGATAAACTTTTGCATTCCAGGTGTATCCATAAGTGGCATAGAAGATTGGGGCATGCCAGTTTTCATGTTCTGAGCAAGATGCCAGAATTTGTAAAAGGTTTGGATCTGAAGGGGTGTAAGGTGTTTTTGGATTGTGCTGTCTGCAAGAAAGCCAAATCCAAGGCAACAGCCATTCCAAAACACACTACATGCCTGTCAACACACATTTTTGATTTGGTTCATACTGACCTAGTAGGTCCATTTACATCAACACTTGGTGGTAGGAAATATTTCTTGACAATTGTTGACAATTATTCTAGATATGGATTTGTGTTTCCTATGAAGAAAAAATCAGAGACCTGTCAGATCTTTAAAGACTTTGCAACTTATGTCAACATTCAACATGGTGTTCAAATAGCTAGAATTCAAAGTGATCACGGTGCTGAATTCATGTCCCAGCATTTTCAAGCCTGGATGCGTAAGAATGGAATTCTGCACCAGACCTCAGCTCCTTATGTTCCTGCGGAAAATGGAGTGGCGGAACGCAGAAATGGAGTCCTGCAAACCATGATGCATTGTCTCCTAGAAGATGCTAATCTGAGTTTCCCATACTGGGGTGAAGCAATTAAATATACAAACTATATTGTCAACCATATCTGGAGCAGTGTAATAAATCAGACACCTTACTTCATGTTATATGGATATAAACCCGATTTGAGAAATATGCATATTTTTGGTTCCTACGCTATGGTGAATATTCCATTAGCTTAAAGAAGGAAAGGAGGTCCAGCAGCAAAAAGACTGAGATTCATGGGTATTGATGACAATTCTAGATGCAGCAAGTTCATTGACTCCAGACATGAAATTGTGGTTTCTCAATTCTTTATTTTTGAAGAAGATGCTGACTGGTCCAGAATTCACTTCAATGATCCCGAAGTTTATTTTCCTAGACATGATGTTACGCAGTCTGATGATTGAGATTGTCAGACGGATGTTCCATCAACTAGTTCTTCTCAACCAGAGGTTCTGTCTTCACATGCCGTCGATGCTAAGGCTAGTGACAAGGAAGAAGACGAAGACAAAATGAAAGAAGAATGGACCATTGTTCCGAGACATTCTGAGAGGGTCAAGAAGGGGATCTCTCTGCAGCCATTTTCATGGCAGTTGACAAAAACAATCTTATGTTGGCATAAGGAAATGCAGGCTGAAATGGACAGTTTAAAGCAACTCAAGGTGTGTAAGCCTGCAATTCCTACTGGATGAAAAAAAAAGGTTTTCCAGGGTTCCGGAAGCAAGAAGGGGATACCTGGCTCTTAAACAAAAGTCTTTATGTTCTGAAACAGTCTGATTTTATGTAGTATTCATGTCTTACTGACAAACTAAATTTAATGGGTTTTATTGAATCTGAAACTGATGAATGCGTGTTCACAAAAATATCTGGGAATGCATATGAGATATTTTTTTATGTTGATGATATTGTTTACATTGGTATTGATATTGGTTACATTGATATTGTTTACATCCAAATAAGCAAATGAATGAGAGTTTTGCTAACGCTTTGCAGAAATATTTTATATTGCAGTTTTTAAGTTACATCAACAGACCACTTGCAGCTGTTCAGCATGAATACCTGAGTGAGAAGATGTCAGCTCATCAGACAAAGAAGGGGGTGTCACTGCGTTTATTTTAGTTTGTCTGATGAACTTCTATAGAAGTTTACAGAATAAGCTGGACTGGTTATCAAAGTCTCCATAGTAACAAGATATCAGTGTCTTGTGATGTTCTGTTTTACTGCGCATGTCTGCAGGGGAGGAGGTTTACTTCGTCTTCATCTTTCATTATAGTTTCTTTCACTTGCTTAGTAGAATGGTACTGCTGTTTCTTAGTTTCTTAGTTATTTTGTAAATAAAGTATGCTGGCAACAGAAAAACACGATTCATTTCCTCTAATTTACAAAACTGAATGTTTTCATTTTGACAAAACCTGCTATCAATCTTATTAGCTTACTTCTGCAAGAATGGGACCATATTCTTATAGTAAAAAATGATTATCACACAGCTGATAATGTTTGTATCAAACAAAAGAAAACTGTATCTGAGGGCACCAATAAAAAAGCAATTTGGAAGTATTTTAAATAACAGTTTTATTGTTTTTTGTAAAGTTTTGTTATGTAATAGTTTTTGATTAATATTTTAAAATGTTATAACAACTAGTTTTGTGTATCTTTTTATTATTTAAGCATTAAAGACATGAAATAGTAAACTACCTTTTGTTTTGGTACATCTTTTTTTATACTTAAAAAAAGTCATTAGGGCAAAGAAGTGATGTTGAGTTGGCCATGCCCAGCCGATCACGTGATCACCAAGCCATGCCCACCCAGTCACATGACTTCCGAGCCACACCCAGTGAGCAAGCCACACCCACCCAGTCACATGACCACCCAGCCACACCCACAAATTAGGCCATGCCCACAGAACCGGTTGTTAAGAAATTTGAATCCCACCCCTGTGCACATGTGCACAGCTGCCAGGAGAAGGGAACAGTTAAGGAACAAGGGTTGACTCGGGAATAAAGGCACAGATGGACAGTGAATTGCCCCTCCCATAGGGAATAAAGAAGACCAAAAGGGGAGTAGTGTTTGCAGGAGACAATTAGTTCATTTAATTAGGGTGAAGATTTGTTCATGACTCCTTGCCAAGTATTTTCTGGTAACAGTGTTGTGCTTGGAAGCTATCAGCCTGGCAACATTCCAAGCCTGATAAGGTCTGTAGTTGTAAATCACTCTTGGAAGACTATTTGCCAAGACTTTTCTGGACGTGAATGAGAGGAATTCATATTAGCCTAATAAAAAGGGGTTTTCTTGGGATGAGGAGTCTGCATCATGATTTTGTGAAGCCTAGGTCAGAACAATAACTTATGTTTGAACCTGAATTCTCCACTTCTATAAATCCAATATTGAAACCAATAATATGCCTCGCTGATATGACAGATGTTTTTAAAAATACCTGTAGGGCTCAGATTGATAGGTTAAGAGAGGGAACCAATTGAGTCATTCTCTGCCATATAAGATACCATGATGCATATAGTCACAGTGTGACTATAAAGTGGCAGGCCAATTCCACATCACAATTTGCTTCTAACTTTAAGTTTGAAAGTGTTAATGTGCCTGTTAAGTTATCCATAAATATACATCTCAAAATTAAATACATCTTTTGGAAAGTTTATCATTGCAAAATTATGGAATTTTTATTTAGGCAAAATACATAGTATTTCCCTTAAAAAACCCCACAGACATTTAGTTTGAAAATACTTTGAAGACTGTAAAGAAACTATCAATAGATCAATTAGCAAAGGGATGTATGTAATTAACATATTAAAGTCAGTCAATAATCATTGTGCAGTTATTGAGTCACTTATTTCACTTTTCTTCGCATTCATTGAACTTTCCCTGATAAAATTCCACCCACTGAACTTTTTGTATTTTACATATACTACATTCTAAGTATTCTATATCCATTGGGCTATGTTTAAGCTGTTAAAAAGAGCTATCAGATTCTTTAGCTGCTAACCAAAGCAGGTGGTATAGTGAAAGGGATATCATCCAAAAGGAAAAGACAAAAGTAGCATCAGGTTGTTTGCAAACACTTGAAAATTTAACAAGAATAAGTGGGGCTGGAAATTGTTCTGATGGCATTTTAATGTTTTAAATATTTAATTAGTTTATTTACTTCTTCAGAGCATGCATTAGTTAGTACACAGTAAACTTTTCATAGCACAAAACTCAGCAGGAGGTTTGCTTTGGATTGGAAGTAATTGTATTTCAGTCCCTGATTGCGTGCATCAATATATAAAATATGTAAAACAAAATCCAGGTTTTTTGTGGTTTAAAGTTGAAGCAACTTCATAAATGATGAGAGATCTTTGGATGATACGGGATGCAATTTTATCAGAAAAGTAACATGGCAGTACAAATTTCAATTTAACACGTCTGGCACTAGCTACAGTATTGTGACCAGGAGATGCAAGACTTTTCACTATATAGGGATGTTACCAATGTTAATGAAATGAATGAGCCAAGGGACAAAGATAGTAGCTAACTCAGAAATTGACCCACTTAACATTTTGAGTGTATGAGATGACTTCTCAGGTGCAGTTATCTCCCTAAAACTTTCCATACTAAATGATGCATGTAAAAAAATATCACATTTTCATTTGGGCAAATAATGTTTATGGATTTCAAAATGCTGGTGTTTAATAAAATAATTGTTCCAGCTATCCTATTATGCAAATCTCTATTAATATCGTTATTTCAGTTGGGGATTTGGAAACCATTGAGAAAATATTAGTCTCCCTATAATTAAGGTGAGATTAAGGTTACCGTGAGATAATTTGTGACTGAAATAATATCAAATATTAACACACACACCCTTTGGTTCCTTTATTGTGCTTATTGGCTCTGCCCCATATTTTATTCTTCTTCAGAAATAGGATGAAGAGGATTAGTTTGTTAGAATTATGCCCCAGTAACAACATTGATAATGTTGTCCACTTCCTCAAGCTAATGAGAGTGGTTTGTCCAGACTGCATGACTTAATTGTAAAGCATGATGGTCCAGCATCCAATATCTTAGCCTAGGTTTTCCCAGCAGAAACTAGAAAATTTTAAACGAGGCTACCAGGCAACAAAAGATAGCTAGATCTGCATACTGTTGGTGTAGGGTTAATTTTGAGCTCTTAGCTGTTTTCAATAATATTCATTCTTCTCTGATATGACATTTGCTTCTTCTTCTTCTGGAGCACTGATTAAACCACAGAAGATTCTTGGATTGTTGGATGAGAAGAGGCCATTTAGCAGCAATCCTGCTAAGTGCTTTTGTCAACAATTCATTGCAGTGGTAGACAGAACTAGGGTGAAGAATGGCAGAATTCTGAAAAATGCCCTAAGCACTTTTTGTAACTGAAATAACCTGATATCTGCCCAGGGCTGATCAATGAAATATGTCCTTTAGAGATGTGAGGTCTGAAAATTCCAATGATACTAATGATTGATTTAACAAAGAACTGGTGGAAATGTTTTTCACATTGAGATTAGTTTCATCTACTCCAAGGTAAAAAACAGGTCTTATAGATATTTGAGGCATGATTACTTAGGTTGTTACAGTGGATGTTAATGCCTATTCTAGTTTCCCAATCTCAAGGATATGTATTGCAAAATAGCATTAGCCAGAGGCTAAGCCACTCCGAACCAACACTATTTGGGACATGAGAAGAAATGGAAGAGCCAGAAGAAAGAATTAGTCTACTGTAAGAATGTTCCACCAACTCCACACTTTAGAACTTTGCTAAATAAGCCATTGGTCTGTTCTTGAGATCCGTTCTTTTCCCACAACATGACTATGGCCTAGGAGACATTTGCCTCATCCCAACGTTTTCTATATGAATACTAAATAAAAAATAATGATAGGATATTGCTAAATGTCTATGGAGATTCTCAATCATTAGGTCATGGTTGTCCCAAAGATGCTTTTCTCAGAGGCAACTAGTCTTCACTTCCAAGAGAAGCAAAACGTTTTCAAAGAAAAACCAGAAAGACTAGTTGCCTCTGGAAAAAGCACTTTTGGAACAATGAAGAAATATCTATGTATGTACGCTGCTCAAAAAAATAAAGGGAACACTTAAAGAACACAATGTAACTCCAAGTCAATCACACTTCTGTGAAATCAAACTGTCCACTTAGGTAGCAATACTGATTGACAAGCAATTGCACATGCTGTTGTGCAAATGGAATAGACAACCTGTGGGAAGCAATAGGCAGTTAGCAAGACATCCCCAATAAAGGAATGGTTCTGCAGGTGGTGACCATAGACCACTTCTCAGTTCCTATGCTTTCTGGCTGATGGTTTGGTCACTTTTGAATGCCGGCGGTGCTTTCACTCTAGTGGTAGCATGAGATGGAGTCTACAATGCTGGTGCAGTTTCTCCTAATGCAAGACAATGCTAGACCTCATGTGGCTGGAGTGTGTCAGCAGTTCCTGCAAGATGAAGGCATTGATGCTATGGACTGGCCCGCCCATTCCCCAGACCTGAATCCAATTGAGCAGATCTGGGACATCAGGTCTCGCTCCATCCACCAATGCCATGTTGCACCACAGACTCTCCAGGAGTTGGGGGATGCTTTAGTCCAGGTGTGGGAAGAGATCCCTCAGGAGACCATCCGCCACCTCATCAGGAGCACGCCAAGGCATTGTAGGGAGGTCATACAGGCATGTGGAGGCCTCATTTTGACTTGTTTTAAGGCCATTACATCAAAATTGGATCAGCCTGTAATATTTTTTTGCACTTTAATTTTGAGTGTAACTCCAAATCCAGACCTCTATGGGTTGCTAAATTTGATTTCTATTGATAATTTTTGTGTGATTTTGTTGTCAGCACATTCAACTATGTAATGAACAAAGTATTTCATAAGAATATTTCATTCATTCAGATCTAGGATGTCCTATTTTTGTGTTCCCTTTATTTTTTTGAGCAGTGTATATGTGCGGGATTTTTTGGGGGGAAGGGTATGTATGTAGTATAAAGATATCTTCATTAAAGGTGTTTTCATGATGTTGTGTTAAATACCCTGAAACTTTTTAATTAATTCTACACCTCCTGAAGGAAATCATTGATATGTCTTCCTTATGAAACTATATATCACCTTTCATGTTGATGGAGACATCCGCAGATCACTTTATGTTGCAAAATGCAATTCCATTACATAGTTAAGTAATACTGTATATTATAATATATTATTTATAATTTATAGCTGCTATTCTGATTTCCTAAACTATGTGTTTGTTTTATTTAACAACAATGAAAAATATAAAGAACCTATTTGTGGTTTTATCTATGTAAAATTCAGCTGGCTAGGTTGAATTCACACATTGTCTAATAAAAAGCAGGTTTTCATCAATAGAGTTTTTGACAAAACAAAGGAATTCCTTAATGTTTATTCTTGAATGGCTAAAGAAGTTAATATTATTATGACTTCCAAGTACCTGTTCCTCAACTGGAAAGAATAAAATTAAGCATTGCCTTAACTAACTACACAGCTTACATTCATCAATTCACCCACCCACCCACCCATCTTTTAGCAGCCTAAAAAAATATGTAAATGAATTCATCCTGTAATAGTATTTTTTTCTTTATGAAGAAAAAACAGGAAGATAAAAATAAAATAAAAAATGTCTGTGAATTCATTATACACATTCACTTGTATTCACTCATGTTCTTCAAATCTGTAGGGAGTTTTTAATACTTAATTTAAAGGGCATAGATTTGGATAACTCCATTGGAATCTGTAGGGAAATCAAGGATGTAGAATATATATGTAGATTTTGCACTTAACATTCTCACTTTTTTATATTTAGAAAGTTCTTGCCAAAGTTTCCCTCCATAATAAACTAGTATAGAAACCCACACATAAAAAATTCTAAAGGAAGCAGCATATCTTAAAAAAAAATAATGTAAGTCTAAGTTATAAGTTGTATATTTGAGTTCCATTTTAATAGAAATAATACAAACCACTCTAGGAATTTAATATATACATATGTTAATGCCATCTCTGGAGAAGATTCCTGTTTTGACATTATCCTTTTGCAATTCTATTGTTCTAATGGAAGTAAAAATCAATATATGAGTGTTCCCAGGAACTTTTATGGTGGGGGAGTAAAAGTTCAATGTAGCATGTAATAGTAAGTTGCCACTTACACAACTCCTCTATCATGATGATCATATTTAAAATATGTTTATTGCTTAGTGTTATATTCAATGCAAAAAAAGACACTTCAGCAATGAAACGTTTTTTGGCAATACCTTCTATACACATCACAACTTCACATTTGGTGTTAGGAAAGAAGTCCTGTGTCCTAGAATAGAGCCATAGAAATCTGCCTGATACTAAATGAGAGTTTTGTCCAAGTAACAAATACTTTCTGACTGACCACAGATGTCCAGGATTCCAGGCTTTTCCAACTCTACTTGGTTGAATCAACCTAGAACTTTCTGCAACCTACTGAAAGATTTCCCCTCACATTCATGCACAAAGGGGAAATAGCAACAGCAGTAGCACTTATATACTGCTTTACACTGCTTTATAGCCATCTCTAAGTGGTTTACAAAGTCAGCATATTGCTCCAACAATTGCCCCCTAATCCTTCAGATACTGTGTGTGCCAGATGGGATAGTATACGACTCAGCCCTACAAAATATACCAAACAAAGAAAATGACTTCATTGAATTAGATTACAGAATAGAGAACCTTGAAAGTTGATTTGCTCTATTTTCTCTCTGTCTTATATCCCCGCTGGTCATTGTAAGTCTCCTCCTATCTCCTTTTCCATGCTTTAAGGAATGCTTCAGCCCTTCTTTCTGTAACAACTTTTAAATATGACTCTCTATGATATGTGCAAAATCTTTGGTCTCCAAGTACGTAAATATTCTGAAAAACTCTGGAACATTTCCTTCATCTCTGGACCATTGTGATTTCTCTATCCTATGGTTAGCTAGCAATTTTTCAAAAATGTTCTGGATCAAGGAATGGCTCATAGTATTCTCTGGAGGAAGTCTAGTTTTGGAACAGGGAGTATTTCAAGATTTCCCCCATTTATGGTTAACACCACTTCCAGTTCTAGAAGATTTACTTTAAAGACTGCCAGTCCACTCCAGAAGGCTCAAGTCAGTATGGTTCAGGAAAAGAATGGAGCCATTGCAGTTCAAACATATTTAATATTGAGCATTACAAGTATGTTTATTTATTGACTGAAAACACTGTAAAGCGAGAATAAATAAATGTTCTTACAAAATAAGTAAAATATGGATTCTAGAAAGACTAGAGACTAGCTTTCTTTCAGAAACTTTTAAATAAACATGAGCATTTCAGTTCTTACATAAGGCAATTGTCTCCCCATTCAGAAGATTATATTTAATGTTAATTCAATACTAGGTATTTAAAATTGCAGTAATACTGAATTCTCAAGAGTAAGACTGCATAGAACCTTTATGTTTACTGTGCATTCACTCTTACTTGGTCTTTTTTCTGCTATGGAATTTGATATTATTGTGTATGTTAAATGGAAAAAAATGTCATTGAATTTTGAATTATTGAATATTTTAATAAATTAAAAGGCATTTTAATTATACGAAATATCACTGATGTGTGGTGAAGACTAATTCAGGATATATTATATCCACTCTCATTTTGTACTCTTACAGTTTTCATATTGGAAAGTGGACATTGAAGTGGAAAATGAAATTCAATCTGAATAAATGTCAAATGAACCCACACGCCCCATCCTAACTAAAATGACATGATTATTTTGAGGCCTCTCGCTTGCTATCAGATTTACTGACAAAAGTTCATCAGCCCCCAATCACTCGATTTGTCACTTTTATTGAATATTAGGGTGAAGCCATTTAGAGGAATAGATTTCTACTTTCTGGCAACATTAAGTTGCAGTACCTTTTTTAAACCACTCTAGATTATTTCTGGCACTTTTTTCTTGTGAAATTTCTGTAGCTGTCAGGCTTATCCCAGCTAGATAGCTAGGAAAGAAAGACCCTTGACTCCATTCGGTTGAAATGACAGGTTCCTTTACTAAGAATTACTGGTTGCGACAAAAACAGGCTAGAATGAAAGGTTTTTAATTTTCCCCTTCTCCCCTGCCCACCCCTCTTGACCAGTATGTCTTCAACCAATGCTGTGTTTTGGGAACACTGTTTGGTGTTTTGGGAACCACACTGGCGTTTGGTGCCTTTTGGTGCAATTTGCACTCCTTTCTAAGGCTTCATGGCCTTGAAGACTGGAACAGGCTGTTTCTCACACCTCTAGTTACTGTCAAACTTGTTCTCTCTCCCCGCCCCCCCACTTGTCTCTACCCTCTACATGCCAGTTGTCTACTTTCTCCTTCTCCCCAGGATGCCAGCTAGGTGCCAAGCTGAAGATGGTGGATCTAAGATTACCTTTGGTTGGAGTTTTTAACCATATAAAGACCACAAGTAAAAAAAAAATGCCTTGGAGACTACCAAGAGCTCTCCATCTTTTTTATCTGTGCCTCTCAGTGGATTGTGGAAGAGGGTTGAGCTTAAGCAGAAATTAGTTTCATAACAGACGATGATCACATTGATTAACTCGATTGATTAATTTAATCAGCAAAGGGAGCTTAAAGTCATGTGGATGGTTAGATTAAAACATTAATACTGTTTCGGGGGGGAGGGGGGAGATTTTTAAGTCTCCAAAGCCTAAGAATTTAAAAGTAAACTGTCCATTTCAAAAATGCCTTTATATTAATCTTTTCTGTAAATAGTTTGGAAATAATTAACACACTAAAAAAGGGTTCTTATAGAGCAATAGTTGAAGAAAATGTCAAAGTTAGTATGAATCTTTGTGGGAAAAGGTTACAGTGATTGCAACCTTTTAGCTTTCTTTTAAAAAATGTAGGCAAGACAGGCTTATTATTGAAGAGTAGAAAAATATGCAATGTAAACTGAATGAGTAACCATATTTTTTTCCGCGAACTATTAGAATAAAGCTCAGTGGAGATTCAAAAGAAATGCTTCCCAGAATCAATAGTTATAAATCATGGAATTTGCTATCATAATACTCAGCTCTATAGAATGGCTTTGAAAATAAATTAGGCAAATACAGGTAATCCTCAATGTATGATCACAACTGAGCCCAAAATTTATGCTGCTAAGTGAGACATTTGTTAAGTGAAGTTTGGTCCATTTTATGACCTTTCTTGCGACAGTTGTTAAGTGAATCACTGCAGTTGTTAAATTAGTAACACAATTGTTAAATGACTCTGGCTTGCCCATTTACCTTGCTTGTCAGAAGGTTGCAAAAGGTGATCACATGACCCCAGGAAGCTGCAACGGTCATAAATGTGAGTCAGTTCCCAAGCATCTTAATTTTGATCATGTGACTATGGGGATGCTTGCAACGGTTGTAAGTGTGAAAAATGGTCATAAGTCACTTTTTTCAGTGCCATTTAACTTTGAACAGTCACTAAACGAACTATTGTAAGTTGAGGACTATCTGTACATGGGAGATGAGAAATAGGATGACTAGTTATGACAGTTCTATAGGTAGTCCTCAACTGATAACCACAGTTGAGAGTAGAATTTTCTATGTAAGTAGGGGAAGGGTTAAAGCAAATCATCATGTGACCAGACTCTATAATTACGACCATTTTTATTATAATTGTTAAGTGAATTCAACTAGCCCAGTTGATATTTCTTGTTGGAAACTGGCTAGGAAAGTCACAAATAGTGATTACATGATCACAGGATGATGTAATCAGTTATAAATGTGAATTGATTGCCAAGTGCCTGAATTGCAATCACATAGACATGGGACGGTGCAATAGGTATAAGGATGAGCATATGTCATAAATCACCTTTTCTAAGACTGTTGCAACTCTAAATCATTGTTAAACGAATGGTCGTAATTAAAGGACTACCTGTATTCACAGCTGCCAAACTGAAATGTTTGCATTTTGGGTAAACAATTAGATGGCATCATTGCACCTATAGTCACCTGACTGGCCTCTGTACAAAAAGAAAGCTGTAATACATCGGCCTTTGCAGTGAACTATCGGGACATTTTTAAGCACTATTGCTGGGTTTGTCAAAAACAGGATTTTTATTATGTCTGCCAGAACTATTGAAGGAAGAACCTGAATTGCTGCAACCATTATATTTAATCTGGATTGCTGGATTCTCCCTCTTACTTGTGATTTTTTGGCAGCAAGTCTGAATTATAACTAACCTCTCTTTAATTGAGTTGTCCATCAAAGTTTCTGTAGGTGCATCAGGCAGGTTCTCAAATCTATTTCTGTATGTCTGATACAAACCAAGACACTCCATAGCAAGTTGCTAATAGAGTTCTCTCATTGTTTTTAAATCTACCAATTCTAAAATATTGATTGGCTTCCATTTCTAATTGCACTGAGTCATCATAACATAGCTAATCGATCTGTTTTACAATGAAGATGGAAAATTAACAAGAAAAGAAATGATTGGTGGAATGTTTCTAGGGATTTTGGGTTGAATTTTCTTTCTTTTATAGCTAGTTGCAATGAATAGTTGTAAAAACATTATTTACTCAGTGTTACTTATTTTGTGCCATATGTTTATTACATATTAAAATAGAATAGATCTTATTAGCTGAAAGTTCATAGAAAACTTTTATTCTGAAGAAATTCTTCATTCTTCCCTTTTTTTAAATTTTGTAATTTTTTTACATTGTTTGCCAATTTTGAAATGATACAGATAAAATGTCCTTTAGTCAGAGGTGCTATTCAGCCATTTCGCACCTACTCAAGCGAACCGGTAACAAGAATTTGGCGTGGGTCGCCGAACCGGTAGTAACATCTAGCTGGCCACGCCCCCAACCTGGTCTCCCAGTTACTGCTCACTCGCTTGCCCCGCTCATTCTGCTCACTCGCTTGCCCCCGCTCGTTACCCCAGTTTAAAGGAGACGGCTCCTCCGTCCTAGCCATGCATTATCAAGCAGCCACTTCAAAACACATGACTGGGCAGAGCAGCGGTCCGTTAACCTGCAAAACTGTTCCAAGGCTGGATTCTTATTAACACTAGAAGTATTGCTTCCCCTTGTAAGTAAAGTGCCTAGAGCCAAGAGGTAAAGGATGCTGGGGGAGGGGGAAATCCAGCCATGGGGAAGTTTGCAGAAGCTGCAAATGCAAGTCCATTTATCTGCACAACTTCTCTAATGCTGGATTCACTTCCCCTTGGGAGTAAAGTGCCTGGAGTGAGAGGAAATGAAGACTGACAGGTGTGTGTGTGTGTGTGTGTGTGTGAGAGAGAGAGAGAGAGACAGAGACAGAGACAGAGACAGAGAGAGGAAAGAAAGAAAGAAAGAAAGAAAGAAAGAAAGAAAGAAAGAAAGAAAGAAAGAAAGAAAGAAAGAAAGAAAGAAAGAAAGAAAGAAAGAAAGAAAACAAGAAAGAAAACAAGAAAGAAAACAAGAAAGAAAACAAGAAAGAAAACAAGAAAGAAAGAAAAAGAAATAGGAAGAGAGAGTGGTGTGTGTGTGAAAGAGAGAGAAAGAAAGGAAGGGAAAGAAAGACAGAAAGAGACAAAGAAAGAGAAAGAAAAAAAAAGAAATAGGAAGGAAGGGAGAGAGAGACAGAGAAAACTCTGTACTATTATTTTTAATTGTTTCATTATTTATCATGTGTTAATATTTTTACACTGCCCCTACACCTAGAGTGATTCTACTGCCTTTCTTTTGCCCAGGGCTACCACATATTTTTCAGGGTTTACATGCATTCAATGCCTATAGTCCAGAGCATAAATACATATGTGTTTAACAGAGTTGAAAGGGAGTTCGGAGGTCTTCTAGTCCAAGCCCCTGCTCAGGTAGGAAAACTTGAGGATGCCAAACTCTGAATAGAGGTCCTGGGAAAGGTGTCAGAATAACACTTAGAAGGGACTTTTGGGGGAACCCTATACCCTATACCATTTCAGGCTGTCCAGTCTTTTAAAAATTTCCAGTGATTGATCACGCAGAACTTCTGGGGACAAGCAGGTCCACTGGTTAATTGTTCTCACTGTCAGAAAGTTTCTCCTTAGTTTTAGGTTGCTTCTCTCTTTGTTCAGTTTCCATCCATTGCTTCTTGTTTGCCTCCTGGTGTTTTGGAAAATACATCCCCCCCTTTCTTTGTGGCAGCCCCTTAAAACCCTGTTGCCTATATCACACTCTTGAGCAAAGCATGTGAGCCATTTCCTCCCTTCAGTGGTCCATGAAAGTACAGTACATCTATAGCATGCAGATAATAAAGTCAAAAAGGGTGAACAACATTTTTACAGAACTATAGATAAGTTGAGGCTGGGTGACAAGGAATGGCTGGGAGGGGAGGGGCCAGGTGAGGCACCCCTTGATGTGAGTGACATTGAGTTGGCCATGCCCACCCAATCACATGACCACCAAGCACGCCCACCCAGTCACATGACCACTAAGCCACACCCACCCAGTCACATGACCACCAAGCTATGCCCACCAAATAAGCCACGCCCACAGAACCGGTTGTAAAAAATTGAATTCCACCATGCCTTTAAGGTATTTTATTTAATTCTCTCCATTCATTCACACATGCACTCAGTCACCACACACACACACACACACACACAGAGACAGAGACAGACAAAGAGAGACAGAAACACAGAGAGACAGAGTGAGAGAGACACACACACAGAGAGAGAGAATCCTTTGACATGATATCAGATTTCCAATATCATGAACATTGAAAAGTTTAGGTCAGAATGTGTATACAAACCAAAATCAACAAGCTTATAAAATACCATACACAAGGTGGGAAAAAAAGCACAGCTGTTTTCCTAAGTCAGACCTCTGTAAACTCCTGGAAGACTTTTGCTGCTTCTTGAAAAGATCACTAACTTTAGAAGACATTTTTTTAAAAAATGTGATTGACCTGTCTTGAAAGACTGCTCTGCAGTCTAGTAATACATATGGAAAAATGATCATGACTCTATTCTTGACTAAAAGGAACTGTGATCATTGGCACATACAAGGAGATTTTGAAGATGATCTCAACAGTGGAGGAGAGAATCTTTCAAATCTTCTGGGACTATACCATTCACGATTATCTACAATCAAGTTATATTCAAATTTAAGTAAAACATCCTGAGTATTATTTTATTTATTTATTTTATTTGTCAATCGCTTACAAAATAATAGGTATAAGTATAAACATAGTTATGAATACATGAAATGGATACATATAAGAAAAATAAAAAGAAACAATAGGACAGGAACAGTAGGCACGTTGGTGCGCTTATGCACTCTCCCTACAAACCTCTTAGGAAAGGGGTGAGGTCAATAGTAGATAGTCTGAGGTTAAAGTTTTTGGGGTTTGGGGAAGAAACCACAGAGTCAGGTAGAGTATTCCAGACACTGACCACTCTGTTGCTGAAGTCATATTTCCTGCAATCAAGTTTGGTGCAATTAACCTTGAATTTGTATCTATTGTGTGCTCTTGTATTGTTACAGTTGAAGCTGAAGTACTCATTGACAGGTAGAACATTGCAATGTATGATTTTATATACTATATTTAGATCGGACCAAAGGCAGCGTAGTTCTAGGTTGTCTAAGTCTAGAATTTTGAGTCTGGTGGCATAAGGTATTCTGCAATGAGTAGAGGAGTGGAGAACTCTTCTTGTGAAATATTTCTGGACTTTCTCAACTGTGTTAATTTCAAATACATAATGTGAGTTCCAGAATGATGAGCTGTATTCAAGTATTGGTCTAGCAAATGTTTTATATACTCTAATTAGTAGTGTGATATTACCAGAGAAAAAGCTATGTAGGATTAGGTTAACAACTCTTAATGCCTTTTTGGCTATATAGTTACAGTGGGTTCTAGCACTTAGATCATTAGAGATGAGTACTCCAAGATCCTTGACAGAGTTTGGATCCTCAATAAAGTCTTGACTATTCAGCTTGTATTTTATTTTCTGATTTTTTTTTTGCCAATATGTAAGACAGAGCATTTATTTGTTGAGATTTGAAGTTGCCATTTGTTTGACCATTCTGATACATAGTCAAGGTCTTTTTGGAGGGTAGTAGTATTGTCTGTGGTTTTGTATAGCTTTACATCATCAGCGAAGAGAATGCGATTGCTCTTAATATGATCACAGAGGTCATTTATGTAGAGCAATGGTTCCCAAAGTGGGCAGTACTGCCCCCTGGGTGGCAGTGGGATGCTTAGGGTGGCACTGAGAGGCAAGGGGGCTGGCAAGGGCGTGCTAAGAGGCAGCAGTGGGGCGTGCTAAGAGGCAGCAGGGCACAATTCAGGGATGACAAAAAATCAAAAAAATCCTGCCGTCGCGTTTGAGGCGAGGCCCTGCAGAATCATCCCATTGATTTTCATGCTCTGGTGCAAGGAGCTCTGCCACGAAGGCAGCGTTGGGAAAGAAGAGACAAACATCCCACCGCTGCCATGTTTAGGGCGAGGCCCTGCAGGTCCACCCCATTGAGCCCCTTGCACTGGAGGCACCTGCCCAAGCAAGTCAAATGGAGCAGTGCACGAAGTCAATGGGGTGAGCCTGAGAGAGGGAAAGAGAGAAGAAATTGAGAGAGAGAGAAAGAGAGAAGGAAGAAGAGAAAAAGAAATAAAGAAAAAGGGACAAAGAAAGGGGGGGTGGAAGGAAGGGACAGAAAGAAAAAGAAATAAAGAAGGAGGGAGGGAGGGAGGAGAAAGATAATGAGATATCTATTCTAGTCCAATCACCTGCTCCAGCAGGGTTAGAAGGGAGTGTGTGTGTGTCTGTGTGTGTGTCTGTGTGTTTTCCTTGTAATTTACCAATACATTTTGGTTTTGCCTTCTTCAGAATTGGCACTGTAATACATTGGGGAAAAGTAATTTTTTAGGGTGGAGATCTGGTTAATGGATCCTGTTTAAAGCCTCAACAAAATGTGAGAGCTTCCTGATAGTCTTGGCCATGTTTTGTCCACAAAACCTTTAATTAATAGAAGCCAAAGATGTTTCAATGTGTTGGCAAAGATGCTGGCAAAGATGTTTCAATGTGGAAAAGAGCCTCTAAACTAGGCCTCATTTCAATTTGATGTATCTGGTCTCTCCCTCTCGCCCTCTCTCCCCCTCCCCCCTCCATCCTCCATGCCCCCCTTTCTTTGTCCCTTTTTCTTTCTTTCCCTTTTCTCTTTCTTTTCTTCCTTCTCTCTTTGTCTTTTTCTTTTCTCTCTCTCTCTTTCCCTCTCCCAGGCTCACTCCCATTGATTTGGTGCACCACTCCACTCAGACTTGCTTGGGCAGGTCCCTCCAGTGCAGCAGGCTCAATGGGGTGGACATGCGGGGCTGGCACCTAGAATGTGGCAATGCCGGCATGCTTGAAAAGTAGAGCAAAGCCAGAGGTCGGTAATTTTTGCTGCAAAGAATCACAAAAACTTCTAGTTTCTAGATTCTAGTCCAATGACCTGCTCCAGCAGGGTTGAAAGGGAGTATAACCTGGATCCCTTCCAATCGGGCTTCAGGCCCGGACATAGTACTGAAACGGCATTGGTCGCGTTGGTTGATGATCTCTGGAGGGCCCGTGACAGGGGTTATTACTCTGTCCTGGTCATATTAGACCTATCAGAGGCTTTTGATACTATCGACCATAGTATCCTATTGCGACGGTTGGGGGGTTGGGGGTTGGGGGCACCATGTTGCAGTGGTTCGCCTCCTTCCTCTCCGACCGTCTGCAATTTGTGTTGGCAGGGGGGGAGAGAGATCCACCTCTAGGCCCCTCGATTGTGGGGTGCCTCAGGGGTCGGTCCTCTCTCCTCTCCTTCAGGCTTCCTCTCCTGTTCAACATTTATGTGAAGCCGCTGGGGAAGATCATCCGTGGCTTTGGGTGAAGTGTCATCTGTACGCTGATGATACTCAGCTGTACATCTCCACCCCAAGCTACCCCAATGATGCCATGGAGGTCATGTCCCGTTGTCTGGAGGCCGTGCGGAACTGGATGGGCGGGAACAGGCTCCAACTCAACCCTTCCAAGACTGAGTGGCTGTGGATTACGGCGTCCCGATATAGCCAGGTAGTTCCATCGCTGGCTATTGGGGGTGAGATTTTGCCCCCTTCAGAGAGGGCTCGCAATCTGGGTGTCCTCCTGGATGTACGGCTGTCTTTGGAAGACCACATTACGGCCGTCTCCAGGGGACCGTTTCATCAGGTTCGCCTGATCTGCCAGATGCGGCCCTTTCTGGATCGGGATGCCTTACACATGGTCACTCATGCCCTGGTCACCTCCCGACTGGACTACTGTAATGCCCTCTACATGGGGCTCCCGAATGGGAGCATCCGGAGGCTTCAACTGGTACAGAATGTGGCCGCGCGGGTGGTTATGGGGGCATCAAGGTTCTCTCATGGGACGCCCCTCCTGTGCGAGCTGTATTGGTTGCCAGTGGCCTTTCGGGTGCGCTTTAAGATTTTAGTGTTAACTTTAAAAGCGCTCCATGGCATCGGATCAGGATAGTTACAAGACCGCATTCTGCCATTTTCTTCTCACCGTCCGGTGTGCTCCCACAGGGAGGGTCTGTTGCAGATCCCGTCGGCATCTATGTGCCGGCTGGTGACCTCGAGGAATAGGGCCTTCTCTGTGGGGGCGTTTGCCCTCTGGAATGGGTTGCCTCCAGAGTTACGTACAGCCACGGACCTGGGGACCTTCAGGCGTGCCTTGAAAACCTGGCTCTTTGCATCTTTGGGCTGATTTTAGATCTGGGTATTTTAATTTTTATATTAAATTTTAGGGTTTTAGGGAGGGGTTTTAATTGTTGTCAGCCAGGGCCTTTAGTTTAATTTAGTTTTAACTTTTATATATTTATTGTTTTAATTGTATGGCTGTGCACCGTTCCAAGTCCTTCGGGAGAGGAGCGGTATATAAATAAATATTATTATTATTTATTATTATTATATATGTGTGCATGGCTGTCAAAACTGCAAAAATAGTTCAAATAGTTCTGGGGAGGCCAGTCATAAATTAGAACACTTGCTAAGCAACCGGCCATTAAATGAGGACCACTTGTATTTGGTTTTCCAGTCACCAAACCACACTCACCCAGTCACGTGAGCAGCAAGCCACACCATCAGTCATGTGACCAGCAAGCCACACCCACCGAGTCATGTGACCAGCAAGCCACGCCCACCCAATCACATTACCAGCAAACCACACCCTCAAATTAGGCCATGCCCACCGAAATTTGAATCCTGCCCCTGGGTGGCATTGGGGATGAATCCTGCCCCTGGGTGGGAGGCATTGAGGGGACAGTGGACTGAAAAAGTTTGGGAACCACTGATGTAGAGTATGAAGAGAGTTTGTCCTAGAACACTGCCTTGGGGGACACCACTGTTGACAGGTACAGAATTTGATAGGATGCTTCCAATTTTGACCATTTGTTGTCTTTTTGACAGGAATGCTTCTATCCAGTTATGCAGGTGTCCAGAGATACCATAAGATTTTAGTTTTAAGAGTAGTTTGTCATGTACCACTGAACCAAAGGCTTTACAGAAGTCTATGTAGATCGTGTCTATTGCTTTGCCCTGATCGAGTTTTGTAGTCCATATGTTTTTGCAGTGTAAGAGTTGAAGATTACAGGATAGTTTTTTTTCTGAAACCAAATTGTTTATTAGAAAGTAGGTTGTTTGTCTCTAAGTGGAGAATAATGGATTGGTTAATAATTGATTCCATGACTTCATAGGTGATGCAGCATAAAGAGATTGGTCTGTAATTTTCAACTAGGCTGGGGTTTCCCTTTTTGAAGATGGGGATGATCGTGGCTTGTGAGGCAAGGAGCTGGTCCTGAAAGTTTTGTCAAAGATTATGCTTAGAAGTTCAGCTATGGCAGTGGATAGCTTTTTAAAGAAGTAGGCACATATTCTGTCCTGTCCAATAGATAGAGGTGGTTTTAGATTGCATAGTGCTTTTTCAACATTGTCTTCTGTAAAATTGATGTGTATTAGATCATTGTAGTTGTCTGTGAATCGGCTGGGAAATACTGGGCATGATCCATTGCTGTTTATAAATACTGAGCCAAAAAAATGTGTTAAAGAGGTTGGCTTTAATGGTGTCATCGTTGCAATCTTTACCATTAGGTCCTTTCAGAGGTGGGATGACCTTGAATCTTTTAGTTTGTTGTTTACAAAATTGTAGAAAGTGCGGGTGGAATTGGTGCATAGAAGGTTTTCCTCTTGTTTAATGTGATAATTGGTGCATTCGGTCTTTATCTAGTGGCATAAATTTTTGTATCGGCTTTTGAAGGCGGTAATGTGACCAGATTTGTTTTTCCGCCAAAGTGATCTTTTTTTGGATTGAAACTTCCTTATTGTTATGGGTAATCTGTTTTTTGATTTTTGGAGTTGTTATTGGTACATATAGTTTGATGTCTCTTTTGACTTCAAGTAAAAATATGTTGTAATGGTCTTCAATAGTATTGCATCCAGTGAATAGAAATTGCTAATCAAGGGATGAGAGATCATTATCTATAAGTTCATAGTTGCCTTTTTTGAAGTTATAATTGGGGATTACATCATTGTGATGATTTTTGTGTGGACGTACATTGGGACGAAAGTCAATCATGTTGGAAAATCGTTCTTTAATTTGTATTCCATAAATTGAATTCAAAATATTGCAGAAGATGAGATTGAGTTACTAGTTGTTCCAGTCCCAGTTGTGTTTCCATGTGTATGTGCAAAGAACTGTCATCTATTTCTTATTTGTTCCATATATCTTTTTAATACAAATACCTCTGTTGTGAGCATTTCAAGTTTTCCAAATTATAAATAAAAAATAGTGTCTTAATTATTTATCACTGCTATGTGTGATTTAGTTAATAGATGTGAACTGTTAGGTTCTTTCTTAGATTTTGATGCTTGGATGGAAGCCATATGGTAAGATATTTCAGGAATAAAAAATAACAGTAAGACTTCATTTGCAGTCTGCATCATACTCAAGTCATTTTTTATGGATTAGTTTCAAAATCATTCAAAACTAGTGAAGTCCCAAATAATGGGAAGAGGGAAAATTAAAGGTTACACCACTCTAGAGACTGAAAGCTGAAAGATTAAACAGCATGTCACATTGTAATGTAAGTTATAAGACTCTTGAAAACAATGAAGAAATAACCAGCAATCAAAATGTGTTTGTCAAGGATTCTTACTAGATTAACCTCATTTAATTTCTGTTGTGTAACTTCTTTAATGAATTATGCAGATTTTGTAGACATAATATATCTTCATTTGTTGCATTTAAGTCTATGTTAAACAAAGGTCTCTATTCCAATTGATTGCTATGTGCTCTGACAAACATGCCCTTCCCTAATTCCCACTCTTTAGTTTTTGCTGGGCTGACTGGCCATTGGAGCGTCCCCTTCCTCCTCCTCCTTCTCCTCCTCCTCCTCTTCCTCCTCCTCCTCTTCCTCCTCCTCCTCCCTCTCCTCCTCCTCCTCCTCCATCATAATGGAAAGGTGAAATACTCTGTCTTCATCTTAAACAGAATCAGTAGAATACCAGTTACTTTTTGTTTCAGTTGGATGAAACTGAGGAGGGTTCTGCCAGATTCCCTTGTGATTACGGTTTTACACCACCAGTCCTCAAAAATCATCCGCACGAAAATCATGTATCCTCAAAAGTCATGTGCTCCTGAAGCAAGCCTTTCTGTCATATCTACTCAATCCTGAATAGATAACTATCAGATAAGTAAAGCAATATAAAGCAAAACTGATTGTCTGGGAAAGAAGTTTTGTCTGGATATCTATCCAGAAAGTTAATAATGCAGAACAGTTTTTACCTTCTCTCTGTATCTAAATCTAACTAGAATTAAATTTCTAATTTTGGAAAAGTGAAATTTATGAAAGGGAATAATAACAGAATAATTGTTAACCTCCTTCAATAATTAAGAAGTGAAGAACATGGTAATTACTAAACAAGAAAATTAGCATAAATATAGAAATATCTTTTTCTGTAGGGCATGAGCCCAAGCAATATTAATGAGTCTTTTTGTCAGGTACATAAGAAGCTGATAAGTGTTGGAAGAAGCCAGAACATATCAGGGGAAGACTATTCAATTATACTTTTTACACAGATGAAAATGGTGTAGAATTGTTGAAAATTTTTGCTGTGTCTACAGCAAGAATTTTCCAACATTTCTGTACCATTTTCATTCATGCAAAAGTCTCCAGAATATAGAACAAGACTGTCAACACAATTTTGAATCACAAGAGATAGGAGACCAGAGAGCGGGGAGAATAATTTACATAAACAATGACCTTTTGATTTTTAATGCCAAAAGAAGAGAAGTGACTGCTGTTTCTCTACACTGCAATAAGATTTGTAGAGCCTTCAAATTCTGTTTTAAGAAAAAGAAATCATACGTTCTAGGTGAAATGTTGATCTTTGTAAAGTCATTTCATAAACATTCCCTTCAGGCAGGCTATGGGAAGATCTCATGAAATTTCTTTGGTAACAGTACAGAAGAACTTTCTTCCTGGAAGATTTTTTTTTAACTTTCCAGTCTACCTGTATCTCTTTTATTCTCAAGGAGCCTCAACCTTTCCCAGCTTTTAGGCAACCAGGGAATTGTCATTTGCTGAGATAGTTGCACAATGCTTAGATCTGATAGATGTTGAATATAACAAATGTTAACACAGTGTTAGGAGGCATTTTTTGTTTGTTGCCTGTGTGCTTTTGAGTCAGTGTTAACTCCTGATTACTGCTTAGGTTCCTGCAGTTTTCTTGGCAAAAATTCATAAGTGATTTGTCATTAGCTTCTTGTTCCTAGGGCTGAGGCCTAGGTCACACAGCTGATTTTCTGCCTAAGGTGGAAGTAGAATTCAGTTTCTAGCCTGATGCCTTAATCACTAAGCAAACTGCAACTCTAAAGAGAGCTTAGTGATCTCAAATCTCCATATTATAATTATCCATTGAGTGCATGAAACATAATAGAGGTACAACCTTCCTTCCTTCCTTCCTTCCTTCCTGATATATAGGCCTTATATTTATGCAAATTATCACCATTCCTATTGTTTTAATGGAAAAAATATGTAACTCATTGTCTGCTATCCTGCCTAACATGAAAAGTATGTGGTAATGTAGTACTAATATCCTTTATGATATTAGTATTCATTATTTCGATTATACAAATAACATGAATAGCTCAAACAATCAGATTCCCAAGAAATATGTAATTGGCACTGAATCATTTGACTGGCAAACTCTTTTCTTCCTTTTCTTATCTATACATATTTTCATCTAGGAATTCTTGGTTTGGTCCATAAATAAATTGTATTTTATTTTTTATTATAAGCATTTGGACAAATATTACTGTCTTCCCTTTCTTATTTCCTTAGTACCTCTAGGGGCAGCATTCTATCATGAAATACAATTGTTTCTTTGCACAATCTACCTCCAATTATATAAAGAGCTGCTGAGAGAAATCAATCAATTTGGCATGACACTGTGGGGAAAAATACATTTTCTATGTCCCCTCTATAGCTATGAGGCAAACAGTTGCCCATTGATGGGAACTCTCAGCTTACCTTACCTCCTGCCTCTTAAGCATCTCTGAATTCTTTTATTTTTGTTACATTTTATTTGTTTATTTTCACTAATGCCCGAATTTTCTTAACCTCTTGCTTTCCCCACTCCAATGCCCCATTGCACAACTGTCAAATATTTTGATATTTTTAGTGAGGAATATTTATTTTGCATTAAATTTATTTTCCAACCATCTCACCAAGGGTGACACTGGGTGGCTTAAAACATAAAAGCAGTAAAACCAATAAAAATAATTCTAAATATTCTTTTTATTTCTAAAAAAATTCTAACAATAACAATAAAAACACATTATAATTAAAGATGGGGAGTGAGAGAGCAGATGTGTGAGGAGAGGAGGTAATATCTTCAGTTGGTCCATCAATAGTGTGATACTCCTTCCTTGGTTTCTTGATACATTGGTTTCTTCTTGTGGTTTGATATGATAAAGAAATAATCTGATAATGAACCTTGACAATTTTTAAGAGAGTTCAGCTAATGGAAAAAGGTGGGAACCCTGATAATTATAGTTAAGCAGTAGATCTGATTTGCCTGTACTTGCACTCTGTTGTATATATAGCACTATAGTTAATCCACTTTCTGTATCTTCAACTGCTACTATTAATTCCATATATTTTAGCTCTTAAAAAGAGTTCATGGACTCTTTATATGCCATAGAGAGAGAAAAATATCTTGCCTGGAGAAACAGAGCTGCTAGTTTAGTTATTCACTGTTGTGTGATCTTCGTTATGGATGTTGTGCACTGAAGAATGTCCAAGAAGTAACAAAGGAATTAAGGATGTAACTCTTGAATGCTAATGACTGTATAACATGTATAAATCTTGACATAAAACCTCTGGATTCTGGTGAATAATTTAATTACAAGACAATCCAGGTGAATATACAAACAATTCAGGAAATGTGTTTCTGAAACATATCTCAATATAATAACCCCAATTGTTAAGTAAACAGATGTTGCGGATTTTCTAATGAGAGTTTCAAAGCTGAAACAGCTTTATGATGAGTACAAATGTATTTGCCAAAACATGAGAATGATATCCCACAAATGAATTTGCTTAATTACACCATTAAATTGAAATACAGACATTACTTATGAACTTTTGAGTTACAAACTTTTATCAATACAAACAAAATTATCTGCAATTCCAACCTAGAAAGTCCTAGAAGTCAGGAGAAGTTTAGTTTACAACATGTTACATACTTGTTTCGACTTATGGATAAAATGGACTTATAGTCTGTCTTGTAGCCTCTCCTTACCGGAAAAAGAAAAAGAAAGAAGACATACATTATTCCCCTGTGGAATTTTCATCTATATCAGTAAACTTCATCTTCTATTAATTCTGGGAAGAAAACAAGATGGAAAAAGCTGATCTCAATTAAATTAGAAGGTTAAGTGATCAAAGTATAAGCTGTTTGATGAATTCTTTCATAGAACAGAAGTCTAACTAAAGGCTAGTTGGAATTTATGTGAAAACAGTTTATTGTGAAGGGTATTTCCTAAACAGTTTCTTTGTTGAGATTTTTTTCAATGAGGAAATGTAGTCTTCCCAAACAGTATTTGTCCAAAAAACAAAACAAAACAACAACAATAAAAACACCTTTAAATCTAAGCCTTGTCTCTGTCCTCAGGTTAAAATCACCAAAAACCTAATTCAAATGGAGAAAAAATCCCAACCAGCTAAAGTGGTAAGCCTCTTAGATCGATAGGATGGACAGACAGACAAGTTTTTTGTGTTCTTTACTTTGAGAGTAACAAAGGACGAAAGTTGTATATAAGAAAAAACACATCTCGCTAAAATAGGGCATCTTCAAGAAGTGCTGTTATCTGATCCTAGCACCCAGAAAGTATTTTATTTATTGTATGAGGGTTGACTTCATCTCAACATTGAAGTACAAGAAAAATAAAATGGAACAACAATCCTACATAAATCCAACATCAGAAAAACAAGCCAGGTTTTACCAGCTTTTAAAATGGGGGACAGCATAAGAATCTCTGAGGGTGAGGGACACTGAGACAGGCAAAGCCTGCATTCTGTGTCCAGTCAAGTGATATCTAATCAATGGGACTTGAAGCATGCTTACTCTGCCCAATCATGTGTAATAAACAGATACTGTAGATGATAGTGGTCCCTAAAATAACCTAGCCCTATGACTTGAGGAGTTTTATATGTGATTGTCAACTCCTTGAAGTGAACTTGGTAGCTTGTTGGTAACTAGTGCAACTCATGAAGCAACAATATTGTGTGAGGATATAATAATATGCTCATAACTAGCAATGCTACTGTAATCTGAATTAATTACAACCTCTAAGTGGTCTTTACAAGCTGCCCTATGTAGAATGCATTGCACTGATTCAAATGAGAGGTCACCAAAGCATGACTTACTGATCTAAGGACCTTCTGGTCCAAAATTGCAATTTGCAAAATTGATGAAATTGTGCAAAGGCAATCCTGATCACCTGTTTCTTTATTCAGATTTTCAAGAAGACAGCCAAATTCAGCAAGGGGGAAGTGTACCCCTCTTCAGATAAAACATCTCTACATGTGGAACATCTCCAAACCAGGTGGTCAAATATCCACATCTACTTTATCTTGTCAGAATTGAGCCTGTTGCTTCTCCTGCAGATATTAAGACAGGACCTTGACAGCATCACCTGGGCAACCTGGAATTGAAATGTATCATCAAGAAACTCAATGTAATGGATGACCTCCCCGAATGGCATCACATAGATGCTAAACAGGAAGGACAAGATCAGTGAGGCCTAAAGCACTTCACATATGAGGGATTTCTGGTTCAATCCTTCTCTCTCTCTCCTCCCCCCCATCTTTCTTTCTCTCTCTCCCTCCCTTCCTCCCCTCTCTCCATTTCCCTCCTCCTTTCATCCCATCCAATCCCACTTGGCAACACCAAACACTGAACTGAACAAGAAAAGAGAAAAATCATCACAAACTACAACTCCCAATCTTAAGTGATCCAAAATATACCATGCCACTGAGAGATCAAACATAAAAAGAAAGATTGGTACTTCCATCCTTTTTCATCAGAGGTCATCAACAAGTGTGATCAATGCTACCTCAGTACTATGTCTCAGTCTGAAACATCACTGAAAAGGATCTAGGTAATCTGTTCCCTTAAAAGTGTTTGAATCTATATAACCTGATCAACATCCTTTCTTAAAAATAAAAGGTTGAGGACTGACAAAAGTTATTCAGAATTTTTGGATCTTCTGACTTCTTGAAGAGGAGAAGGAAGCAGCACTTCAAGTAACCATCCAATAACTTATACTTTCGTTTGATTGAATTTGAGATGAATTCTGAGCGAATATATGTAACTTTACCAGTTATTTTGAACATTTCTCACAGCAGTCATAAAAAATGGTCCTGTGTCTCATCCTTTTCTTGGAACAAATGAGTCACTTTAAAAAGAGCCACTAGACAACTATATTTGGATATGTTAACAGCACAAAAATATCTATATTTGACTGCTTTTACTTGTCAACATAATATCTAATATTGGCTATTGTTTCATCTCTCTAATTTTCTCAGCAAACCCAAAAGCACCTTGGGATTGATATTACTATCAAAATATATCACAGATGTCATTCTCAATTACATCATGTGACGTATCATGACATATCACAACATTTTTTTGCCTTTGCGGAGCTGGGGCGGGCCTGGCCTGCATGTGACACATTCAGCCCGTGGCCATCCAGTTTGACACCCCTGAATTAGATGGCCCTTCAGGTGTTAAATCCCAAACACATTAGGATTTAAAGATTTAAATCAGATATAAATTGTTCCTAGAAACAGCTGGCAAACAGGGCAGAGTTTTATTATAGTTATGATTTGCTCTGGGCATCATGTACTAGTTAGCAGCCAAGCTACTGCATTTTGAATGTACTGATGTTTCCAGACACTTATTTTCTACATATTGGAGTAGGCAATTTGTAATGTAACAATGGCATCAGAAACTTGTGCACCTCAGCAGTTCCTACAACTATGCCTCTATATGATGGCAGTGAGGATATTCATATCAAGGGGATCTTAAGGAAAAAAATCAAGCAATACTATCTATTCATTCTCATAATAAAGTGATGCATTTATTTGGCCTCAGTAGGGTGGTTCAGGTCAGTCCGAACCTCTCGTTCAACAATTGCTTATTATGCACATACAGCTTTAGTTGCCGATTTTGCTGAGTTTTTAGAAAGTGTCGCAGGTTACTTTGCAAAGCAGCTTCAAATGGCTGCTATGCATAAACAGTCACTGAAGCAAGGAACCAAGCCAAAGCTTTTATTTTTATTTATATTGAAATTTATAGCTCACTTTCCTGCTTATCCCAACACTTAAGGCACTTTACAATATTAAAAAAGAAGAAGATGGGAACGAAAGAAAATAAATTCAACTAAATAAAATCAAAGCCAAAATTAAGAATCAAACATTAAAATATTTTTTTAAAAAATGAAAAGAGCAGTGAATTAGATGAACTGTTACCATATTTTTTAATAGTGGATGAATAGGAATCAAAAGTATTTCTGTAACCTGGAAACTCTGTAAGAGGAAGCCCGTTCCCTTTATCCAGAAATGTTTAGCTTCTGACATCAGGAGCTTCTGCTAATCGAGACAGATGTCCTGTAGATAATCAATTCCATGATCATTTTGGTCTTTGAAGATATATAAAGGAATTGATATTGTTTCGGGTAGGCAACTTCTCACTGCGAACCATTACAGATTTTTCAGTACATATATCATTTGGATTTTGTACCATATATTAGTCAGCATTCTAGTTATCTCAGTTTGCAACAGTTTTGCAATTATTCAACTCTTTAAAGGACAGCCCTTGATAAAATGCATTTGAAAACTCCAGAAATATTGTAATGAAGTTGTGGATAAACGTCCAACTTGCTCAAGAATAATTGCAAGTGATACAATATCCATAATTCTACAAAAATATTCCCTACAACTCCATATTTCAAATCCAGTCAATCTTTCCCGATCTGATTACATTAACCCTCCATTGATACAGAAATTAAATTTATTTTGTTAACTTAAATGCCAGCACGGGACGGGGGGATCCAATGAGCAATCAAAAATTAACTCAACAACTCATTTCCTATTTCATTTAAGTTTATTTGCTAAAGAAATATATTTCACTTCTAGCAAATATTTTTACCTTAAGAAAAATTAATGCATATTGATTAGTTAATGCTGTAAAAAACAAGTTTTAAAAAAAGAATTTACAAGTTAACATGACAAGAGTTGTTTCTGCTTATCCCACAGGTGGACCAGAGAAAAACTGTACTGCTGATGTAGAAACTTAGAAAAATTGTGATATAGTAATCTATTAAATTGATAGCATAACAATTTGGAGTAATATTAAAATATCAGGCTAGAAACCAATAGACTAGGAATTCTAGTCCTGCCTTAGGCATGATACCAACTGGGTGATCTTGGGTCAATCATAGTCCTAGGAAGGAGGCAATAGAAAACCATTTCTGAAAATCTTGTCCAGAAAACCCTCAAGGATTTCTTTAGGCAGTTTCCAGGAATAAAAACTGACTCAAAGACATGTAAACAGAGGACAATAACTACACACAAAGCATTAACTAATAGCTTGTAGCTCTGTCTAAAGAAACTCTGTCAAAGCACCCAAATGTGGTTTTTCCCTGACCTATTTCTTTCCTCATTTTTTTTTCTGATTCCTTGTATTTTATCTTCTTTGGAAACTTAATAAAAACTTATAAAACATTTTAAATCTGAAGAACGATTAAATCAAAATTATTAGTCCATCTAAATAGAATAAACAAAGGACAAAAGCCTCAACGAGTAACAACACACTGGGTGAACTTGTTTCAGCTGAGTAGCTATGTAACCAGAGTCACTCCAGGTTAGAATTTGTATGGATAAGTACAAGGAAAATCCCAGGGTTGCATGCTACAATAGAAAATTGAAAAACATTGCAGAAGAAAACAGTGGCAAACTGCTTTTGTTCTGTTGCTAGGATGACTGAATAGACTTGAGTTGAAAGAGATTTTAAATTGAATTTTAATTATACCCAAGAACTGTTCTTGAAATTTAGTTCTTGTCCTAGAAAAGGCATTGGCAATAACACTACATAATCCTTCTTTCACCAAGGAGAACCATGATTCATCTAGACCTATTCAGAAATGTCTGGGAACTAGGTTATATAGATTAATCTACAGAACAAAAGTAATTATGGCTGAACTGAATGAATTATTTTCCTGCATGCAAGATTAATTGTATCATTAACAAGGGGCCCCTTCCTTTACAGACATGTTGCTTGTTTTCATATTTTGTTTTGCCTCTTTCCATCTCCTTTCTACTCTGACTCCTCTAAGCTGCATATTTTAATTTTTTAAGACTCTTCTGCAAAAAGAGAAAACCTATGGGTTCAACATATGTACCAATAACAGCATTAATTTAAAATATATCACAATTGAACAGAAGAGCACAATACCTTTATATATCAATGAATATCTCCACTTTTCAAGGAAAGCCATTGTTATGATGACCAAAAACTATATGATTCCCTGGAAGAAAGTCCATTATTATGAAGTAGTATTGAACTACTCCTAAAACTACTTTTTATATCTTCTTCATATCTATGCCATTTACATGATAGATGTTCATCCACTTTTGACCTGATCATTAGAGTTGTTTTACAAATCTGCAACATGTATATATGAAGTATGAATTTTGAAAAGCACCAGTATTGGGCTTACACTTGGTTTTTTTTTTTTAAATGCAAATAATATTTTGGAGATAAACTATATAAAGCATAAATCCCACAGAGTCACAAACCTACTTTGATGGATCTAGTTTCTGAGAGAAAAAATGGAAAACTAAAATGTGATAGTAGCAGATCAAGCATGGCAAGAAGCATAATGTTTCAATTTTTTTAAAAAAATGAATAGTCCTGAGAAATCAGAAGTAGTCCCAGCAGATAAAACAATCAAAGCAAGTATTACTATGAAGAGCCAACATCAAAAGCAAGATAATCTGATGAAGCCATGGGAATTGGATATTAACATAAATACAAGCTAGTTAACATGGAGCCGGAACCAGAGACAAAGTCAGGTTCATGGTTACTTCTACACTGAACCATCCAGAAATTCATGAACTGAATTTCTTAGTAAAAGAAAGTCTTAGATTTGTTATCTGAACTGACAGGTTTGAAACTGTATCTTACCTGAACTTTGGAGTGAAAATTAAATATTCAGGTGAGCTCTGCTGCATATTTTATACTGCTATTTTAAATGGCTGAAAAAGGTCAGAAAACCGAGGAGAAACATGGAGAAAAGAGATACAGAAAATTCAAGTATTTCCTGTTTTCTAGTGATTGTCCAGATTTTTGAAACCCAGGTAAAGTAAATTTGTACCATTAAAATTCCAAAATGGCACATGTAATTGTGCCATTGATAAAGGTATAACATTCTTCCTTGGTCCAGATACCAGGTCCTTGCAGGCCGATGGACGACTTTTTATCAGCTAGGTTCGCTAGTTTATATCCTTTGATTCCCTTTTCTTTTATATTAAGGATGCATAGCTTTTTAAAAAAAAATAGCATAAGCTCCTATTTATTTTTCGTTCATTCACTGACACCTAACCCCTATCAGTAGGGTAGGTCAAGAACAAAAATGAAAATGAAATTCAGTCATCAGTATTACTCTCCCTGAATTTTCATTTCTCTTTCATTACGTTAACATTTTGGAAGAAAGCAAGCGGTTCTGGGGACATTACTCAAGGCTGTTTTGAAATAAAAATGTGCACATCTTGGACCTACACCAAGGTTTAGGCTTATTGATTGTCTGGGTGTTGTTCAGAAGGTGACAGCCAAATTAGCTAATACCCAGGCTTCAATCATATGACAGACTTTCAAAGACATATCATATTTTACTTACTTCTCAGAATCTCTGAAGATACATTGCAGAACACTACTGGAAGAACTGCATTACTTTCAAGCTAGAGAAATCTCTACATAGTATCAGTTTTCAGCCCCAAATATTTCCTACATCTTCTTCCATATTTTCAATTCGGATAATGGAATTTTATAGCAAAGTGTCAGTAATGTAACCATAGTATTTTATTTATGTATCATTCTTGCCTTCATAACATGCTTTCACCTAAGTTTATCTCTTCCCGTCATGTAGTTGATTGAGAAAGACTGACTAGCTCACCCAGTGAACTCCTTGATCAAGTTGATTGAGCCTTGCTCTCCCAAATGCAAGGCAAGGTTTAACTTATACATTTCTCCAGCTCTCTATCTGCCCACCTTGTTTGAATGATTTATATGAAAAGGTTTCTACAGGCTAGATAAGAGATTTATCCAGCCTCTCAGATATCTGAATAAAATCTTTGATTCCCTCTTTGGCAAGAATTGAGCTGGTGAATTTCACTGCCAATGCTGCTAGTTCCTTGATCTTTGGAAAGTTGAAAGTTAATTAACACCTATTACACCTATTACAATAGATACATTCAGCTGGTAAATAAACTAACAACCTTAATTACCCTATACTGATCATCATTTAATGCACAGTGAAATTATCACTCCACTAATAGCATTCTTTGTCATGTCTTTGTTCTAGAGTTGCTAATATTGCAGGAACATTTTCAGCTGTAGAAGTGAAAATTTACATCTCAAAAAACAAACACTGGCAACAACCACAACAAAACCCCCACTGCTGCCTAGTGATAAAATAGCACCGTCTCACTTCACAACCTTTGAGATAGGTTGCACTCCATATGCTGTTGGTCTGCAACTTCTGTCCAATACAATTTACCATGATGGCTATGGCAAATGGAAATTGGCATTCAGCAATATCAAAAGGCTGACAGGTTACCTATCCGTGCTCTAGTTCAATAAATTATATTTGGAATTCTTGTAATATGGATATACATTTGTCTATGTCCTGCTCCATCATTATTAATTTGAAGCTTTAGGAAGTAAATACCCCAGAAGAATAACTACTTACACAGACAGCTGAGTGTGATTAACATCCCTTTTATCTTATTTTTGTTGTATGAAAAAAAATCACAGTATGTCCATGTAAAGATAGGAAATCCTTTGCATTTAGCTAATTAAGGCTGTTCCCATAGGCAACTATCTAATGATTAACTGAAAATAATTGTTCATTAATCAAATAGGGACTGCTCTAAGCATACTAGTATTTCTAGTCTTCATCCACTAGGGACAAGTCCAAGGGCAAGAAATTATAAATCAGAGAATGCTGGAAGGCAGCATACAACTCTTAAATATCATTAATATTTCATTATGTGGGATGTTCCTCATTCTGGAAATTCAACAATATATTGTACTTCCCATAATATAGTAAGTGACAACTTCCCGAAAATATCCTTTTAACACAAAGTACTTAGTTGGATAGATCAGAAAAACCTTGGAACTGAATATTTTACAGTAATATATCAAAGAAATTAAAGTGCTATACGCAATGAAATAATTTGAATACTTTGGGATGACATATTTTGATCCCATTTCTGATTTAAAGAAATCATGAACTATGATAGCCAGCTTGCAAGATTCTTGGATTCTCCCAATAGTTGTAGGTTTAAAAACAAGAAAATAAAACATATTGAAAAGAAATAAAAACCCTGCTTAGGAAAAAAGTGTTACAATTGTTGTTGATTCATGCCTGATTTTACACACACACACACACACACACACACACACACACACACACACACACACCATTCTGCAGGAAATCAACCAAGGTCAGAGAATACCAAGAACCCAAGTGCTACAAATACTATATTCCTTATTATTGGAGCATTCCCTCTATGAATCAGGCTGACACTGGCATTCCTCAGGTTGATAAAACCTTTTTAGCAGTGTGAGTCCTGAGTGATATTTGCCTTCAATTTCCTGACATATCCTCCTCTTCATCTTTGATTTAGTAATCTTCTACAGAATTCCCTCTATAATATGGAATTTGGACTACTTTTCTTCTAACAAGTCTTCAGCAGCATAAACATTTTTCAATCCAAGTCAGATTTGTCTGCACATATTGATCATTATCATAGACCCATAGAATGTCAATAACCAGGGATATTAAGCGCATTCCCAGTGACCAGTCTATATGTCTTCTTGGGAAGCATTTTCCTATGGAAAACTAAACCATGGTCCTAATTTCAGTTTCTTATTAGAATACAAAATTTCTAAAATTTGCATCAATATTATTTCCTAATATGGAGAGAGATTTGTACTGAGGGATCACTCTATCTGTTTGCAAAGAAGACCCAGATAATAGAGGCCAAGTGACTTCATGGAAATGAAACAAGTGGCCTCTTTGCCATGGCAAAATCATAAAAGCAAATTTCGAACACTTTATATAGGGTTGTTGTAATGGGACTTTTTCAAACCAGGAAGTGTATACAACCCCTAACTTATCAGAATGATAACAGACTGATAAACAGAAGTATTGATTCCAAGTATAAAATAATTTCAAATACATGAAACTCCAAAATAACAACACATATTTTGTCAAAGCATTACAGTGTTATGATTTAATTTTCTTTTAGCTGGGAAATCAGAAAAACTTTGATTTTTAAGATTGACCTCCAATCTCCTACTATCTTTTTTTTTTTTTTTGCTTTGGGGACTACCCATTTAGTCTCAGAGAGATTCAAGAAAAAATTTAATATGTACAAACAGTAAGCCAATGCATTTTAATGTAGTGTTTCATTTTGAAGCATTCCTAAGAACTGTCACTGTATCTTCCATTACCATTTTTCTTAAAAAAGGAATGGCAATGACCCACCCTACATTGCCAGTTTATTATTACATTACTATCAAGAATGTTGGGGCAATTACTGTTAATTATGCATGGGCTTGTCCTTTATGAAAAATATAAATAACTTTTGTGTGCAATCTGTTTGAAATATGATATAGTACACAAAAGTTCAGTTCTAAACAATAGCATTTTCAATAGGGGGATATTTTCTCAGACTTGTATATTTAAACTCTTTTTGACTTTGAATTAATCATACCTTTTCTTTTGGGTGAGAATTGTTCTCTTAGACACCTGGATTGGACATTGTTTACCAGCAGCAATGTTCCTGAATCTTAGAGATGTCAACAGATAAAAAATCCTCACTCAATCTATTATTACTAAACTTGTCAGGAACATAATTAACAGGTACCATCATTAGGGGAAGGGGAGAGGCATCATCAGAAAATGCTTGAAAAATAATGGTTCATTAATCAAAGACTAATTTTTTTAAAAAAATCCATTTGTTACCGATAATGAAAGAGGAGTCAGAAATCTTATGAATTAGCTGGGTGTGGTTTGCCAAGTTAGTTAATCAGTTATTAATCAATCAAAGGATGTAAATAGTTTTCACCATGAGAGGCTTTTTGTTCTCTGGCAATTATCCACATGATAGGCCTTTGCTAAGCATGAAACCTAGGGAAAAAGATCTTATTTTTTTTCATTTTCTCAAATTAACTCCTAATGCCACCCTGTTCTTCCTCCTGGTATAATTAAAATGCAAATTTTAAAGGAAAAATTGCTTTGGAGCCAATTGTGTAAAAATAATTATAGCTTTGTGTAAAAATCATTAACATTAAGCCATTCATTTTTAATATAATGATGTACTTATTATTATTTTTTTACTTCTGCATACAGGGCTCTGAAAAGTAGCCTTCTTTCCAAGACTTGAAATCTACATCTCTCTCAATAATTAAACTCCTTCATTCCTATTATGGTAGATTTTACAATAATAAATATAAAATCATTGCAATGAATAATTTTATGCAATTATTTCCTGATAAAAATAGCCATGGCAAAATTCAATACAGAATGTTTTTAAACTGAGTTTGTTACTTATGAGAACAAAATTTGGGGAAATGTAGATTGCCTGTCCATATACCTATGCTGTAATGGTAGGAAAGGCTGGTATAGATGTTGACACTAGAAATTCAAGTCAAATAATCTTAATTGGAAGAGTTTACTAAAGATTATTTCATTGGTGAAAAGCTATTAATAATTTTAATATATCAATGCATAATATCCCTAAAGTGCTATTAGTCCTGGCCTGAGTGTTAGAGGAAGTCCATTCATATATTAATGTGGGTACAGATAGATATAGTGCATGCAGGCCATTTCTTTTAGCTGATAATCTTTTTATGTAGGTTTGGAAACTCATTTTGACCTGGACCCTAGAATCAAATTCATTTCTCCTATTGAATGACTTGGACAAAAAAAAAGTGCTTGTAATAATACAAAAGGATGCACTTCAGAAGTGTCATGTTATTTTCTGCGTGAATGTAACCTGGTGAAAGAGATAGGTAAAGTGGACTTCCTGATTATTTTTGAGACTCGGTATCTTGTCTAGGTTAGAACAGTACCTAATGAAATATGTGGTGACAGATGTGACTTCTCTGGGGAGCAATCAGATTGACTTTCATAAAAACAGAAGTGATGTCTTTTGTAGGTATGAAACGGACACATTGTTATGTAATGTTAAACCTTGATTATTAAATATAGCATATCTTAGTCTGCTAGAACACAGGCTCAAATTAATTGTGTTATTGTATCTCTATGGTTCCCCAGAATGCATGGGAATTGATGAAAGAAGGGACAAATGATGAAACCTGTATTTTAACATCATAATGAAACTGGCTTTTACCTAGGTGTACGTAGCTCAGGACACAGGCACAAAAAAGGCAAATGAAATCAAGAACTATATTTCATCATTTTGGCATTGTTATCACCTAGCTCTGTGTCCAAATGCTTGCTTGCAATTGATCATAGGTTAAAGAGTTAATAGACTGAATAAAAATTCGTATTAACAGGAGATACTCATTGTGAATAGGAATGCTTCTAGGAATGTTTATGTTCTAGACCATCATGACAACAAATGCTGAATAAGCCTATGAAGTTTGTTGTGTTTTTTATATTCTTTTTCCAGGATGGAAAATGTAGAGAAGAACCAATAATGCAAAGCAGCTCCACATTCTAGTCAAGAGCTATTTCAAGAAGAAATTGCTCTTCAAACGCTTTTCTTAATCAAACCTAGTTATCCCCAAATTTAGCATATTATATTAACTAGTCATTTTGTGCTGGGCTGAGTAGAATCTGGGAAAGAGATAGTTTTCCTGAATGGCGTTATGTAATGCTTTCTTTCTCCTGTTCCCTATTCTAAAACAAAAAAGTAATATAATATATTTGATTGGCTGTTAGATTTCTATTTTTGTCACAAATAACAAATTCACTATAAGTGGAGAAGTGTTTGTAGAAATAAGATACATTTATGTTGATGTTCAGCCTATCTCTTGCTTAATAGAAAGTAACTATTCTTGTGATCTAATGGCTTATTCCAAAACTGTCAAGCTTTATGAAATTGAGGGTCAAATACCTCATCATCCATATTAAGGTGAACACTTAAAGCAAAGTAATTATGCATATCAATTAATGGATGGATCAGCACCTGAAGCTAGGTGGAGTCATTCAATTAAGCAGACATCTGAAGGTTTTACTAATTAGCTTATCAAGATAGAAAGGCGTCTGTATTGGTTGATAAGTTCTTCATTGATGCAATTCTTTGCAAAGTAAATAAAAGCAAATAAATGCTATTTCTTATTTCAAGATATGGGATTAATTATGGTTGTTTTTCAGCACTATATTCAGTTTTATTTGTTCCCATAACACTCATTTATTATGTGAAAACCATGAATTCTTATGATACAAAAAAAAACTTAACACTTGCAAAGTTCTGGTTCCCACCTAGTGCCTCCTGATAAGCACATATATCTCCTTGCAATAAATGTTGTTCTACCAAAGATTGTATTCTGTTCTTAGATCTCTTGTTCTCTTGCTCTCTCCTTCTCCCTCTCTCTCTCTCTCCCTTCCCTGCTCTCTCTCTTGGGGACAGAGCTGACTGAGTGAGAGAAAAAGAAAACGGGAGAGAGAAAAATATATTTTCTCTAAACTCTCTTGTGGAAACATAGTTTATCATAGATTGTGAAAGTCTTTAATTGATGGAAGTTGAATGACAACTTTTTAGATCCTTGTGTGCTTTGGGTAACACTAGCAGCTGGCAAAACTCAGTAACATTTCCAGATTATAAAATAAATGAACTGTTTGACAGGCATCAGTAGCTGCCATAAGTGCCCAATAAATGGGGTGAAGACAAAATGAAGTCTCAGTTTCTTCAAACTCAGACACGGGGGGAGGGTGGATACAAAGCAAGCCACCCAATTCCTTTTTCTTTCTGCCCTCAGAGCACAAATATCATAAATAAACATATCTGGAAAGAAAATGGAACATTTTAGAGCTGAGAGAATTTCAGCCTTTATTTTCTGAGAATATTTTTGTTGCTACTGTTGATTTGGCAAATAAAACATTTGTTGTTGTCATCATCATGGCAAGCATTTTCATACTGTTTTATACCCACACTGTGAAAACTAAATTTCTCCCACAGTCACAGTGAATAAAATAAATGCAAGCAAAGCCAGCCTGAATCCTTGCTCTTAGAATTTTGCAATAAATTTACAACTCTGACAGAGCTGTGGTACACTCATCTTCAATATGTGTGCATATCTAATTTGAATAGTTTCACTAAAAACAAAAGTGAAACAGAGCATATAGTTTTCCTAGTTCATCTTACAGATTGTCACCAATCTCTTTATTTCTTAGTGTGGAGACTATTAAGTTGGTGGCACTCTACTGTAAACAGCAACATCTGCTATTGTATATCTAAGCTTTCAAGAATCAGGGCTGTACAATTTTCATGAGGCTTTGGAGTTATTCTTTTTCCCTCAAGGGTCTCTTCTAGCTGCACTGCTGAGCACAGCGGTGAGTGTGAGGCAGTTTGAATCAGTTCTTTCAAAGACGTAGAGCTACAGAAGAGGAAACACTATGGAATACCCTGTTTCATAAACAGTTTCCTACTTTAGAACATGATGGCATTGATCATACATCTAGTACTTCCTGCTTTGAGAGTCCTCTGTTTAGTACTTGGTAAACTTGTCTTCTGGAAGGAGGTTATGTAAACAAATGAAATTGACAATGGGAATTTATGAAATATAAATGGCACTGAAATGGCATTTCCTAAGTATTTAGTGGTTTCCAGTGACCCTGAAGACAAAGCAAAAAAAGTTTTTTTGCTGTGGAGCTGAAAATAAAACATAGCAATCCAACCATCTCATTATCACATAGGAGATCTACCTCATGGAGAAATATTCAGATTCAATTCTCTTGATCACATTGGTGCACTGACAATATGAAAATTGGCTGAATCCACTCCAAGATTGCTAGTTGGCTTAGAAATACTTCATGTATCCAGGTTACAACAAAAGCCATATTTACCATGCAGAGACAAAACTGCCAAGCAGTTTGGAAAGAGAACAAGTATTTTCTACACCATTCTTTTAGTGGATTGCCATTACCGATGATGAGTGTCAAAGAAAGGGGAGAATCTGGCATAATTATAATACAGGCATACCTAAAGATTCTGACTAGTAGTAGCACCTAATACTGATGTAAATGTAGCCATTGGATTCTGCAACATAATAAAATAAATAGGGCCAATTCAAAAAGAATTGGGAATAACAAATTGAAGCAGATTTCTTTTACAGTAGATTGCATCCAAATCCTCCTGCCCCTGAACTTTGTAAGTGACATTGATTTTTAAGATACACAGGAACACAGGCAGCTGTGTCTTCAAAACTTCATGCATAGAAATATCCATGCTTTGGAAATTCAGAAGGAAGAATAGTTTTGTGACAAACCGCTCTAATTTTTAATTACAGTAAATGATGTTACAATGTATCTTCAGCACAGTGCTTCATTGAGGGATATCCGCAGACTTCTTTACTAATTTTTTCATGGCAGAAAGCCATGAAAAGTTCACACAAAGTTTTATGGAATCTGGAAGGATAAACTGTTGGGTATTTGCTTGGAAAACACTGGATGTTCATATTAATTATCAATCCCTTTTTTTGCTTCTCATCCAAGAAGCTTCTTCAGCTCTGCCTGGATGTTGGGAAATTCTTGGATGAGAAGCAAAATGTCTTAAAAGAAAAACCAGAAAGTACAATTGCCTCTTGAAAAAACACCTTTGGGACAAACCATGACCTGGAAGACTAAGAATCTCCACAGATATCTATCTCTTTCTTTCTATGCATTTGATGACAATAAGAGAAAAAAAAGGAGGGAGCCTTAAGCACTTTTTTCATAAGTTACTTTTATAAGTTATTAGTCAGAAATATTCATTAATTCATTCTATGATCATATCTACAATTTATGACATTTCTTGATAAATTGTCAGAATTAATCACAGAGAAAAAAAAGATAGATTGTCCTCCACTCCAAATTAGTTGTGTATCCTCCCTCCCCCAAGAAAACTACTGCATTTATCACTGAAGATTTGCAGGCTGATCTGATTGTACTATTTCTACTGTACCCAGACCCATTCAAAGAAACGGGTTTTTATTTATTTATTATTTTTTTATTATTATATTTATATACCGCCCTTCTCCCGAAGGACTCAGGGCGGTACACAGCCAACATAAAACTTTATTACAATTTACAAAAGTTAAAAAAAATTAAATATTTTAGGCTGTCTAAAATTATACCCTCCCCCAATAAGTTATTAAAACCCAAATTTTAAAATCCCAATTAAAACACAAATACTAAATTAAAAATCCCATTTCAGCCTAGGCTGGCCTGCTCGAAGAGCCAGGTTTTTAATGCACGTCTGAAAGCTCTCAGGTCCATATTATTGCGTATTTCCAGAGGCAGACCATTCCAGAGAGCGGGGGCCCCCAACGAAAAGGCCCTACTCCTAGGGGCTCCCAGGCGGCACATAGAAGCCGACGGCACCCGAAGAAGGCCCTCCCTGTGGGAACGCACAGGTCAGTGGGAGACTACCGGCAGAACGCGGTCCTGCAGATAACCTGGTCCAATGCCATGGATCGCTTTAAAGGTCAAAACCAGAACCTTAAAGCGAACCCGGAAAACCACCGGCATGCAGCTTGCGCAGGAGAGGCATCACATGGGAGCTTCGTGACACCCCCATAACCACCCGCGTGGCCGCATTTTGTACCAGTTGGAGTCTCCAGGTGCTCCCCGCAGGGAGCCCCATATAGAGAGCGTTACAGTAGTCCAGGCGAGAGGTGACAAGGGCGTGAGTGACCGTATGTAAGGCGTCCCGATCCAGAAAGGACCGCAACTGGTGAATCAGGTGAACTTGATAAAAAGCCCTCCTGGAGACGGCCGTAATATGATCTTCTAAAGACAGCCGTGCATCCAGGAGGATGCCCAAATTGCAAGCCCTCTCTGTGGGGGGTAAGATCTCTCCCCCAATAGCCAGCGATGGAGTCAGCTGACTATATCGGGGCACCAGAAACCACAGCCACTCAGTCTTGGAAGGGTTGAGCCGGAGCCTGTTCCCACCCATCCACATCCGCACGGCCTCCAGGCACCAGGACATAGCCTCCACGGCATCGTTGGGGTGGCTTGGGGTGGAGATGTAAAGCTGTGTATCATCCGCATACAGATGACACTGCACCCCAAAACCATGGATGATCTCCCCCAGCGGCTTCACATAAATGTTGAACAAAAGAGGGGAGAATGTTGAATGAAAGAGGACCGACCCCTGAGGCACCCCACAAATGAGGTGAATCTTTGAACAAACTTCCCAGAGGTTATATATTTTCAGGCTTAATTTCTGTGGAAAGGAATGTCATGTGCAAATGTCATTCAGTTCTGCCAATAACTTTTTAAAATCATAAAACTAAAAATAAAAAAATAAGAAGAAAAAGAAAAAGAAAAAAGAAAAGAAATATCTAGATATTAGATTTTTTATACCTATCATCACCAGTGAATTCATTACTATAATATAAACAATGCAAGTTATTGTAAGATCTTGGAGAATCTCTAAAATACATATTGATATATCCTTTGGTTGGATGCAAGTAAATTACACACGTCAGACAACAACTATTTGAATCTGCAATAATATCATTTTTACAATTTCTTAATATAAAAGTCTTTTTGCCACCCTGCCCCATGTTTGATACATTGACCAGAATTCCTGATCAATGATCAAATTCCAAACTTTTGTATGTGATTTAATATGACATATTTAATATTTAAAGATTTCCTCACAAATCTCCTAATATACATTAATAAATGCTTCCCAAAAAATACTAAATGATCACATGGCCACATGGGTCAAATCTCTTATATTTTTCCAGCATTAAAAAAACACTGATGCCCATGTTTTCAAACCCATTCTTTGGAAATACAATTTTTAATTGATCATCCATACTCTCATATCTTGTATACACCATTTTAACTTTCTAGGATTTGAAGCCATTGCTGTTGCTTTATCCAAAAGTCTAGTTCTTTAACTCATGTTTGAAATATCTCAGAAATGTTGACTTTAAAAATATTCTTGACCTCATTGATAGAGCTATATTATAGGTTTTATTGCTTTAATTTTTTTAAAAAATGATTTTTTTTAAGATTAAAGATTCTTTCTTTACAAAAAAACAAAGGTATTAAATAACATGAAGAGGTATTCCTCAAATTCTATCTTTAAAATAATCAAACTTTAAAGGTATAAAGCATGTTAGAACAAATAAAGTGTTAATTTGTTTGAAAATTATACTATATATTTATAATAGTATGCATTATTTATCTATCTGAAGACAATTATTACAAAAGAATTTGTTCTAATAGACATTATAGCTGTTTGTTTATCCCTATTAACTTAAATCACAGGCTGAGAGGTTTCTGAAACAGTTAAAAGAGAATCTCCTGAACCAAAACCCTGAAGAAAAAATAAGTTTTATAATAAGTATATTTAAAAAAAAAACATGAAGCATTCAGGTATTGATACTGTATAGATGCAGTAAAAATAAGGCAACCAATGATGTAGACCTGATTGATCATTGTCGTCCTTGGGACCAGGGTCTCTATAAGTCTATAGAGATTTTCTCACATCCAGGTCATGGTTGTCCCACAGATGCTTTTTCTATAGTTTTGCTAATCATTGACTGTATTGATTAACATTATGAAATGTGAATGGGTAGTATTATCAGTGAAGTCGATCAAGAATGGTAGCACACTTTTTTGTTCCTGGAATTATTACATCTTCTTCCACACGATGCTTACAAATAAGAGTTTAGATACTCTTTTCAATGTCAGCAATATAAAATAAAAGCTGGTGAATGGGGCAAATGGTAAAGCAGCAGCATGATCAAGTTCCAGGCCAATCCCTCAGAAGTGGTATTCAGCAGGTTTTGACCAGTTCTGGAGAACCAGTAGCAGAAATTTTGAGTTGTTCAGAGAACCAGAAAAAACCACCTCTGACTGGCCTCCACCCCCATTCTCTGCTCCCAAGTCCCAGCTGATCATCTGGATCTTCTTTTGTTGCCTTGCACAGGAGAACGGAACTGGAAAGCAGGTTAGTGGGGTGGGGAGGGAATGGAGATTTTGCAGTATCCTTCCCCTGCCACACTCACCAAGTCATGTCCACCAAGCCACAGCCACCAAGCCACACCCATAGAGCCGGTAGTAAAAAAAATTGAATCCTACCACTGCAGTTCATCCCCAACTATCACTACCTTGAGCAATAAGGCACTTAGCTATCTTCAACCTGCACAAATAACCATCAACTCTGGTAGGTGATAAGAATACACACATACACATACATATAGGTAAGTTTGTGTATGTGTGTATAAGAATTTTGCAATACAGTAAAAATATAAAGAAGAACAAAAATAAAGAAGACAGAAGAAAGAAAACATAATTTTTGGCTTCTGACCTTTATTTCACATAGTTGCCATCTTATTATTTATCCTCCCTCTTTAACTGTTTGTAATCCCCAAATCCATAAATCACCCATTCTGTATGTTAAAGTAGAGGCAATCCAGGAAAAAAAATTGCCAATAATGGTGTAATATTTGTGTGTCTGTGTGTTCCTTTAAATCAATCTTGACATGATTGCGTTGATAAGTCAATATAGTTTTCTTGGCAAGATTTTTCAGAAGTGAGTGCCACTGCCTCCTTCTCTGGACTGAAGAAAAATGCTTGACTCAACAGCCAGGAAGATTTCCATGTTTAAGGCAGAACTGTCATTCTCAATTTCCCAGTTTCTAATCCAGAAACTTAATGACAGCAGGATGAGGGGGGAGGAGGGAAGGGGGAGAGAGAAGAGGAGGAGGAGGAGGAAGGGAAGACGGAAGAAGAAGAGGAAGAGGAAAAGCAGGAGGAGGAGGAGGAGGAGGAGGAAGAGGAGGAGGAGGAGGAGGAAGAAGAAGAAGAAGAAGAAGAAGAAGAAGAAGAAGAAGAAGAAGAAGAAGAAGAAGAAGAAGAAGAAGAAGAAGAAGAAGAAGAAGAAGAAGAAGAAGAAGAAGAAGACAACCACTGTAGCTTTTCAGAGAAAATACATGTATGTTTGCACATGGCAAAAGCCTGTGCAAACTTAGTTAATGGAGCTACAGAGACCAAATTCCCCAAAGATTATCTGTGATTAGGTTAGGAGTAGGTAGGACTCAACTGCCTTTTAAATAAGTTCTTACATTGCTATGCTAACAATGACTCTTCCTAATGGTCTGGGATTTTTCTCTTGCTCTATTGCTGCCTGGAGTCTCTTTAGCCTTCAGAGATCAAATGCACTAATTTTTAGAGCATTCATTTTGGCATGAGCCTGCTAGTATTCACCAATAGTTCTTGCCCAAGAGAAATTTATAACTACTCTGGCATCTCACCCTGTCTTCCTTTGTGAGAGCTGCAATGAAATTTATTTAATTTAATCAAACTGTAGATTCCCTTTTGTCAATATATTGCTGCTCCCATCACTTAAGAAGCTTTCTATCTCCTTTACTGACCTTTTGTCGCGTATAAATTTTTAAAATTTCCAATAACCTTTGTGATGACCTTTTAGTCTCATCCTCTGCTTTTACCTTTTTTTTTTTAAAAAAAGTACTTCTTAAGTTTCTACTTGCACAGGATTATCAGACTACTTTAGTTCATAATATGATGTAGTTCAATAATAAATGGCAAAGTAACCATTTTACATGATGAAAAGTTAGATAAAATAGGGAAATCCCAAATAGATTCTGAAAACATCAAACAGTAAAGAACCTTGAAAGAGAAGCTTTCAAAATGCTGACTTATTAGCATTCAAGAAAAAAACTGCTTGAGTCTAGGATGTCTGAAGGACTGTTGCTTCTACGTGTTCCTCCCTGAAACCTACACATATTATTATGAACATAGAATGCCAATGTATCAGTACATACTGACCCTCAAACTGGATAATTTTGCAATATATCTTTTCTAAAAATGATACTTAAGAGTATCACCTTCAATTATATAAATGTTTTGTGTGTTGTTTTTTGGGAGATGCTGAGGAATCCAAAGATTTTACCAAAATGATAAAGTAAGATGCAAGCTCCTTTCTTCTCTTTCTTCTCTGTTATATCACAATGCCTCTATATGTTCTGACCAGTGGTGGGATTCAAAATATTTTACTACTGATTCTATGGGCCTGGCTTGGTGGGCATGGCAGGGAAAGGATACTGTAAAATCTCCAGTCATGGTATTTGCCAGTTTTCAGACTATTCAAAATTTCCGCTACCAGTTCTCCAGAACTGGTCTGCTGAATACCACTTCTAGTTCTGACCTAGGCTTCACAAAATCACAAACAGATCCCTTGTCCCTTTGTACAAAGAAATACTTGGCAAGGAGTCACTGTGAGTCATGAACTCAGATAAACAAAACTTCACACTAATTAAATGAACTAATTGTCTAATTGCAAACACCATTCCCCTTCTGTTCCCTATGGGAGGGTCCATTCACTGTCCACCTGTGCCTTTACTCCCAAGTTGACCCTTGTTCCTTAACTGTTCCTTCTCCTGACAGTTCTGTGCATGCGCTCCAGCTGTTCTTCTGCCCCACTGATCTTCAACTCTGAAGGCAGCTGATAACTGTTGGATGACTCTGGCCCCATCTCTGCCTCCAACACATAGCATTCATCAGAGCCTTCCCCAGACTCCAGGACAGGCCCATGTTTCTCCCCAACCTCCTCACTGTCTGAGTCTGCTACCAGTTCAGCTGGGTCATAACACTATAAGAGGGTTGGTGTTTCTGTTACAACAGTCAATATTCATTTTTGTATTTGTCCCATTTTCTTTGTTGCCATTTTGTGATCCTACTTTCATTATTAAAACATCTGTGTTGTTTTAATATTTTTGTGATATGTTTTATCTCTTAACACCACTAGCCCACTTTGACTCTCCTCTGTTTTTTTTTTACATTTTTCTTTTTTTCTTTCTTTTTTGATTTACAACTTTTAATAAAATTACTGTTTAAAAAATGAGAACCCTTTCCTACTAATTAATTCTACCTTCACTTTGTTTCTTTGCAACAGTGAGAAGGTATCCTGTTGCTAACTAGAACTATGGAATCATGTCATGTAGAAATAACTCTTTTAAAAAAAGAAAGAAAATTACCCTAAAAGCGAGGGGGGGGGGGGCGAGGAAGGATTAACAAGATCTTTAATAGGTAGAGAGCCTATACATATTAGATCTCTAATAGTGAAATATTCTGTGTTCAGTCAGAAGATGTATAAATGGTGTGCAAATAATGGAATAAACTATTACAGCTTCTGTTTTATGTGGGTCAGAGAACATTTGGTGTAGGGTCTCTACCTCTAACCAGGAATGAACTGTAAGTTTAGAAAATCCCTGTGCTTAGGCTTTAGCAATAACTCAGTTTAATTGAACATGTGAACCTGTTCTTTCATGCCTGATAATAACACAAAGAATGTTATTTTTTTTAAAAAAAGATGGTGGGACAGAGAAGAAGTACAAAAAAAGGAAGAGAAAATATATTGAGTTATGGAAGTCTATAACTAAGTCTGAGACTCAGCTTCACCTCATTTGAAGAAATTGTTTACATTTAATCACAGAACCTGCTACATTACATGAAATCCTTGCACCTGGTCAACTAGCAAGAGACTAAGGCAATCAGCCTCTGGCCTACCCAGGTATTGTGTTATCCATAGGGAAATATAGATATCTTATAGATTTCTATTTAAAAAAGGCAATGCAGTAATACATAAGTCGTCAATTCATTTTCCCCTCAGTTGCAGCTCTTATGGCCTATTGTAGAACCTTCTGTGTAAAAGGACAGAAGGGGACACTTTCTAGCAAGCAAGTGTAAAAAGCTGTTGTGGTATTTTCAGGGAGGTAATATTGTTGAGATAATGTGCAAGAGCAACAGTTTTTCGAGGGTATACTGAATTTATGGTTTGGTCTTCAGTCAAATCCCATTGGAATCAATCAGGGGATATGCATTGATTGAGATTCCATCATCACTTAGGATGGCATTGAGTAATTTTTTTTTTACCAAAAAGTCTGGAATTTGCCCCCCCAAAATCAATGAAGTGAGATTATCTGGATTGAAATTTTATTTGAGGCAATAATTAACATGTGCTTTGAGCACATGTTTTGATTGGAACTATTCCAGATTCAACCTGAGGGTTCTATCAGCAGTTCATCATCCAGTTGTCTTTTTCAGGTTAGCTAATTTATTTTCTATAGTAGGGCTAAACAAGCACGATGTGGTTCCCCTTTTGAAACAGATTAGGCCTGACTGTCTGAAAACAGTTGAAAATAGAGCTCTTCTGGGTGAAGGTTTGGTCCCTGCTAGAGGATTCTGCTAGATTATTTTCTGGGTACATTGATAGCACATTTTACAATTTTTTTAAAAAAAGAGTTTTATTGGGTTATGGATTTTTTAAATGTTTGGATTACTTTGAGACTGCTAAGTGTTCATTGACAGTACAGCATGGTGCAAATGTGATCGATAAGTAAAGAAACATTAGGCAGAGAGAGAGGAAAAAAACCACAGAAAGGCAGCGGTAGCAACTTTTTTTTTCCCAGACTGTGAAGACATAAACTTGCAGGGCTCTAGCAGCTGCAGAAAATAATGTTGTGAGGTATAGCTATAAGTTATCTTATGAATAAATAATCCATGGAAACTCTATGTATAGATTGTTTTGTATTTATGAATATTCGCTTACCAGTAAAATGAATAGATAGCCCATACAAGCAAATGCTGTAATCCCAAGCAATTATAACTGAGCCAGCAATTTTTCCTATTTTCATCACATATTTAATTACAGGTCTTCGGGACAGCTTCCAGGGTCTAATGATTCAGAATTCTGAAAGTTTTTTCATTGCTTATTCTTACAGAAAAGAGATGTACAATACTCCATAAACAAATTTCTCTGAGAGAGGATTTGGGGGAATTTATCCATGGAGAAATTTGAGTAAAGTAATCTGTTTAGCATTTGTTCTTGTGTTTTTTTAAAAATGGGATAGAAGAGGTTTCATTCAACTTTCTTTCAATTCGCTACCCAGAGTCCATTGAAGTTGGATGACCAACCTATATAAACTAATAAATAGCTTGGACAACCTTTTGTCTGAAGTTGAACTGGTATAGGATCTCCTGGTCAAGCAGGAGACTGGACTAGATGACCTCCAAAGTCCTTTCAAACCTGGTATTCTATTATTTCAGCCCCCAAGAAAGTCATCAGTGTTCTTTACTCAAACTGGAGAAAGATGGCTACACTGATCAGCTTTCTATGGCAGAGAAACTATGGCGTCTCTGCTTTGTTTATGTTAAATATTTGATTAGAACTTGTTGTGTTTCGCCTTCAGTAAGAATGATTCTCACCTCATTTGGCTACAGCTGCCTTGAATAATTCTGCCAATAATGCATATAATAAATGTAAATAACCTAGTGTCATTTATAGAAGGCTGAATCTTTTCAGGAGGATGCAAGGTGAGAATAATATTTCATTATTTATGATACTTAAGATTATTGTTAAGATTAGTTTGTTAATATTGCTGTTTTATTTACTTTCATACAATTTCATCTTCCTATATTAAATAAGATTTTGCCCCCCACAGAGAGGGCTCGCAATCTGGGCATCCTCCTGGATGTACGGCTGTCTCTGGAACATCATATTGCGGCCGTCTCCAGGGGGGCGTTTTACCAGGTCCGCCGGATTTACCGGTTGCGGCCCTTTCTGGATCGGGACGCCCTGCGCATGGTCACTCATGCCCTTGTCACCTCTCGCCTGGATTATTGTAATGCTCTCTACATGGGGCTCCCTGTGGGGAGCACCCGGAGACTCCAACTGGTGCAGAATGCGGCCGCGCGGGTGATTATGGGGGCGTTGCGTAGCTCCCATGTGACGCCTCTCCTGCGCGAGCTGCATTGGTTGCCAGTGGCTTTCCGGGTTCGCTTTAAGGTTCTAGTTTTGACCTTTAAGGAGATCCATGGCATTGGGCCAGGTTATCTGCAGGACCGCATTCTGCCGGTGATCTCCAGCAGACCGGTGCGTTCCCATAGGGAGGGCCATCTCCGGGTGCCGTCGGTCTCTATGTGTCATCTGGTGGCCCCCAGGAGTAGGGCCTTCTCTGTGGGGGCCCCTGCCCTCTGGAATACTCTGCCACCTGAGATACGCACCAGCATGGACCTGAGGGCCTTCAGGCGCGCATTGAAGACCTGGCTCTTTGAGCAGGCTGGCCTGGGCTGAGATAGTTTTAATTGTCTCCTAAATTTGGTTTTAATTTGGGTTTTAAATTTTTGGGGGTGGGTTGTCTTAATCTAACAGCCATTATTTTTTTTTTTAACTTTTATATTGTTCTGGGTTTGATTCGGCTATACACCGCCTTGAGTCCCTAGGGAGAAGGGCGGTATATAAATGTAATAAATAAATAAATAAATAAATAAATAAATAAATAAATAAATAAATAAATAAATAAATAAATAAATAAATAAATAAATAAATAAATAAATAAATAAAACTAAAGCATTTTTGGAAAAGTTTTGGGTGATTTGAAATATCACATTGCAGTCCTTATATTTTTCCGAGCTCCTCCTGATAAACTGCTGGCTGTAATATTTCTCTAACTTCCAGGATCTCAGAGACAAGACTCTGAAATGTCTTTGAATATTAGTAGCTCGGGTTAGTAGTTAGGTTGTTGGTTTTATCTCTGAGCTGGGCAATTTGGTTGCAAATGTTTCATCACCATTTGAGGAGACATCCTCAATGCGTTTTGAATTGTGCTCATCTGTTAGAACACAGGCCTTTAAATACCCTTTTTATGAGATGCAGGTTAATCTGAAGGTTGAGATTCTTCCTCCAATCCCAATTACCGACATTTGGAGGTCCTTCTTTCTAGGAGGTACCTGGCTTAACAGTAATAACTATGAGAGAAATCTAGGTGACCACTACTTAAGAAAAAGCCAGCAATATGCTCAGCTGCTAAAAAAGACATTATGGGCTGCATTATCAGAGGGATAACACTAAGATCACAAGAATAGATAATGCTACTTTATACTGCACTAGTTAGGCCATATTTGGAACACGGTCACCATGATGCAAAAATACATTATGATTCTTGATTCTTAACGAATGTATCTTTTCTTTATGTATACTGAGAGTATTTACACCAAGCCAAATTCCTTGTGTCTGTCCAATCACACTTGGCCAATAAAGTATTCTATTCTATGATGCTGAAACCCTAGAAAATATGCAGAAAAGAGTAACAAAGATAATAAAGAGTCTGGAGAATAAATTGTATGATAAACAATTGAGGGAGCTAAGTACGTCTAGCCAATAGAAGAGAAAGATTAGGAGGAACATGATAACTATCTTCCAGTACTTAAGTGGCTATCACAAAGAAGAAGGAATTGACTTAAGGCATCAGGTAGGAGGACAAGAAGTAATGGTTGGAAGCTTGTTAAAGACAGATCCAACCTAGAAATAAGGATAAATTTTCTGACAGTTAATCAATGGAACGGGTTGCCTCCCAGGGTTTGGGTGCTACACCCCTGGAAGTTTTCAAAGATAGACTGGATAGCCATTTGATCAGGTTGGTATAAGGCAGGGGTCTCCAAACTTGGCAACTTTAAGACTTGTGGACCTCAACTCCCAGAATTCTGGGAGTTGAAGTCCACAAGTCTTAAAATTGCCAAGTTTGGAGACCTCTGGTATAAGGATTCTTTCACTGAGCAGAGGGTTGGCCCAGAAGACTGTTGAGGACCCTTCCAGCCCTACGATTCTGTGTTCTAAATATAAAAACTATGCTTAACCATTTAAACATTTGTCATACAATAAAATGATGCCGTTTGCAGAGGCTATTTCTTTTTTGACATGGTTCCTGTAATGTCCAAAACTAATCATTTGAGGAAGTATCAGAGATACAAAGAGTCTCCCTTTACTGCTATACAAAGCATAAGACAGTACATTTCATATAGTTTTAGCATACATTAGCATAAAGCATTTCATATAGTTTTAGCATAAATCATGAGTCTAGTTATTTTTTCCTATTCTTTTTAGATCTATAGAATAATGTGATAGGCCAAAACAACAACATCATTATCATCAACAACAACAACCAAATTCCCCTGTAAGAAGTAGATCAAAGTTGTAAGAGTGTTGCAAATCAGTCAAGATTTATCCAGGTTTGAGACTCATCATTTGAAGGTAAAACGATTCTATTCAACTTTGCAATATCAGGCCTGAAATAAAAAGATTTGATTCAACATAATTTGATATTGAGTTTAATAAAAGTTTTAAAGAATGGAAAAGCATCAGAACACCTGCAAGTACTTCCCCTTTTTTGGCAGAATGGGATGAAACAGTAAAACCTGTAAAGGGAAGTACTTTTCTAAAAAACACCTCTCTTCCATTATTTTAAGGCACAATTGAATGAATTGGAATGACCAGAAATGGCAATGGATAAGTCCTTATGCAATAGTTCTCCCAGAGATTGTAATGGTAGAAGAGTCATTCTTTGCACCTTGTTGTTAGCCCTTTCTGGAAATAACCAGCAGCCAAAAAAGCTAATGCAATCCTAAATTGTATTAACAGAGGGATACAATCAAGATCAAGGGAAGTACTAATACTACTCTATAAAGCCTTAGTAAGACCACACCCAGAGTACTGCATCCAGTTTTGATCACCACATTATAAAAAAGATGTTGAGACTCTAGAAAAAGTACAGAGAAGAGCAACCAGGAATGATTAGGGGACTGGAGGCTAAAACATACAATGAACGGTATGTAAAACATACAATGAACGGTTGCAGGAACTAGGCTTGGCTAGTCTAGTAAAGAGAAGGACCAGGGGAGACATGATAGCGGTCTTCCAATATTTGAGGGGCTGCCATAGGGAGGAAGGGGTCAAGCTATTTTTTAAAGCACCTATAGGCCAGACAAGGAATAATGGATGGAAACTGAACAAGGAGAGATTTAACCTGGAAATAAGGAGAAACTTTTTGACAGTGAGAACAATCAACCAATGGAACAGCTTGCCCTCGGAAGTTGTGGGAGCGCCATCACTTGAGACTTTCAAGAAGAGATTGGACTGCCATTTGTCAGAAATGGTGTAGGGTCTCCCGCTTGGGGCAGGGGGTTGGACTAGATGACCTACAAGGTACCTTCCAAACTCTGATAATCTGTTATCTACCATTTCAACATTAGCTTTCCTGTTTTGGAACAAATTGCTGGCAAGTTGAGAAGCTTCTCAGAATTACCCTTTGCCCACTTGCTTTCTTGGTCACCAAGCTTGGCATGTCTGCTGTAGACTGGGCAAGTATACTTCTCTCATGAAAATGATGCCCAAGATTCCCAACAATTGATTAAATAGGCACTAGGGTCACTGACAGGCTCTACAGCTTAGCAGCATTGCTGCAAAAGCAATCTCGAATTAATGACTTACAGCAACTGGAGCAAAACATAAGCAGGCAATTTGGCTAGTTGGCTTGTATTACCACTAAAATGTTCAAATTGAGCATTTTCATCAGATGGGGAAGATAAGCTTCAGTGGATTCAGGCTGGGAAGCACAAACAGAGCAAGAAATAATACTCATAACTATTGATTGGGCCATTGAGATCAATAGTTTACCTCCGTTCCTGTGGCATGGTTGGCACATGCAAATACAGAACACGTGTGGAGAGGCAGACTGGCTACTGATGCAGAATTGGAATGATTACAAGAGGCAGGGAACACTGACAAAGCCAGGCTAGCAGGTGTAGAGTTGGTGAAAGAAAGCTGGCATGCAAGGAGAAAGTGACTTTCATAGATGAGCAGCTGCATCCGAGAGAGAAAGTAATCTTGATAGCCAGGCAAGCACATGGGGAGTAAGTGACCTTCAGATTTGAGTCCGGTATCTAAGTGAGGATGAGGATGTAGACACTGGTGGAAGTAGGCAGACTAGAAGAATGTGGCTTTCCTAGTTTTGTTGTGGCACCAGACAGACACAAGAGTATGCTGGCAGACTAGGAAATATAATTGGATTCCTTTAAAATGTCTCAACATTGAGATTGAGCAAGATGGAGACAGGAGTCTTTGACCAATGTATGCTGGCAGCTGAGTTTGGCAGTGGGGAAGCTGGCATTAAAGAAAATGCAAGGCTCTTAGAGATGAGCCTTAGAGATGAGTGAAGAGAGGTTGGAGAAAAAGGTAGACTGGAAGAAGCCTGGCAGACCTTGTTTTGACTCTTTTTTTTTTCAAATGGTAAGCATTTGGGTGACAAATTCGATTCATAACTACTTGGGAAGGAAAAGAGTTCAGTGAGAAGGATCCATTGTAGACTTGCTCTTATTACTAGTAAGAGAGATTGTTCGGGGAAAAGACTTATCACTGTCTGTGCAAATCTATTTGTAAAAGTAACACATCTTGAGAAAACCTGTGTTCTTCTTGTGTTCATTCATTCAGTGCTTAAAACTGAAATCTCTCTAAGCAATGGCAGGTGAAAGCAGCAGGGGTAATGAGTTTAACCAAATATTACAAATTGGTAAACTTCAAAGAATTGACTAAAATGGCCAGAAAGTAGTACAAGTACAGTAGTATTAGCACAAGATCATAAAGTTAAACCTTTGGACCAATTTTTTTTTAAAGTTAAGAATGTTTAAATCCTTCCTTTAGCCAGTAGAAATCCTCCACAAAAATGTAAGCCTTAAGCTGATTGAGAATGGGTCCAAGTGGGAAAAATAGTCTTTTTCTATGTTTTTAAAATATTATTTATTTATTTCATATTTCTTAACTGCCTATCTCTCTCATTCTTTTTTATTTGCAAGCCACTCAAAATTGCTAAAGAGTCAGACAGACTCTAAATGTGAAGGAGAAAGGGAGGGAGGGAGGGAGAGAGACAGAGAGACAGAGAGAGACTGAGAGAGAAGGGATGAATGTTAGCAATGTTCCAATATTTGAAGGACTACCACAAAGAAGGGAAGGTCAGTCTATTCTCCAAAGTACCAGGAGGCAAGACAAGAAACAATGGATGGCAACTCATGAAGGAGAGAAGCAACCTAGAACTAAGAAGAAATTGCCTAATAGTGAGAACAATTAACCTTTCCTTCAAAAGTTGTGGAGGCTTTTAAGAAGAAACTGGACAGCCACTTGTCTGGAATGATATAGGGTCTCTTTCTTGAGCAAGGATTTCAACCAATAGACCTTCAAGAGAGGAGGGGAGGGGGAGAGGAGGGGAAGGGAGGGAGGGAGGGAGGTAATAAATTGGAATTGGAATGAATTGGAATTGGAATTGAGTGCCAAACTGAATATGAGTCAATTGTGTCATATGCCAGCAAACAGATGATTGTTTTTGATTGCATTAATGACAGTATAATTTCCAAAGGTGACTTTTTACCATTAGAATCTCTGAGTTCTATCACATAAAGACTTATCCATTGGCATTTCTAGTCATTTTTGTTCTCTTTTCCTTAGTCCAGCTTTCTGTACCTTAAAATAATGATTCCACTATATACTTACTTTAAGGACTATGTTCAATTCCCATTTTAAAAACATTTGAGAAAAAAATAGATTATTTAGTAAATTGCAAAAAGAATGAACAGAGAATTACAAATCCAATTCAAGTCCTTTGTTTATTTAATTTCTTACATTACAGTATTGATCTACTGGTTGTGACAAGAATTGATCGGCCAGCTTGTCACTTGAATGTGACATCATGATCTGAGATAGTATCCCTGGCCCAAAGTCACCCAGCTGGGCTTTCATGCTTAAGGCAGGACTAGAACTCACAGTATCTTAGTTTCTAATCCAGTGCCTTAGCCTTAGTGACTAACCAGACTACCAAGATTGAAGCAAATTATATAATATATGATTTTCCTCAGCAGAGATACATATATCATAATACTGTGGGAGAAGCATCTCATACTGCATATTATATCACCTCAATGAAGCATTACAGTAGGGCTAATCTTAAATAGCTAACTGAAGTTAAAAGCAATGACTTTGGCACATGCATTGCACATGTTCAGAAGCCACTTCTGCTGTGCAAAACAACCCAAATAAATTGCTTGACTCAGTAAGTATCTGTTCTTAAGTTTAATTCTGTTTTCAAACAGTAAATGAAGTATTTCATACCACTTCTAGAAAGTTTGCGTACTTTGAATTTTGCTCAGATTCACTTCATTGAACACTAAACCTAACCTAATAGTGGATGAAATTAGTTCTGATGGGGAAAGTAAAGTTGATGACTCTAACTCTACAAAACACTTTTTAAAAAATGTCCTCCAATATACCCTATGCTTTGAAATGATATAAATTAAACAATGGAAGAAGTAAAACTCTTAGTTTGCAAGCAAACTTTTCTTATTCATTGCATATGTGACAGTTGGTTATGTGTAATGTGTTAAAATATGCAGCTCTGAATATAGTGCTTTCACAAAACATTTCAGAGGAGTACATTTGTGATGAAAGATGAAATTATTACCAAACACAGGAATGGGTAAGGAGATATTAAAATATGAAATCCATCCACTGTTATGACTACTTTTCTTATGCATCTCCATACACTTTTGGTATAACTATCTGCTCAAGAAGGCATCCATATTCAAATTCCAAATATTTGCACTGACTTTTCATTTCTGAAACAAGCATCAATGACTAATTTGTTTCCCAATTTGAAAAATGGAAAAAGGCATTTCCACTTTCTAGGCAAAATTATATAGGAACAATTTGAGGCTTCTAGGTTAACATTAAGCTAGATATTTCCAAATGCTGACTCATATTATCTTCTAAAAAAAATCTCTCCTCTTCTCACTTATACCCTGGAACTATTATAAACCCTCAAAATCAGGAATTCAAATATAACAGAGAAACAGCACGCTAGAGGATATTGTTATTATATATTTATTTTATTATATTGTATGTTGTTTATTCAATTTCTATAGCTGTCCAATTCAACAAAGTGACTGTGGATGGCTTATAATTATAAAAGCCCTTCAACAATTTAAAAGATATGAAAACAATAAAAGCATCCACAAAATAAGCAGCAGTTGTGATGATCAAACAACTGACAGTAAAGCCAAACCCAGGCTTGGATACAGGGCCAAGGTTTTGAGCTTTGTGAAAAGCAATTGAGGTTGGGGGTCATTCTATTTTCTGAGGGAAGAATATTCCATAAAGCAGGGGGGCACAGTAGAAAAGACATGTCTTCTAGTTAACAAAAGAACAGAATAACAGAATTGTAAGGGACCCTGGAGGTCTTTTATATCAAAATCCCTACTTAAGCAGAAAACCCATTTCAGACAGATAATTGTCCAATTTCTTCTTTTAAACATCTAGTATTGGAAGCACTCACAATTTCTGTAAGAAAGTCATTCCACTGAATAATTGTTCTCAGTATTGTTTTTTTTAAAATTACTATTATTAAGGTTCCTTGCAGTAATAATGAATTACTTAGATGACAATCCTCTGGCCATATTAAAAAGGGATCTGTAGGGTTTCTCGGCTCCCCCTGCCTCCAAGGTAAGGTGTATACTGTTCAGTAGTTTTGACTTGAAAATAGAGTATAAGGCTTTCCATGTTCTATCTAACTCCTCAAGAAAAATCCCATCAAGGAAATTCCTTTCTCAATTCCTAATGGGCAGTAAAACAATGGGAAGAAAATGTCTTTTGGGGCCACAATGTTGTAGTAATTTATTTTAATACTTTAGAAAGTATTACTTCACAGAAGGAGTAGAAGAAGCTTGGAGTCAACTTCCAGTGGAGGAAGTGGGTGAATCATCAGTAACTGAATTTAAACATATTTGAAATAAATACATGTCCATCATCTAACAATAATTAAAAAAAACATAAAATATAATGATAATTAAAATAATAAATATATAAATAACATTAAAAAGAATACAAAAACAAACTCAAGGGGCAAACTCAATGAACTACTAGATCATTTTTGTGCCATCAGTTTTTTGTATTTCTATGTAATTATGAAACACTCTGGCCCAGAGCTTGGAAAAGTTTTGAAGGATTGCTTCATTTTGATAGGACTTCAAACAAAACAAATCCTCAAATCTTCTTTTCAGAGTAACAGTGGCTTCCTTATTTAAAAAACTGAAGAGATAATCCAACTACATGTAGATGTGACCAGTTCAAAACCTTCTCAGTGTGTATCAAGATATCTCCTAGTCCAGATATCCTGATATGGACTGTGAAGAACTATGCAGCATGTGCTCAAGGTATATAGGCAAGGGATGTCGCACAATGCAAGTGGTTGGCCTGAATCTCCCAATGAGATGGAAGATGGGATGGTCTCTTAGACTTTGGCCCAGTTGGTGAAGAATCTGATAGTGAGCATTAGATACATTCATTCCAAAGTCATTTCAATGTTCATATAGGGGCCTCCATGATAGAGTGACTTTAGTAAAGTCAATTTTACAATTTTGGATCCTCCTAGATTGCTTTAAAAAGTATATGTACTGTATATATGTACATATTACCTCATAGCTCTGCTTAAAACAAAAATAAGAAAAATAAATATTATTATATTTATATTACAATATTAATTTTTTATGATACTATATTGCAGGAAGAATTACATCTATCATTCCATTTTCCCTTCATTGTTTCTCCTCCTCCTCCTCCTCCTCCTCCTCCTTCCCCCTCCCTCCCTCCCTCCCTTTTCCTTCCATACATAAGCAAAAAAACTGACAAAAGTATTAAATTTAAATGTTTTCCTTGAGCACCATGGAAGCAATTCATATGCATATATTGCAAAGTCACTGGGCATTTAGTTTACTCTAAATCTAAACTATATTATGGATTTGTAACTGATAATTTTATCAAATTTTCTGCCATGAAGAAATTGGGGCATATCACATCTCACTTACAAAGAAATCTCCAGAGCATAAACTTTATCAAACACTTGATACATTGTGTACTAATCTGTGATCTTTGGCTGGCAGATCCACTTAGCTTCAACGAGAAGAATGTGTTTATTATCTGGTGGGAAAATTTTCTTACTGTTCAGACATTTTTAGTCTAATTTTTCCAGTTAGATTTAAATTGGAAGAAATGAAATTATTGTTTCAATAAAACTACCTTCGCTGCTGTGCTTTAAGAGGCCACTTGGGATTTGCCTTCCCCCACCCACAACTTCCATGCCTCTCACATCAGCAATTTTATCATATGAACTACTGTTTTTATAGGGAAAATAAAAGTCCAAAGCCAATGCAGGAAGAATTCTTTGTAAGCCTTCTAACCCTAGCAAGAAAATGTATATATTTGAATTACTATAGAATATTGGATTATTTTCATTCAATCATTTATTGGTTTGTTTATTTGGCAAATTTGCCTATATTACTAAATGTGACTCTTGGCACCGTACAACCAACTCTTCTTTTTCTTCTTCTTTTCTTTTTTTCTTTACTTCCTCTTTTACTGTTTTGGATATCGAAGGAGATACAAAGTGTTGGTTCTTGCTCTACTGGTGGCCTCAATTATAGGGTTTTTTTTTTAAAAAAAAATGCTAGCGTAGTATGTCTTTTACGTTGTCTTTCCATCTTCTTCTGGGTCTGCCTTATGTTCTTTGACTTTCTCTACTTTTTGTATATGCCTGGCACTGCATGGAATCCCAAGGCCCAGTTTTTCAACCAACATAGTTAAAAACAATGTAACTTCCAATAAAATCAATTGAACATAAATAGCAAAACAAGATTGTGGGAGAATAACGATCAGCTAATCACAATACAGCCTATAGGCTGCTCATAAAATACCCAAGGTTGTTGGAAAAACTCACCCCTTAAAAACTTTCCAGAGGGATAGCAGGGATGAGTTAGTTCATCTTAGGAAGAATGTTGTCCCAGATAGTGGGAGTCACAGCAGTAGAGTTAAGGCACATCTACTGGTTCTTTCAGATGGAACTCTTTTACAGGCAGGATCTATAACACAACCTCCTGGTGGAACTAATAAGCAATAGCAAAAGCACTTAGACTTATATGCAATGCTTTTACAGCTCTTTCTAAGGTTTTTTTTTTTACAGAATCAGCATATTGACCCAACAATCTGGGTCCTCATTTTACCCACCTCAGAAGGATGGAAGGCTGAGTCAACTTTGAGCCTGGTGAGATTTGATTTGCCAAATTGCAGGCAGCTGGCAGTCAGCAGAAGTAGCCTGCAGTACTGCATTCTAACCACTTCACCACCACAGCTTAATAAGATGGGATCCTCTTCCTCCTTCTCGTCCCCCTGCCCCTCCTCCTCCCCTTCCCCTTCCCCCCTCCTCTCTTCCTCCTCTTTGGATTATATTTAATTTCTCAGTTCAGGAAAAATGTCTTATAAAAATTACCTTCTTCAAGATCATTGCTAATTATTAGAGATATCACTCTTTTTCTTTTTTTTCAGGTCAGTTTAATGCTGGGCAATACAGTAACCCTCTTCCAAGGGCTGAAAATAGCAACCAGCCAAAATTAATCTAGCTGGCTTCATGTCTAAAGTAAGAGAAGACATTCAATTTCTAGGTCAGTGCCCTTAACCACTATATCAAACTGGCTTCTCCAGCTATAAGAAAGTTATTGGGGTTTTTTTTGTCTTTTCCCACAGCTTGAGACATAGTAGTTGTTTGTGTATATACAGAGGTTTTTAGAAGTATGTAACTACAAGGACATACACTTTCCTTTTATATAGATATTGCGATGAGAAGTATTTAGTAATATTTTTTGTTATGTAGCGCATGGAAACACCATGAGTTTTTTTCTTCCAGTTCGGTTGGTACAAAGTCACTTCAGACAACCAAAAATAGTTTACTCTTAGGATTTTTCTCCTGCTAATCAGAATGACATAGTGGAAAATAGAAACCTTTATTGATTCCCAACTCACTTATGATAGGAACACCATAAAAGGTTTTTCCAAATATTCTTATTTCCACAAGAATATATGAGCTGATAACAGTTCCCTAAACAGCATCTTTTGTCTCTATAATTTCAAAACATTGCTATAACTGAGTCTACTTATGCTGTCACAAAATAGAGGTAAGTGCATTTGTAACCATAAACTAATCTCAATGGAATGCAAATAAAGTACTCATAATACAGGACAATGGAAACAAATCTATGCCCTTCACTTCTGTATTTCTTTCTTTTCATAGAAAATAAACTACAATATAGAACTTGAAAAACATCTGCATTTCATGGTTTAATATTTATTAAAATCATCATCTCTGGATATGGGAATTGAACTGCAACATTGTCTATCAACTATGATTAATATTTTACATTTTCTTATTCCTTTATCTTTTTATCTTTTATTTTTGCTTCATTTCACTTAAAGTAAAACCATCAAAATTTTGAGGTTGGGCGAAAATAGTCATAAAACAACAAAAAATACTGTGTAGGCTGGTCACATAGCAAGAAGAACTGATGCAGGTAGACCAAGGAAGTCATAGAATCAGGGGTGGAATTCTACCGGTTCTGTCTACTTTTGTAGAACCGATTGCTCTGAAAAGCAGCAAACATCCTGCAATGGATAGACAGTGGCTAGGATGATAATGATGATGATGATGATTGTTATGTATATGTAAATAATGTAGTTGGGTTGACAATATATAAACCACAAATATATAAGTTTATAGCTTTAAGGAAAAATACTGTAATGTATTATGCTGTGTTCTGGTTAATTAATTATACTACAAGTTGCCATAAGAGGGAGCTATAGATCATGGTTTAATTCTCCTCTTTTTCACTGATGATCTCTCTTGATACTGACTAACCCTGTTTATTTTGATATTTTGTTGATATTGAAGATTATCTGTTGTATTATGGTTTTATATTGTCTGCTTTAAAAGTCTTGAAACCGGTAAGAAGACTTTATAACTGGATATTTCTGGACTGATTAAAAACGTGTATGATATGGACTGTTTATTGGACTGTGCTGTTTCTTCAAATAAACATTAATACAACTTGTTCAACTCTGTGTGGCTGTATATTTATTCATAACTGTTCTCATAAAGCGTTTCTATGTGCATATCCTTTTTATACAAGGGTTACTCTGCACATATCCTAACAATGATGATGATGGAGAAGGAGAAGGAATTAATATTTTTTTCTTCTGACATACAACATGTTTACATCACCGTTCAGGGATCATGCAGAACCTAAATGAATGAATGAATGAATGAATGAATATTTATTTATATACCGCTGCTCTCCCGAAAGATTTGGAGCGGTGTACAGCCATGCAATTAAAAACATTAAATATACAAAAATTAAAACTAAATTAAATACCTGGCTGCAAAACAGTTAAAACCCCTACCTTAAACCCTAAAATTAGCATAAAATTAAAATACCCAAATCTAAAATCAGCTCAAGCCGGCCTGGTCAAAGAGCTTTGGGGTTTTCAAGGCACGCCTGAAGGTCCCCAGGTCCGTGGCTGTATGTAACTCCGGAGGCAACCCATTCCAGAGGGCAGATGCCCCCACAGAGATAAACATGAGAAGCTTCTGTTTAAAAGCTATCACCATCATTTTAAATAGGTTTGAGCAAGGCGAGTTATATACATGGAATAAATATTGATTACTTTATAGGATTGTGAAATAAATATGAATAACCATGCACTTTGATTGTGTTACCTAAACCAATGTTGCAGCCTATTCCAACAATTAAAATAAGCCTTTTTATCACAACTCCATAATGTACATTTTTAATGAAAAAACATCCTTTCCATTATGCAGCAGCTATGAACAAATTAATTTGTTTTGCTTCCTCCACAGTAACTTAACTTTCTCCTTGAAATCATAGATTCTTTCTATCCAGACAAATTCTGCATATTATGCAGAAAGGTGTGAAATTGGGTGAAATTTCCACTCATTAATATTAGGTGAGATTAATTGCAAGGTTTCATAGATTTCATATTTCTGTACATATATACAATATATCAAGGTAATTGTATTGAGTTTACTTATTGTTGATCCCAATGGAGGGTGGACCAAATTTCCACATCACAAATCAGGAAATATGACTTATAATTTATTTATTTTTTTTGCTAATTTGTGATTGATATTTTTACTGTGCTGTTTTTATGTGTGTTGTTTGCCATTCAGAGATGAAAGAAGGAAGGAAGGAAGGAAGGAAGGAAGGAAGGAAGGAAGGAAGGAAGGAAGGAAGGAAGGAAGGAAGGAAGGAAGGAAGGAAGGAAGGAAGGAAGGAATAATGAATAGATAATTCTTATAAAAATATGATTAACTTAAAGGTAGTCTCTTCACTACTTACAAATCTGGCATAATTAACTTCACTTCTTTCCTAACTAGTTTTGAAGTCTTTAAAACAGTCAGTTATTTAAATAGATGACTCATTAGTGCTAGTATCTAGCATATACTGCATATCAAAAACTTCAATTGCTTTGCCAAATAAATTTGTCTTTTACAAAATGGTAACATTAAATGCGGGATAAATGTTCCTGACAACCAATCTAATGAGGGGATTGACTGACCAAGTGCTCATCTAATTACTCATTAGATTTCCCATAAGCTCCTGGCATGTTTCTAAATGTGCAATGCACAAACTCTTAATTAACAATGTAAGCATATATCCAGCATCAAACACATTGATTTCTAGTTTCATAATGGTACTTCTTGCTCTCCTTCCCTCTGTGCTCTTCTTTCAAACTAGTTAGAGAGAAAGGGGAAAAAATGTTTTGCTGGGTTGCTGTCATTACTTCCTTAAAAGTATCTTATTGAATCAGGATTTCTTCAACCACATTATTTTCCGTTTCTCATTAATCAGAATTCATAAAACAATCACATCAACTATTTTTGCTGAATATTTCACTAGTAAAGTATTCCCTATTTTGTTCAATGCAATTCTGAGTCTTAAGAAACATATATAAATGAATTTCCTGTTTGCTCTGAGACCTCTTAAAAACTTCAGAAGTGGTTGAGAGGGTTCTTTTTTTAATTGAGCAAGACTTCAGGTAAAAGTGAGTTTGCCATTAAAAGGATTTGAAAAAATAACTGTCTAGGACAGAAGTACAATATCTTATGCTACCAAAAAAAGGTTTTTATTTGTGTTAGAAACAAGTTAGATGCATTCATGTATATTGTCAGAAAGTTTCAAGTAATATACTTTTTTAAAAAATATACTTTTTACTGTATCCACATGTAGTTTTATTCTAGTTCCGTTATATTTTTCCATTCCATTCATATATATTTAGAATTAAAGACTGTGAGTTTGCTTGCTCACAGAATAACTGTCCTGAGTATCTTCTGATCCAAAACAAATACCTATTAGCTGACATGAAAACTGGTGGGATCACCTTTCACCATTCCATCTAACATATGCTATCAATGCTCACTGCCATCTTGGTGGATCTTTATTTTGGGAAAAGAGAATTTGAAAGGGACAACTTTTAATAAATTACTGGGGTATAGCTATTCACCTTTTCATTTTCTTAGAATGCTGATGGGACTCTTGTTCAAAAAAGATAACATTATATCTTTGCTTGCATCAGCTACCCATTTACAATATTTTATTGGTTGATTGATTGATTGATCAATCGACTGATCAACATATACATAGATTTTCTCCATGACAATCTGGTCGTAACATGATCTTCCAAACAGTACACCCATTGCCAGTGTAACTGATTTCATCCACCTAGCTGCTGGTTATCTCCTTTTTGTTTTTCCTTTCATCTTTCCCAGCATTAGAGATTTTTCCAAAGAGCTAGTCTTCACATCTACAGTAAGACATGAGACTATTTCATGCCTGAACAAAAGCTCTGATTTGGATGGTCTATTCATATGTTTCAGTGGTAGAACTCAATTTTGTTTACTACCAGTTCTGTGGGTGTGGCTTGGTAGGCATGGCAGGGAAAGGATACTGTAAATCTCCAATCAGAGGTGGTATTTGCCGGTTGTACGAACTACTTAAAATTTCCGCTACCGGTTCTCCAGAACTGGTCAGAACCTGCTGAATATTACCTCTGATATGTTTCCTTCATGATATTTTTAAGAGCCTTTTCTAACCCTAAATTTCAAAAGCATCAACACTTTTTTTCTTTATCTGCTTCTTCAAAGTTCAACATTCACTTCCCAAGAGTGTCACAGGGAATACCATTGCTTGCATTCTTCTGGTTTTTATAGGAGTAAACACATCATGGCTTCTAACAATCTTTTCAAAGACCTTCACAGCTGCTCTACCAAGTGCTGGTCTGTGGTTTATTTCTTGACTGCTTGTTTCTCTGTTGTTGATGGTTGCTCCTACAATAGCTTCAATAGCCTCATTATCAAGACTAAGGCTATTGCCATTATAATGTTTATTAAAAAAAAACCTAAACAAAATTAAAATCAGATGAGATAAGAATTTTGGCAAGTGTACACAGGTACCTTGTTGTCACTTTCTGCCATGTACTATTATATTGTTACATTGTGGATAGGCTCCAGAGAATCATATGAGTTAGAATGTTAATGAAAGAATTGGTTTGTTTTTCTCACTCAGAGCCAATATGCTTCTCTTTCATGCTTTGCCGACCATATGGTAAACTGCTTTTGAAACTAATATATATGAAAAACATTGTGACTGCAGCATGGAAGCTACAGACTATAGTTTCTATGCTACAGTCACACTCAATGTTCATTAAATATATGGCAGTCTTTCAATAAATGAAAAGTTATATTTGGCACTTAACCAAAGGAATCAAATCATATCATCACCAAGTGCTACTTATAGTTGGCTAAATGCAGAACCCAATGCTTAGAATCTCATCTTGGCTAAACTAGCTGGCATGAGCAAAGCTATAGTCCAACATATTGGCACAGAAACAATCTGGGGAAGGCTGAATATTACAACAAAGCTCTTTAAATCTAATACAAGTAGAAAGCTAGCTGGACTTATTGCAAAAAAAAGCAATCAAATATTTAAAGCTGAGCCATAATATGCTTTATATGTCAGGCCAATTAATTTCAGACATTTGGGAATAATTAAAATAAGCCAGAAATCTAAATTCAAACTCTGATTCTTAAAAGCTAACTAATCATAAACATGATGCTTTCGTTTCCTTTTCTTGTTACCCTGTTGCATAAAATTCCCATTAAAAATTCTACTTATATGCTGTTAATATACCATGCTAATCTATTTTGCAAATCTTATTTCTCTCCATTACAAATCTGTTGTGTGTTTGAATTTTTATGCTCAACTACATGGAAAGAGAAGGCACTACTTGTTAATGCAGCATGCCTCTTCACCACGGTGGTATTAAGAACAATTTACCTGAGTCTACGTCAATTAAGTCAACCAACAATTGTAAATGTAAATCACATATATATCTTCATTGGCATGTAGAAACCAAATGTTTCCTTCTACATGGGATTTTAAATGCTACTCAGTGTGTATTCATGTGTCTCTGAGTATATATGTATTTGTGTGTATGATATCAGATCTCTCCCCTCTTTTTTAGGACTGGATAGAGATTTCCTCTTGCATTCATTAGATGTTGATATGACAGTTTGTAAATTGTTATATCATTAATCAGAAGAGATAAGAAAGTTTAATAGTAGACATTTGCCTCCACCCTCAAATATGTAAATTAAAGACAATGCTTTAACAGTTGATGAATAGATCCAGCCAGAGATCAAATAAAAATAATGGAACTCTGTAAGCTTGTCAACTAAGCAATCAATCAATTGGAAATAATTGGATTATATAAAGGTAATAAAAGTAGAATTCAGAGATGGGTTGTTTTCTACCTGATACCAGAAATAGCCAGGTAACTATCTTTGGTATAAGATGGAAAACCATTCAACCATAGATCATTTTGTAGAGTCAGAATGACTAAATCTAATAGATTAAGGGGAAGTCTTGATTTTATCACTGATAGTGAATCTTCTCTACATTTATGTACTCCATAGTGACCTTTACTTGATGGGATTACAAGTCTAGTGATGTTAGAGAGAATTATAGAGAATCTTAAGTGTCTACTTTTTTAAAGTTGTCCTTCTCCAGCCATCAACTCCCTTTAATGGTTGTATTTTAATGGTGTTTCTTTAAATTCATTTTACTCTCTTTTCAGCTACCCTCTTTGCTCAGCTGTTATTCTGAATGCTTTTATGGTCATTACGAACTGCCCTGAAGTTTTCCGTAAACAGAAACAGGCTAGAAATATGTGAAACAAATGAATGCATTCAATTATGCACAGATGTTCCCTTTCTCAATGAAATATACATTTATTCTCATATTCATTTTTCATTATATATGATGGTGCTTGTAGTTTTCCTTGTGTGTGGGCAGAGGATGAGTGGGTGTTTGTAATAATTTTTTTCTAATGAAACTTTTTTTTCTTGCTTATTTCTGCAGATGTGCATTTTTAAACTGGTATGCAGAAAAAGTATTCTCCCCCATTCCTAAAAATCCTGTTTTGACTCCCCGGGAAGTCTGTTAGAAGCCATTAGCCTTTTGGAACAGAGATGAACAGTTCATTTGATGCTGACTATCACACATTTACATTCAGAAGGAAATTCTATTCAGTCTGTATCTGTTGCATAATCTATTGTTTTTGTCCATTTGTTTTGTTTTAACTATCCAGGGCCAATGAATGTGGTTATGGATATTTTCTTACACTAGATTGAGGCAGCATTTTGCTTTTGTTCCTCTACTGGTAATGCTATCTTGTCTATTCCAAAAGTTTAGATTTGCTTTAAGGAGATGAATGTGCAGGTCTTTTGCTTCTCACAAGCTGCTTCAGGAACTTGTTAATTGTCTTAGTAGCATTTACATGGGTTCTACCATTCCAGGGTCCTGCCTTGGAGTCTCTTGTTTCTAATCCATTCTCTTTCTCTTCATATGTTTATTCTGGCCTTGGTTTCAATGATTTCAAACTTCTTATTTTTTCCCCAAGACAACTGCTTAGAAATCATAAATTAGAAATCTACATGCAGTTATTTTAACGTATGCTGATTAGTGTACATTCAAAGTGTCAATAAAGTCATAACTCTACACTACTCTATTATATACTTTGCATTATATGAACCATTATATTTGCTGAAAGATATTTAAGTCTGAAGCAAATGTGTTTGGTTTCAAATACCAGGAATGTTTAATATCCACAAGACAGTATTTAAAATATGAACATAGGCAAACACATTCATACATCATTTAAATTGTCAAGGATTATATTTCATAGGGACAAAGTTCTGCATGAAAATACGAGTATTTCTTTTTATTAAAAGTAATATACGCATTTCATCCCAAACGTTTTTAAAAAGAAGCAAGTGACTCAAAGGATGAATTTGCCAAAAGGTTATATACACAAGCTGTAAGATTATTAACTGTGGCAATGGGCAATGTGGAAACAATTTATACACTTACCGCAAAGGCAATTCTATTTCTGAAAATGGCCATTTGAAAGAGTATCATAAATATCAGTACTTACATTTACAACCTTACCAGCAGTTTTCTGTGCTGCATCTGCAAATCTCAATAGGTTTGCTCAAGTGTGGTATAAAGCTTGTCTTCTCAGACTAATAGCACAGTCCTGTACATATTTACAATAAAAAGCAAGTCCTACGGTCTTAGAGGAGATTTTGTTCCCAGGACTGTATAAAAATCCTCTGGATTTCTCAATGCCTAAACTGGATATTTTATTGGTTTAGATTTATATTTCCATCTATGTATATTAATATATGGCATTCCTTAGCATGTTCTGCAAATTCTGGAATGTGATCTGTAGGAATTATGTGAACATCTGATTCCTTAATATTTTGAAAAAAAAAACCATATATGAATTAATCTGTAATTAGTTCAATCTCCACTAAAGCTCACTTTTTAAAAAGCAGAAGAATGACTCATAATTTTATTATTACACTTCAGCAAGCTTTTTAAAAAAATGATAGCATAAGTCACTTCGATGAATGGAAAAGTATCTTTAGTATTTATCATCTATAGAACCAGTTCTCAATGCTATAGTTAATAGTTGTAATATGTAAACACAGACAACTATTTGTCTGCAAGTGCCTCCAGAAGAAACATAAATGTTCCTGTGTAAATTAATTGATACTCCCTGCCATAGTTTAGCCTGAGTGCATTTATGTCACCAAACCAGGATTTCATCTTGTTCAGGAAAAAAAACAACTGCAATTTGCTCTTGACTTTTTTTTTTCTTTTTTCTTTTTGCAAGCAAGGAATTTTTATCTGCAAGCAAGGAATACTGCTGAAGTGGCTGGATTCCATTTGATCTTACATTGTTCCCAATAGCTGAATATCAATTGTCTGACTTCTCTATGTTTGCTATCATTGAAACAGAGCACATTCTGCTTGGCTATCAGTTACCTTCCAGTGCTACATAGTCACAACAGAGTTGCTGTTAGTACCCTGATAATTTCCACATTCTACTGCTTAAAATATAAAATTAGAAGACCTGAGCATCTGAAAGTACTATTTATTGTTTTTCCCCAGACATAATAAACACATATGATTTTTTTTTTCAAAAAAAAAAATGGTTTTGCAGGAATTAATTGAAGACATAAATTTTCAAACTTACAATACATTTCATATTTGGCTTCCTAAGTATTAATGTAATTATCCAAGAAATGACAATACCAATTTTACCCCATTTCTTAATAATAAACAAAAACTGTGAAATTCAAATACCAACTTTCCCTACTCAAGTCTACTCAATCAAATTGTGCTAATATTTTGAAAAATGTCATTCTCTGCCTTGATAATTCAAATAATATCTTTAGTTTTCCTCCTGTAGCAACATATTTTTAAATTCATTTCTGAAAGTATAGCCATAGCTTGTAAAATTTCTAAAGCAGCCTTTCACAAGCAAGATCTCTAGAAATCAAGTAAAATTGTTGAAGCGTGTACCCTTCAAAGCAGGACTAATATTTGTTCCTATGTTTGCTGTTTTTCTTAACTTTCCTTCAAAAGTTAGAATATAACAAGATCCTAATATCTTAAAGTAACTTGGATTTGACCTGGAGCATTCCATTAGCAGCTTCAACATCTCTTGTGATAATGTTATGAGGAAGAATAAGCAGTGATTGATGATGTTTTATTTAGGCTGATTCTTATTTAATTTGACTTTGTTATTTCAGTGGGAGTTTCTCAGAACAATCTGCAGGCTGTTTTATTTAGTTGGTGGAGAAAAGAACTGGTAGACTATATTAATTATCTTGCTTTCTTTGATTCCTTAGTAACATAGCTGTCTTTGAATACAAGGAGATCAAATTATAATTTCCCTTTGTCATTATAATTTAGAATGAAGAACATCCAATCTAGACTGTCCATACATCCAGGAATTCAAGATCAATTACTAGAAGTGGTATCTTCAAATTGTATCTTATATAAATTCTCTAGCTACAGATATTCTTTCAGAACTGTATCATTTAGCTCTTGAGAGAAAGCTTGTAGAAATTCATATTCTACAGAAGAATATGAATAAAATTTACCAGAAAATAATTGGGGCTTTAAAACTTTCATGATACTATTTCCTTGAATAGCTTTCCAATTCCTTCACATAGCTAGTTTAATAGATATTACTGGCATTTTTCCTCTGATCAAATGCTTCTAGGAATGGAGGTGAATTTGAAAGATAAAAGTTCTAGTTCAATTTTATCAGCTTATCATATCGACTGAATATTTTCTGAAAATCTTTTAGATTCTCAACTAAAGAATCTATACTTTTCAACTAATTTGCCAAAATAACTTCCTAACACTATAATTGAAGTCAGAGTTTTTTATTCTCTCTCCCCACAAGAAAAATGTTGGGAAAACATAATCCCAGTTTTACATTTTTGTAAGTTTTAGTAGGCTTCCATTTTACAAGTAGAAACTATTCCAGTATCGTCTGCCTATTTTAGGTATAGCTTCTAAATTAGAACAATTGTATTTCTTGAGCAAAAAGGTTTTTTTTAATTCCATCATATATGAGAAGTACAAATTGACCACATTTGTGTTTTTCTTCATTCATTTCTTCATTCATAAGTGCATCAAAGACTCAAATCACAATGATACTTATAGAATTCTAATTTATATTTGATTTAATAGTTAGGAATCAGCTTTAGTCTATGGTGACTATGACTAATATTGACAGAAGGTTGTTACAGCCATCATGAAATTGTGCCAAATAACACTCTGAAAATAAATTTTAATTTGCATAATTATCTTAGAGAAAGAAAAGCTTGTATCCATTGAGAATTTTAAAATGATGGTAGTTGGCCAGTTAATATCTCTTTTGTTTTCAACATTTAAATTCAGGCATCAAAGATTGTGTTTTTCCTGTGTAACCATGACCTGGTCTTGATATTTCAAAATAGGATAGGGCTCCTGAGAATACTATATAAATAGGCTTTAGTCATTTATAGAGAAAACAACAATTTTCTGTTAATTACCCCAAAATAATGGCATTTGAGAAACGCTAATGAAAACTTGAGTGGGCATTAGATTACCATTTTCTGGAAAGAACATTCTCTTTTAGTTATTTGAGTTTAATTCAGTTTCCTGAGAATTTTGCTGCCACCAAGTTACTAATATAATTATTACATTTCAAAATTATTACAAAAGCTTTTCATAATCATAAGAATGGCCAATTAACTGATCCTGTTATTAAAGTTATCATTCAAAAAGTACAAGATAGAAATTTGGGATAATATTTTTGATAATACTATAGAAATTCTGCAGAATAAATCTCTGATGATGGTACTGGTTTCCCCCAGAACACACTGCTGATTTCTTTAAAGGCCGAACTAGGGCTGTCATCTATCAAAGCCTGCATAGATCTGTGTTAGATATAATTCTGGTGCAGGTTGAATTGAACTGAGGACATTTGCTGCCCCAAATTGTGTTGGGTGGAGCAGTTGAGAGATGAATGGTGGGTATGAAGTTGTCAGGTTCTGGTCTGAAATACCCTAGCATGGAAGCTTTTTTGGCAGATAATTTCCACCTTGCCCTGTGGAATTGAATTTATGATAATCATGCAAGTGATGATAGGCCTATGATTTGTGGTTCTCATTTTTTGAAATACTTTTTGTGAACCTTTTAAAACATCGCATTTTCAGTTCCTATCTTACCAAAAAAATTCATGGAGTTTTTACTAAATTAAAGTTTCAAATGATATCCTCTTCTTTTTCCACAGAGTGGTATTTTAATATCTTTTTAATAGAATGCATTTATGAAACTATGTGGGAAAGTTGTCCAGTATTTTCTATACCATTTATTGTAGAAATATGGAAGGAAATTTTTTTGTCTTTTATCTTGAAGTGGTATTGAGAATGATCTTCTAAAGCAATGATAATTGAACATTCAAGAAAATATTCCTTATGTTGTTTGTATGGCACTGTTTGTTGAATCTACAATAAACTTACAGGCAAATTCAGTCTTAATTGTAAAATTTGTCATTCTTATTTACATTTTCAGGATGATGATGATGATGGTGATGGTGATAGTGGCATTGGCTCCTAAAGGAGTAGACCTATCCTTAGCCAGAAAATGACAAAATAAAATGATTTGAAGGGCTGATTTCTAAATCTATGCTGTACTGCTTCTTTAAAGAATAGTTACTAAATCAATGCAAATTTGCATAGTGGGCTGAATTTCACTAGGTATGTGTTATGTATTTATTTTTCATGAATATGAAACATTGAACCATATTATTTTCCCTCAGTTTTGATTTTTGTTATGCATACTTATTTTATGAAATTGAAATGTACTGCTTAAAATTTTAGAAAAAATCAACACAGATATCAGAAATAAAACAATAATTTCATGATTGCGGAGAGTGGTTTAATGTAATATGTATGATTCTTGCATGTATCCATTTAATCATGGCAGGTTATGTTACCTTTTATTTGTACTGTATATGTATGAATAGAAAAGGATGTGTTTATTTGCCTTCAACCATTAATCATGAATAGAAGGTACTATCAACTTCCTAACATTTTATTAGTAGAGCAATGCTTATGAAGTTTTTGTTATGAATATATTTTATTGTAAAAACCTCATAAAGTAGGAAAATATTAATGTAAATATGTAGAAGGAATAAGTTGTGGTTGGATTGTTTTCTATGCTCCTTCATTAGTTGCCCTAGAAAGGAAAACATTTTGCAGAACATTGACAGATAGATCCTCAATTGAACCCATAGACATAATCATTCTCCAACAGGTCGATTTGGGGCCTATCATAGAAAAGGATTCCACTTTCAAATGATATTGGCTGAAAGCTCAGAAGAGAAAAAAACAAAAAAAAATAATGTAGATTTCAGGAAAAAATGGAATTACTATTCTGAATTACGAGATGCTCTTAATTCAAAAGGTGGGATTCCATAGAATTATCAAAAGACTATATTACAATTATGTTGGGTCCAAACCCCGAACCAAAACTTTTGACAAGTCAACGGAATGACAAAATATAATGGTATCTGATTTCTCAAATGGATGATCTTCTGAGTGACTTAGATGGGGCTAAGTATGGTTTTTTCCTCCCTTGGACTGAAAGGATATTACCGTAGCAAAATTTGATAGAAGCTAATATGAGAAAAAATAAAAAGAGTTTCTACTATCCCACAGAAGCAATTTCACTTTAATACATGCAGCATTTCAAATTAGTCATTAGCAGTATGCAGAAAGTCTGAAGAACTGGGATTTAGGTAAACAAGAAAGCTGATGCTAGGATTCTGGTTAGATAAGGAGGAGATAAAACCAAAGTAAGGGAAGAATATTACTTTACAATAATTAGAGATTTCTAAAATAAAACAAACACACAACACAAAATGAGATGTCTAATATTTCTTTGGATTGGAAAGATGTTACAATTGTTTATCTGCCATTTTTCCACTTGAGCCAACCTTTAAGAGATCTAATGGAGAAAACTGAGATGATAGAGGTAAATGGACAATAGCTCCCAATCCTATTTTAGAAGTGTCAATCTGGATGACAAACGGCTGAATAAATCAGATTGTTTTAATACAAGGTTGGCACAAAGTGTTATTTTGGGGGGATGTTGGTGGTGGAGGTTGTGAAATGTTTTCTTTGACAACCTCTACCATCCCCATCACTACCAAAATATCACTTCATTCCAATCCTATGTTAAAACAATCTGATTTATTCAGCCTTTCGTCCTCCAGACTGACACTTCTAAAATAGGATTGGTGGAGCTATGGTAATTCAGAACTATAAAGGGGAACATACTTGTGATATATCAGTCAAAAAAACCCTCTTATCCAGAGAACAGAAATACAGCATATTATAAATAAACGACATGCCTTGAAATGGCCAATAGAAACATTATGGATGTACCTACAGTATAGGGCCAAGAGTTTTTTGTTAAAACAGAACATCAATTGCGTATGTGTTGCAACAAATTCTTAAGTTTAATAAGATAATATCTGACATTATAATGGTATTGATTCATCATAAGTCATTGATCAGGACAGTAAAAGCTTGTGGCTGACTTATTATTCTATTACAGGAAAGATACAGAGAGAGTTGTGACAGCAGGAAGAAAAGAAGTAAAGAAACACTTTGAAAGGTCCCCCCAATCCCAAAGTAGGGAAAGATGTGAAAGGAAGAACTGCTGGGAAGAGATATCCCATCCTTACCATCCTTTGTGAAGCGTCCCCTAGCGTTAGTATAGCAAAGCTGCTTATAAAAAAGCAGTAATTTTAAGAAGGAAGGAGTTGCTGGTGAAGAGAGAAGCCATCACTCTTAGTCCGTATTCTCATACTTTGTATGTTACAACATAGAAATGATTGACTGATAGATAGATGATAGAAAGAGAGATAGATGATAGAAAGAGAGAGAGAGAGAGAGAAGGAAGGAAAAGAAAGAAAGAAAGAAAGAAAGAAAGAAAGAAAGAAAGAAAGAAAGAAAGAAAGAAAGAAAGAAAGAAAGGAAGGAAGGAAGGAAGGAAGGAAGGAAGGAAGGAAGGAAGGAAGGAAGGAAGGAAGGAAGAAAAGAAAAATTGCAGGCAATCTTGGTTGTGTTGGATGTAAACACAGATGAGGAGAGGAATAAGAATAACAGAGTTGGAAGAGACTTTGGAAGTCTTCTAGTCCAATTCCCTGCTCAAGCAAGAAATCCTATACAATTTCAGAGAAGTAGTTGTCCAATCTCTTCTTAAAATCCTCCATTGTTGGTGCACCCACAACTTCTGGAGGCAAGTCATTCCACTGATTAATTGTTCTACTTGTCAGGAAATGTCTCCTTAGTTCTCAGTTGCTTTTCTCCTTGATTAGTTTCCATCCATTGCTTCTTGTCCTGCCTTCAGATGCTTTGGAGAATAGGTTGAATCCACCACCACCCCACCTTCTTGGTGGCAGCTCCGTACATATTGGAACACAACTATCATGTCCTCCCCATCCTTTTCATTATACTAGACATTCCCAATTCCTGCAATCATTCTTCGTATGTTTTATATTTTCTAAATATGTTTTATAGTTGCTATATAATCATAGATGATTGGACTAATAATCAGGTTGAACACAGAACCCAAAAAAGAAAGAAAGAAGAAAGTGAAACTGTTGATGGATCAAGAATTTTTTTGGCTCTGGCAGAATTCACAGGGAAATTCTGAAGTCAAGAGAGTGGGCCTGAAGACAAAAGTATAGCAGCAAAGCCAAAGTCTACTGATTTGAAAGGCAACAGAAACACACACACACACAAAGTCTACTGATTTGAAAGGCAACAGCACACACACACACACACAAAGTCTACTGATTTGAAAGGCAAGAGAAATACACACACACACACACACACATACACACACACACACACACACACACACAAACTGTCCCTAAAACTAAATTTGGAATCAAAGAAAAAAGTGTTTCCAGTGAAGAATTGAGAATTTTTCTCTTTCTCCTGCTCCTCCAGCTGAAACCATCATTTCAAGGAAAAAGTACAAAAGTCCCACTGGGATAAAAGATTCATCTGTACATACATTAACCATATTTCTCCAAATTTTTCCAAGGAAACATAGTCACTGTATGTACAGATGAATGTACATAGATGAATGAACTCTCTGGACAAGGAGACATCAATTATCCATATATGCTTCAAACAATTGCTTGTCATGAAGAAACTGCAGAGTTTTCCTTGGTGGGGTTGAGCACAGGGAATAGCCATCTTGCTCACAGCCTTTTAAGAAACACTAAATTCATGAATTTCTTTTTATAATCATGTTTGGGAATAAACTACAAGCTGTTAGTGATGTTTGTATTGAAAAGTCGGAAAATGCTTTCCTTGATAAAAGAAAATTTTAATTATAAATTTAAGATTTTTTAAAAATGAAATAAATAGTGAAAAGCTAAATAAGACTTTGATTCTAGAAAGTTATAAATCGTCAGAGTCCAGATAAATTTGGAGTAAGATTTTAGAATTATAAAGAATCCTTTCTGTGAGAAATATATATGTCTAAATGTTTGAATGATGAAATAAAGATAAGCAATTATTTTTTTAAAAAAAAGCTGGACACTAGCTGGAACTAAAGATGTTATAGTAAAAGGAGAAAAATACTTAAGTATCTGGGGGTGGAGATAACCAACAATCTGAGCTGCTTTTTCCACACATCATCCTTAGTGAACCGTACAAACCAGCATCTGCATTTCCTATGTCAGATGAGATCACATCTTTCTCCTTCTGTCCTGACCACTTTTTACAGAGGCACGATTAACAAACTGCAGCAGTGTTGGTTTAGTGACAGCAGTGTCTCAGATAGAAAGTCCATACAGAGAGTGGTAAGAACATCTGAGAAGATTATAGGAAGTTTGGTTTCTGTTATTCAGGATACTTCTTATAAGGCTATGTGCTTAAAGCTGAAAGAATTGTTAGAGGCCCCGCACACCTACTTTATTGTCTGTTTCTGTTGCTCCACTCTGGGAGGAGGTTTCAAAGTATTTCTAGCAGGACCAACAGATTTTATAACAGCTTAGTTCCCTATGCCATTCATCTGGTAAACTTGCAAGATTTATTTTTCTCACCATGTACATGTATACATCCAAACTAGACTGTGTTGTTTCTCTGTGTCATATAACATATATGGGTATATAAATAATTTTGTATTTAATTGTTTTGTCATGTTCATGTGGTGTATATTGGAAGTGGTGACCCTTTGAGAGCTGTATGCAACAAAATTTCATTTTAATGTATGCTGAATAGTGTACATTCAAAGTAACAAAGTTATTATTCTATTCTATACTCAAGCTTGCTTAATAGTTAATTAACTGGGACAAATGACACAATACATTTTAACATTGAAAATACTAAGGGATACTTTTGAAAAATGGAATCAGTTGGTATCAACAATGTTAATAATAATAATTGCTTTTATGGATAAACTCCACCCAAAAATGTTATGTAGGAAAGGTCAGATGAGGAACAATTTTTATTTTATAAGACAGAAATGGTGTTGCAATCATTTTATGAATGATGGGCTACAAGAATGACATGGAAAAGGGTATCTCTATATACAAAAGAAAATATTTTAAAAATAAAAGAGAAATACAAATTATAAACTAAAAGAATGACCTAGTTTTTAATTACATGTCCAAGAATATGGTGTAAGGATATTGTTGATGTAACCTTGGTTGAAAACTTTCAATTTACTGAGGTGCTTATTTAACAGAACAAATGTGTCTCAATAGTAGAGGTAAAGATGCCCTTGAATTGAACTCAACTCTTGTTGACTGTATCATCAAGAAAACTACGGATTTTTTCAAAATGTTGTGAAAATTGTTTGCCTTTCACTTCTCTGTGAATACACCCAGGTCCCAAGCCATTAACAGCTTTTAGAGACAGATGTTTGTCTTGCAAAGGACAAACAAAATTGATTATAAAACCCACATAATAAAATGTTCCGTTCTATTGGGGAAGGAACAGAAGTAGTACTCTATTCTTTTTGTTCTTCAGGATGAAAGAAAGAGCTTAAGTTCATCAACAGATTAAAACAGGTCAGACAGAAAGAAAGGAACAAAGAAAATGCTACTGTATTGCTCCTTGTGATCAACTAGATAAAAGGTACCAAGAACCATGCCTTTTACAACTGAATCTCTAACAAGAAAGCATAAAATGTCCATAGAAAACTATTTTAACACCTGATTTCTACAGATTTAACATTCTGATTAGTTTAATAAAATATTGTTATTGGCCTATTGAATATTTATGTATCTTTTCAAACATAAATTAAAAGGTTCAGCCAAGCATAAATGCTGTCCTCAAAATATGAGTCTCCTTCATATGATGTGCCACAGTAGTTGAGCTCTTAAGGTACCGGTAATTTACTTGGGCTGACATAGTGATATAATACTGTGATTTATAGCAGAATCCATTTGTCCCAGCTAACGAGGCATAGGATGTTGCCTAAGCCCTGCTAACGTGCTAGAATGTTAAGACTGAGAAGGTTTAGATGGCAGAAAGGTTGAAGCTAAATGCTAGCAAATGGAATATCCTTTTTGTCCAAACAGTGTTGATAACTGCCCTTGTTTAGACTATGGATGGGGTTGTACTTCCTTCAAAAGTCTTGAACTTGGGAGTTCATTTGGTCTCACAACTACTGCTGGATTTGCAGTGAAGGATGTAGTTAGGGAGCTCTCATCCAGCTTTGACTAATGCTCCTTTTAGAATGGGAGGCAACTTATGTCCTGATTACCACAATATTAGGCCACTGAAATGGCCTAATTCCATACTTGGTATGGAATTGCCTATGAAGGTTACTCAGAAACTGCAGGTAATGCAACATGCAACAACATGGTGGCAGATGAGAATGACAACAGCCGTGTAACATCTTGTGTTGTGAGCATTTCATTGCCTATTAACAGATTTCCATGTTCAACTAAAAATGACCAATTTAAAATGATAAAGCTTTTCGTAGCTTGGTTCCCATGTAGGCTGTTCTATAAAGCTTCTATACAATTCCAGGACCATCTTTTATTCTTGGAAGCAGTTTATTCTATATGTTGGGACATTGGGAATCTCAACATTCACAGTTGAAGACAGTGAGGTCTTGGAAATGTTTCTCTATAGAAAATAGCCTTGTGGAATAGCCCTTCCCTAACATTTCAGCCAGGGGTGGGATCCGACCGGTATAACTACCAATTCGATGATTTATGCTGCGTGCGCTTGTGAAACATCGTCAGCTTGCTGCCTGGACAGCTCAGCAGCACTGTGCACAGGTGCGCAGAATTTGAAAAAGCACTTTTTTCCTGCTTTTTCAACCACAGCTGTGCCGTGCAAAGCAGCTGAGGTTGAAAAAGCAGGAAATAAAGGTCAGGTAAGAGCCCAGGTGGGTAGGTGGGCCAAAACAGCAGCAGACATAGAACCGGTCTGGATTACACACTGATAGTTTTCTTTGGTTGTTTTATATTACTATTTGTATTTTATATTTTGTATGGATTTTATTATGCTGATACTATTAGTAAACCATTGGGAGAAAACTACTTTATTATGGAGATGTGTGATTTATCATCTTCTTTATCATCATCTTCATTATCTCTTTTTTAAAAAGCCAAGCAATACTCCCTCCAAAAAACAAGAAGTTTTCCTTCAAAACAAAATTAAATAACTAAAATTTATGGCTTCACCTACTTGTATGATACACTTGTATTCTTGGATAGAACAGCATGGATTTCAAAGGGATAAAATATTTGAACTGTGAGTACCAAATAGTAGCGTGCTCCTGACAGGTGCCAGTTTATATATTCTTAAATGCCAGAGACAGCATACATTTGGAAACACAGTTTTCCAGAACTGTGGGGGATTACTATACACTGTGCTTTCTGGTCTCTGCCTCAGTAATATTATGTCATCTCTTGTTATCATTATAGAACTGGCAAACTCATTTTGGACTAGGAAAAATGCAAAGGATTAATTAAGTTTTTTTTTGTCACCGTGTATAAGGTGACTTTCAACTGCTGAGAAGTAGCAAGGGTTGTTGAGCCCATAGTGGGCCCCTAGTTCTTTAAATTGGAACAGTGTTTGGGCCTTAAAGAATCCATACTTCTTCCAGGCTCTGGGCTGGTGTGGTTTCAATGATATACAAGAATGACCTTGGGAGACAAGATGGAGAGCCATTGACTGGACAACTAGCAAGTAACAGATATTTCAGCATAGAGAAAGGGGAAAGTAATGGAAAGAGATTCAGAAAGGCCTTCCCTACTTTCCTTTTGAGGGGAGAAATACTATTATTCTTCAAAAACTCCATTAATGTACCCTTACAATAAAGATAAAGCTGGTGCCCTTGGTGTGCTTCTTGTGTGGACTAACTTAAAGGGCTAGCAGTGTTGTAGCGTCTGGTTGAGATTGAGATGTTTGTTAGCGCTGACCAGATTCACTATTTTGTGTAGTATTTTATGTTCTATTGTGATTCAATGCTTTGTTTTTATTTTGTGAGGCATCTTGAGATTATTGGATTTTGGGTAGTGTCTAAGAACAAACAAACAAATGTAGACATCAGAGGTGGTATTCAGCAGATTCTGACCAGTTCTGGAGAACAGGTAGCAGAAATTTTGAGTAGTTCAAAGAACCGGCAAATACCACCTCTGACTGGAGATTTTATAGTATCCTTCCCCTGCCACGCCCACCAAGCCATGCCCACAGAACCGGTAGTAAAAAAAATTGAATCCCACCACTGATATACATATATACATACATGTATACATATCCCAACACAACCCAACCTAACCTAACCTAATTTAACCAAACTCCAGGCCTTAAAAAATTGGAGGAGGTTACTGTAAGTCAGGACTTTTGAGTGCCTTCACTCCTTTGATGGCATCAAAGTGTTATGGCACCAAGCAAGGAATATGGCACCATTGGTTTATTCAGCAATTCTGCAGTGAGACAAAAGCTAAAAGACAAATTGGCAATTGCCAGTTTAGATTCTGGATCCACATTTTAATACCACATAGTTTGTTCTCAAGGAAATCTTAGAATAATTTCAAATCAATGCATAGTAGGTGACACTTGTATGCGGGAGATAATCAGTACCACTTCTTTAACATAAGACTAAAAATAGATGTTGTTGTTAGTTGCAAAGTGATGTCTGACTCATCATTTCCTGTCCTTTACCATCATCTGGAGTCCACTTAAACTCACATCTACTACTTCAGTGACTCCATCCAGCCACCTCATTCTCTGTCGTTCCCCTTCTTCTATTGCCCTCAATCTTTCCCAGCATTATGCTTTTCTCCAGTGAGTCCTTCAATTCTTTGGTGCTCAACTTTTCTTATCGTCCAACTTTCACAACCATATATTGCAACTGGAAAAACCTAATAAATATGTGGTGACAATATGATGATTTTTTTTAAAAAAATTAAATGTCCCTAATCTGGTACCTTGCTGCTGGTAATGCTCTTTCCCTCCACCTTTGCTAGTATCACGAGTTAGATCTCCAGTTAGTTCTTCATTTTAGGTGCTTGAAATATGACAATTTGAGTCTGGTCATTTGTGCCTCCAGTGAGAACTCTGAATTGATTTGTTTGATACTCTGTTGTTTTCTTTCTTGGCTACCCATGGCATTCTTGGATCTCTTTTCTACCACCAAAGTTATTACATTTATTCTTACATTTACATTCTATGCTTCTATGAATATGTTAAGATTTATTAAAGTATTGCTCATTGGTACTGGATAATTCTCCCTGCCACTTTAATAAGTCAACATTGAAGTTGATGATTGCAGTATATCATAAATAAAAGGCCATGGAAGACTAGGAAAGAGCCATTCATTGCATTCTTAGTGAATGTCATTTTGAGAGAGTAGTGTATGCATTATTATTTCCCTGTGTGCTCTAATTCTATTTCATTTGTATGCATTGTGTGAAAGAGGCTGCAAAGTAAAAAAATCCAGAGGTCTTTCTTGATTAACTGCATATTAGAAGATCAATGTCTTGTTCTAATTCATGGATGAAATGCTTTGGCAAGACTTCAAGTATTATCTGGCATGTTGCTAAAGTGTTAAAAGCAGTGACATGTCACTTGGTTTCTCAAGTGTTTTGTGCATATAAGGCTTCCTTAGTAAGACCTGCCAGAATTCACCACAAATCTCCATTTTAACTTTTTAATAGCCACTTCTTGAATTGAATATAAATTATTTCAGCATCTATTTGCAAAGGAATAAAGAACTATCTTTTTCAGAAGGTAACTTGAATCTATATACCATATTGTATTGCTATCTTCTGAAAGCTTGGCCATCCAGACCTTAATGTAAAAGCTAGAAATCTTTCAGAAGCTGGGAGTTGCATTTTCTTTATTCTTTGGTGTTGAAAATCGTAGTCAATGGTCAATTATGCAAAGCAAACAAGTCCGGGGTGCTTTATTTTTCATTTTCAGGAAATTCATGCTTTTTAAAACCTACTGGATTTTTAAAGCCTACTGCAAACAACAGTTTTATACAGCTTTCATCTGATTCCACTCCCACTAAGAAAAAGTGTTTGCAAAAACACCTACTCCTTCTCAACTGAAATAACAATAATTTAAAAAGGAGCTTTTCTGCCTCAGAGCTTTGTTGGGAGAAAATGATAAGAGGAGGAAGAAAAGGAAGAATAGGAACTGAGCTGTGTTCACTGAATAACCTAAGCACTGCCTGAGAAAAGAAAAATGGCTAGGATCCATCTGATTACAATTTATGTAATGGATTCTGTAGACTATGAGACACCAAATTAATATTTTCTGATGTCAACTTATAGTTATCTCCTCTCTTTTCAAGGAAATTAATCTACAAAGTAAAATTGGTTTCCATGCCTCCTTCCCAAATATTCATGTTATAGAATACATTAGCCACATTTTAAAAGATGAAAAGGTTCAGCTCTTACACCCCTTTCTATGTTGTGCCAGTACATTTGCTTAAACAAATGGCATCTCAAGTAGAAAAAATACCATGGTGGTAGGAAAGGGGAAGGGAAAGAGAAAGGGAAATTGGGAAGAGAAAGGAAAGAGGAAGGGAAACAATTTGTTTGTGGCTTTCTATAAAATATTAAAGATCAGATGTATACATAATTTTCCATTTTCATCTGGCATACTACAATATGATTATCCATCCATAGAGAGTCAGCTGCATAGAGAGTCAGCTTTAAAGTAGGCATTGAATACAATAAATCCTATTCTCCTTTACTAGAACCAGTGTAATGCAGAACTGGAATCAGGGAAAGTCAGATTCAAATCCTCTCAACAATAGTCACAAGTTAATCTAGAGCGGTTCACTTTCTCTCAGCTCAGTTTATCTCAGAACAGTTGTTTTTTCTGGAGATGCAATTCAAGGTGTTTGAAGATCTCTAAAACGCTTCATGGCATGTGTCCTGGCTATTTTTGTCTCATCCCACTAGGGTTGGCCCATCTCACCTGTGCCAACAAAGAAGGCATGCTGTGGGCCCTATCAGCCCAATTATTCCAGCTAGCAGGATCCAGGAAAAGGGCCTTCTTTGCAGTTGTGCCTGCCCTTTGGAACATTTTGTCCCCTGAAATGAGATTTGCTCCAATCCTTCTGATTTTTTGTAAGAGCCTAAAAACTGGCTCTGCTTGGAACCCAAATGGGGGAGCACCACAGTGGAGGTAGTTGATTAATTAAGAACAGATCCCACCTACCCCCTACCCCACTGCTATCTGCCCAGAGTTACCCTGTGGTGGGATGGGTAGCCAATAAATATTATAAATTCAAAAAAAGGGAAATACTCCCAAATAAGTAATCTTAAAATCTCAGACAAAACTCAGAAAATAAATGCCTTAAACAAACAATACAAATCTTATTGCAGTTATTAAGAGGATGAAAAACAAATATCATACATCTGTTTTTACTTTTCTTATTATAAAGAAATTTTCATTTTTACACCTGTGTTAGATGCTTAATTCAGTTGAATCCTATGCAGCAGCAGATGTTTCTCTCCTAGGGCGCACATGCACACGTGCACACACACACAAAAATCTTCTATGAACTCTGCATAGCATCAGGGAAGGCATGTGGGAAGTAAAATGCATCTTGTTGCCCCGATTCTACCCCTAAATTAAGACTTTACAGGATCATAAAAAGGGGAGCTTTCAATTCATAACTCATGAACCGAAGCATTCTAGGAAGGTCTCAATAAAGAATATATAGCATGAAAGCATTACAGAAAAGAAAACAGGATCATAAACTATAATAAGCATAAGTGCAGAAATAAAATATTTACATTGACTTAAATATTGAACATGGGGAGGAATGTGGTCCTACATTATAAGGATACACAAATGTAACTGGAAGGAAAGCGTTCTTTAAAAGTGAATTCTTAAAAATCAGAAAAGCTGAAAAAAACAGACTACTAGAAGAAAACCTAATTTAACAATTAAGATAAAATCTATTTCAAATCAAGCTCAGCTTCTGGTTACTTCCTGCAATATTATTAACAGCAATTCCCAACTCTTGGTAGTTTTCAACTGCCCAGCCCTGAAATTTCCAGATGAAATCCCATCCAAGTATCAGTCAGAGGCAATCTTGCTTAGTGTAGTCAAATTAGTCAAAATTAGCTAGAAAATGCAACCTGCCATGATTTTAAAACCCAAAGGATTTTGCTCTTACAACAAGCACAACATTTTTGAACTGAGCTCAGAAAGAACCAGGAGCAATGGAGCTTATCACTGAACAAATTGCAGTGTTTTCAAGAGCTGTCCCATATATAAAGCATTGTCAGAGTGTCACCTGGAGTTTATGAAAGTATAATTAAATGTGGACTGCAGCTGATGTAGTAGCCTAAGCTAGTGAACTTTGAAACATTTACTATAGGAATAGATGCATACATATTCTCCAGTCCATCTATATGTAAAATAAGTCTAAAGGTAGTGTGCACATTTTCCATCCATCCTCATTTTATCTTCACAACTTGTGAAGATAAGTTGTATAACAACTTGTATAATAAGCAGAGCATAAATGGTTTAAGATCACCCAGCCTGAATGGAGATTTGAATTTCCTTTATTCGGGTCCAAACTTCTAATCACATTAGTCTACTGCTTCTAATGACATGTACTACATACACTATATGTCAAGCCTGAAGCTAACCTGGCTGTGGGCCATTTTCTTTTCTGTGGGAGTGGGGTGTTCCGTCCTATCAAGATTTCCCACCACAAGCTTTCACAAGCCTCCAAGCCTGACACAGCTTGGAGTGACGAGGGATAGAGGTAGATGTGGGTTTGTAGTCTAAATAACATAGCTGTCTGATAAATCAGGGACATTCCAACAGCTGCCTGGCCAGAAGAGGAGGAGAAACGTAACTAGGCAACCAGCTAGTATCCAGATTAGACAATGTGATTTATTGTTTTGGGGAAACAGGAAACTTTTACTTTTAATATGGTGGAAAGTGAAGAGTTGGCTTTCTATCAGTTGTGCCAGGATGATGCTTCCTAATAAAGCTGTTCTTCGAGGAACCAACCTGCCTCAGAGTTCTGTGTAAAATGAATGGATTACTTGACACTATATATATATAATTTTTACAACTTTTGAAGACCTGGCTAATGTTTTCAAATCCTTTTTGATTCTCTATAGCAATGCCTGCCCCATGGAACTAAGTTTCATCCAAGGAACGAATGACAACTTACAGTTGTTTAGACAAGTCAAAAGACCTGGTTCTTCACCCAGGCCTTTGGTAAGGGACAATACAACCTACTGGCTTCATCATGTTTCCCATCATTTTTTAAAAAACTTTAACGTTTGTTTTACTGATTTTATTGCAATTTCTAGGTTTGATTGTTGTGAGCCAACAGAGCAACTGTAAAACAGATGGCTTACAAGTATAATAAATTATTGTGTTCATAAAATGCATAAAAGGGGCTTATATCAATAAGTTCTGAAATATTCTGGTGTGGCATTTGAGGTTTGGCTTCTGTTTTGTATTTGAAATACTTACCTCCTATTGGTTACTGTTCCGGCTGGGAGTTTAAGCCCCTGCCATTGGCTGGCGAGTCGCGGGTAGCCTTTAAAAGAAGGGCTGCCGCGGCTCCTCGGCATTCCGGACCTGAAATAAACAGAAAAGAGCTGAATCACTTTTGTGTCTGCCTCGTCTCTCCGCCGCCAAAACACTGGCGACGAAGGTGGGATCGAGACAGCACTAATTCAAGCGAGTGCATAGCGGCGGAGATCGAGAGGCAGAATGTCCGGAAACAACACGCCACCCGAGCAATTTAACCCTGCGAAAGAAGAATGGCAGTCTTATGTGGACCGTTTCCTCATATTCCTGGAAAGCAGCGACCTGAACGGCATATCGGAGCAGAGGAAGAGAGCGGTTTTTCTGACCATTGCGGTCCGACTGTTTTCCGCATGGCGAAAGCTGCTAGCGGCACCAACCGATGTTAAGACTTTGACCTAGCCCGAACTAGGAAAAAATCCTGCGGGCACACTACGCACCGACGGTCTCCTGTCTGATTAAGCGCCACGAATTCTATCTAAGGAACCAGAAAGAAGATGAAAGTATCGCCGATTTCGTGGCAGCATTAAGGGACATTCGGCGGTGAGTGCGAGTTCCTGCATTTCGACGAAGCCTTAAGGGACCGCATAGTCTTAGGTTTAAAAGATCCCATATTGCAGAGCCGCCTATTAAACCGGCCCAAAATAACGGTGAAAGAAGCCATGGAAGAAGCCACAGCAGCTGAAGCTACCCAAAAATCGGCTGCGAAAATGAAAAAAATTAACAAATCTGCGGGCTACAATACGAGAGAATCACCCAGACCAGAGGGAGGGAGAGAAAAGACCATGACACATCACGAGGACGTTGAAACAGAGCCCAGTAGCGAAGAGGACGACTGTGTGCCACCTGAAGGCAGGTAGAGAAAAAAAAGAGCGGGCAAACAGAAGGTTCGAATTCGAATGAAACCGTTGCAGAGGAAACCACCCCCGGTCAGAATGCCGTTTCATTGACGCCATCTACCAGAAATGTGAGAAGAAAGGGCATATCGCAAGAGTATGCAGATCCAGGTCGAACTATAGCCCGAGGCAGAGAGGAAGCCCATCCCCAAAGGTGGGGGTGAGAAAGAGAGAGAGAAAAAGAGAGAAAGCCGAGCAACCGTTGGAGCCTGGAAGGAAGACAAAGGCGGAACAGAGAGTCAAATTATAGGAAAGAGGAAACACACCAAACGGTCATAATTGGCCACTCCAATACAAGAAATGTGAGAAAGGTCCACATTTAAGTAAAAATGGAGGAATAAGACTGTGTGATGGAGGTGGACTCGGGATCGTTCCTCTCAATGGTCTCATGGGCCACTATAAAGAAATTGATTCCAGATATTCAACGAAGCGAACTGGAAACTCAAAATTTAACACTCAAAGACTATCAAGGTAACAGAATACCTGTTGTCGGCGTCGGTCATTTCCAAGTTACCTTCAAAAACCACACTGAAATTCTACCACTGACCATAGTCGACCGGAACAGACCCAGCCTTCTGGGACTGGAATGGTTCGAGCCGCTTGGAATCGGAATGACCGGCGTTAACCACAGTCTCAGACACAGACTGGGAGTCAGACCTCGTCAAGGAATTCCAGGACCTGTTCAGCGGCGGTTTAGGCAAGTACCAGGGTAACCCTATTTCTTTTAACCTAGACCCTAAGGTGCCCCCAATTCGGCTGAAAGCAAGGTGCGTGCCTTTTGCCTTAAAACCAAAGATCGATGAACAATTAGATAAATTAATTAAGCAAGGGGTCCTCGAACCAATTGACCACGCCAAATGGGAGACCCCTATAGTCACCCCTATTAAAGCGGATGGGTCAATCCGTATCTGCGGGGACTACAAGGCGACCCTTAACCATGCGCTGCAGCAAAGTGCATACCCCGTCCCAGTCGTTCAACACTTGTTGCACTCCATAAAAGGCGGAAGAATTTTCGCTAAACTTGATTTGGCCCAGGCATACCAACAACTGCCAGTAGACTCGCAAACAGCTGAAGCCCAAACAATTGTCACGCATCCGGGGAGCCTTTAAATGTACCCGGCTCCAATTTGGAGTTAGCGTGGCACCAGGCATTTTTCAATGTCTAATGGAACGTCTTCTCCACGGAATACCGGGAGTCATTCCATATTTTGATGATGTCCTGATCGCGGCTAAAAATAAAATGCAACTGCGAGACCGCCTAAGACAAGTCCTCACCAAGTTCACTGAAGCCGGCCTCAAAGTTAAAAGAGAAAAATGCACATTGATCACAGATAAACTCGAATTCCTGGGATATCTAATTGACGGCGACGGCATTCACCCTACGGAAGGAAAAGTCCGCGCAATCAAAGATGCCCCCACCCCGACTAACAAAAGTGAACTTCAAGCCTTCTTAAGGTTAATAAACTTTTACCATGTTTTTCTACCGCAGAAAGCCACGGTTGCAGAACCTTTACATAGGCTTCTGGACAAAGACAATGCTTGGAAGTGGGGCAGTCGGGAAGAAACAGCTTTTAAACAAATAAAGGACCTTATTACATCAACAAAGGTACTGATACAATATAACGAAACTTTACCCCTAACATTAACTTGCGATGCGTCACCTTTTGGGGTCGGAGCAGTTCTGAGCCATCTCCTACCTGATGGCAGAGAGGCTCCCATTGCATTCTATTCTAAAACATTGTCCAAAAGCCAACGGAACTACAGTCAGCTGGACAAAGAAGCATTGGCTATCATTTCCGGTATTAAACGTTTCCACGAGTACCTCTATGGCCGCCCATTCTCTGTGATAACTGACCATAAACCGCTATTGGGGATCCTGGCTGGGGACAAAGCTACCCCTAACATATTGTCTCCCAGAATGACCAGATGGTCGGAATTTCTAGCTGCTTATAACTATACCCTGTTTTACCGACCCGGTCAGTCTATCACGCACACCGACGCTTTAAGCCGTTGCCCATGACCAGACATTGACCCCGATCCGTGCCCCAGTGTATCCACACTGTAAATTGAAGCTTTGCCAAACCTGCCAATGATAGCAGCAGACTATTGCCCGCGAAACCTCCAAAGACCACTTACTGCACAGAGTGGCTTCCTGGATTGCTAAGGGGTGGCCGGACTCTGACTTACAAGACTGAAACCCTTTAAACAGAGACAAACGGAACTTTCCTTACTTAAAGGGTTACATACTTTGGGGGGATCGGGTGGTAATTCCACCAAAACTGAGGGATCCGATATTGGTATTACTGCACGAGGGACACCCCGGAGTGGTAAAAATGAAGAGTTTGGCCAGGAGTTATGTCTGGTGGCCTGGGCTAGACAGGGATATTGTAAATTGGGTTGCTGGTTGTAAGCCATGCCAAGAATCCCGACCCTCACCCCCGCATGCACCAATCGCTGAGTGGGAACTGCCCAGGGGGCCCTGGTCGAGAGTTCACATAGACTTCGCGGGTCCTATGAGGGGTTATATGTTCCTAATCCTGGTAGATGCTTACTCGAACTGGCTAGAGGTCAGTCTTATGCAGTCTACCTCTTCAGAAGCCGTCATTCGACAGCTCCAGAAATGGTTCGCCACGCACAGGCCTACCAGATGTACTAGTCTTGGACAACGGCCCCCAGTTCACAGCGACAACATTTGAGGGCTACTTAGCCAGCCTGGGCATATGGCATGCCCTAACCGCGCCGGCCCACCCGGCAGTGAACGGACGAGCCGAACGCATGGTTCGGTTTACCAAAGAAACACTCAACAAGTTAGGCCAGGGCTCCATGCAAGAACGCATCGATAAACTATTATCGATACAGCATACCACACCCAGCACAACCACAAACAAAACCCCGGCCGAATTACTTATGGGGAGGAAACTACGCTCCCCTTTAGACTGGTTACACCCCACCTACTCCACCGACAAACCACCGGATTCATCTAGCAGACTCCGCACTTTTAAAGTAGGAGATTTAGTTTACGCTAAAAACTTAGTGGGACACCCCTTATGGGTGCCAGCCACCATCACTCAACTCACAGGCCCATGGTCGTACCGCCTTACCACCTCTGACAACAGAGACTGGAAGCGGCACATCGACCAACTACGATCCCGCACCCTTACCAGGCCACACGAAAACCCTGGGGGGGAAGGGGATCAACCAAGCACCCAAGAAACAGCATACCCACAAACAAATAAGGACAACCTGACTTCTGTACACACACCCTCAACGCTAGCTCCGGTCGAAGTTCGCAGCTACGCACCTGAGCCTGAGGAACTCCCTGATGACGAGACTCCAACTGAGGGCGATGACCATCCAATCCAGGAAGGGAGCTGGCCTAGCCATCTCAACTAATCGAGCTAAGCCCGTTAGGAGAGGCCCGGCCGGCTCGACCTTCCAGAAGATTCCCCGGCCAGGGACTGGAAGGACCCACAGGTCCGTCCTCACCGGCCGACTAGCGATGAAGTGAGTGAGTTGCGCAGGTCCAGTCGGACCACAGGAGCCCCGCCTATCTACGTGCACTACGTAACCTAGGCGGAGCTCCTGATTGGTCGGACTGAACCAAGAGGGGAGGGGTGTTTTGTATTTGAAATACTTACCTCCTATTGGTTACTGTTCCGGCGGGAGTTTAAGCCCCTGCCATTGGCTGGCAAGTCGCGGGTAGCCTTTAAAAGAAGGGCTGCCGCGGCTCCTCGGCATTCCGGACCTGAAATAAACAGAAAAGAGCTGAATCACTTTTGTGTCTGCCTTGTCTCTCCGCCGCCAAAACAGCTTCCATTTTTGTTAATTTAGTAGAGAAACACTGAGCAACATAAACTGCTAATACAAGCCATCATTAACTTTTTGATGCTTGCTTTAGTTGACTAAATATCTGCAGCTATTACAATAATGTTACTTCAGGTCAAGAATACAATTATCCAGCCAGGAGGGATCAGAAATAATCCTTCTCTATTGCTACACTATACATGATCTATCCCACCCATTCCAAGATCTAGCTAATTCCAAAAAGCACAATCAATGTCATTTCTATTCCATGTCCAGGCCTGAATCATGACTGAAAATGGTCCAGATAATCCACTTCATCTAGATTCTACTGAAGCTGCTTCATGACCACTTACTCCACAATCTTGCCTAAAAAAAGAGGTTGGACACTGGATGGAATTTCTTAGAGTCTGATAGGATCCTGTGATATACCAAAAGCAAGCAAACCATAGAATTGGAATACATTTGCCAGTATTAATTTTCAACACATGCACAGGATTGTAGACATAATCATACCACACACAAACTTTCTATTTGAAGATACATCCAGTTCTAAATATAAGCAGATAGCAAATCAATGCTCTTTGTCCTTGACAAGCACTAGTTTTCATTTATTTGCCTGACTTGGCCTGGCCAATGAGGCCACATTAGGGTGAATGGAGTTGCTTATCGGTGGAAACATTGAAATTATTAGGGAATTATATTTATATGATGATATGAAAAGGATTATTCTAAAATCCAAGAATTTCCATGTGGATGCTCATTAAAATTTTCAAGAGGTTGTATATGTAAGACATAATTGTTCTGATGTCAAATCCAATTTTAGCTGAAGTTATTACCAACATTTTCTTCTAGTTTCCATTATATTTTTTTCCCCTGTGTCCTTACTCATTAAATCAGTGTTTCAGAGTCAAATATTGACTGCATACCAAAAAGCTTAGAATTTCCTAGGGTTGTTATCACCTAATTTTAATTGTTTTGAATGATGTTCTCTATTTTGTCCTCAGACCCTAGACTAGTTCTATAATTTACTTACCCTATTATATTTTTGGCACAACCATCAGAAATAATAATAATGATGCTTTTTAGCTGCTTCAAAATATGTTGAGTGGTTTCAGTATGTAGATATGTTTTTTTTTGTCGAACTTTGGTGCAGGTGATGCAAATAGATATATTTTAAAAAACAAATAAATAAATAAAATTAAAGAGGGGATATAGAGGACCAAGCATTACGATGTTACATGTCAACATCCTTATCTATTATCCTGAAAGTGACGTGCACTTTCTACTTCTGCTTTCAATTGTGTCTAAGTATGAAGATTGAGGAAGAATAATAGGAATAAGTTGTGTTTTTCTCCTGTTAAACACAACTCACATCTAATCACCAATGTACCGTTTGAATACAGGCCAATTTACAAAGCAATTTCAGGAGCTATATAAATGTGAGTGCCTTAGTTTAGTGCTGGAATGTTATTTCAGAGACAGGCAATTTTGGATATGTGGGGAACATTGTTTCAAACTTTGCCTATTTGAAGACTATAATGTAACACTTCTTTGTTTTTATTTTTAAACAATCGCTTCTTGGACTTTTGGCTAAGATCAAGTGTAGTGTGTAATCAGCAAGATCTAAAATAACTTGTGGCAGAGCAGTCTGTATGAGCTTTTGAAACAAAAATAATATTAGACATTTGCTAAACTCAATTTCATAACAACCATATATATGGACTGGAAAAATTTGATTGTTGCTAGAAGAAAGTAAAGAGGTACAGAAAATACTATCAAGCAGTCATTTTGGATTTGGCAGTCTATACACACTTCTACCTGGTCAAAATGTGTAGGAGAGCATTTTAGACAATGATCCCAACATTTGGTTCTTATTGCAGCTTCCGTTTTGACATTGAAACTAATTTTTAGCTCAAGTATCTGGCTTTTCAGAGATCCACCAAGCAGGGAAACAGCCATTTGCTTTAAACAAAGCCTGCTGCCAAGAAGGAATATTTAAGACACCCCTCCTGCAGTGTCATATATGAAAACATTTCATTAGAGAAAAGTTCCCTAAAGATGGACTCCAGCACAAGCCAAAAGCTTGAAAGATTAAAGCTCTGATCCCAGTGACTGACCTAGATTGGATCCTATAGCATTATTCTGGGAGACACTATATATTTGCTTTCATTCGCAAAAAATATTAAATCTCTAGTTTTCAGCAGACATGGCTAATTTTAACTACTTACTTTATAAAACCAACCAAGGATATGTAATACACAGGTAGAAGAATATATTAATTATTTAACTCAGTGATGAGTTCTCAGAACTCAGGATGAATCTCCTCCTAATCTGCAGAGAAGCTTGCCCAGATACAGCAGTTCATCAACAGCAGCCTGCCAGTCTCCTTATAAACATGCAACGCATATAGCACATACTTAAACAAACACTTTTAGCAAAATGCTCAAAGCAAATGTAAATGCAGTTTATTTCATCCTCTTATGCCTGGCTGTGTAATCTCCCCCGAGGTGAACCTCTTCCATCCTGGTGGATGTGAATCCGTTCTGCCTCTTCCTCTTTTTAGGCCCCCAAGCCTCTCAGAGCTGATTCACTGGGCAATTTTCTCATTAATGAAACTAGCCAGCCACTTTGCCACTTTTGCTAAGCACTGCCGCTAATTTTCCTGTTTCCTTGCACACTTCAAGTTATGCTCCCTTGTGAGCTTCAAAGGGTAGAACTCCAGCTGGGCAAAGTGCTGTGGGGGAAAAAAAAACAATGTCATGTTTTTTTCCTTTTATTTCTTGCTTTAAAGCTTTATCTCTTTACTATTCCTTATGCTGTCTCTTCCTATGATAACCTTTCCCTTTTCTTCTCTTTCCCTAGCCATTACTCTAGCTGTATTTTTCTTCCTCCTCTTCTTTCTCCTGACAGAGAGGGAGGTATCTCTGGGCCATTATGCAATGCAAGCTAAAGTACATATCTTCCATGCTCCTCCTATGTGTTTCAGAAATTGCAATCCATATTGCAATGAGTTCACAATGGTGCTCAGTATGGATTATGGAGGCCACAAAGTATATTCCCCTGTTTCTTGCCCTGTTTCACATCTGTTTAGGAAAAGTAAGCTAGTGTGGATTAGTCTACCAAAGTTCGAATTTCCTTTCAGGGAGAAATGAGAAAGAAGAGACAATTAGCTTGATGTGAGGCTCCCTCACTAGTCCCCAAGCTTCTCCTCATTTTTATATGATATCTTTTAATAAGCCAAACCATCTCCACCTTGCCCAGATTTTAGTTTCCTTCAGTTACAGGTCTTTGAAGCCAGTTTTTATCATACAGCTTCCTAACCGTGTATCTACTGTAAGCCTTTCAATTATTTCTCAGCTGTACTGAAATTCAAGTAGATTGCTTTAAATCTCCTAGGCTTGAAATATTTGAAGGGTTTTCACTCTGCATTATTTGGCCTAGTAGCTAGGACCTAATAGTTAAGGTACCAGACTAGAAACTGGGAGACCAAAAGTTCTAGTCCTACCTTAGGTATGAAAGACAGCTGGGCTTTGGGCCAGTCAGCCTTTTTCAGCCAACTCACCTCACAAGAGTTGTTGCGGGGGGGGGGGGGGGGGAATAGGAAGAGGTGGGAATATTACTTTTGTTCATGCTTTTAGTTATTAAAAAGTATTATTAATACTTTTATTAATTATTTTTTTATTATTAAAAGTAACAAAGGAAGGATAAAAATAATCAATCAAACAAACAAACAAACAAATAAATGATTAGTATTGGAAGCCATTTTCTGAATTACATGAACCAAAGAAATTGATTCTGCATTTTTTTAAAATGCACAATTTCTTTGCAATAATCTAATTGTGAATTTTCTCATCGTCTCATTTTACTTGATCATTTGAAATAAGGATACTGTCTGCTAGGAAAGCTGTGCTTTTCAGATTATTTTCATGATTTATTCTTTTTAAATGTGCTAGAATTTTTTAACACCATGTTTAATAAAATGCTTATGATTGTGAGTTAGTGTCCTGAAATTATGTCCAAAATAACTAGACAATAGCAACAGTATATTTTAAAAGAAGAATTATTAGTGAGACATAAACTTCTTTCTTTTTTAAAAAATTATTGAACAAAACAATTAAAAACATTGAACTTTGTGAAACTGGTTTTACATAACTTTTGGTCAATATCACAAAGATGTATACTTTCCTATATATAATCAAATATATACATTTTTTTAAAAAAAATAATTTAATTTTTATTTGCATTTATATGCCGCCCTTCTCCAGAGACTCAGGGAGGCTTACAGTCTATGGAGCACCATGATAAGTGCTCAGCAATAACCTTCATTCCATTGTATATGCTTATTTATTACTAGGGCTTTTTGGGCCCCCCCAAGCGGCATTTTTACAAAGTCAACTTATTGCCCCCAACAATCTTGGGTCCTCTATTTACCTACCCCAAGAGGATGGAAGACTGAGTCAACCTTGAGCCTGGTGGGATTCGAGCCTGCACATATATACATTTAATCATTCATATATTAAATTTTCCAAAATCTTAATCTCATTCTCTCATTTACCCTCTCAGCAACTCTTTTCTAACTTAAGACCTTCCTTTCTGCCCCCATCAGTAGTAGAATCTATTCCAAATTGCATAATATTCCGATTCCTCTTTTTTTTATCTCTAAAGTTAGCTTGTCCATTTCAGCGCATATCAGAATTTTGTTGAGTACGTTGTCTTCACTCGGTATGTCTTTCTCCTTCCAGTTCTGGGAAAATCCAGTTCTTGCCACAGTAATAACATGTATAATCAAATATAGCTCATCCTTATTATATATTTTTTGATATGATTCCTAATAAAAAACATTCTGGTATATGGTCTAATTTGAAACCCAACATTTCCTCCAACCACTTCCTCATCCTAAGCCAAAACGCTTGCGCTTTTTTGCAGCTCCACCAGGCATGGTAGTACATGCCCTGTTCCAATGAGCATTTCCAACAATTAGGGGACTGGCTTTTGTACATTTTACCCAATCTGGCTGGTGGGAGATGCCATCAATAAAACATTTTAAGTAAATTTTCCTTATATGCAGTGGCCAGGGTAATCTTTTTAATCCTTTCCCATACTGTTTGCCATTTATCTAATTTGATACTATACCCAAAGTCTCTAGCCATATCACTATCGTCTCTTTTACCTGTTCTTTCTCTAATTTATAGGCTAGTAGAAATTTGTAAATTTTCCTTATAAATTTGGTCTCTGGTCTCAATAGAATTTTTTCTAAAACTGTTTCTTGCATGTCAATCCCCCATTCTTTTTTGTCTTTTTTATACCTCATTTGTATCTGTAGATATTCCCACCACTCTAAATGCACCCTTTGTTGCTTTAAGTCCTGTCTAGTTTTTAAATCTCCATCTTCATTTAAGGCATCTTTATAAATAATAGCTTTCCCTTGTTTTAATAAATTTGGATGTGTTATCACCTCCACTATTGATATCCAATTTGGCATTTCTAAATATATCTGCTTTTTGGTTTTATATTCCAGATCTTAAATAGTGCTTGCCTAATTCTATGTTGTTGAGAATTTATTTTATTTAATTAAGTTTATATATTTATTTAATTAAGTTTATATACCACTCCCTCTCCCAAGTTGGGACTCGGGGCAGTGTGCAGCTGAGCTAAAAACAATCCAATTACAAATATAAAATTTAAAAATGGATTAAAATGAATTATATAAAGGCTGAAAAATTAAAAACTATGACAGTGATAAAAAAGGGTAAAAAGTTACAAAAATTAAAACCATTCCAATGATACTAGGCCAGACCGGCTTGCTGAAAAAGATGGGTTTTCAGTGTGCGCTGGAAGGTTTGCAGGTCAAAATGTCGGTGTAAACCTGGCTTGCCAGGCCATAAGAACGGATGCCATCCTTGTTGCAGATTGTGGACTTCTAGCTGCAAAGTTCTTCTTTTTTCTAATACTATGCAATCTGTAATCCATGTAAGTGAAGCTGCCTAATAATAAATTTCCCAATCCAGAAGGTCGAATCCTCCCCTTTCTGTGGCTTCCTGAAGTAATTTTAGTTGGATCCTCAATTTTTTCCCCTGCCACACAAAATTTGAGGTTGTCTTGTTTAATTCTTTTTAAAAGTTTTGGTTTAACTTTATAGGTATATTTTGAAATAAGAATAACAATTTCGGGAGCACATTCATTTTAATTACTGAAATCCTTCCTGTTAGTGATTGTCTTAGGTTACTCCATCTTTCCAAATCTTCTTTAATTTGTTGGTGTAATTTGTCATAATTGGTAAAACATAAATTTCTTCTTGTTGTTTTATTCCTACTTTATTCTCAAGGTACACCTAAATATTTTCTTTGCCATAAAGGAGTTATTCTATCATTTTATTATTTGTACATTATTTTATTATTTGTATGAATTAGAACAGGTCAGTTTTGGACCCTAACCCATCTGTATTTCCTAATAGGCACCATTCCAAATTCAGCAAAAAACAATCACCTGAATCCTGAGGCACAGTTTAAGTATCAAAGGGCTACAATATGAATGGAAGTGTTAAATGCAGGTATGTAAGGCAGCCATCTTGAATTATAATAAACCTGTGGAAATTAGGTGCTGGGAACCAAGAATATTCTTTATAATGGTTAGGTTGAAATAAACATTTAGCTATCATTCTAAAGCTCATTGTTTGGATTAAAAGCTTCATTGTGTTGGAAAAGTATGATCTCACGATTGGCATTTAATATGCATATGAATTTCCCCAGTGAGTAGAGTCAATCATTAGCATGTCATTAGTTCAATTAGTTATTTGCCACCATTTCTTCCATCTGAATGAACTCCTTGGGCTTGCCCTCCCTTTCGTTCATAGAAAAGAAGGGAGAAGGCAGCATATGCCTCCCATTAATAGGAGTTCCTGGCTTTTGTACTAATGACTGAATTTAGCTATTGGACCAGCTACAAAAATATTGCATTGCTATAAATTGTAGAAATCCTATCCTAATGCATAATTTTCTCTAAAAAATGTACAAGCTGTCTTTAACTCTCAGTATGTTTGATCACAGTAATGAAATACCCATACTAATAGAAGATGCTGAGCTCAAGTAAAATAGGTGAAAACTCAATTGATCATCATGTACTGTAACAAAGAAAAAGGCATAATCATGAGAAAAGAAGACTTTTGATTTCATATCCTGGTTAAGAAAATTTTGTGTCTCATATTACACAAAGGATGTATTTAACAATTACAGTGATCAGTCATCTCATGCATGCAAACTTCAGTTGCATTCTTTATATTCCATTTTTCTAACAGCACATCATATTCTAAACATATTTATTTTTATGGTTATCCTTTAGCTCAACTCTTCTTATTTAAGCTAGATTTTTTTTATAGGGCATAACCTTGCTTAGAATTGATAGAAAAAATGTTTTCCTCCATTGCAGAAATATGTACCCAATGTCCTCTTACATACAGCAGCAACTACGAGCATAGTTGTGCAATTCAGATGTGCTGTCTTATTTTGAATAACTAGCTACAGGTTTATTACTCCAGTACTAGTGGTCTGAAGTTTTGCTTAATTATTGTGATATCAGTCAATTATAGGATACTTTTGCTTTTGTAAGCAAAATTTAAACTAGTATGGATAAACTATATAATATTTTCAAACAGGATTAGTTGAAACAAAAAAAAAAAACTGATTTTGGTTAAAAATTTCTACTCTCATTAGAAAATAAATGTCCCTTTTTTCTTAATAAATCTTGCATGAATATCTGAATTAATTTGACAATTTACACATTTTTTTTGCATTACCCAGATTGTATGTTATGCTTACAGCCATTCATGTGGGATGCTTGTATCGATATTTTGATTGATACCTTTGGTGATGCCAACCAGATGGCTCTTTGCCCCTTGCTCAAAGGCCACCTATTTGTTTTTCAATATGTTGCAAGGACTACATATGTAACCAAGTTGTGCACTTCAGACTGAAAATGATGTGACTCAGATGTGATCTTTATTATTGCTAATTCAGAGTTATTATTCTGTCTGATTATGTGTCTGTCTAGTTAGTATTTGACTGTACAGAAACTGGGGAAGAATAGAGGAAAATCATAGGAGCCAGATTGTTTTAGTCATATTTTATTTACTGTTTTGAAAAATAAATTTTCTTATGGAAAATAATTCCATCAGAATAATGAAGAACTTTTTTTCAATTTGCAATATTGTTAGTGCAAACTTTGCTAGGCACTGATATCAAAAGATTTTACAGAAGAATATATTTAACAATATTTTTTTATTATAAATTATTCAGAGCATTGAGAAATTGGAATCTGCATAATAAAAAGCACAACACATTTAATGATAAAGTGATACCCATTAATTAGTGAGAGAACTTATACCATAAATCTGAAAGTATCAAATTCAAATAGCCTCTCCTGCCCCAAAAAGTCACATTAGATTTTTTTCCTCTTAAGTAACTTTTGCAGGTTACTTAAAGAAAGCCAATAGGTTTTTCCTCCTTTAATTATTATCATCAAAGAAAAGCAATAAACCTTATTTTGCCCTATTGTGTTTCAGCCTCACAAGTAGAAGGAAAAAAGAAGAATTTAGTGGATCCCTTAAGGGAAAAAAAAAAGGAGCCTGTAGTGAGAACCTTAAAATAACTCATTTTAAACTGGAGTTCTCTCTCTTAGGTATATAGATGCTGTTTCATTGTCCAGATAAAATATATAAACATTGTGCCCTTTTGTGTTCTGTTTTCTCATCAATTCTGGTAAAGGCTTTTTTTAATAGATTGAAATTGTAGCATGGTATTATCTCTTGAGGTCTGATGGGTGGGGTGGAGATCCAAGTCTTGAAGTAATTGGTAAAGATGTCAGTTTTTGTAATAAATTAACATTTTAGTATTGCTAAAAATGAACATTTTGTGACATACTGCCCTTTTGTGGTTGTTTTGTTTGTGACCTCTGAATTTCCTCATTATGATATACATTACAGGTTGGCATAAAAACCAAAATCTTCTCAGGGCTATTATATATGAAAAATGATGATGTGTGCATTATTTAAAGTTTACTCAATGTTTTGCTGAATTTTGCATTTATTCTTAAACTTTTTCATGGGCTGATTCATAATAGAGTTTTGTATACTATCACTATTGGCTTCCACTTTGAATCATTATGAGTTATTAAGGTAGTTTAATTGAACCTTTTGTTCTTTTACATATCCAAGAGGTTTGTCAGAAATGCAGGTATTGGGAAAGTGGACATAATTGCTGAATATATTTCCACCCAAAAATAAAAGTGAGAGTGAAATCCATACTTAGAGTTCTTACTCAATTCCTACCTAACACAGGCAGAGATTAGTACAAACTAAAGATCATTAGCATGTCTTTGAATAGAATATGTTGAAAGAAGAAACTACTTGGCAATACTACCAGCATCTTACCTACAAATCACTGCAACAATTAAGCCCCCACCAGTTAAGGTGGTATTCAGCAGATTCTGACCAGTTCTGGAGAACCGGTATTGGAAATTTTGAGTAATTTGGATAACCGGCAAATATCACCTCAGACTGGAGATTTTACAGTATTCTTCCCCTGCCACGCCCACCAAGCCACGCCCACAGAACTGGTAGTAAAAAAAAATTGAATCCCATCACTGGTCCTCCTCCTCACTCAATATGTCAATCAAGGAAAAAGGTCTGACTTATCTTTTAAAAAAAACAACAGGTGCTTAGCTTCTAAAGATTTCCACCTGACTTATCTACTTCACCAAGATTCTGCCTTCCAAATGATCAGGCAACTCCCTCTACACAATGATCCTTCAAAGTTATCTCTAGAGGGCTTTTCTGTTGCAAGCTGGATGACCACATGGAAAGAGATTAAAATCCTAGCTGATTCTCCTGTTCTAAGAGTATAATTTCATTTTTTTAATCAGAATTAATATCTTGTATATGGGTCATCACACACACAATCCTACTTCATGTAATAAAAGCCATACTAGCCAGAGCTGGAATAAATCATTTTTGTAGTAGCCTTCTGATTCCATCTGCCAACTACCAGTCTTTATACATGCACATACATAGACACAAACTTTCCAAAAGCTGACAATTTCTGAACTCTCTAAACACATAATTTTCCCGTGCATCAAGCATAGTGACATTTGACCTACTCTTTGTATATTAGTTTATTATAGCCAAATAATTGAAATAGATTAATTTGTAAAGCCCTCAAGAAGCACATTTTCTTACCTCTACCTCTACCAGTATACAAAACATTAATGTGTAAAATAGGCTTATGAGCTGACAGATCCTTATTTGTAGTAGTGATATTTGCTATGTGGAACCTTTTGATTATTAATTTTTATTTCTCCCTACCAGAGTATACAAAGATTAAGACTAGATAACTCTAAGCTAGTCCAGAATGGTATATTGTTAACATAATGAAAGTTTATTCAGCCAAAGATGCAAATCATTCTAGTTTACAATGCTAATATATATATGAGGTAGAATGTAGATAAATTATACACAAGATTTAGCAGCCTGCCTACCAAAATGATAAAAGTAGATGTTACTCAGGAAAGATAGCCAATGAAATATTGAAAGTCTTTGCCTTATACTATTGATAAATGAGCTAGTTCTTGATACCTTAAAAGAGTGGCATGGGTAGATGAATTAAAATAATATAATTATTCAGAATTTATCTGATGCCATAAATTAGATTATAGTGTTTCATCATTTATTGTATGCAACTCAGCTGCCATATGAGGTCAGCCGGACAGTTATAATTTATCTCTAGTTCTTGAGTTATATCCTCCAGGGTAGCAAAACTACAAAGGCACAGCTTCTGAATATGTGGGTCAAGTTGTGTCTGAAACTAGGAAGTATCTTTAAAACTCAAAGATGTTCTCCAGTTTTATCTGATTGTTTGGCAATCGATTGCTAAAGTCTCCAGTCTGAGACTTGACACCGCCATGAAGTAAATAAATTATTTGCCTTTCCATTCTTCTAAGATATTTCCAGTCCAAATGAAAGGCTTATATATTCTACTAATCTACTATCAAAGTCGAACCAGGCCCAAGTTTGCTTAATTTTCAAATCCAGACAAGGACACCATCAAACATTAATCTGGCTTTTACAATGCTATCTATATGAAATCTGTGAGTTCCATTTTGCAAAGTGTAAATATTGACTTGATTATGAATTTATAAGGGTAAAGAAGGCCTTAATGGCTAATTACCAAACAAGTAATATTTCAGTAGCTATAGTTTCTCTGCTTTTTCATTTTTCAATGTATTACAAAAGCAAATATCACACATGATCTCTCTTAAGACTTTTTCAATGTGGTTGCACTCCCAAGAGGAAGTTGCGCCCTTGAGAAATTGTTCTAGGATTAATTATCTCCATGTTAATCTAATCCTTGGGGGTTAAATTCATTGCCATCATATGACATTTCATTACATTTTTCCCATTCATGGTACCTGAGGTGGACAAGGCCTGCGCATGATGCATTCAACCTGTGGACCACCAGTTTGACACCCCTTATCTACTCTGTCCCCTACAAATATTATAATTTGTGTCCAGATCAGAGAAGAAACCACAAATGCTACATTCTTTCCAGAACTGTGTTTTGTTCTCCATGCTGACAACTGCACCAGGTTTTATATTTGGGACAAATTACTTGATTTAGAAACCTTTATACTATTATTGTTTAACTGATTAAACATAAAGCAAAAAAAAGTCATAAAATGGGGTGCAAATGCCTCACTTAGCAACATCGATTTTGGGCTCAATTATGGTTGTACCTGTATTGGTTTACCAAATTGATATTTCTTAACTGGCAATATAATCATAAATCAAGTGTTGCTGTTCCTTATTTGAAGACATTTTGCTAGAGGCTCTGAGCAGTGCTGGTCTTCATGTGCTTCTTTCTGTAAGGTATTCTTTTATCTTTATCTTTTTTCTTTTGCCTGTAGGCCCATTCTCTGTATTGTACATGATAAGTTACTGAGTGAAAATTTCAAGTTAGTTCAGCTAGGTACCCTCTTGGCTTCCATCTATCAGAAAGTTCTGTGTTTGGGCCTATGGGTAAAATGCTTATGTTTGTGAGGGCTAATTACCTCTGGAGTCAGAGTGGGATATTGGATGCATAAGTTGTTTGTTTGTGGAAACCCAAGTGTGTTGTATAATGCCAAACTCTTGCTTTTTTATTAGCAAACAGTCTCTTGAATTTTTCAGTGACCTCAAGTAAGATAGCATTTTGCCTGAGGCTGCTTGCAAAGATACCAGCAATGAAACAGTTTCTCAGCAGCCTTAAGATGCCAGTACTCAACTGAGTAAAAGCACAATAAAATAATTCTGTATAGAAAGATAGAAAAAAACCAGTGTGATAATAACATAACGATTGTTTTGATGGTTGGATCTTATAGAGTTGTTTTACCTAGGAGAAAATTTCTTTGGATTTTTTTTTCCTTTAAGAGATTGCACTCAATTTGGTAGGACAAAAATAGCTTTCAAAATATTTCAAAAAGAAGGCAAACTTCTCCTGAATGAAATGTTTTTGTACTTAGTAATGGAATCAAAATTCAGGCAGTTGCAAGGGAATATAAATTGAATCAAATATGACTGGTTTTGATCAGTGGAGGAATTCATAGTAGAGAAATTCTAATAGCTGTTGCTAGCTTCAAACTGACATATTTAATAAACAGGAAAATCCCACATCTAAGGATATTATTTCACCCCTCTTTATTATTGGATCCCCTGCCCAATATTAAATCACAGTTTATTTATTTATACATTTATTTCTCTCTGGTCTACCTTCTGAAATGATAGAGGACAAATCTTGACCTTGTTCTGAGACATATTTTTTCAAGTCTTTGTAGAATGCCATCAAGATCCATGTTCAATATTGTCTTAAGAATAATGAGTTTTTCCATGAGTCTTTATGGCACGTGGTCTACTAATTCACACTGATATTTCATAATAAGTTTCTTCATATTTCATTTTTATGTTAACAACATGTGTTTCTGTTAATATTTCAGGCCATTTCTAATATAATCTTGAACTTTCTGTCCCTTAGATATTAATTAATGTCTCTGCCAATCTAATAAAAATCCCCTTTATTTTTTTTTAATTAAAGTAATAATAAAAAAAATAATAAAGTTTAGAACCAGGCCCCCTAAGCCATCTCTGCTATTTGATATATGGCCATTGATGAGCCAATAAACCATTCATTTAACTGTCATGTCATCTAATATGCAGTTCAGTACTTTAATAATCAGATTGTCCTAGCCTTTCATAAATCTGAGTATGTTTGTTGTCTCCTCCGGTTAATGTTCACTCTCTGAGTTAGACCTTGTGCTAGAGATTAGTTGTTACCGTTATTATGGATCCTGATCATTGCTGACTCTGGGTAACTTCCTGGACAGTTTTCTTGAATATTTTCAGATGTTTGCCATTATCTTCTCCCTATTGGCTAAGAGAGAGTAACTGGCTCAAGGTCACCTAGCTGACTTTATATTTAATGCAGGAGCCTCAATTTCTAGCCCAATGCTTTAACCACTATGCCAAACTGATGCCTGTTTATATTGTTATATCATTTTAACCCTATTATATATGGATTGGGGTGGCATCAGAGGTGGTATTCAGCAGGTTCTGATCAGTTCTGAAGAACCAGTAGCAGAAATTTTGAATAGTTCAGAGAACTGGCAAATGCTACTTCTGACTGGAGATTTTACAGTATTCTTCCCCTGTCACACCCACCAAGCCATGCCCACAGAACCGGTAATAAAATTTTTGAATTCCACCACTGGTTGGCATATAAGTCAAGTACATAAATAATCAGAATGCCATGGGTATTTTGTCAAATATTTTCTTGAAATTAAAGCATGTTATATTAGTAGCACTTCCCTTTTAAAGATGTTCTGATTAATAGACAGCATAAAAATTCTATGGCAAATTTTGTATTTCTTATTTATATATAGAAAAAATGAAGAGAAAAAGTAACATTCTGTTGGAGTAGAGTTGAGAAGTATTCTACTCAATATGTTTTCAAGGTAGTTGATTTTTACTCAATGTATTGCTAAGTAGTCTTTTATTACATTTATATTACAAATTTGAATAAGTATATTTCTGACATGGGTGCATATTTGATAAGTAAAAAATGCACAAATAAATACATATGTATTGCTTTGCACATAAAGACAAGTGATATCTTAAATTATTATATATATATACATTATTATTTAATTATAATTAAATAATTATTTAATTATTAGGCAAGTTGACTTAAGTAATTTTAAATTAGGATTTACCAAACTTTCTGCAATTGGGAACCAGAAAATAAACATTCAGAAATGAGGACCTCTCATTATAGAAATAATCCCTGTCAGATTTTCATCCATTAAATATGTAGGAATTAACATTTCTTGGTGAATAAGTTTATTTTATTTACTTACTCATTAATTTACTTATTTGTTATATCTTTATCCTACCTTTAATATGTTATAAATAACTCAAGGTAAAGAACATACCTAACACTCCCTTTTTTCTTTATTTTCCTCACAACAAAAACCTGGTGAGTTGAGCTAAGAAAGAATGATGGCCCAAAATTGCTGATTTTCATGCTTAAGGTAGAACTTGAACCCACAGTCTCCTGGTTTCTAGGCTAGTACCTTAACTACAATATCAGACTGTCTCCTTTATGCTTCAGGATTATGTTTGCTTTATAACTGCTAAAATTAAGTTGTATACCAAAATATTTAATCCCAAATTATTTGTTTACTACTTGAATTGTATTATGCATCTCATGCCAAAATAACAATACTTAGCATGAATTTGCTATCAAGAATGTTTGTCAGTAGGTATCTTAGACTCTAAAGCAGGGGTAGCAAACTCAAATCACCACAGCGGCATCACATGATGTATCAGGACTTTTCCCCCTTCACTAAACCAGATGTGGGTGTAGCCAGTGTATGACGCATCCGACCCATGGGCTGGGAGTTTGACAGCCTTAGTCTAGAGAATGAGTGGATTGTCATTCTTTTCTGTTGGGTTGCTGGGGCAAAACCATGATCCCAGTTACCAAAGCAGAGGTAAAATTGTCAATAACAAAGAGCAGTGAAGTTGAGGTGATTCATTGGTTCTGAGCCTTGAATGTGGGGAAGAAGTGACAAAATACTGATGAGCCTTTGTAGGCTAAAAGTACAATAATCAACAAGCCACATTATGAAAATCACAAATGTATCTTTATAAATTGTCCACATTCAATCCTATATAATGAAGAAATTGTAATAGTTTTTCCAGATTCATCCAAAGACTTTCCAGGTAATCCTTAGCTGATTTTTAATTGTGGATATTTGGGATATCTTTAATTGTGGATACTTGGGATACTTGGGATACTAGACCTATCATATTAACTTTATGGTTGAGCTGATATTTGAATCCAATGCCTGGCAGTTTAACTATTACCCACATAATACATGGCACCATCAGCATCATCTAATTTCTAAACAGTAAATAAATTGCACCCAGGTTTTCACTTTATTTGTCTCTTTTCATCTTTCCAAATGATTTCATTGGAAAATGCCTTGGGATGTAATGCCATATATTTGATTAATTGGACTTAATGGTTTTGTTAATATTTGTGATAAATGCCTAATGTAAAGCCATTAGACCTTTACTAAATCATTCAGCAGTTTGCATAACAAAAAAGAACTGGGAGTAGATTTTACCCTGCCACTCCTTCACCCAACTTCTCTATTGCTTTGGTATTAACAAAATGAAATTGTGCACAAGTCTAGCTTTTCTGAAAAGCCACAACTTTTATAGAAGATCAAAGAAAAATTGAGACAGTATCTTATCCCTAAAACACAGATTTATCATCCTCTGAACAAGAGAGGCTGTAGTGTTATATGCGTTTGTTTGGCCCATACTGACAAACACCATTACAATTCTAATGCACTACTAAATCTCTCCTTTTTTTTATTAAGTCTTAGAAAAGATCCACTTTGTAGGCAGTAGACCTTTAACATTTCTTTTATCACACAGTTTCAGTAGGTTGGCTGGGCTCTACTGTATTAGCCCTGCCAGAAACTGTCTCTTGTGATTTGCTGACACAAAATGCAGCTTCTGGCATGCAGACTCAGCAAATAGGGACAGTATGATTGGACTAGCTTCAGAAATGGCAAGATGTTATAACTGCTGAGGGTAGAATGATTCCCAGTTTTCCCTCAGTTTTCTCCATCTTCTCTACTGAGAAGCTTTGGCTTCCCTTTTTCTCTTGATAGCTTCATTTCCTTTTCATAACAGGAAGCAATTTTATTTACTTATTTATTTTCTTACAGAAATCCAGCCTGTTGACTCCAAGCAGCAGAGAACTGCCCAATATGTAATTGGGATTACAAACCTATCATCTGTTAAGAATCAACAGCTAGAAATATTCCTATGAAAGAAGCAGTCATTAATAAAAGAATTAACGACAATAAAGAAACACCTTCTCACATCTGAGAGACAATTACAGCACTCTAGCCTTCTGCCTTGGTGGAACAATCAGATTTTTATTAGCTTCCTAAAAGTTAGAAAGAAGCAGCTAATTATAAAGGACTGCTGTTCCAGAGAGGGGCAGCAACTGAACAGATACATTTACCCTGCTCTGAAAAAGTAACATCTCTAATAAGAGGACATGTAGGAAATCCTGCCAGGACTACCAAACAGGTAATACCAAAAGAAAGAAGCCCTGCAGAGAGCCAGACCCCAAGCCCCAAAGGTAACAATCAACACTTTGAATTGTATCTAGAACCTAGTGTAAGATCTGCCATCGCACTGTTTCAGTCTTACTTTGCTTTGATGGCAGCCTGCCATAAAGTAGGGGGAGGGGGTGAGGGAAGTGGGGATGCAAGGAGTGGGAATGACAGGAACCAGAAGTGCCAATCTGTCATGCCCCTTTCGGAATCTGAATCAGTGGAGAAGATGAACAGCTGACAGAGAATGGGAGTGTGGCTCTGTTGGGTGTGAGGAAACTGGGGAAGTCCAGCTGGGCAGAGCACGAAAGAGGTGGAACAAGGGAGAGGAAGTTCAGAGGAAGACCTAAGGCCACCTCCTCTTCATCCCAGGGTACGCAGGGAGGAACGGAGAAGAGAGCAACATGGGTTGTGTGGCTTACGGTGGAGAAGGTGTACTTTCATTAGGCACACCTGGAAAGAGAATTTAAAAAAGATGCAAGTTGAGTGCAACTTCTGCTGGGAAGAAACATGAGTTTATCTTGTGTTGACTTTGATTATCTGTGTTCCTGGCATCCTCCCAGGTTGAATTACTGCTGTTCCTTCACATCTGGAATTCCTTCTCTTGCCTGCCAGACTAATTATCTCACCTTGCCTTTATTATACTTATAGTTACAGTTTTTGTTGACAATGTTTTAGATTTAAATCTCTGCAGCCAAAGGCTTTTCCTGAGAGAGTTTTTCTCCAGCCTAGAAGGTAACTAGGACATTGAGGACAAAATTGGAACAAATAAAGGGATTCCTACTTATTATTTGACTGTATTGCCTTTGTGCCATGGCCCGGGTCATCACACAACCAGAGACACCAGTTGAACAATCCAAGAATACAGGCATAGGAATTGAATATGAACATTTATCAAAGAGGCACCCAACCTCAAAACTGTTACCAAAACGAATAATTTGAATTTTATTGGACATTAGTAAGAAATCCAGGAGGGAAGGCCTAGGGAGGGGGGAAAATAACAGTTTTACCCAAGAATCCTTAGATCTGGCTTTTCCTACACTGTAATCACTTGGCTTTAGTAAAAGAATACCTTTCACTGCAAATGGAGTTGAGGAACTTTTTTCCTAATTGCCCAAGCTGGGACAGGCCTGACACCTAGAGCAGTTCTCTGAGCATAGTGCCATATGGTTGCTTGAGATGAACTTATTACTCTCTCTCATCACTATTGCATTTTGGACCAGCTGTAGTGATGTAAAGCTAAGAAATGAAGGGCACTGAAGGCCAGTGCTTAACTGACAAAAAATAAATCATTGTTTAAATGTTTCTAACTGATGTGAGTTTTGTCACTAAATCTTAGATCTAAGGAAACAAGATGCAATTATTTGTCTACGAACATTTTCTCTTTAGAAGCCTTTCTTGCTTCCTATTCTAAGGAACATATTTGATTGTATTTGAAATTTGGCCTGATTGCTTGTCTAATTCAGACCTCATAATATTTAGGGACTACAAAACATAACTGAATTCTGAATTTCTATTCAGTGCCAAAAGGAAAAAGTCTTGAGCGTGCTAAACTCATAGTACAATCCTTTTTTGCTATCAGGACTGAATCTTGCTTTTGATTGAGCAACACTATTTCCTAGTAATTCTAAGATGATATGATAAGGTTCTTCTTTCCCCTCCAGGCCACCTTATCTGCTTAGATCAGGAGTGAGCGATGTCTGTTCCCTTAAAACAAAGGCTAAATATTATGATGGTGAAGACATGAACCAGACTACTGTAAAGTGCAAATTTTAATCCCACTGCCATCACCTGATGAATGTACACAGTTGTTTTAGAGAAGTGAGGCAGTTTAAAACCAGGGGTGGGATTCTACCGGTTCTGTCCACCTCTGTAGAACGGGTTGCTCCGAAGAGCAGCAGACATAGAACCGGTTCTATGTCTGCTGCTGTTTTGGCCTGTCCGCTCACCCGGGCTGTTACCTGTCCTTTATTTCCTGCTTGTTCAACCTCAGCTGCTTTGTGCAGCACAGCTGTGGCTGAAAAAGCAGGAAAAAAGGGCTTTTCCAATCACTGTGCACCCACACGCAGCATTGCTCAGCTGTCCAGGCAGCTCAGCAGGTTGTAAATTGCACTCGTGCGACTCGCATATGCGCGTGTAATGCTAATAGACAGAACCGGTACTTATACCAGTCAGATTCCATCCCTGTTTAAAAGCCTGGCTGCATATAAATACCAAATTATATAAGCAATTGCCACTTACTGGTGGTATGTTCACCTGCCTCACACAAGTCAGTCATATTTCATGCACTTATGCAATATATGATATTGCAATGGAAATAAATAAACATTTAGCAGAAAGATGTGTTCCAGTCTGGGAAAACAATAACAGAAGCAGCAGCAGCAGCAGCAACAGGGAAGTAAATGAATTATTAAAAGCTTATAATCAAGCCACACTTGAATGACCATCTGATCCATACAAAAATCCTTTCTAATTTTTGAAAGATCAAAGTACAGCCCCTACACATTTCAGCATGTAATGTCTTAAATGAATGCAGCTGTGTTTTATGCTAGCAAGCATAATCAGACACTGCTAGATATGTAATCATTTAAATGAATGCAGCTGGGCCTTTGGAAGAAAAACCCAGATTATCTACATCTAGCTTTAAATAACCATGAATGCTGAATTCCAGGACAGATACTTTAGCATAATGTAGCCCTTATGTGCTGTAGATGGCTCAGTGCCAACATAAATGATCTGGGACACTGATGGAGAAACCAAACTGCAAATAGCTATGGACAGTGTTAGCCAGGATATAAATTTATTTTTTGTAAAAAATCTAACTTTATTAAGTTGGATGTAAAAAAAAATGCACTTGGTAAACTAATTGGAAAGCATAGGCTAAGTCACTGAGCCAAAATGAAATAGAAAGGCAAAAAGGTTAAGCTATGGTTCTAATAAAGCTCAGGGCTGATTGCAAATGGAAGAGATTATTAGCATATTAGATCAAAGGCAAATCGGTTAAAAGCAGAGTCCAGATCAGGAAATACCCAAAGGATCTTACGAATTTCTGTAGAACTATGTATAACAAAGGGAACGCTATGTATGCTATATGATTTCCTAAAGGAAATTTTTAAAATGCCTCTGAGTCATAACCACAGAATGATGATCATGTACAGAAGTGGATTTACAGCATGGATTATCAGGTCTAATGAGCCGTGGAAATGCAAGTAGTGTTCTTAGACAAATACAATGATGTCTTAATAAACAGTATTAAGCAATTGGTATTTTCTTCCATCCATAACCATGGAATAGTATATTCTTGGAAGTTTAGATGGTAAAAATTTGTGACAATTTGAAAAAGTAACAGCTACAATAAATTACTGCCTCAGTTTTTTTCAATAAACTGCCTTATTCTTACCATGCAAAAATACTTTTCCTTAGTTCTGATACAAATGAGGGGGTTGGGATTTCATGTGGAAATTAAATGCTTAGTAAAACATGCAATACACAGAGGATCTTCACACGCAAAAGGTTTACAAAATACAATTAAGCATCACTGAAGACATATATGTTCATTTGCACAGCTGTACCTTAGCTAAGTGATGTGTAGAGATGGGAAAAATCAGGAGCACTCCATACTGATAGTCTGACCTAGCCTTTTTCTTTTTTAAAGTCTTTTGTCAGATATATTCTATCATGTACCATTTCAGCTCTCATTTCATTGACTGTTAGGTTGCTGCATCAAACGTGACTTGCTGCATTACAGTTTCTTATCTATGTTTAACTGCCCTCTACTCTGAGTTTGATTTCATGGTTGACTTCTCTTTCACCTGGCTTATATTTTATTTTTTTTTATTTGTCAATTTGTCAATTGCTTACAAGATAATAGGTATAAGTAAAAACATAGTTATGAATACATGGATACATATAAGAAAAATAAAATATAAAAGAAACAATAGGACAGGGACGGTAGGCATGTTGGTGCGCTTATGCACGCCCCCTACAGACTTCTTAGGAAAGGAGTGAAGTCAATAGTAGACAGTCTAAGGTTAAAGTTTTGGGATTTGGGGAAGAAACCACAGAGTCAGGTAGAGTATTCCAGACATTGACCACTCTGTTGCTGAAGTCGTATTTCCTGCAATCAAGTTTGATGCGATTAACCTTGAGTTTGTATCTATTGTTTGCTCTCGTGTTGTTATGGTTGAAGCTGAAGTATTCATTGACAGGTAAGTCATTGCAATATATGATTTTATATACTATACTTAGATCAGACTGAAGGTGGCGTGGTTCTAGGTTTTCTAGGTCTAGAATTTCAGTCTGGTGGCATAAGGTATTCTGCAACGAGTAGAGAAGTGGAGAACTCTTCTTGTGAAATATTTCTGGACTTTCTCAACTGTGTTAATATCAGATACGTAATGAGGGTTCCAGACTGATAAATTGTATTCAAGTATTGGTCTAGCAAATATTTTGTATGCTCTAATTAGTAGTTACCAGAGAAAAAGCTATGTAAGATTAGGTTAACAACTCTTAACACCTTTTTGGCTATGTAGTTACAGTGGGCTCTAGCACTTAGATCATTAGAGATGAGTACACCAAGATCCTTGACAGAGTTTGGATCATCAACAAGATCTTGACTATTCAGCCTGTATTTTATTTTCTGATATTTTTTTGCCAACATGTAAGACAGAGCATTAATTTGTTGAGATTTGAAGTTGCCATTTGTTTGACCATTGTGATACATAGTCAAGGTCTTTTTGAAAGGTAGCAGTATTGTCTGTGGTATTGAATAGCTTTACATCATCAGCGAAGAGAACACAGTTGCTCTTGATATGATCACAGAGGTCATTTATGTAGAGTATGTAAAGAGTTGGTCCTAGTACACTGCCTTGGGGGACACCACTATTGACAGGTACAGAATTTGATAGGATGCTCCCATTTGTTGTCTGTTTGACAGGAAGCTTCTATCCAGTTATGCAGGTGTCCAGAGATACCGTAAAATTTTAGTTTTAGGAGTAGTTTGTCATGTACCACTGAATCAAAGGCTTTACAGAAATCTATATAGATTGTGTCTGTTGCTTTGCCCTGGTCGAGTTGTGTAGTCCATATGTTTTTGCAGTGTAAGAGTTGCAGATTACAGGATAGTTTTTTCCTAAAACCAAATTGTTTATTAGAGAGTAGGTTGTTTGTTTCTAAGTGGAGGATAATGGATTGGTTAATAATTGATTCCATGACTTTACAGATGATGCAGCATAAAGAGATGAGGCAATTAAATGGCTAACCCGGCAAATCAGGAGACATGGAAACAGGGTTTTCCTTGAAATGAAATGCCCCGAACCGAAGTCCAAAGCACTCTTTTATTTAGCAAAAGCAAGATTACACAATATCAGCCAAGCAACAATAATACAAAGTCAGTTCATTAAAATCAGTTCATTCCGTTACCTCATAGTTCCAGATAAGACCACATTCCTGACTCTCTTTGAAGCATCTCTCTTTGAAGCAACTCCCCTGTTCCAGCAGCCTACTGATAATAACTTTCACCAATTAAGCATGAGTTGAATATAAGTTGAATATGTCATAACACATTGAGCATCATTAATCAGAACAATTAATCCCACATCTCCCCCTTTTCTATTTCATGACCATCACGAGCATAATAAGTAGTAACATGTATCTCTTGCTTAACGTGAAAAAGTCCTTTAGCCATACCTATTAGAGAAGGCAGGCATTGAATACAACAGCAAACACTTACTAGAGCAACCAGTATCAAGATGATTGACATAGCCATCCTTCGGATCCAAGACCCATCCGGCAGCCAGGACCACATGGCTCCCCATATATCTACGGTACCAGAACCAGTCCCTACCAAAGGATTCTGAGCAATCATTTCTTCCATAGTGTGTACTGTGTGAGAAATATTGAGTTCATTATCATGGATATATACACAACAATGTGAATGTAATAAAGCACAAACCCCTCCTTTAGAAGCCAGAATAATATCTAAAGCATAACGATTTTGCAAAGCTACTTTTCGTACTTCTGAAAGTTCCTGATTAACCAGTTTCAAAGCAAAGATAGTTTCATTAAACATAGCCATAGTCCAGTTATTGAGTAAATGTAAATCACGGTAGTTCATAGCCACACCCAAAGGTGGTAGTATTCCACGACTGAGCTGAGTGTCCCAATGGAAACCAATCGGGCTGCTGTCAATATTCCGACGATTTCGCAGTCGACCAGCAGGTAATACATCAGTCTTATAGATAGCAGGAATCACATAACCCATGGTGCAAACACCAGACCAAGTTTTTGGTAAATGTTTATATGCTTTAGTGCCACACAGAAACCAAATTGGACCGGACCATTCCACCTGTTGAGCGGATGTCAACTCTGCTAATGTCTGAAGAAGTGCTACTTGCTGACATGCAAATTTAATTGTGTCCTGAAAGGCATTACAAAAACCATCACTATTATTCCACATAACGGTTTGATTGCACAGCTGGTAATCTCCCATGTTGGTATCATTTAATCGATTAAAACAAACCAAAGCAGCTTCAAAAAGTACTATGTCCACAGCCGGGGTAGAATTAAAAGAAACGTGAGAGATATTGTAAATTGTTGAGTTATCGTTCCACCCAGAATCATTAAGTGGGATGGCATGCAAAGGTAGTCCCCCACGAGAGGTGCCCGGGATATGCATGCACAGCCAACATCTAGTCAGATTGAGGTCTTTCGCTGTCCTCGCCAGATCGTTCAGGAATACATTTTTCCGCCATATCTCCGTTCCCAGCATCCCGGGTCTTTTGATCTGGCCCACAAGGTTTTGGGTGGTAAGGGCGAACACAGCGGCCAGGCACCCAACGAATACCATTTTCATTTTCCACTGCAGCATATCCGCGGCCCCACGTAATAAGTTTAAATGGGCCGCACCACGTAGGGTCTGGGAGAAACCGAGCCCAGACCAGAGGGCGATTTTCTGTAGAAGAAACAGAAGAAGGGAAAAACCGGTCTGCCGCTGTAGCTGGAGGCGAGCCGGTGGGAGTTAGAAAATTTAAAGAATATAAAGCAATATTAAGAGTGTCTTGTATTCCCGGAAGTCCCGGGGAATTCCCCCTTTGTTGTTGTTTAAATTTTTCGAGCATGCGTTTTAAAGTGCCATTTGCTCGCTCGCAAATTGCCTGTCCTTGCGAGTTATAGGGAATGCCAAATTTATGACAAATTGACCAACGATCACAAAATTGAGCAAAGTTTGAACTAGTATAGGCAGGACCATTATCTGTTTTTAGCTCCTTAGGTGGCCCTGAGGAGGCAAAAGTGCGAAGACAATGATTAATGACATGCTTAACAGTCTCCCCCCTTTGTGGGGTAGCCATAATAAACCCAGAAAATGTGTCAATACTAACATGTAGATATTTCCACGGGGCAAAGGAGGGATACTGCGTGACATCCATTTGCCAAAGGGCATTACGGTGCAAACCCCTAGGGTTTACTCCCATGGGTATAGCTGTAGCAATTTTACTACAGGTAGGACATTGCTGGACAATTGCAGCAGCTTCTGTAGCTGAGAGGCCAAATTGTTTAATAAGGGCTTTTGCCCCTTGATGGAAGTAAGAATGGCTGTCCCACGGAGTTGTTTTAGATAAATGTAAGTGCTCCACGCGTGTGGAGGCATCAGCTCGCTGGTTTCCTTCAGCAAGGATTCCAGGTAAATTGGAATGACTACGCATATGCCCAACAAAATAAGGACATTTACGCTGTTCTAAAATTTGTTGGTACGATAAGAAAAGAGCAAGTAGCCCTTCCTCCGTTCCTGGGGATACATATGCCCCTGTGAGGCATATAGTTAAGTTGTAAACATATTGACTATCCACAATTAGATTAAATGGCGTGTCAGGAAAAGTTTGAAAAGCCAACATAGCAGCGGCCAATTCTGCTCGTTGAGGTGATTTTTGAGGGGGGGTAATTTTCGTATGCCACTTCTCGTTTAATTTCCATACGCACGCACCATATGTTTTTCCTCCATCCACAAATAAGGTCAAAGCATCTGGGAGAGGAAAAGAGCAGCGAACTTCTTCCAAAATTATATGTGTATTGGTGACAATGGACAATCTATGATCTGATGGTAAATGATAAGCAAAAGTGCCTTGCCAATTTGCTAAAGACAATTGAAGTAGCTCAGAGGTAGCCAAGAGTTGTTCCCATAAGTGAAGCCGAAAAGGAACATAAATAATAAAGGCTGCAGAATAGCCTTATAGTCTGCATTAGCATTTTCTACGGCTAATTTTTGGAGTAATTCTGCAGCCGCCATATCATTATCTACCGATCTTTCAATTGCAGTTTTCAATTTAGTAATAAAATCCTGAAATGGCTCAGCATTTCCCTGCTTAATGGTAACAAAACTGTGAATGGAGCTACCTCCAGCCTCATCTACTTTAGTAAACGCAGCCAACACACAAAGGTTAATCATAGGGAAAACATTATTTGCCAAATTATCTTGTTGTGACTCAACTGTACTAAACTGACCAACACCATATAACTGATCGGGTGTAATGTTTGCTGTTCCCCTAGCTATTGCCTGTTGTCTATATTGAAAATCCCAAACAATATATTGGCCGGAGGACAAAATCATTCTGGCCAAAGCTTTCCAATCCTCCGGTATCATCATTCGACCAAATGCCAAAGCTTCCAGCAAAGCAGTTGTATATTTACTTTTTAACCCATAATCTTTTACTGCTGTGGTAATTTCCCGGAGAGTTCTTAATTCTAAAGGACGCCAGATACGTTCCTCATTTCCGAGTCTATCCATTTCTACAACAACAGGGAAAGCTGAGACCGGAAGATTGATTAATTCCTCCGGAGACAGCTCCCCATTCTCCATTGCCTTTTCAAATCCAGCATCCACCGCATTTTTCACTCCGCGAGGGGCTAGCGAAGGCTCACTAAGAGCAGGGGCAGAAGGAGGGAGCAGCAGCCCATGATTACGAACCGCTGTGGTATCAGCTGGCTGAACAAGAACCGGTTGATAGGGAGGTGGGTGAATGACAGAGTCAGGAAGGGGCTGCAATAAGGGATTATTTTGAATTTGCAATGCCTCAATTAAAGAACGCCATGTACAGAGTATGGGTGCAGGGGCGCGAGGCGCATTGTGTAAGGCCTCGCCTATCTTTCTCCATGTAGACACCTTCGTACTTCCTGACAAAGGGTAATAGGACATATGTTCCCATACATATTTCAAAAGTTCCTTAATCTCTTTTCCCTTAACTTGCCGAGCTTTCCCAGCTGAGTTAAACTGAAAGTAATTTCGCTTAACTATCTCTTTCAATTCCCTGACGTGCTCTTCTTGAGCCTGAGATAGATCATTCCCCATACTTACGATGAATCAGACGCGGTCCAGCCGTGTACCTGATGAAAGCGCTTAAGCCAATGCCTGGCGAAGGATGGGGACAAAGCGGACGTATCCTTTAAGAATCACGTCGGGGTCACCACTTGAGGCAATTAAATGGCTAACCCGGCAAATCAGGAGACATGGAAACAGGGTTTTCCTTGAAATGAAATGCCCCGAACCGAAGTCCAAAGCACTCTTTTATTTAGCAAAAGCAAGATTACACAATATCAGCCAAGCAACAATAATACAAAGTCAGTTCATTAAAATCAGTTCATTCCGTTACCTCATAGTTCCAGATAAGACCACATTCCTGACTCTCTTTGAAGCATCTCTCTTTGAAGCAACTCCCCTGTTCCAGCAGCCTACTGATAATAACTTTCACCAATTAAGCATGAGTTGAATATAAGTTGAATATGTCATAACACATTGAGCATCATTAATCAGAACAATTAATCCCACAAAGAGATTGGTCTATAATTTTCAACTAGGCTGGGGTCTCCTTTTTTTGAAGATGAGGATGACTTTGGCTTGTGACCATAGTTTTGGCAAGGAGCTGGTCCAGAAAGATTTTTCAAAGATTATGCTTAGAGGTTCGGCTATGGCAGTGGATAGCTTTTTTAAGAAGTAGGCACATATTCCGTCTGGTCCAATAGATAGAGATGGTTTTAGATTGCTTAGTGCTTTTTCAACATTGTCTTCTGTAAAATCGATATGTATTAGATCATTGTATTTGTCTGTGATTTGACTAGGAAATACTATCCATACTGATCCATTGCTGTTTACAAATACTGAGCCAAAGAATGTGTTAAAGAGGTTGGCTATAATAGTGTCGTCATTGCAGTCTTTACCATTAGGTCCTTTCAGGATGGATCTTGAGTCTTTTAGTTTGTTCTTTACAAAATTGTAGAAAGCGCGAGTTGAATGAAGATTTTCTTCTTGTTTCACGTTATAATTGGTGCATTCAGTCTTTATCTGGTAGCATAAATTTTTGTATCGGCTTTTGAAGTTGGCAACGTGACCAGATTTGTTTTTCCACCAGAGTGATCTCTTTTTGGATTGAAGTTTCCTTATTGTTATGGATAATCTGTTTTTTCTGGTTTTGGGAGTTGTTATTGGTACATATAGTTTGATGACTCTTTTGACTTCAAGTAAAAATATGTTGTAATGGTCTTCTACAGTATTGCATCCAGTGAATAGAAATTGCCAATCAAGGGATGAGAGATCATTGTTTATAAGATCATAGTTGCCTTTTTTGAAGTTATAATTGGGGATTCTATCATTGTGCTGATTTTTGTGTGGACATATGTTGAGACAAAAGTCAATCATGTTGTGGTCACTGTTGGAAAAGGGTTCTTTAAATTGAATTCAAACTATTGCAGAAGATGAGATTGAGGCAGTTGTTAAGTCTAGCATTGTTGGTTACTAGTTGTTCTAATCCCAGATTTGTTATAGCATTGTAGAAGGTTGCATGTATAGGTTCAGTTTTTCATTCGTTTAGGGTCCAGTTAATATGAGGTAGACTGAAGTCACCAAGAAAGATAAAAGATGCTGCCCATGTTAGTAGTGTATTTAGCTTGTTTGCATGTTCGATGTCATAATCAGAGGCTCTGTAACATAGTAAGAACGGAAATGTGATATTTAAGGACAGTTACAGACGATGGTCACAGAAATAGCAAGCTTCTGGGAACCTTGCATATTTTTTAGATGTAGGGACTGTTTTAAATGTAGGGACTTTTTATAGCAACACCACTTCCTCTACAGATTTCACGATCTGATTGCTAAACACAATAGTCTAATCCTGTGGTAATGGAGTCAGGAAGAGATGTGTTGAGCCATGTTTCACAGACAAATATAATGTCGAATTTAGCCGTATTTAGTAATTCAGGTATTTTATTTACAAGGCTTCTTGCACTGAGTAGCTTGCATTTAAGGCCAGTTGTGGTTGGAATAGAGGTAGTTAGGGGCATGAGTGCCTAGTTTTGAGTGATGTTGGATTGGATGGGGTGGGTTGGATGCGGAGTTGTGGGTTGTGTGACTTTCTTTTGATGCAATCAGCTCAGTAGTCATTGTATAGGTCTTTTTCTCCATTGTCTAGATGGTTTTTGAGTTCTGTGCAGAGTTCACGGGAGCGGATTCTTTGCAGTATGGATAAGTCTGGTCTTGAGCGAAGTTTTTTGTGGTTGGGATTGGTTTTTGCAATGCTGTTTATTGTATGAATGAATATGCGTTTGCTGGACTCATTTTATATGCATTTGCCTTCATATATGCATTTGCCTTCAAAATAAATTGCCATCAAACTGTTTCATCTATTTCATCTGCTGATTTATTTCATCTATTTCACAATTTTGGGAGAAGCATCTATTTCATCTGCTTCTCCCAAAATTGTGATTCTTATAACAATCTCCCCTATTACACATCATATCCAAGAGAATGAATCGCTTTAATGAAAGCAATGTTTTGAAGTAACTTTTCTACCTATGTCTACTGCTTTGTCTCATCTTGTGCCAAATTTAGCATTGCAGTGTATCAGACTAGATCAGTATTTCTCAATTTTAGAAAGTTTAAGATTTATGGAACTCAATTCCCGGGAATGAATCCTAGGGTTTAACTCCACACATACAGTTTATTTGTTTATTTGATGCCCATCTCATTGCAAAGCAACTCTAGGTGGCTTACAGCCTTAAAAGCATTAAAGCCATAAAAGATAAATACTTCTAAAACAATAAAAATTGAATTACAATAAAAAATAAAAGAAAGAAGGGAAGGGGAGGGGAGGGAGCAGGATGGATAGGGGAAGATGGGAACTTAAAGTTGTTGAGGCTGACACAATTACAATAGATTAATTGAATATAACTTAAGCTTTTGTAAAAACTCTACATCATCCTTCTGCTTACAAGCAAACAAATTTGCATTTGCCATAGTAAAATAATTCTCACAAAGAAGATAATTGCCCATCTGACCACTCAGATGCACAGAAATACCACCACCATTATACCCTTAAAGTGTTCATGAATCCTGTACCAATAATGCAAACTCATTGCTGAATGTGATGGCCAGAAGACTATGGATGAAAATCAGATTTATGGAAAACTATACCAAGTGCTTGAAAATCTATAGTTGGCTCTGTTCATTGCTTTGCTTTCTTTGGTTCAAACTCTTTAATTCTTGTAAACAGTGCACTTATTTGTGTCAACTGGCAACTTTAGAATACACTGGATAAAATTTAATGCTTCTAATAATGTGACTAATTATGCATTAATACTGTACAAAATTCATGTTGCTTAATATATTTGATTGTGCTTTAAGTCTACTCCAATACAACACAAGGCCATATTTTACTAGATTGTTGATTAAATGAATGGTGGCAGAGGAAGCTTCAGGAAGGGGTCTGAACTATGCTAGTTTCTATCCTCTGAATTCAACAGGTTTTAGTTATAATCCAGGCTGTGTTAATGTTCAGGGATCCCATAGGAAAAGTTAAATTAACTTCCAGTATCTGTGAGCTTACCTGAGCACCTAATCAGGCCTATTTAGAGCTAGTATTCTATATCTATAGATTGTCAAGTCAGATGCTGCTCCATGAAATTTTCTTGTAATGTTTACTGATATCTGCCCTGCACATTCTTAAAAGAGTCTTCTGGGTTTTTTAAATCTTGTTCTGGGGCTGCTCGAGAATTTATTTCAAATCTCTCATTGCAGTGTTTTTCAGTTTATTTGTGCAGATGGTACAGGATGTTATGAGTGTGTGTGTGTGTGGGGGGGGGGGTTGGTTCTATACCCTCCATCATTTTGAAGCCTTTCTGATTGCCCACATTTACTACTGTGAAAAACTCATGGGAAGAATCCCCTTCTGATTTCTTCCCATGAGATTTAATTGAAGCATGGAAAGGCAGAAAGGCTGTAGACATCTGAGGAGATGGTTTACAATAAAAACAGAACAAAAACATCTAACTTGGGCATATAAGTAAAATAAGAAAATTATACTCCGTATGGAAATCCATCTAAATTATCTTCTTCCTTGAAAGAAGTTTCAGTATAAACTTTTCGCAAAATGTGTGGGAAGCAGAAAAAGAAATCATATATTTTCTCCATGACATAATTTTGTTGTTTAAGACAAAACATAAAAATAGTATATACCCATCTTCATTCTATAATGAACATACAGTCAATGGTGTTAACATCTGGATTTTACTCTAAATATTTAGCAATAGGCAGTTGCTAATATAATAATATTGGTGATTTTAGCAAGGATAGCTTGAAGTATATAGAACAGGGCTGTCAAATTTGTGGCCCACAGGCCGGATCTATCACACGCTGATCACGCCCCTGCCCAGTTTAGAGAAGGGGGAAAAGTTGTGATACATCACATGATGACATCATGACGATGTGAGTTTGACACCCCTAATGTTAGAGCATCCAAACTTATAAAGTTACATAATTGTTTCCACAGCATTCTAGACTTGAGGCCTGTTTTATGATAGGACTGATCTCCCACAGGATTTCTGGCAATATTTATTTTTCCTTATTTATTCAAGCCTTTCATAGCTGCCCAGTTCCCATGAATTCTGATATGCGTGATGCTGTGCCCAATTATATGTTTACTGAAAATGGTCTTGTGTATTATAGGAACTGAATTTAAAGCCCAGTGAGTAGTGGAGTATTAATATTTAGAACAACATTCAAAACCTGTTTTTTTCAAATAAGGCAAGATGTTTTTTTTAATAAATTCTCCCAAAACATTGCTTACTTTTTATATCTTTTAAATGTAGGGTCCTACTCCCAGGTAAGAATTCATATAACTTGAATGTACAAGCATTATTTCATTTTATTATTTCATGTTTTAAATTTCTTTTATTATTCATTCATTCAATACTTTATTTAAGTATTAAATAGCATTCAGTTGCATTTCTTATAATTTCATTCATTGTATAATTTCCATGTGATCTGCTTTCCCTTGATTTCAGTGAGAGATTCTTTGATTTCAATTTGTCTATCCAATATATATCTATATTTCATGCAGCCGTAGATTCTGCTATTCCTGTAAAATTTATATTTATTCTGGGGAAAGAATATCCATGTTGTGATAATTAGACAAATGCATAGTCAATAAACATAATAATTGAAAAATATATATGGAAAATTCAATGTAGAATTGATAAAAAATATTTATGAGAACTAAATGTTTTGGAATACTTTTGATTTTGGCACAAAAACAAAATACATTGAAATAGTTTGAACTATTTTTATCTAATCAAGTTCATATGTCAGCAGAATAAATTTGGATGATAAATCTAATAATCATTCACCATTGTATCTCATATAAATCTCCTAAATCCAAAGGGTTGTGAGGATCTTTGGAACAGCTTGGAAATGATACAGATAGAAGAAAGAAGGGAAATGTGTATTCCATGGACTTCTTTTTCATTCAAAGGAAAGGGTTAGTTTATGGGAATAAAGGATTACACACTTAAACTAACTTCATTGATTAGCCACCAAGAAGATTCAAATGTCTTGTTTATTTATCCTCTTATATGCAACAACTGATTCTAAAGCATGGTTTGAGCTTACTAATTATTTTGCATCTGTTTTGTAAACTAGATAAAGAATAACCTTTGCATGCATTTCTGTCTTGCAGAGTGATTATTTTAGTAGTTGCATAAGTGTAATATTGCTACCATATTCTCAAGCTAATTGTGTTATCTAATTAATTAGGTAAATAACAGCAGCTCTTATCTCCATTTATAATGTTTCAATTAGGATATTTAACATGTGTTGACCATATGTTCGAGTGCACACATTCTAACCTACCATTCAATCGTCAGGAGGAAATTAAATAACTGCAAAGACTGATTTTTCCATACTTTCTTGTTTGCTATTCTTTTTTTTTTTTTTCTGGAACATAATACTTCTGAGATTATTTTTTTTCCAAATTTGTAGATCAGAACCTGCTTTTCCAAATTATCAAAACCAATAATTCCATAATGTAATATGCACAAGCAAGACCTTATTTAAACAATCCCTTGAATTATCTTTTGTCCTTTTCCTAAATATCATCTGGGATTTCACTGCAGATCTGTCTCATGACCCCACTTCCATCTGAACATCAAATTTCCTTCTTGGCTTCCAAAAGGCCCTGGAATTGTGCTTCTTTCTCTGAGATTTCTTTGCTTCATCTGATTGCACAAATGAAATCAAATTGTCTCCCAATGTACTTCCAATCTAAATGTATATTTCAAAAGGTATTTTTGTTAGACTCTGAAAAAAAACCATACCAAAAAAGGCCCGATCACTGAGACATCTAAAACTGTTTGTATAATTATAGTCTAATCTTACCTGAGATGTGGATCAGGTCATTCAATACCAGACTTCACAGGACTGGATTCTTCAAGCATACCAACCTCAAGAATCAAGACAATTATTTCCCATTAAGAATTTTGTTGCACAGCAAGGAGTTTCTTTGTTTGTACTTATTGCTGCATTTTAATAGAAGCAGTAGTCCTGATGTAGCTCATTTGGCAGGGCAAAATTTTTTACATACAATCAGTCTTGCAAAGTTTCTTTGCTCTATTCTCTTTGCAGTCTATTGAGCTCTTGCATAAGGAGTGGGAAATAATTCTGTATCCTCATCTCCAGAGAGCAATGTGTTTGATGGGTATAGGCTTGCTCCACCTCTTCTGACTTCTGACTGGTGGACCTAACTGCTTATCTATCATCTATCAGACCATCATGACACTTTGCTAGCTCAAGAGCTAGAAATGTAATAGAATGGCCAAAATGGCATTATGGTACAACAATATATATTCAGGTCTTTGATGTATTTTTTTCTTTCTCCAACTACTGAGTATAATTGACCCTAAAGCTATTGAATGATGAATAGATGTTCAGAGCCAAGGAGGTGGAATTAAGTAATGCATAATCTAACGGCCTAGTTATTTTTTAAAGATATTGTGAATATTACAACAGAAAATGCTATCTTATTAAGAGTTGCACCACTGGCTCTCATTTGAAAATAGAAGATCTGTGCAAAGCTTTGAAAGGGGTACTTTGCTTTAATCAAGTTCAATTCAAAACAAGTATTCAAAGTTGTGTCACAAAAAATCTCCTCTTCTATTTCCAAAAAGAAACAATAGCAGTTCTACTTTCCAGAAGGCACTTCTATAAAAGGACTGTACACGTGCATAAGTCTATTGACAGTAGACCTGTTGGATTAAACGTTAAGGCAATGCAGACTAGCTCCATCAAGCAAATCACAGGAATGCTATAGTCCAAAATACTTTTCTGAAACAAAAGCAAGCATCCCACACTTACCTAGAATAACCTTTTATAAAATTATATTTAAGAGCTGTGCAGTCTACTTGAATAAAATAATTGAAACCGTGGTATCCTGACCAATCCGCACAGTCAACTCTGCTTTCTCCATTTCTTAAATAGGGAAAGGAAAGCTATGATCTTCCAATATGGCTAAATACAACTCCCAGCAGCCTTCTCCTTTCAAATCATAGTAATAGTTAGTTACATATCTGAAACTGTAGATTGATAATCTCTAGAAGCTTTACACACCTAATTTACACATTTTGAGTAGATCACTCATATGTTCCACTTACTTGACTCATCCACTATAAATAAAAGTATATTTCAACTGGTATGTTTAAAGTTTAAATAGTTAATGTTCCAGAGTGCATGGGTTTCTTATATCATGTAGTTATTGGGAGCAGACCTTACCAAGGAAGACAAAAAGGACCGCAACTCTTTTATTTTATATAGCTTTTACTACCTGCAGTGGAAGCTCTCTAGTGGAATATGAGAACACTTATAAAGTATAGGGAGACTTATTTCACTTGTAAGATGAAAGCAGAAAAGTTTAGAAGAGATTCTATCAATGTGCTCAGCAGTTTTTTATTCAGCAGAAAAAAGTGATGTAAATTTAAAATTCAGTGGTAGCATTTTAAAAAAGCTTTACAGCCTAAGGCACAGCAGTATGGAATGAACGATCAGTACTTCAAATGAAAGGTTTACATATGGTTTATCTATTTTTTGCAAAACATGTTTTTCTTGATGTATTATATTCATAAGAACTTAACAGAGCAGGCAGATATATTCTATTATTACTGCACTTTTATAGATAGGTAAAATTTATCAATTAAGGGCATTGCTTAACAATCTATTATATTAAGGAAAACTTTATGCAGAAATGCTCTCATTGGAATGTGTACTCCAAACCAGTGCATTAGGGAAAATATGTATGAACTATCTATGTATACGTAAAGAAATTTACAACATAACCACATCCATTTTCCTGTAAACTTTTCAAGGGGGTGGGGGGGGAGAAAAAAATTATTGAAATGGGAAAACAAAGCACCCCCCCCCCCAAAAAAAAAATCTTAAAGATATAAAAGTGAGAACTGAGTGAAACTGATATTCTCTATTTCCCTAACCTACATTTTCCATTTTGTGATACACTATATCATAAAAACTTGAAGTCCCCTAGCTGCTTAGCTCATTCTGGCATTTTCTGTACACATGGAAAAATTAATAGCAACCCAATTGTGCAGAAAACTAAAGCCAAGTAAAACTAGTATGAACTATCGATCCACTTAAAATCTGCTAACTGTATCTAGACTAAGAGATCCCAAAGGATATGCAGGAAGATCAGGTATCCATAGTGTACAACTTTAAGGCAGTAAAAGTTTGATCTGCCAATAAATTTTACCCTATTCCCAAAACATCTAAAATTCTGAAGAAACCCTTCGTACCACCAGAATCATTTAATCAATGTCATATTAAAATACAAAAATCCTGTTCTCTTGCCACTCTGTATAAAGGTAAGTTTAAATAACTGCGTAGCCCACAAATCTTCATAATCTCTTAGAGAGTTAACAACTGGTTCTAGCGAATATGTGCAAACTGGTAGAATTCCACCCCTGCTGGATACCCCTTCTTCCATTTTCAAAGCCACAATTTCTTGATTTTGGAAAGTCCTGAAATGTGCAGGGCTTGAGCTGGACACAGCTGAGGAACAGCTGACTGGGATCTTATGGTTGTCCAGAACCTGACACTTAGTGCAGGAAGTCAGGACCCTGAAAGAGCTGGGCTAACACAAGAGGCAGGATGAAGAGAAGGATCAGAGGAGACATGATAGCAATGTTCCAATAGTTGAGGGGCTGCCACAGAGAAGAGGAGGTCAAGCTATTTTCAAAAGTATTTGAAGGCCAGACAAGGAATAATGGATGGAAACTGAACAAGGAGACATTCAACCTGGAATAAGGAGAAATTTTCTGACAGTGAGAGCAATCAACCAATGGAACAGCTTGCCTTCAAAAGTTGTGGGAGCTCCATCACTGGAAGAACAGACTGTACTGCCATCTGCCAGAAATGGTGTAGGGTTTCCTGCTTGGGCGGGTGGTGTTGGTGTTGGATTAGATGACCTACAAGGTCCCTTCTAACTCTGTTAATCCATTTTAAAAAACCCATGAGGACATCTTATGAGTTTGAAGAATATGTGAAAATAACTCCTTGCCCTCTCAGGTAAACCTGGGTGAAACCCAAATAATAATAAAATGCATTTTAGTCCATGGAATATAGGCAAGAAAGCACTCATAAAAATTTTAGTATCATGTACCAGTCAAATAAGCCTTCCAAAAGATATGGCTATTTTCCTATCAGTTAAATACTTGCAACTTTTATATTCCATTAATTGATATTTATTAGGTCTACCAAGTGTGGATAACAAAAATCCCCATGAGCATTAAAATGCAGCAGAGAATTCATGTTTTCTGTATCACTTTGCCACCATTATTCATCTTCTGAAGTTGTTCATTCCGGATCTGGTTGTCCTAACATTCATTTACTTTTCATAATGCTATGAAATATGTAGCTTTATTTTATTTGGGCTAGTGGAAGGCTCAGTCAGCCTGGACTATGGACAGTATAAAATGTTTCATGTAGAAATGTTATTCACTTTTTTGCTAGTTTAACAAACACTGGTGGAACAACAGAGAATGTTGTTCAAAGACAAAGTTATCTTGGGAAAATGCAATTCAGAAAGAGAAAGAAATGTCAGTTTTCTGTTGTTTCCAATTCTCCAGTCTCAGATAGAATCTGAAGAATGCACATTCAATGGGAAGAACATATGGCAGAAAAAGGATGAATAATAAAAATAAAAAAGTCTCAAGAGAACAACATATTTATATTTTATATTTCTTATGAGCATTAAATTACTGGGCTAACAAAGATAAAGGAAATAATACCAAGACATAATATAGTCCTGCCTATCTTCAAGAAGTGTATTTATTATATTTTTATTCTTGTTTTATATCCTACTAGAATAATACATTTTTTTTTCTTTCCAAAAGAAGAAAAGCATGGATTCAAGTTTGGACTAACTCCAAACCAGGGGACATGTACAGTTAATGATATTCATTTCCTTATGCCATCTGGTGGCTTCAGTTTAAAATTACTGAGTGTGTTCAAATTGCTTTAGTACTGAAGTTCACTTAAAGTACACTCTGTGAAATAATGCACTTTGACATTTTTTTCTGTATAAAAAAGTCAGATATTTAACTCTAGCATTCTGCTTCTTATTAGAATGATTAAACACACCTAAAGCCTACAATTTTGTGGGATAAATTGCCTTTAATCATGCCCAGTATAATTTTTTTTAAGTTTGTAACTTGACCTTTTGACAAATTAAGCATTAGTTATCTATATATAAAAGCAAAATATCACTCAAGCATCATCACAAAATCTCCAGAACCATAAAGCCTACAAACTTGAAATTTTGCATGTATGTTCCTCTTGGCTTCTAGGTGCTCACTAAGAAAGGATTTTTTGAAATGACCATCAGAGCATTAATAGTTCCTATATTATTATTAACATGCTCTGATGCTAAGAAGTTCTATTTTTCCTCCCCACCTGAAAAGAAATCTGTTCCAAATGCAAAACACAATCAGAGGAGAGGAGTTTCAGTTTTGGTTTCACAGCAGCAATCAGCTTTAGTACAGAATAGTTGAACTAAGCTATGCCCAGGCTCCTTGCTGTCTCCTTCTTGCTTACATAACAAATACTGTTTCAGTTTCCATGATTCAGTTTCCAAAAAGCCCTCAACTCTCTCGCACACTGACAGGATGCTAGCCAGATGAATACTGATGGATGCTGCTAGGCTCAGGCACAATTTCCCCCCTTATTTTCCTCCCCCCAAACTAAGCCTGATCACATAGTTTTGTAGCGAAGCACGGGTATAGAGGTAGTATGTTATAACACAGAGTCCCTTTGTTAGGGAGATGGATAGTTTAAAAATTAATGAATTAACTGTTTAAGGTTATTTTAAATGAAGCCAGGTCTATTAAGATATAATACTCTTAATTCAGCCTTATAAAAAGATACAATGGAATAAACAAAGCCATAAAATATAGCTGTAGATATGTTTTCTAATAAAATACATTTTTAATAAAAAATGTTTTAAAACTTTAAAAATGAAATGATTCAGTATCTTCATAAAAATAATATAAGCTTTTCTGCAGATCAGGAAGGACCAGTGAAAAATATATAGTTCTGTGATTATTGTTAGTTCATGTATGTGTAACATTAGATTCTCTCTCTCTCTCTCTCCCTCCCTCCGTCCCTCCCTCCCTCTCTCCTCCTCCTCCTCCTCCTTCCCCTCTCTCTTATACATGCACACACAAAAAAATTGGTACCAGTGTGCATGACTTTGCACTTCTACAGTGAACTACATTTACCATTTTGAAGGACTTCTCTTTCAGTTTGGAGATTGCATAGCTAAAAACTATGCAAGAACAGCAGCTGAGCCTGCTGTGGATGCATCCCAAGAGAGCAATTATGGTGTAGAGTTTCAAATGTTTTGACTTTTGTGGATTTTATTTATTAGTTTATTCTTATTGTGAACCACCCAGAATTGCCTAAGATGGGTGGAATTATAAACCAATTTACTAACATATTGAGACAATTAATGATCCTTTTCAATATTTTCTTGCTCCAACAATTAGTTTTCAGGCTCAAAGTCTATTAATACACATCTTCTCAGTCCTTAAATGGACAGATTCTTGAGGTACAGAGCAACATTTGGATAAGCTTTCCAACAAACAGTCATATCAATACAGAAGCCAATTAGCTTAATTTTTACTTGTTTTGGTGTATGGAAAAGTTAACGCCACATTTGGAAAAGTAATGATACAAAAATCATTTGCTAGATTTTTTTTTTACAGCAATTCCTGACATATATCTTTGGATGCTTTGGTCTTGATGGACATCATTTTGCTAAGACTGTCTGTATATAACTTCTTCTGTTTGTATAGTTCTTCTCAGCTTATGCTGATGTGACAGTGATAGTATTTAGTCATTTTACCTTCTGTCAGTCTTTGCTTTGATTGCCTTCATGTTTTTTCCAAGCATCAGGGTTTTCTCCAGTGACCATTTTCACATGAAATCTCCAAAATATCTAAACTTTTTCTGCATATCAGTTTTACTTCCTGATTTTCAAATCTTTTGTTCTTCTTGTGATCCAACATTCACAACCATTTTTATATCACCATAGTTTTTTGCTGTTGTTTACATTTACTTCTTCCTATTATCTACATTCACAGCCATGTATTGCATGTATAGCCTTGACACTATTTTACTTTGATAGATTAATAGCTCTGTATTTAAAATCTTTTGTATGGATTTTTCATAGTCTTTTCCCCAAATATCCATCAAAATAGTTATCATCAACACATCTTAATTTTCCCCTTTTGATTCCAATTCACATTTCATAAATAGTTAGAATTCTTTATTGGACAAGGAATTTGTCTTGGTGCAAATGCTGTCAGTATACATAAAAGAAAAGATACATTCATCAAGAGTCAAGAATCATAAGGTACAACAGTTAATAATAGTCATAGGGTACAATAAGCAATCAAATCATACTAGAAAACAGTCAATATAAATCGTAAGGATACAAGCAACAAAGTTACAGTCATATAGTCACAAGTGGGAGGGGATTTCCTATAAAGCAAAAGAATTTCTCAAGTATATTTTACATTTCAGCTAAATAATTATGAACTAGTTTTTCTGTATTCCATTCCAACATTTCTTCCTGGTCATCATAAAATCTCTACTGTCAAAAGCAAATAGTGTCATTAAGCAGTACTGTATATTTTATAGCTCCCTACCCTTTGATATACTCATACCCTAGAAAGAGAGTTTTGCACCTGGTATACCAGCAACATTAACAGAGCATCCTATCTTTGGGTCAAAAGGCAGGCTTTGCCATTTTAGGAGACCATTTCAATATGTTAGACTTGAACTTCTAGTTAAATCATCTCAAGGCGGAAATGTAGGTGATAGGAAATGGGGGACTATAAAGCAAAAGAATTCCCATGTCTTTTCCATTTCTTTCTTCGAGAAGCAGATGGTAAAATATAATCTGTCATGTAACTTCATTGCATTTCAAGGTTCCTCATTTATTTGAATAACTGAGCAAGGAGCAATTCTGAATATGATTATACCCAACTACAACTTAGACACAGGGATGCTATTTTCAGCAGATGCTACACATCTCATAAAGAGCTGCACTGGGAATGAAAAAAATATATATTTCCCATCATGATCAACCATAGAGCATGAAGCCAAAAACTAGCATCTGGCTTTCACATTTTACTCTCATCTTTCTCCCCTCCCATATGCTGGCTTCCTCATTTTATTCCTAGTTTACATTGAGCTAGAGGTTTCTGTTATTTAAAACTAGGGAGATTTGGTTTGCTCTTGGGTAACTTTGAAGTATAATGTATGAACCTGAAATACGAGTTCCCTCTTTTATATATAACTGTGAGCCTTCACGTAACAGAAACCAGGCACAAGAGTGGAAAGAGGAAAATAGTACTCATCAAAATCTTGTAGTTCTGGTGATGGTAGAAATCTTAAATTGTTCTGGTTCATCTGAAGGTTAAGGAGTTCACCAGGGAGGCTGAGAAAAAGAAACTGCCTGGAGCCTATTTTTTCTGTGTGTAAGTCTGATTAGCGGTTGCTGTTGGGAGATCCATTCTTTCCTCATCTTGTTTTTAAAATGGGCAGTCTATTTTAGTGTGGCTAAATCTCCACCAGGTATAGAATCTTTCCTTGCCTAGTTGTGAGCAGATTTGCTGTAACTCAAAGTTTAATTCTTAGAGAAGAGTTTAACAGGTATGGAGTTTTATTTGTTCTGTGGTAGAGAAGGAGAGCTACTAAGGCCCTAAAGCAGGGCTGTTAAAATCCTGGCACCCGGGCCAGATGCGTCACGCGCTGGCCACGCCCTTAACTGGTTTAATGAAGAGTGGGGAAGTCCTGATAAGTCACGTGATGCTGCCATGATGTCATAGGTTTGACACCCCTGCCCTACAGAAAGCATTCTAATATAAACCAATAAATCAGGTTGTGTCATATGTTTTGCAATGGGGATTAGGGTTTTCATTTTAATTTTTGGGATTGTGGCAGGGAGAAAAAGGCAAGCATTTTTTAAAAAGTAATTCAGTTGTGGGTTTAACATACAAGCTGGTAAAAAAAGGGCAAGAGACAAGGTTCCTTAATGTAAACCAATCAATTGTCTACCTGAATGGCAAGATGATTAATAGAATTTCTGTTTAAATGAATTTGGTTGAGGAAGAGGAAGCAGGCAACAGAGGCCACATAGCATAATTCCCTTATTTAATTTGTTGCTGTTGTTTGTAATGTCTGTCTAGCCTGTGATGCAAGAGACTCATTAAAAGGTTTTCCACAGTAAGAGTTTCCTTCAGTAATTATCTTTGCTACAAGAAACCTACATTAAGAATTTGTGATACAATATATATGTGCAGAGGCTTTAATTCACAGATATTAATTTTTATATGGCAGTACATTGTAGTAGCAGTAAGCTATACAATTTTGCTGCATCACAGCCCAGAATCACAAATTCTCCAGAACACTGTATATTGTAAAGTATCTCAGCTTCCCTAAATCAAATAACCATGTGAAATAGGGTTTTACTGGGGTCAGTATTATTCATCGTTATCATTTATTGCCTGTCAAATCTTCAGAAGTTAGAAAATATTGGGAAATGAGAGGCCAATTTGGTCTGGTAGTTAAGACACCAGGTTAGAAACTAGGAGACTCTGAATTCTAGTCCTGCCTTAGGCATGAAAGCCAGCTAGGCAACTTTGGGCCAGTCCATGATATTAAGTTTGGGCAACAAACTGGTTGGTCAATTCCTGTTGCAATCAATAGATCAATATCTGATCAAGCTGAGATATTAATGGCTCCTGCACTTGAGGAAAAATGCTAGCAGGAAAAACAACAATAACACAATGTTATCTTACCTAAATCCTGAATAACAGCAATAGCACTTAGACTTATATACTACCCCACAGTGCTTTACAGCACTCCATGAACAGTTAACAAATGTCAGCAATTTCTGGGTTCTCATTTTACTGACCTCAGAAGGATGGAAGGCTGAGTCAACCTTGAGCTAGTCTAGATCAAACTGCTAGCTGTGGACAGCGTTAAGCTGAAATAGTACACTTTAACCACTATACAACTACAACTCAGAACAAGATTGCTGTTTAATCTGGATAGACTGGAAAACTGAGAAAAAATAAAAAATCCTTTAACAAAGAGAAATATTCATTTAAGGAGAAAATTAATGTAGGACAAAACAGTCAAAATTGGCCTGAATTGAATTCAGCCTGATTTGAAGATTTGGTTTAAATTGTTCCAGGTCTCCAAACCATAATTGCATCACTCAGAACAATACGGGTCCAGATGGAGGGAATGTGACATGTAGAAAAAGAGAAAGAACAAAATACAAAAATAGCTGATAAGGAAAAAAAATTAGCAGTTTGTTGTCTGGATAGGTCATTTTCAGGTTTACCTCAAGGTGTTATATGGAATGTTCCTAGTAAAATTACAGGTAGAATTATTTAAAGACATGAGGACGAAAAAGGAAGATGCCAGAGAAAAATATGGAGGAGGAGATGTTTTACCAAAGATTACATTAACCTGGGGAAAAGAAGCAAAAATATTTCTTCCTCTCTTCTGACTTTTTTAAAAAGAGGGTTTGCCTATCTGTATATTGTGCTGTTTCCAGGCATTAATATTTTTTTTTCCTTTCTGCCAAAAATAAAAGAATGTAACATACACAGCTCACCAAGAAAAATATAAGAGAAAAAAAGGAAAGCTAGAAGGGAAAGGAGAATAAGACATGAAAACTCAGATTTTGAACAAATGCACTCCATGCTGCAATATTTTGCTGCAGGGCCTAGTTGATCTAGTTTCTATTCTATAACAATTCCTCAACTGGACTTGAATTAATTTGGTAGACCCTCTTTTCTCCATGGCATGCCCTCCCTTCAGCCGTTTTCCTTGGCTTCAGTCAATGGGAAGTAAAAGAAGTTCATTTTTTTCATCTATATAAAAATAGGGTAAGTGGGAACATATTATTTCCTCATACATACCCCCCCCCCGAAAAAAAAATCCAATTTTAGTTTTATTGCTTTTGCACCATGGCCTTTTATTGTTTTCTATTACAATAAGTTTTCAAATATATCTACGTTATTTCAGTAACATCGCTAAGGATGGCAGCATGGAGGCATTCAGCTCCATTCCTAGTGTTATTGCTCTCCACTGCAGCAAAAGAATACAACAATTTCACAAAGCAGAAAACAAGTTCTTATTCCCTGGAATTGGGAGTTTACACAACTGATCAGAACTGCTTGTGTAGGCATTGAATAAAACAGTTAACTTACATAATGATCTAGTTATGGACAATATTAAATGGGCAAAATGCCCGACATTTCAAAGAGCCTGAAATGAAGTTAGAAGTTTCACTCACCATTCTAGGCCATTCCTTTAAATAAAGACATGGTCAGATTTTCACCTACATGAATCTATATAAGACTCACCCTTGTATTAAATAGACATTACAGAAATCATTTGGAAGTCCCTAATCAAATCATGCAAGTCGAGGGGTTACCAGTTATCTGAACAGGCAAAGGGGGACATGGATAATTGAAAAGGAGAAGCTTAACTGTTTGGCCGCAATAACAAAAATTACAATGAAAAACTGCCAGAAAGAATTATATGAATTTTTTTTTTTACATGTATATGAAATTCCTTCTTCTTGCATCAGAAAAAATGGTTTTTCAGTCTCAGGAATGTGCTAGAGCCTTAAGAGATAAAAGCTTTCAGCCTGATTAAGGTCTTGTCAATTTCAGGCAGCAAAAGAAACCAGGCAAGTATTCATCAAATAATTAAGGTCACAGAGCAGAGCTTCTAAATCAGAGGTGGTATTCAGCAGGTTCTGACCAGTTCTGAAGAACTGGTAGAGGAAATGTTTAGTTTGGAGAACCAGCAAATACCACCTCTGACTGGAGATTTTATAGTATCCTGTCATGCCCACAGAACCGGCAGTAACAATATTTGAATCCCACCACTGTTCTAAATGTGCATCTAGCTCTTATTAGAGAAGCACTGCACCAGGGAGAAAAGCTGCTCAGGAAAAGAAAGCTTGTTAGATGCTCAAAATGTTGAACAAAATTACATTTTAAAGCTATGCCTGCCAGTCAGAGGACAGGAAGACAAATAAATGACATGGTCTCCTTCTCTTAGACATCTGGTAATCTTATCCAGGTAATTGGTTCTTCAAGGTGGAAGCACTGTCAAGAAAGTTGGTAATACATGTGTAGTAGATTCCTCTCATAGAAGAATGAAATATTAAAAAGGCAGAATATGACCAAGTCACACCAAATACCTCTTTCATTACAATCAGTTTTGCTCCTTGTATGAGTTTAGTGCAATGGTGGCATTCAAAAAAATTTACTGCCAATTCTGTGGGTATGGCTTGGTGGGTGTGGTGTGGCGTGGCTTGGTGGACGTGGCTTGGTGGGCATGGCAGGGGAAGGTGGTGCAGTGGTTAGAGTGCAGTACTGCAGACTACTTCTGCTGACTGCTGGCTGCCTGCAATTTGGCAGTTCAATTCTCACCAGGCACAAGGTTGACTCACCCTTCCATCTTCTGAGGTGGGTAAAACGAGGACCCAAATTGTTGGAGGCAATATGCTGACTCTGTAAACAGCTTAGAGAGGGCTGTAAAAAAAGCACTGTAAAGTGATATATAAGTCTAAGGGTATTTCTATTATATTTCCCTAAAGGGAGATATATGCTCTTGGGGACAAAAAGCTGCCCCCACCTTTCTTAATAGCCTTCAGAAGATGTCAGCACTTAAGAGATAAAGATATAGATAACTCTATTCATAAGCAAATAACACCTAAGATCCAACAAAGATAGGATTAGCCCTCAGCCACAACAGGAATTGCCCAATACCCTTTCGGAACACAAGCCTCATCACTATATCATCTCAGCAGTTCAAATTTCAACCAAACCTGGGAGCTCAGACAACCTATATAGAGCCAACCTTGACATAATCCCTGGGAGTCTGACAACAGCTAATAAAATACATGTTCTTGTAGAGGAACAGGAAACTCAAGTGCAAAGCCCAAGAGAAGATATAAAACCCCCTACTCTTAACTCCATGTGGTCAGATGCATCGGAACAACAACCCATGTGGTCCTGTTCATCAATAAATTGACCCTTTTCCCAATCAGACTCCAGTCTCCAGTATCTTTCTCCTGACCAGGAACTGAACCAGATGGCTATTTCTTCCAACACATGTTATAGAATTATAGATATAGAATTCTTTATTGGCCAAGTGTGATTGGACACACAAGGATTTTGTCTTGGTGCAAATGCTCTCAGTGTATATAAAAGAAAAGAGACATTCATCAAGAGTCAAGAATGATAAGGTACAACACTTATTAATAGTCCTAGGGTACAATAAGCAATCAAATCACACTAGAAAACAGTCAATATAAATCGTAAGGATACAAGCAACAAGTTACTGTCATACAGTCACAAGCGGGAGGGGATGGATGATAAGGAGTGATGAGAAGATTAATAGTAATAGTAATGCATACTTTGTAAATAGTTGGACAGTGTTGAGGGAATTATTTATTTAGCAGAGTGATGGTGTTCGGGGAAAAACCTCCTGTGTCTAGTTGTTCTGATGTGCGGTGCTCTACAGCATAATTTTGAAGATAGGAGTTGAAACAGTTTACGTCCAGGATGTAAGGGGTCTGTAAATATTTTCACAGCCCTCTTTTTGACTCGTGCAGTATACAGGGCCTTGATTGAAGGCAGGTTGGTAGTAATTGTTTTTCAATTATTTGAATGTTTCAAATCATTCCAAGATATTTGATGCAATCGGTAAAATGAGGTTTAAAATTTTCTCTTCCACTTTCTATGATTCTGCATTTATTGCAAGACTAGCATTAAAGATACCTTACTGAAGTCTGGGTATTTTCCTCTTCTTTAATCTTGCCCAAATCCAGACAAGCCAGACTTTTTTTTAAAAGAGACCATGGCAGCTCCATGAAAACTGAAAGAAAAAGAAACAAATAAAGAGATAGCTATCATGACGGCAAGTATGGAGTTTGCAAGCAATGACAATAGTTGGAAACAGTGGCAGATGTCAGAAAACATCAACTGATATTTAACTGGAAGAATCCAGAGTTTTGGCAATTGAAAATAGCTCAAAGTGCTTGCAAATGCTTTGGACCCAAAGCCTGGTTACTCCTCCAGAGCCCAGAATGTTGATAATTTTTTAGCTGCCCAGGAGCTAGGAATTGTAAACGCTCCAGAATGCTGGAAATGAAAGAACATCTCAGAAGCTGATGGGAGAAAAACCCAAAACAGATGTGTTGGACCAAAACACTGAACCCTTGTAAGGTCTGGAGTACTAGCAGTTATCCCAAGAAAATCCAAAAGGCAGGCTGTGTTTCACACAGCTGGACACTCAACACGAAGTAACTTTGAGCAATGGTGGAAAGAAAGAATATTCCTAGAAGAAAAATAGCAAGAGTTAAAATTAAGCTAAAGCAGATTATAATACAGTATATGGGTAAACTGTTAAACTAAATAGAAGCCTAGCACAGAAAATAGGACTAAAGATCAGATGTAATCCTAAATTAAATAGTGAGGAAGATAGAATATTGCTTGAAAATAGATTACAACCTCATATCTAAGATAAAATCTTTAGTTTATGGAACTTGCACATTAAAAAGTCTGGCTGGCAAAATTATTTTGCCTCCTCTCTGTCAGCTTCAACCAGACAAGAGTCTGAAATAAAAACCTGTTGCGTGAACCTGCTTTGACTTCAAGAGTCTCAGGGTGAGTAAAGACTAGAGGCTGTTGAGGAATTCTCTTTAGTAGTCTCAAGTTTAAAGTTCATCAGAAATTTGAGTAAGTTTCATTACATTATATGTTATTTTGTTTTAAAATGACAACAAACCAATTCTGATTTTCAATATTCTTGAATTTTATGTTTATTACTATGCATATTTGTATATTACATAAACTATGTTAATTAAAATGTTATATAAAGTTCACCCAAGTGGTGACAGATTATCTTCTTCAGCCTCCAGAAATTGTGAATGCTTCAATACTGGAAGTTTTCAAGAGATTGGATAACTATTTGTCTGAAATGGTATAGGCAGGGGTTTCAAACTCATGTCATCACAGTGGCATCATGTGATGTATTGGGACTTTTTTCCCCTTCACTAAATGGGCGTGGGTATGGCCAGCATGTGACATATCCGGCCCATGTGCCGCGAGTTTGACATCCCTGGTATAGGGCTTCCTGTCTGAGCAGAGGATTGGAGTAGAAGATCTTTAAGGTTCCTTCCAACTCTGTTATTCTGTTACTCTCTTATTCTTAGAAAACCTATGACAAAGTAGTTATGTTATTGAAACAGGTGGGGCTGAATCTTTTTGTTGTATGTATGTGAAAGAGAGAAGGATGGAAGTTTAGGAAAAAGAATGAATAAGGCAGTCTCTGGAAGCAAATTTATATTCCCAGCATTAACACCATAAAACCTAAAAGATAATCACCCTCCTGATGTTTGGAGATGGGGCATTTGGGAAGGTAAAGTAGTATTTCTCATGGTCAGCAGCTTTAAGATATGGACTTCAACCAGGGGTGAGATTCAAATTTTTTAACAACTGGTTCTGTGAACATGGCTTAGTTGATGGGTGTGGCTTGGTAGTCATGTGACTGGGTGGATATGGCTTGGGGGTCATGTTATTGGCTGTGCGTGGCCAACTCAATATCACTCACATCGAGCCACACATCTCCTCGCTCTCATGACTGTGGCCTCTCATGACTGTGGGGATGCTGCAACAGTCGTAAGTGTGAAAAATGGTCATAACTCACTTTTTTCAGTGCCATTGTAACTTTGAATGGTCACTCCACACAAGCAAAATACCAGCAAAGGAATGGAAAAAAACTCCAGAGACGTTCCTGAGACAGCAAGTCTAGTCCTGCCAAGAATGTAATAAGGGTTAACAGAGAGGCAGTTTCTGTAAGCAACACCAGAATGTTTCTGTCCTGCCTTCCTTACAGAATTAGGCCAGTCATTTCTTCTAACAACCGGTTCTCCGACCTGCTTAGAATGTTAACAACCAGTTCCAGTGAATAGGTGCGAATTGGTAGAATCCCACCCCTGACTTCAACCACAGTTTCAAAGTTATTGAGATTGAGAAACACTGGTTTAGGGATAGAATGGGAACACTATACTTCCTAGAAACACCCATTCCTATTTGTTTTTACCCTTAATTCACCAACTGCCAAAAGAAGATTGGTAGTAGAATTTATAAATGTCACACCTTTCGGGGATTAACAAGGTGAAAATTTATAAGCCATTTTAAATTTGCTGCCTCGTCTGAAGGCTGTAAAAATGAGTATTAATGATTGTAGTGCTGTGGAAGTCCTGCTGCTAGTTTATTTTCAAAACATATCTAACTTCCATATTTAAGAATATGTTCTCTGTTTCTCTGTTAAGTGAATCTTGGTTTAGATTCCATTGTTTTAGAGACAATACTTGAATATTGACATGCTTAGTACAATTATATCAAGATCTTTCTTAACAGTTCCTTCAGGCTACAGAATTCTTATTTTCTTCCCTTGAAACATGACAGGCAATAGGTGACTTCCTAGCAGCTATTGGATGATAGCTTGGTGAAGACATCTCAACAAGGTCCTATAATACATACACTAGAACTTTTCTTGAAGGAGGCAGGTGGAACTAAGAATTAGATAGGGACAGTTGAGGAGGAAAGGTGCTGGTTAGAATAGAATAGAGCTGGAAGTTACCTTGGAAGTCTTCAAGCAGGAGAACCTATACTATTTCAGATAAGTGATTATCTAGTCTCTTCTTAAAAAGTTCCAGTGATGGAGCACCCACAATTTCTGAAGATAAGCTGTTCTGCTGGTTAATTGTCCTCACTGTTAGGAAGTTTCTCCTTAATTCCTGGGTACTTTTCTCTTTGATTAGTTTCCATCCATTGTTACTTGTCCTGCCCTCTGGTACTTTGGTGAATAATTTGATCCCTTCTTCTTTGTGGCAGCCTCTCAAATACTGGACTACTGCTATTATTTCACTTCTAATTCTTCTTTTCTTTAGACTAGCCAAACCCCAATCCTGCAGCTATTCCTCATATGTTTTAGTCTCCAGATCTTTGATCGTCTGAGTTGCTCTTCTCTGAACTTTTTCCAAAGTCTCAACATCTTTTTTGTAGCATGGTGAGCAAAATTGGTTGCAGTATTCTAGGTGTGGTCTTACTAGGGTTTTATAAAGTGGTACTAAAACTTCACTTAACCTTGATTCTATGCCTTTGTTTATACAACCCAGGATTATATTAGCTTTTTTGGGTGCTGCTGCACACTATTGGCTTGTACTGAAGTGGTCATCCACTAGGAGGCAACAAAATGATGGTTGGAGAAAGAAAAGGACAAGAATATCAGAAGGCACTAAACCAGAGGTGGTATTCAGCAGGTTTTGACTAGTTCTGGAGAACCAATAGTGGAAATTTGGGTAGTTTGGAGAACCAGCAAATACCACTTCTGACTGGCCCTGCCCCCATCTATTCTCTGCCTCCCAAATCCCAGCTGATTGGCTGGGTCATCTTTTGTTGCCCTACACAGGAGAATGGAACTGGAAATCAGGTTAGTGAGGTGGGGAGGGAATGGAGATTTTTGCAATATCCTTCCCCTGAAGTGGGGTGGAAATGGAGATTTTACAATATAGCAATACCAATACCAATAGCACTTAGATTTATATACCTCTTTATAGTGCTTTACAGCCCTCTTTAAGTGGTTTACAGAGTCAACATATTCCCTTCAACAATCTGGGTCCTCATTTTATCCACCTCAGAAGGTTGGAAGGCTGAGTCAACCTTGAGCCTGGTGGGATTCGATCTGCCAATTGGAGGCAGCTGGTTGTCAGCAGTAGTTTGCAGTACTGCACTCTAACCACTGTGCCACTGAGGCTTTTGTATCCTTCCCCTGTCACGCCCACCAAGCCATACCCACAGAACCAGCAGCAAAAAAATTTTGAATCCCACCACTGCATTACACTCATACAAGGAGCAAAACTGATTGGAATGAAAGAGGTGTTTTGGTGTGACTTGATTAAGGGCATTCTTACACTCTCCTCTTAAGGAAGCATACTGATCACCTTTGGTCAGCCATTCCCAGATACCAGTGTGCTCGTAGGCTAGGTGCCCTGACAGTATCTGATCTTTCATTCCCTAAATTAGGTCTCAGCTTGTAAATTGCTGGTGATACCTAATTGTCCCCTAGCCATTCAGGCTGATAATATATCTGATCTGCCTCTCCAGACTTTAATTTGGAGCATTCAGAGGAGACCATGCTGGGTCAAAGAAAGGAGGAAATAGAAAATGGCTTTTTGGAATCCCTGAGAAGCCACAACAACAACAACAACAACAAGAAAAAAGGGTTGGCAAAAAGATCATCATTCATCAGAATAGAATTCCCATTTGAGAGCTTAGAAGAATGATAAAGGCTGAGAGAAGAATAGTGTTTGGACCAACAGAAGATGATGAGCAAAGGACCTCAAATGAACAAGTGACCTCGCACCCTGATAGTTGAAGGCAGAGCTGGAAAAAAAAAACTCAAATTACTCTGGAGAAGAACAAAATGTGAAGGCAGAGAAAAGAGATAATAAAAGTAGTAACAATCTAAGAGTTAAAATATAAAAAAGTAAGAGTTAAGAAAGTGTTGAAAAATAAATAATCAAGGAAAAATGAGAACAAGGGGTGAAAATAAGAACATAGGTTTGAATGGGCAAAGATATGAAATACAGAGAAAGTTTAACGATAAGATGGAAATAAAATATAGAAGGGGAAAGTTTAAAAGGGGCAAAAATAATCACTGTATTGATTAGAAAACATCACAAATGTTTAGAATTCTATGGTAAAATACTTTGTATATTTAAAGCCTTACTTTCTGCATGAGATATCATTCTTTGTAAAAGAAGTTACAACAAGCGTACATCATTTCTTGCTAATGTCAGTGGAGGTGAGCACTCTTAGAAGTTCAAAATCAATATTATCTGTAGGCACACATTGCCCATTCTTTCCCTGGGCATGATTCTCTTCAACTTGGATAACTTAATCAACTTATTTGTGTAGACGAGAAAGAGCTAAGTTTCCTCTCCACATATTCTACACAAAACAGAAGATTTGGACATATAATTGGTATGGACTAGCCTGTTTAATTTCGTTCAGTTGGTCTTCAGACAGCACACAATTCAATAACAAAAAGAAGTTAAGAAAAACCTTTCTATAAAAAGATGATGAAAATGTCAAAATGCTAAAAAAAATATATCAAATTATCCAGAAACAGTTAAATGGTTATACCAAAACAAACCAGCTATCCTTACTTTTATTCCATTGCCCTTTCTAATCAAGATGTCTCCCACACTTTGATTATTGCAGTTTTATTCATGTTCTGAGGTTTCTTCAGGCTACTATATCTTATTAGGCTATATTTTAAAAAATTTCCCTCAGGTGGTATTTAAGCAATTTGATCTATTTGCTACTGTAGGCAGTCTTTATAAGGCCAGTTTTTTTAATGATCTGCAATAACAAATTGTAGATATGGTTCCATATTCACATCTCTCATGCAAAAACACATGCATACACTCAAAAAATAAATGTACACACACACGCACATACACAAACACACACACACACACACACACACACGTACACTCACACATACCATGTTCCAGAAGCATTAGATCTATCTGCTGGTATCCTGCAAAGGATAATGTACCAGTATTTCAATATAGCAAAAGGGTCTTACTCTTAGATGACATCTTCTTGATCTTCTTAAGATCAAGCTCAATAGAAAAAAAACTTATTCTGGATAAGCTCTTTTTGGATTTAATAAGTTTAGAGTTGGGTCATTCTTCTTTCTACATATAATATAGGTTTGCACTGCTTCCCTCTATTCATAACATTCAAGAGAACTTTTGCTTGTCCTCCTTGGCGGCCCTGAAGAACTGCCTGCCATTTTACTGGGATGGGGAAGAATAAAAAGTGGAGGACCATGAGGAAAGATGCATCCCTGCTCCTCATCCCAGCTCCTCATCCCAGCATGTCCCCAATGACCACATCCCTCCCTCCAGGGATAAAGGAATGCAACCAGCCCTACTCAGGAATCCGAGTCCCTCCCTCATTCTTCCCTCACCAGCACTGCTATTAAGAGACTTCAAAGTTCAGTCTTGGTTCCAAACCAGACAATGGAGTCTCGCCCATGCAACTTTAGTGCCATCTGATTGGGTATAGCAGCCAGATGGAAAAAAGAGTTGGGATACATACCTGTTATACTTTGACTTTTGCCAGACAACCTACATATTTCTAGGAAATGTAGTCAGAAGACATGATGGTATTGAAACATCCTGAACTTTCATGGGTCCTGAATCATGGATTTTGCATGCAATTTTTAAGTTAGTCCATTTGAAGTACATTGATTCAAAGACTTGCTCTATGATATACCAGTTTGCCTAATTGAAAGCTACAAAGCATTAAAGAGAGACAATAGTTTTAGTAGTATATAGATGCTTAGCCACGAGATTTTTAAGTTTGCAAGAGAGTGAATTTATCTTCTTGAAATAAGTGAAACTGGAAAATTAATGATAGATGATAATCTAAAAGAAAAGCATCCAATGGAAGATTCTTCTATTATTACCACTCTTGACTTGAATATTTGTGGTTTTGAGTTGCCATGGTAATAGTTAAATTGTGTTGCCTATTCATCAGCATTGTATCTGCATATGTCAATTTAAGGATATACAGTAGGTAATATTGATTCTTGCTACTTATTTATTTATTTATTTATTTATTTATTTATTTATTCCATTTATATACCGCCCTTCTCCCGAGGGACTCAGGGCGGTGAACAGCTCATCTAAAAACCCCACAAAGAATACAAAAGTTAAAAAATATTAAATTTCAATCGGCTGCTTGATAAAACCAACAAAACCCCACCCCCCGCCCTTAAAACCCAATTTAGAATTAAATATGGAGACCAAATTAAAACCATTATCTCAGCCCAGGCCAGGCCTGCTCAAAGAGCCAGGTCTTCAACACGCGCCTGAAGGCCCTCAGGTCCGTGCCGGTACGGAGCTCCGGTAGCAGAGTATTCCAGAGGGCGGGGGCACCCACAGAGAAGGCCCTACTCCTTGGCGCCGCCAGACGACACATAGCGGCCGACGGCACCCGGAGCAGACCCTCTCTGTGGGAACGCACCGGCCTGTTGGAGAACGCTGGCAGAATGCGGTCCTGAAGGTAACCTGGTCCCATGCCATGGGTCGCCCTAAAGGTCAAAACTAGAACCTTAAAGCGAACCCGGAGAGCCACCGGTAACCAATGCAGCTCGCGCAGGAGAGGCGTCACATGGGCGCTACGTGACGCCCCCATGATCACCCGCGCGGCTGCATTTTGCACCAGCTGGAGTTTCCGGATGCTCCCCGCAGGGAGCCCCATGTAGAGGGCATTACAATAGTCCAGGCGAGAGGTGACAAGGGCCTGAGTGACCGTGCGCAAGGCGTCCCGATCCAGGAAGGGCCGCAACCGGTAGATCCGACGGATCTGATGAAACGCCCCCCTGGAGACGGCCGCGATGTGATGTTCAAGCGACAGCCGTACATCCAGGAGGACTCCCAGGTTGCGAGCCCTCTCTGTGGGGGGCAGAACTTCCCCCCCGATAGCCAGCGAAGGTGTCAGCTGGCTATATCGGGGCGCCGGAAACCACAGCCACTCGGTCTTGGATGGGTTGAGCCGAAGCCTGTTCCCGCCCATCCAGTCCCGCACGGCCTCCAGGCACCTAGACATAGCCCCCACAGCATCGTTGGGGTGGTCCGGAGTGGAGATGTACAACTGGGTGTCATCTGCATACAGATGACACCTCACTCCGAGACCACGGATGATCTCACCCAGCGGCTTCATGTAAATGTTGAACAAGAGGGGAGAGAGGACCGACCCCTGAGGCACCCCACAAACCAGGGGCCTAGAGGTGGACCTCTCCCCCCCCCGCCAACACGAATTGCGAACGGTCGGAGAGGAAGGAGGAGAACCATCGAAGGACGGTTCCACCAATCCCCAACCCCCCCAACCTTCGCAACAAGATACTATGGTCGAATATGCTACTCATATTCTAATCTTTTAATTTTGGAAAGTAAAAAAAGCTATCACTTTTTTCTCTGCTCTTAAATTTGCATGTAATAAGAGGAAACAATGGGACCTTTTTAGTTGAATTGTGCACACATTTGTACCTTTTTCACATACATAACTTTTCAAGGGAAAAATCCACCAGCTCTGATTTTTTTTTAAGTTGCCTCCACAACTCACACATTATAGAGGGAATTCTGTTCTTCTCATAGAATCTGATATTTCATCAGTCATGATTAACATTTTTGTACTGTTTGCTTTTGTTTATAGCTATGGCCCTGTAACTCATGGTGAAAGTATACCAAAAGATTAAAGACTAGAAGACTTTCCAGAATTCAGAGGATGAAGGGTTATTATTCTTTGTTTCTGGTTTCTAAATGTAACCCAATATCAAGTACACTTGGTACTTATAATGCATTCAGCCTATAACCCTCTTTTTAAGTCTATAAATTAAAAATAATTCGCTATGGGAAAAGAAAAATCAAAATAAATGAAATGAATCAATTCAAAAATGTTTCCTAAAATATTGGTTGCAATCAACCCCAGGGATATTTATTTATTTATCAAATTTATATAGCCATTCATTTTACAAAAAGTGGCTATCAACAGTGTACAACAATTAATTAAAACAAATATATATAAGAGTCATTATTAAAATATAAATTAGTCATTATTAAAATTTTAAAATACTACAAGGCACAAGAGTGAATAAATATTTACCATAATGATGGAACCATTTAAGAATGTCACTATATGGTCTGGATGAAGGAATTGGTGACCTTAAAGAATAAAAGGTTATGGGACATGGAAAGCCCTGAACTGAGGTTTGGATGGCATATATATCTGTGATATGATAAAGCTAAAATAAATGCAGATTTCAAGAATCACGTTGCGAGGTGTGTCATTTGTAGTGTTTGGAATAAATACAAAGAATTAAGGTTTTTTTCTCTAAAATATATTTTTGGGTGTTAACCCAAGAAGCCTTTTCTAGGAAAGAGATGACAATGAATTCCTAATTGATGGATTTACATGAAATAATATCCTTTGTTCAACATGAACCCATTCTTGGAGCTAGAAGATTGCACATGCCATTGCTTAACCTATTTACAATTGAAATAAAGGTTCACTTTGTATTAAAATATAGAGTTTTGAAGCTGCTAAAAATGAATTTGACATGATACTCTGTACCAGTGATGAATGTCTTGTGGCTAAGGCTGATAAAATGTTGTTACAGTTAAATCTAAAAAGTGGATATGTTAAACATTGTATGAGTCAGTGGGCAAGAAATTTTGGTTATAATATAATGTTAGAGCAATGAGAAAATATGTGGACTAAAGGATTGAAATTCACATCGAATTACACTTTTAAAGAGAACTTCTATAAAATGATGTACCAGTAGTATTTTACACCAGATAAACTGTCAAAGGTGTAAAAATTACTAATGTAAAAGGATGATTTTTTATTATATGTAGTGGACATGTGACAAGGCAAAGAAATATCCATCACTTAATGCAGAAAAATTTAAAAACAGACTTAACAGTAGACACGCTTATTTTAGGTTATTAAAGAATTGAAAAAGAAATTGAACTTTGTAACAACATTTGATAACTACATGTTGATAACTGCAAGAATTCTATACACCCAGAAATTAAAAGAAGCATTAGCTCCTACATTGGAGGAATGGATTGAAAAGATGATGGAACTGGAAGAGGTGGCATAGCTGACTGTATTAAGAGTGTAAATAGTTTTGTGGTTTTGGGGAAACTGCTTTTGGACTTTTTGTGTGAAAGAGAAAAAAATGAGATTTTGATTTTGGGTTTTGACAATTAAGTAGATTATTGTAAAAATGGTTGGTGGTTATCATTTGGCATAACTAAAAAGTTGAATTGATTCTTGCTAGGTTTTTTTAAAGAAAAAAATCTGCCTTGTTTCAAATAATGGGGAGTAGTCAAGAACATTTGTGATATTTTGAATTTTGAAAGAATACTGATTATATACTTAAATTGAACAAGATGAAAAGTATATAACTGAAAAGAAAAATAATATAGTCATTAATCTCTAATACTTATAGACAAATTCCTCCAAGTATTGTACTGTTCCTTGCAAAAAAAAAATAAAAGCTTTGCCAAACAAGTTGGAGTGATTTCTTGAGTTATTTATTTAATCATCACATTTCCCCATCTCCCAGCTCACCTAAATGCTTCAGGCAGTTTACAATAAAAATATACCATAATATGAAAACATAAATAAGAACAGTTAAAAGAGAATTTAAGTGGTTAAGAGTAAAAGTAACAAAAGTTAAAGAGTTAAAAAGATTTTTTTAAAGTGGAGAGAACATTCTCATAATACTAAACATTATGATGATTATCACTCAACACTCATGCCGCACTCTTTCTAAAGGCCTGCAATTCCTGAAATTTGTAACTCCATTCTGAGGGTCCAGCTAGAATCAGTTCCTATATGTAACAAATTGGTTAGACAAGATTCTGCAAGTTCTTTAATTGCCAACATCTCGCTCTAATTTCAAGGAGACTTATTTTTAACCTTACAATCCAGATTCCTTCAAGTGGAAAGAGGACCTGAAGAAGGCCATTTTAAATGCAGATTCTGTGATGTTTTTGCAGTCCTTAATGTTCTTTGCAAAAGCTGTACATGCATAAAGGACTTTATTATACCTGTCACATAATAGACATTGCATTTATGAAATGCAGAGCTATTTAAGTGCATTCTCGCTGTGTCATTACAATTCCCCACTGGAATCACATTGAATCACATATTCAACAGAGAAACCCATTATTTCTTTCAGTCATTTCATGCTCACTTCTTTGCTTTTTCATATTAAATTAGGCTTGTGCTTTTTTTTTTCAGTTTGTGTGACCTCTAATTTGCTGCTATTAGAAATCTCATGGATGCTTGCTCATTAGACCTCTTCAAACTTATCCCAGCTATCCCCCTCTAGATTTTTAGAGTACAGTGGTTAACAATGTGCTTCAGGAGGGTAAGCTAGGGCCTTTAACCTTCAAGTAAGCTTCTTAAAGAAGTCTTATGCTATTATTTCTAGAGCTACTATTAAGTTATCTTCTGGACTGAAAGTACACAATAGACCTTTTCCTGAAGCTAAGCTAATAAAATGGCAGACAACGAGAAATCCCTAGATATCTACTGTAAGTTCTAAAGAAGAGAGGTGCACTATAAATGTAGAAGAGTGTAAAAGAATCCAGGACATATCATGCTGTATGCCCTGGATTCAATTGCATTACAGAGAACACTAGAGCAAAGCCAGTCTGAACAAAAAAGGAATATTATAAAAAAGGAGTTATAGTCACCCAGCTATGTGCTACTAAAAAGCTTATTCCTGCAGCAGTTAATTGGGTGAAATGCTGCACCACAGGGTAAAACTTTTTCAACAAAAATACCTTAAGGGGTACTTCAACTGACAGAATGTTTCCAAAATACAGGACCCATAACTCCTCCGGAATTGAAATTTGACAAGATTTAGAAAAAACATTTTATAACATAAATATTATTGTAAACCAGTTTCTGACATAATACAAAATGTCATAAAACATTCCCCATGCTGATGTTAGCTATGTTCAACATAGTCTGTTTTCAAGGCTCTGGCATTGTTGAAGGCTTTAAGGAATTTGGTAAAGGAATATCTCTGAAAGGATGACCCAAGGGGTCATAGTTGTCTAGTGTTTGTGTGAAAATGCATAAAATCCTGATTTAAATCAATATAATTTGGCTTACTGAAAGGTGTGAGCTTATCCATAATGGCTTGCTTTCTGGCTTCATTATGAATCACTATTGGCTTGTTGTTGTTGTTTTTTAAAAAAAGTTAAAGGAAATCGCGGATCTTTCAACAAATCCTGAACAGGATGATTCATGATTCCATTTCTGATATTGACTTGTTTGTGTCTGACTGATGTTTGTAGGTTGTCCAGTTTCTATGCTGTTTCTACAATATGGGTTCTTAATTCTTTTAATATTTTGTTTCCATCTCTGTGTTGCTTTAATTTGCACTCTTTCATTGTTGTATATACACCCATGAATTGCTTCAGAGATTGAATAGCTTTTAAATCGATTAAATAAATGATGTGAAAAGCAAAGCATGGATGAGCACGTTGTGTGCTCAACCCAGCAAATTATCATCAGGATTGTAATTTTCCTCTGAAGATATCTCAGAGATGACAGAAATGGCTTCAAAGCTGAGGAGAGGGAGCAGTGAAGGCCAGGCAATCTCACCATTAAATATTATGTCTTCCTTCTTTTTGTTCAACACAGAGCCTATAGAGCCTATAGAGGCCATCACAGTAAGAATTTCAGATAACTCCCTGTTCCTTAGATATCTAAATAAGCAAAGTAAGAAACCTTCTCTCATGGATCTCATGGAAGTTTTAACATCATGCGCAATATTTTTTTTATAAATTATATTATGTCATCCTAGAGCTGGCCAGTAATCATTAATAAGACTGGGTGACTCAGTCCTGATTTAATTTCATTTGGGAATTCAACATTGAAAAAGGGCACAGTTAAGATTCAAGATCTGGAAGCAAGCCAATTCAATCTGAAATACTTTAGGATCTGAGGTTTTTTTTAAAAAAAAAAAACTTGAATTATCTCTGCTGCATCTCCTTTCCAAAGATAATGTTAATGAGAAAAGTACTTAAATCTCTCTAACAAAAGGTTTAGACCAGGGGTGTCAAACTCACAATGTCATGGCGCATCATTCAACGTATCGGAACTTCCCCCCCTTTGCTAAGGCAGGTGTGAGCATGGCCAGTGTATGACACATCTGGTCCATGGGCTGGGAGTTTGACAGCCCCGGTTTAGACTGTCAGAATCAAAGTAGCATTTATCCAATGCTGACTTAATTTAAAAAAAAAAAGTTTTAAAAAATAAACTTTTTTTTTGTTCAAATTTCTAAAATGATCAACTTTGGCATGATCCTAAAGACTGATGAGGTGGGGTGTTCAGTTCCTTCTGATCATTGAATTTCTAGATATGTACCTGATTGGCAAGCTGGCCCTATCTAGTAAAGGCCTTCTTTGGCTTTCATGTGATATAGAAACACAATATATACTAGTTTGGGTATGCTTGAACTCATACTGGGGAGTTAAATTAGACTCTCAGCTGTGTTGGTAGTACCAACACTGTAGTGTAATATTTCATTAGCACAAGAAAGTGCAAGGTTAAGTGAAAGGATAGCAATATTATACTTGCTACCGTAAAGATCTCTGATGGACATAAAGATAAATACAGTAATAAATTGGTTGACTACTCATGTCAGTATCAAAGAGCCTGCACACAATTCATTCCTCATTCAGTATTCTCCATAAGTATAAATGAAGTTACAGTTTTGTACATAGCCTGAAACAGCCCCAGAAACAGCAGAAAAATCACTAAATCCGTCAAAAGTTTTTTTTTTAAAACTTTGAAGCCACCTAATTCAGTTTGCTACTTTGAAGCTGGTCCCTGTTGCAGTTTAAGAATCTGTTTCAATGAGTCTGATAATATCTTTGTTATTAAAGGGCATATGCTTTTTGCAACCTACAATATATGTGTGTGTGTGTGTGTGTGTGTGTGTGTGTGTGTGTGTATCTTTGGTTCTTCAGGTTTTCTCCCGCGTAGAGTTGGAAATATCTAGGCGACGTTTTGATGAAGTCTCATTCATCATCTTCAGGCTTGTGTGTTCAGCCTTGTGCTTCTCAGAGTGAAGCACAAGGCCGAACACTCTATTCACTCTGAGAAGCACAAGGCTGAACACACAAGCCTGAAGATGATGAATGAGACTTCATCGAAACGTCGCCTAGATATTTCCAACTCTACGCGGGAGAAAACCCGAAGAACCAAAGATCCACATACAAATACCCGCGAAAATCTCCGAAAGCAAATATATATATATATATATATATATATATATATATATATATATATATATATACTTTGTATTACAACACCCTGTTAAGCCCCAATTAAGGGAGAAAGCATACTGCTTTCTTTTCTGTCTTTCGGCTCATCACCAGAGACCATACCGACAGAAAGCTATTTGTTTCGTTGCCTTTTGTTTACATGTGTGTAAGGTTTTTTAAGCTGATAATTTTAAATAATAAATAAGGGAGACTAGTATAGATCTATTTCGAGCTAGTTAGCTCTCTTCAGCTAGCCATACCCTTACTGGGATTCGAACCAGGGAAGTATTACATGTGAGGCAGTTGTAATTGCCTCTACACCACTGGCTCTCTCCTTATCAGCTCAGGCAGGGGAATAAGTATATACTTTGTATTACAACACCCTGTTAAGCCCCAATTAAGGGAGAAAGCATACTGCTTTCTTTTCTGTCTTTCGGCTCATCACCAGAGACCATACCGACAGAAAGCTATTTGTTTCGTTGCCTTTTGTTTACATGTGTGTAAGGTTTTTTAAGCTGATAATTTTAAATAATAAATAAGGGAGACTAGTATAGATCTATTTCGAGCTAGTTAGCTCTCTTCAGCTAGCCATACCCTTACTGGGATTCGAACCAGGGAAGTATTACATGTGAGACAGAAAAGAAAGCAGTATGCTTTCTCCCTTAATTGGGGCTTAACAGGGTGTTGTAATACAAAGTATATACTTATTCCCCTGCCTGAGCTGATAAGGAGAGAGCCAGTGGTGTAGAGGCAATTACAACTGCCTCACATGTAATACTTCCCTGGTTCGAATCCCAGTAAGGGTATGGCTAGCTGAAGAGAGCTAACTAGCTCGAAATAGATCTATACTAGTCTCCCTTATTTATTATTTAAAATTATCAGCTTAAAAAACCTTACACACATGTAAACAAAAGGCAACGAAACAAATAGCTTTCTGTCGGTATGGTCTCTGGTGATGAGCCGAAAGACAGAAAAGAAAGCAGTATGCTTTCTCCCTTAATTGGGGCTTAACAGGGTGTTGTAATACAAAGTATATACTTATTCCCCTGCCTGAGCTGATAAGGAGAGAGCCAGTGGTGTAGAGGCAATTACAACTGCCTCACATGTAATACTTCCCTGGTTCGAATCCCAGTAAGGGTATGGCTAGCTGAAGAGAGCTAACTAGCTCGAAATAGATCTATACTAGTCTCCCTTATTTATTATTTAAAATTATCAGCTTAAAAAACCTTACACACACACATATATATATATATATATATATATATATATATATATATATATATATATATTAGAGCTCACAAAAAAAAACCTTATACATTTTAATAAAAAGTGTTAGTCAGAAAAAATGATAATAGAGTCCTTCTAGTTTTATTTTTTATTTTTTGTCACCATAGAGTAATACAGCTGCCCTACAATGTTTCAGTGAAGTGGATTTTTTTGAAGATTTATTGAATTGGGTACCTCTTCAAAAACATTTATAATCATAGCCATTAATATTCATAAGTTAAAGACTGTTAAGAAATGGATGCAGGAGGAAAACTATAGAAGTTGGCCATGTAATATTGAAGTTCCTGATTTGAAACAAAGCTTAAGGATATTCTTGGACCTGATCAAGTAGAAAGTATATTTTAAGAAACTCATCAATGGTAAATAAGGTTCCAATATAGGAGAATGTTTATAGATCAGGGTTGAAATGAGGGGTCCTTGGTGCTATCTGAGCTTGTTTGCTTTCTTCCGGATGTTTTAATACGCAAAGTAGGTAACATCATTAGTGCACTGATGATGTTACCTAGTTTGGATAATGAAATGTCTGCAAGAAAACAACCAAGATTAGAGTTCACCAAGGAACCTTATAAATAAGGTTCCATGTGAGAGTAGCTGAATGGAAGAGAAGCTGAGTGGGAATTTCTTTTAAAAAAGAAAATGAAGTGCACAATCAAAAAACAATTCTATTAAGATAAAGAAATGCAGGATAACAGAAGAATCATGTGATAGTTTAGGAGGGAGGACAATCAGGAAAAAAGTAGGGACGTGGAAGTGAAATGCATACAAGATAAAAATAATAGATATAGATAACCATAAATGTAGAAACTATAACAGAAAAGGTGGAGCTCCAAATGAAATGAGTGATATGATATAATGATGTGATTTGTGATATATGATAATAAAATTTAATAATAGCAGGTAAATCAGAAATCCACCACAAGACAACACAGGACCACAGTAAGCCAACTGAAAAGAGCAGGATACATGCTTGAGGCTGAATTAGCTTAAATGTTGAACTGCATCCAAGCTGGACAAGAAGAACTACATCCTTGACTACTGAAGAATTTGCTGATGATCTGCTCAAATTTTATCTTTGGAAATCTTAGGAATCTGTGAAAAGCTAGATGGTCAATCACAAAGAAGATAAATATTACCCATAATTTCAAAAAATAAGACAGAAGGATCCAGTTAATTTCCAATGAATGAATCCAATATCAATAATTAGAGAGATTCTAGTGGAGATTGTACAGGAATCAATGAAAATTTACAGATAATGGGATATAATAATTCCATTTCACTCTCCTGTGACAAGTCACCATGGAGTACCTTGAAACCTAAGTTTTTTGTCCCTCTTGTTTAATGTCTATGAAAGTGTTGGGTAAGTCATTCATTGGTTTGGAAAGATTCAGTGGCTTGATGGGTTTTTGGAGATTTTCCACATTTGGTCCTCAATGAAGTTGTGCTTCCACCTTCTATGTGCAATTTGGAAGTCTTGTTGGAATCATAGCCCCTGCTTGAAATCAAGTAGAAGCTGTAACCTATGGAAGGTCATTTAAATTCACATGACCAGGAAGACAATTCATCTTATATGGCAAATATACACATACTTGTGAGTACCAAGGCCTCACATTTAGTTTATTTCAATGTGATCCACATAGAGTTGCCCTTGAATACCGCTTGGAAGCTGCAGCTGTCAAGAATATAATGTCAGAAAGTTATGGGCATGCCACAGTATCTGCATGTAACACCATTGGTCAGTGAGCTGTACCAGTTTGCTAGTTAGCTTCTAGTCACAATGCTATAAGGTGCTATAAAGCTCTTTGTAGCACATGCCTTTGTTATTTGAGAGTTCATTTATCTTGCATAACATTTCCACACATTATTTAAGCTGCACTTGTCTCATGCTCATTATGCTTAATCCCATACAGTAGTCTATTTTCCCTCCTTTATGTCATCTTTATACATCCATTGAGGGATGTAATTGGCAGGGGCAACAACAGGACTGGCTGGCTCGAAGGACGCCGGTGATCTCGGTGGTGGTCCCTGATCTGACGACGGCGAGGGCTAGAAGAACATACTCCTCGGCGGAATTGCGGGCCCTCGGGAGGGTCCCCCACTCCCTGGAGTGGCCCTCTGGTCTATCGATGGCCTACCTCAAGGACGGTTCCTGGGATCCGGAGAGGTGGCATGGCCATCAAAAAAGGATTTTTAGAGGGGGTTTTAAACTTTTTAGATTTTTATTCGGGGTTTTATCGAGATTAGGGAGGGCGATGAAGAGAGGGTTGGGGGATGGAAATTTATTGGGGTTAGGGAGGGTACCCGGTCCGGGTTTGGGGGATAGCCCGGGGGGATTTGGAGTCAGCCAGGCTGGAGTGCACGTCTGGGGGAACCCAGAGGGTCATGAGTCGTGGGGGCAAACACAGGGGGTGGGTTTCATTGGCACCATAAGTGGGAGGGGCAGATATGACGGGGGTAGAGGGCCATATCAAGTTAGGGGATCGCGTGCCCGCTGTCTCCAAGCGGTGGCGCGCTCCGACCCTCCCGACCCGTCTGGCAGGCCTGGTTGTGCAGAGTCTCAGGCCCTGAGTACCCGGCTGATGTTATGTAATGCCAGGTCTGTCATTAACAAGGCCCCCCTGATTTGCGATCTCATTCAGGAGGAGGGTGCGGACCTGGCAGGGGTCACCGAAACCTGGTTGGGCCCAGAGGGCGGTGTCCCTCTGGTAGAGATTTGCCCACCAGGTTTCCAAGCATTCCATCGACCGAGATCTCAGGGAAGGGGTGGTGGGGTGGCGGTGATTATTAGAGAAGTCCTTTGTCCTAGGGAGGCCACTGTTCCTCAGACGGCTGGTTGTGAGTCTCTCTTTGTGAAGTGGGGTCGGGGGGTTCAGATGGGCCTGTTGATAACGTACCTGGCTCCCTGCCACGTGTCATCGGCCCTGCCCAGGCTCCTCGAGGTGATAGCCGGGCAGGCGGTTGAAACCCCCAGGCTTTTAGTCATGGGTGATTTCAACCTGCCTTCGCTCGGGGAAACCTCTGGGGTGGCCCGGGAGTTCCTGGCTTCCATGATGGCCATGGATCTGACCCAATTAGTTTCTGACCCCACTCACACGGGGGGACACACACTGGACCTGATTTTCGCCTCTGGTCAGTGGTTGAATGATCGCGTTGGAGATCTAGTCATAAAACCCTTGTCATGGTCCGATCATTCTCTTCTTAGACTGGACTTCGGTGCCGCCACCCCCCATCGCAGGGAGGCGGAGCCGAGGAGATGGTTCCGCCCCAGGCGCCTGATGGATCCGGAACGGTTCCAGATGGAGCTTGGGCCATTTCCTGAAACTCTGGCTCATAACTCGGCCACAGACTTGGTGGCCACCTGGGATAGGCTGGCCGCGGAGGCTCTGGACCGAGTTGTGCCTTTGCGACCTCTGACTCGGCATAGATCCCACCTGGCTCCGTGGTTTACGGGGGAGCTGAGGGGGATGAAATGCCGGAAAAAACGTCTGGAGGGTATCTGGAGGGCCAGTCGTGCTGAGTCTGATCGGACACAGGTGAGGTCCTATATTAGGACCTACCTAGTGGCGATAAGGGCGGCGAGGCGTTCACACTTCTCCGCCCTTATTGCGTCTGCAGAAAATCGGCCTGCTGCCCTGTTTAGAGTGACCCGCTCCCTGCTTGAGCCGAGAGCGCGGGAGGACCTCTTGCAGGGTAAAGCAGAAGAGTTTTCCCGATTTCTGCATGATAAAATCGCCCAGATTCGGGATGGGCTGGACTCCAGTTGGGTGGTCCCGGGGGAGGTGTCCGGGGCAGGTCTTGAGACGGTTATCTGGGAAGAGTTCGATCCTGTGACCGCCGAGGGTGTGGACAGACTTCTGGGGAGGCTGAATGCCACCACATGTTTATTGGACCCGTGCCCTTCCTGGTTGGTTTCTACCTCCAGAGAGGTGACACGAGGCTGGCTCCAGGGGATTGTCAACGCTTCGTTGACGGAGGGGGCGCTTCCGACCGCCCTGAAAATGGCGGTGGTGCGGCCCCTCCTCAAGAAGCCTTCCCTGGACCCGGCTCTTTTGAATAACTATCGTCCTGTCTCCAACCTTCCCTTTGTGGCGAAGGTTGTTGAGAGTGTGGTGGCGCGTCAGCTCCCTCAGTATCTGGAGGAAGCATCCTATTTAGATCCATTCCAATCGGGCTTCAGGCCCGGGCACAGTACTGAAACAGCATTGGTCGCGTTGGTAGATGATCTCTGGAGGGCCCGTGACAGAGGTTATTCCTCTGTCCTGGTCCTCTTAGATCTGTCGGCGGCTTTTGATACTATCGACCATAGTATCCTATTGCGGCGGTTGGAGGGGTTGGGAATTGGGGGCACCGTCTTGCGGTGGTTCTCGTCCTTCCTCTCGGACCGCTCGCAATTGGTGTTGACGGGGGGGGGAGAGGTCCACCCCTAGGCCCCTCATGTTGGGGTACCTCAGGGGTCGGTCCTCTCCCCTCTTCTGTTCAACATCTATGTGAAGCCGCTGGGAGAGATCATCCGTGGTTTTGGGGTGAAATGCCATCTGTATGCTGATGACACTCAGCTTTACATCTCCACCCCAAGCCACCCCAACGATGCTGTGGAGGTTATGGCCCGTTGCCTGGAGGCTGTGCGGAACTGGATGGGCGAGAACAGGCTTCGACTCAACCCTTCCAAGACCGAGTGGCTGTGGTTTCCGGCGGCCCGATATAGTCAGCTGACTCCATCGCTGGCTATTGGGGATGAGATCTTGACCCCCACAGAAGGGGCACGCAATCTTGGTGTCCTCCTGGATGTACGGCTGTCTTTGGAAGAGCATATTACGGCCGTCTCCAGGGGGGCTTTTTATCAGGTTCGCCTGATACGCCAGATGCGGCCCTTTCTTGATCGGGACGCCTTACGCACAGTCACTCATGCCCTGGTCACCTCCCGTCTGGACTACTGTAATGCCCTCTACATGGGGCTCCCTGCGGGGAGCACTCGGAGGCTTCAACTGGTACAGAATGCAGCCGCGCGGGTGGTTATGGGGGCGTCGAGATACTCCCACGTGACGCCCCTCCTGCGCGAGCTGCATTGGTTGCCAGTGGCCTTCCGGGTTCGCTTTAAAGTACTGGTTTTGGTCTTTAAAGCGCTCCATGGCATCGGACCAGGATACTTACAAGACCGCATTCTGCCAGTAGTCTCCCACCGACCGGTGCGCTCCCACAGAGAGGGTCTCCTCCGGGTCCCGACGCCTTCTATGTGTCGGCTGGTGACCCCGAGGAATAGGGCCTTCTCTGTGGGGGCACCCGCCCTTTGGAATGGGATGCCCCCTGAATTACGAACGACCAGTGACCTGAGGGCCTTCAGACGTGACCTGAAGACCTGGCTCTTCGAGCAGGCCGGCCTGAACTGACTCAAATGGGATTTTAAATGGGGTTTTTAGATTAGTTGGGATGGGTGCACAAAGTTTTAATTTATTTTAATTGGGGTTTTTAGATTTTTATAGGGACAGCCTAGGGTTTAATTCTTTTTTAACTATTTATATTTGTATACATGTATTTTAGTTGGCTGTTCACCGCCCTGAGTCCTTCGGGAGAAGGGCGGTATATAAAACCTAAAATAAATAAATAAATAAATAAAATAAATCTTATCTTTCTCTTTCAGTAAAAAGAATTACCAAATCTCTTTCCTTCCTATGGGAATGACTTCCTGGAGATATGAACTTATTTATACATATGTATGTCTTACATACATAGACACATATATACTTTAAACATACAAAAATAAGTTAGATTTGCACATACAACCTTAAACTATCAAAATGCATGTAAGTATAAGCAGCCTAAAGTTCAAGATGGTTTTTGAAGGGATTTTGTTATTATTTGCAACCCTGTGCTAGAGTAATAAGAAAATTAATGATTTCAGACTCCTTTGAGTTACAATGTAATACTCAGTGGAAATTCTCACTTGTGCTCTTGTTTTAAATTTGATTCTTGAACCTTGAACACAAATTATTCTAAAGCAATCTTTGGTCATTATGGGTATTACTTTGGTGAGATGTAAGTGTAAATTATTTTTACATGGCAATGATATTTTAGCAATTTTGGATAAGTACTCTACTTCTCTGCATCTTTTTAAGGATTTCAGAAGTACTATAAGATTAACTGGGTGAAATCTTTATTTTCCTTAGTTTCCAATATATTAATACATTTATATAAAGAGGTGGGATATTGATTTTTAATTGATTATTTTAAATATATTACTTGGGACTTTATATTCCTCAATATTTCTAAATATGTGGAAATAAATATAACAAATATTTTAAAGAAGATTGAACTAGGTATCAATGGATGGAAAATTAATGTCATGAAAATGAATGCTGTCTCTTGCTTCATTTATTTCTTTAGAAATAAAGGAGAACATCAGGGATCACTGTGAAGTCCTAAACCTCATTAATAGAAACCAGAGGAACTGTGGAGTGAACTTAAAGAAATTATTAAGCATGAATATGAAAAGAAACTGCCAAAAATGAAGAAAGAGATGAAAGCAAACTCTGTGTATGTGTGTGTGTGTGTGTGTGTGTGTGTGTGTGTGTGTGTGCTAGAACTTTTAGCATGTTCCAAGACTGCACTATTTGGAACTTTGTCATGCCAGGTGATGCCAAGAATACGTCAGAGACAGCGCATATGAAAGGTGTTCAACTTTCTCTCCTGCCATGCATAAAGAATCACTGCAGTACAAGGATCAAGACACAGGCTCTATAGACCTGAATCTTTGTAGGTTCCGTCAGCTTCTTATTAAGCCATACTTTCTTTGTAAGTCTGGACAATGTGGTGGCCACTTTACCAATATGTTTATTCAGCTCAGTGTCTAAAGAGAGAATGTTGGAGATAGTTGAGCCAAGGTACACAAAGTGATGGAATATTCACCTAAATATGGCAAGCAACAAAAGAAGAATCGTAAGTCACAAATCTAACCATGCTGTGAAATTAAACCCACAAACATAGCTCCATCGAAAGTTAAAGAATATATATTTTTAGAGTGGACACTACTGCATTATATCAAACATGAATTGGAAACTTTGTTAATTTCCCATCAATAGTTTCATATTCTTAATTAAAATGGTATTAAATTATATACAATTCATCTTCCATTTAACAGTGGATTGTCTGGATACAATATCTTGTGCAGTAAGAATTAAAGTTTACATCCATGTTCATTACTTTAGTATTAATTCTCTATTCTTATCTTGTTAATATACATAATATCTCTATTACTATAACTCTATTACTATAAATAAAAAATATTTTTAAAAAGGTATCAAAATATTGAAAATTGAAGTTGATTCACCAAGGTTTTGTTTGGAATATAAAATTGAAGTTGATTCACCAAGGTTTTGTTTGGAATATACTGGGTTCCACAAATAATCTATTTGAAAGGATGGACATTAGAATTTCACTGTTAGAGATGTAAATTCCTTGAGAATTAATTCATCCTGTGAATTTTGGACACTTCTCTGATACACTATTTTAATGTATATTAATAAATTCATGAGGAAATCTTTAAATGTTAAATTTGTTAATATGATGTTGAATTATATATCAAACCTCTGGAACCTGACTATCTATGAGGAATTATGGTTATACAATGCACTGAGTTGGCTAAAGAATCAATGAAAAATGGCATTATTCCAGTTGTAAAAGTTTGGCTTTTGGAAATGTATAACCTATCTGTCCTGGGAAAAAATAATATTTTATATTTATCAAAGGTTGAAGAAATCTGTTCTTTCTCTTGACACAGATTTTATTGCATTTTACAATAATATTTTATCTAGTTATCATGTAGTATTATATGGTATAGTTTGTAAACCAATAATTATCTGTATTTAATATAAAAGATGAAATTCTTTTTTAATTTTGTTACTGTTGTTTATCTTATACTTTGCTTATATTGTGTACTGTTGTAAAAAAATAAAGAATAAACAAATACAAAGAGTCACTTGATAACACAAATTTAATAAATAAAATCATAGCTTAAAAAGAGGATACACTGTAATGTGTTATATATTTTCCTTTATCAGCAATGATGAAATATCTTAATATTTGCTTAGTGAAACAAAAATTAAAATTGGAAAAGTTGATAGAAATTCCTTTTAAAATAACATCTTTTCTTTAGCTTGTGTTTTCTTCCAGGCTTTCTCTTTAAAAAAAAACAAAGTTCAGAGGATTACCATTTACTTATTTTTTCAATCATCTGTTTAGAAGTTAAAGAGATATATAACATATTAGGGTACATGGTAAGCATTGGCAGAACTGAAAGGGTATTCCTTCCTTTGCCAAGGAGACAGAGCATTGCTGCAACCAACTTAAGCAACTTAATCCAAATGAACATGAGCACTTGAAGCAACGTAACATGGGAAAATATATTTTGGAAATACAACAGAAAAATATATTCTGAACTTACTTTGAAGGTAAGCAGTGGATATATATAGGGTGACATCCATTTCTAACAAGCAACAGAGTAGTACAATTAAGCCCTAAACTTCTAAAGAGAGATGAAAGAATCAAGAATATTTAGCCTTGAGAAAAGAAGGATAAAGAAAGATATGATAGAATTCTTCATATACCTAGAAGCTTGCCATATAAAAGAAAGACATGTTGTCTGTTCATTCCAGGATTCAGGACATGGAACAATGGATTTAAGTTACAGGAAGCCAGTACCTGATGTTTTCTAACAATAAGAACAGTTTGACAGTGAAACCAATTACTCAAAAAAGTGGTAGGCTCCCGCTCTCCTGTGCTGGAGAAAAAGATAGATAGCTTTCTTTTAGGATTGTTTTAATTTGGATATTGGGGCTGCTTGAGGGGAGTGGAGTAGGAGTGGAACGGAACGGAACAGAACGGAACAGAACAGAACAGAACAGAACAGAACAGAACAGAACAGAACAGAACAGAATACTTTATTTGGGCAACTGTGATTAGACACACAAGGAATTGAGTGCATAACAGAGGTGATATTCAGCAGGTTCTGACCAGTTCTGGAGAATCGGTAGCGGAAATTTTGAGTAATTCGGAGAACTGGCAAATATCACCTCTGACTGGAGATTTTACAATATCCTTCCCCCGCCACACCCATCAAGCCATGCCCACACAACCGATAGTAAAAAAATTTGAATCCCACCACTGATGCATAAGCTCTCAGTTTACATTCAAAACAACAAAGGAATAAAATCATAATAGTGACATCAGTAAGAGAAGGTAGTAGAAAAGATGAGAAGACTAATAGAAATACAGCCATACTACAGGGTAAATATACATAGACATAAGACAATACTATGGGAATTAGGTGTTCAGAGTGATGGCATGTGGGAAAAATCTGTTTTTGTGTCGGTTGTTTTGGCATGCAATACCCAGTAGCAACGTCCCAAGGGGAGAAGTTGAAACAGTTTACAATATGTGAGGAGTCTGTAGGTATTTTCTTAGCCCACTTTCTTTGCAGTATATAGGTCCTCAATGGAAGGCAGGCTGGTTACAATTGTTTTTTTTTTCTTCCTGCAGAGCATTGAACAGCTTAAATGGCCTCTATTATTCTATAAATTATGATTTATATATACACATACTTTATTTTTAGAGGACTATATTAAACAAATATAAATGATTATATTATTTTTAGAGAAGCAGAGTAAATGACCTACAAATATTATATGGCACATCTTCGGATTGTTCAACATTATCTGATTCCAAAGTAACATGATGTCATGCATTAATTCATTTCCTTGGGAATAAATTAAATGAGAATATTAAGCTGAATCCATATAGAGTGTTTAAAAGCTCTATTCATTTTAGTCCTGCCAAATACCAGAGCAATTCAAATTTAGTCTACATCAACGATAAATTTTTCTTTCAGTCTCTGTTCCCTTTCATTTCAGTTCTCCTTGACCAACTGTCCTATTCTGTTCTCGGTAGTAAGAATGACATTATGTGTGTTGAAGTGACTCCATTATGTTCTCCTATAAAAAAATCTTATAGTAATATCAAAAATGCATACCAGCTTCCATTTCAGATTATCTTTCAACTGTCATGATGTTCAAGTCAAACTAATTCTCTCTGTTAAGTACCAGGCATAAAAGATAAAAATGCAGCGTACATAATTTAATTTTATTAAAGCATGACACTATATTAACCATCTTTTTTTTCTTTTAAGAGATTGACTGGTAGAAAAGTATCTGCACTGAGACTTTGGTCCTTCGTACAGCAATCTATGGAATTTATTTATTTGACAGAAATATCTTATGCCAGGAAGCTATGAACCATGGCTGCAAGTCAGGTCTTCACATCTATAAAAGTCAACTCCCCGGATCCTGTTTTTTGATCTGACTAACCTATGATGTAGAGTGCCTTTCTTATCTGTTATTTACACAACCACAATCTGAGGTGGTTTCGGCTGAGAAATAGTAACTTTTCTTTTTGAAAACCACCTATTGAGGTTTTTTTACTGAACTGAATCGAACCTTAACTTTCTACTAACAGGAAAACTTTGTATGGTGCAATATACTGCTAAACTTATATTAAACATTTTAAGGCATCTTTTTTCCAATTGATATTTTTTTCTGATAGATTTGGATTATAATACCAAAATGCCCAGCTAGCAGAAAGCAAACTATGAAAAAAAATCGCTAAAATCATTTTTATATTGTCTTATTTTCTATTTTAAAGGAGGAAGCAAGGAAGTTCACTTTTAGAGCATTTCTGAAAGTGTTCAGGAAAATAAAAGTGGGACCATCCAATGTAATATTTTAGATTATTCAGATGAAGGGCTGTTTTAAACCCTAATAAATGATGCAGAAACTAAAGCTGAATGAGGCAAGAAAGAACATATTTATTTATTCATCCATTCATATATTTAAATCCCACCTTTATTATTTTTATAAATAAAACAAGATGTAGAACATACCTAATATCCCTTCCTCCTCTTATTTTCTCCACAACAACAACCCTGTGAGGTACATTGGTCTGAGAAAAAGCGACTGTTTTAAAGTAATCCAGCAGGCTTTCATACTTGAGGTGGAACTAGAACTCACAGTCTCCTAGTTTCTACCTTCTCAAGCCTAGTAAAATGTCAACAAATGTCATTTCTCTTAAATGTTTCTTTTCTTTGAAAGGAAGAAACATATTTTACTCTGCATGCTGAGTTCCACAAAGTGGCCAAATATATATTTAAACAAATATCAGTAGAAGAGGATGCAGATTTGTCTAGCACATAGTGTTGTTTATTTAGTAATAAATATCTTTGTGATTTCCATTATTCTGGGTTAACTGCAGTTTCTGACATATGCTAGCAATCAACTGTCCTTGGGCATCTAAGGTCACGTTCATCCTCCAGCTTTTTGAAGGTTAGACATTAGTTAAGTACTATAATTGCAGTTAAAGATAGCGGTTGACTCTGGGGGTAAACCTGTAATAATTATTGGTGATTACAGCTGCATTTACCCATGTTAAGCTTTTCATATTATACAAAATTACAGTTTTTATGATCAGCTAGGTCCTCACTGGATCACTTTTTAAATGTTTATTTTCAACAAGCAATTATACTTATTTAGCTAAATGAAAATGGCTATTAATATGTCATTAGATTGTCATACATTTCATTGACACACATATTGTCAAGCACATTCCCTCTTCATTAGAATTCATAGGTACAAATCCCAAAGCAATTTGTTTGTTTACTTATTTTGGGGCAGCTCATAATTTAACAGAAGATTATTCTCCTTCACAAAATAATCAAGTAGATGAAAAGTTAACATTTGTATCTCCAAGATACAAAGATTAGAATTTTATCAAAAAGGTTTTTGTATTACCTGCCCTCTCCTTGGAATATGTATTAGGAAATGAAATGATTGTTTTCCTTTTTCATTATACTAGTACATTGACATCATATGGTTAAGGCTATTTGGGCATATTCCATCATTGACTTACATTTTAAGGCCGGGGAACTATCCAGATGTGCACATTTAATTTTATTTTGTTTTATTTATTTTTTATTGTTGTAAAGGCTTTAGGAGAGACTGGGTTTCTGAAAGCACCCAAAACAAATCTAATGATACTTTGACCCAGCTATGTTTGTCCTCAGCAAACATAATGGCATGACCTGTACCTATATCAGTGGCCATAATTATATCCTATTGCAAGATATTTTAAGGAATCTAAAGTATTAATTTTTTTTGCAACTTCTTTCTTCAGGTGTGTCCCTATAATTCTTACTTGTAGAATGTGGATAACATCATCTGTACTTGAAAGATAATTTCTACATTAGAGATTCAAGCTTGCATAGAATAGTCCAATCATATTAGGGATAAAATTGGGCTTCAGTTACATTTGGGGCACACTGGCCAAAGTGTGCTAACAGCTTTATCTTAACTGGGCATGTACATTTGTCAGTGGTCAATATTTATGGGTCCATCTGGTAATAGTCATGGCATAGGGAGGACAGGAGATTGGAACATAAAATTAGTATACTAAAGGAAAAAATAGACATATTGTATGTCTATAAAACTAAGGAAAAGAAGAACAATATAACAGATCTGAATCACATTTCTCTGACTTCGTGGAGCTGATAGGGAAGTAAAAGTATAGATTTAATTATGAATAAAAGAGCTAAAACATGCTATAATGCATGAACTAATGACATGGTAATATGTGTATGTGTGTGTGTGTGTGTGTCTTCTTCTTATATATAAAAAATATATGTATCCTTCTCTTATCTCATGCCTTTAATTTCTTTGATTTCTTATTCCTTGTCTATACTTGAGCAATGTTTCTTAATCCAAAAGGGAAAATGAGTTTACCTTGCTGCAAATCAAAAGGCATTGCCAGTTCAGTTTACAACTCAAATAATCATGATTCTAGCATCAATTCTTCCTCTCCCAGGCACATCAAGCTTACGCATAAGAATCTCTCATTTGGTTGTCCATTCATCCATATAAATTTATATCATCTCTGTGAGACAATAGTTTATTCACTTCTAAATTCCATTTCTATCATGCCTTGATTATTATCTGAATTTCTTTTTCAAGACTGTTTTCAAAGGCAACAATATAGATATGTATTTAATGAGGAGAAATTGAAATATTCACAGTAAAACAATCTGATATTAAAATCAAATGTTTTAAGAGGTGGACAATGGAAAATATTTAGTTTCTTCAAATGACAAAAGAAGCAATTACAGAATCAATTGTTTACACCTGGCCCTGATTAATCAGAAATAAAAGTACTGAAAGAAGAATTGTTATTTATTTTTTGGATGGCCTTCCTAAATCATAATATTGTCAGAGCCATTGTCTTTATAACTAGAATCTATAGTAAAAAATAATCTATACATAATAGCCAGAGAAAATAATTATAAAATTATTTAATTTTTGAGAGTCCAATTCTAGAAAACTAGATTCAGTAAAATATAGAATCAGTAAGGTGAGCCTGCTTGTAAAAGAAATCTTAAAGAATTATTTAAAAACTCAAGGGTCTGGTTGTTACTCAGAGCTATTTTACAAGCTTTGAAAGAACTGCACATTGGCACAGCTACACAAAAATACTTGAAATGAGGTCTATACAATGTGATATTATATAGGGTAAAAAGGAAGGCAAATAACTAACGACTAAGAAGTTATCACAAAAGCAGAAGGGGATGATAACCTTTAGTACCTGAGGTTTACAACAATTCTAGTAGAAGAAGAAGAGAAGTAAAGAATGCACATAGCTTGCTTCATGGCTCAGGAAAAATGATGCAAATATTTACAGAATGACCTGAAGTACTTCATTTATGGTTTATTTTTATTGTAATGGTGTTCAGTGCATGAAACTTTAGTAAGATATTCATTATGAACTGTAAGGGTCCATGCCAAGGGAATGGTGTGACTGAGATCACATGCTCCAAATAAATAAGTAAGGTACCTAGATGATGGGATCCATATGAAAATAATTTGGGGGGCTTTGTACACTTAGAAATAACCAACACGTTAAAATAAAAAGCTGTATTTGAAAGAAAGGTATTGTGAAGGATAAATATAAATGTTGAATGAATTGTACTGCCTCCACCTCCATATCTTTAGTTTAAATAGGGATATTTTAATACACCTAACAGGAAAATAAGTCTTGAAATCAGCTCTTTGGTTACCTGTGTTTGCCTTCCACATAATCATCATCATTCATCTAACAAGAGTGGATAAGCTTTTTAAAATAATCATGAAATAATTTCATATTTTGTCTCTTTAGCCAGGTCGTGACAGTCCTCTGCCATAAATTAATTCAGATGCCCATAAGGGTATTCCTTTAATTCAGGGATCTTCAAACTTGATTTGTGGACTTCAACTCCCAGAATTCCTTCTCCAATCATGTTAGCTCAGGAATTCTGGGAGTTGAAGTCCACAAGTCTTAAACTTGCCAAGTTTGAAGACCCTTGCTTTAATTTTTAGGAAGAAAGATAAGTCACATGGCATCATGCCTTGAATATCTGGAATATGGGTGTAAAAATGGATGTAAAAAGAATGTAAAAATTGATCCAATTTTGCAATTACATCCTGGATGGTTCATGAAATATGAGGCTTACCATATTGCAGAGCCTTAGCATACTGCAACAAACTCTTATGCTTCTGAACTTAGCTGAATTATTCTTTCAAAGTTTTGAAAATAACATTGTATGCTAAAAATTTATGATTATGGCAGGTTCAAGGAAATTCATGGGAACAACGTTATGGAGTATACTATAAAAACTATGATTTTCTTGCTGAATTTTGTACTATGACTTTCTTGTATAATTTTGTATGTGTATACACATGTATGCATACATGCATGCAGGTGTGTGAATTGTGTGTATGTGCATATATATATGCATACACATACATACATACATACTTACATACATACATACATACAATAAGTTGTTATAATGCAGTGAAGAAATTCCTTGCCTTCATTCTCATAATATGACATTTGCTACCAAATTTCAATTCTTTAAGCTTTCATCTCTGCCACCAGTATGCAAAGAACTCATCTTGCACAAACTTACCAATTAGTGGTGGGATTCAAATTTTTTTACTACTGGTTCTGTGGGCATGGCTTGGTGGGTGTGGCAGGGGAAGGATACTGTAAAATCTCCAGTCAGAGGTGTATTTGCCGGTTCTCCAAACTACTCAACATTTCTGCTACCGGTTTTCCAGAACTGGTCAGAACCTGCTGAATACCACCTCTGTTACCAGTATTTAAGAACATGAATAATGTAACCCCATTTCATATCTTCTTGCAAAATGCTAAGCTTGTCAAAAAAATCTCTTGAATGATCTACCAATTATTCTTAATCAGTTCATCAATTTTTATCATGTGAAATTCTTTAGTTTCTATCATAGATCATCCTCTTTTGTTCTTAATTAGACAAATTTGCTTTCCCTACTTTACCATTTTTATATTTTTTGGCCCAGCAATGCACAGTACTTGTGCCAACATAATCATCCCCATAAACAACTTGCATTCAGTGGTGAATTATAATTGGAGGGAATTTCTCCAGCAATTAAAAATTCAAACCTGGTGCATCATTAAAGTATATTGTTGAGTATTCACTGCAGTCTTCCAAAGGGACGGGGAGGGGAGGGAGATTTCATCAAATAATGTCAGTTCTTCTGGACCTACAGAGTGTATTATTTAAAAACAAACATTTTGTTCAATGACTTCTGTGATGTCATTGGAATTTTGACATATTAAGGTCACTTTTTAAAATATCTAACCCTTTTACATAATATGTGTTGAAAGCTCTGCAAATAAACTATCATGAATTCATCCTAATGCAGAAAACTAAGTTAAACCTATTTGAAAGCAGGAATGAGTAGAGAATTAATATTATTTTACACTTCACTTACCTTTGTTTAAGTGATTTAGAATGATTAATGACTTCATTAGAATTAGAATTAGAATTCTTTATTGGCCAAGTGTGATTGGACACACAAGGAATTTGTCTTGGTGCAAATGCTCTCAATATACATAAAAGAAAAGATACATTCATCAAGAGTCAAGAATCATAAGGTACAACACTTAATAATAGTTATAAGGTACAATAAAGCAATCAAATCATACTAGGAAATAGTCAGTGACAAAGTTACAATCATACAGTCAGAAGTAGGAGGAAATGGGTGATAAGGAGTGATGACAAGATTAATAGTAATAGTAGTGCAGACTTTGTAAATAGTTGGACAGTGTTGAGGGAAATATTTGTTTAGCAGATTGATGGAGTTCGGAAAAAACTGTTCTTGTGTCTAGTTGTTCTGGTGTGCAGTGCTCTATAACATCAATTTGAGGAAAGGAGTTGAAACAGGTTATGTCTAGGATGTGAGAGGTCTGTAATTATTTTAACAGCCCTTTTTTTGACTCATGCAGTATACAGGTCCTCGATTGAAGGCAGGTGGATAGTAATTGTTTTTTCTGCAGTCCTAATTATCCTCTGAAGTCTGTGTTGCAGAAACAAACCAGATAGTTATAGAGGTGCAGATGACAGTCTCAATAATTCCTCTGTAGAAATGTACCAGCAGCTCCTTGGGCAGTTTGAGCTTTCTGAGTTGGCACAGAAAGAACATTCTTTGTTGTGTTTTTTTGATGATGTTTTTGATGTTAGGTGTCCATTTCAGGTTATGTGATATAATAGAACCTAGAAATTTGAAGGTCTTTACTGTTGATACTGTGTTGTCTAATATTGTAAGAGGTGGTACTATGGAAGGGTTTCTTGTAAAGTCTACCACCATTTCTATGGTTTTGAGTGTGTTCAGTTCCAGATTGTTCTGGTTACACTATGAGGCAAGTTGTACAACCTCCTGTCTGTATGCGGATTTGTTGTTGTCTCTAATGAGACCAATCACTATTGTGTCATCTGCAAACTTCAGTATTTTAACAAATGGATCGTTTGAGATGCAGTCATTGGTATATAGGGAGAAGAAAAGTGGAGAAAGCAACGCAGTCTTGGTGGGGCCTGTGCTAATTTTTACAAGTATCAGATGTGATTCTGCCTAACTTCACCTGCTGCTTCATATCTGTTAGGAAAAATATAAACCAAATTACTTTATATACTAGTCTGTGATTGAAACTGTCCATTCTGTTGCCTTCCACAAAACTAAAACATTAACAATTCATTAAGAATAGAATAGAATAGAATAGAATAGAATAGAATAGAATAGAATAGAATACTTTTTGGCCAAGTGTGATTGGACACACAAGTAATTTGTCTTGGTGCAAATGCTCTCAGTGTACATAAAAAAAAAGATACATTCATCAAGAGTCAAGAATCATAAGGTACAACACCTAATAATAGCCATAGGGTACAATAAGCAATCAAATCATACTAGGAGACAGTCACTATAAATATAAAGTAACACATAAATACATTTTCAGCTTTTTAATACCTTGAGAACAGATTTTGTTTAGTTCATGCTATCAAACTATTGAAAAGCTGGAAAAGTCTTAGAAGAACAAGTTTTTCAGCATAAATAATTGCATATATTTCATAAAGAAGTGAGTTCAAGGAGAATTGTATGTGAAACTGATATAAAGACCCTTCAAATGTGTGTGTGTGTGTGTGTGTGTGTGTGTGTGTGTGTGTGTGTGTATTTTAATAGATATGAATAGGATGATGCTATTAAACTATTGAATACATTTGCAGGAAAGCTAGTCAAAATTAGCTCTTAACTTGGATTGTTTCCTACAGATATTAGTCAACATTTAATTATAAGAAAGAAAAGGCAAGAAGAACATCACATATTATAATCATTCTACCCTCTCCTTTAAATTAGTTTTTATTTATAGTTGATTTATGTATTTTAATACAGTATTTCTATTGTTAGCCACTTTGGAGAACATTGTTATGAGCAGCATATAAATAAAATATATAATTGATTGAAAACCTGGCAAATATACAGGTGAATGTATCATGAGCATCTTTTTTCAATTAAAAAAATGTAACCTATTTGTTTTTTCATAATATATGAAGGCAGCATGAATAGCCATATATGATTAAATACAAAGTATTTGTTACAGAGAAAGTGCAAAAACATAGATTATCTAGCAAAATAAAATATTTCCAGAGCTTTTTAATTTAAAGCGACTCCAAAGAATATACATCACTCTCTAATTTTAGGTCTTTTATTACCTCCACCAAGCAGCATAAAAAATAGACTTGAGGAACCTTTGGACACCCATAAATTATATCATTCTAATAATCTCCAACTTTGATCATTAGCTACACTCCTTGGGACTAATGAAATTGGAGCTTCATCAACTGGAGTTCTTCAACTTTTATATAGATTAATGAAGCTTAAAAGTAAAGACTTTTCTAGCCTTGCAATGTTTTTATTGTTATGATTAGTTGTACCATCAGCCAGATGTTAGTCTGGATTTGGCATCGAGTCCTTCCAAATGGGGTGGAATCAACAGATGTTGTTTTAATAATACTGAATACAGGGAATAAAAACAGTTCCAAGTAAAGCTGCATTTCTCTCAAGTCTTTCCCAAAGATCTGGATAGGAAGATGTTACTTGATGGTTTTTTTCAAGGTATTATTATTACTATTATTACTATTATTATTGACATAATCAGCCAGATGCCTAGATTGGATTTTGCATTTTTTTTACCCTTATTTAAAAAAAAAACTCTTTCCTTCACTGCGTTTGGACTTTAAGATCGTTTTTAGTTTCATGATGCATTCACTTTTAACCTTTTTCTTGACTTCAGTGTGCTTTATATTAGCTTGAAGGATGCCCAGGTATTTGTAATGGTCATCTTCATCCAGACTTTTGATGTTGATTCCTTTTTTTTTCCACTATTTTCCCTGTTTAATGGTGATGGTACATTTGTCTAATCCATTGTAATATCTTGGCTGTTATATAAGGACAGTATTGAGCAGGCATTATTTCAGATGGTGCTTTCTCATACATGTTTAGATTGTCTACATAAAGGCAGATGTTTTTGATGTTTGATATTCAGTTTGATAGAACAATACTTGCTCAGTAGTGTTGACAGAGGAATCAATGCAAAGACAAACAATAGTGGTGATAGTGACTCTCCTTAAATGATTCCTCTCTTAATATCAACCTCTCCTAGTATGTTACCATTTGCCAGTAACTGTGTCTTCTATTATTGTGCCATTGATTTTTGCACAAAGCTTCTGATGTTTCTAGTGACTCTTGTTATTTCTAGGCACTTGATTATTCAATCATGTGATAGAGAGTGGGTGTTGGTAAATTTACCTGTGAACGCCCTTTCTATCTATGCTGCAAGAGAGCCCAGGATTGGGTAGACTGCTTCCTATGATGTCATTAAGTTGGGTCTGTACTAGTATATAAAAGCCAGCCCCCGGGAGAAAATCCAGCTTTGGCGAAGATACTTGACAGACTGAGAAGTGTCTATGAAAGCAAACCTCTTAATACCATATAAGCCTTACCATCTCCGGACAAACCAAGGGAGGGGCTGGCCTCTCTCGCAGCATAGATAGAAAGGGCATTCACAGGTAAATTAACCAACACCCATTTTCCTCCATGCTACATCGAGACCCCAGGATTGGGACATACCAAAGCTTACATGTCTGCGGGTGGGTCCTCGTCCAGCCAATCACTCCAATAGTGGAACCACTTGTTGAAGAACCTGTCTGCCGAAGGCTGCCGTCGCCGAGGCAAAGGAGTCTAGCAGGTAATACTTAATGAAGGGAGACAGGGAAGTCCACATAGCAGCCCTGCAAATCTCTTTGAAAGATGCCTGAGTAGTCCAGGTGGCTGAAGTGGGCGCACTTCTAGTAGAGTGCACCATTAGACCCTGTGGAACCAGGAGAGATACTGCCTTATAGGCCTGCATGATACACACTCTGACCCACCTGCTAATAGTAGGGGAAGAGGCCTTATTCCCCAAATGGGAAGGGGAAAAGGAAACAAACATGGCTTCTGTCCGTCTAAAAGGGGATGTGTGCTTGATGTAGATTCTAAGGGCCCTTCGAAGATCTGGAGAGTGCCACTTGTGCTCTAAGTCATGGCTTGGGACAGGAAAGAAGTCAGGCAAGACAATGTCCTGGGATCTATGGAATAAAGTGTTAACTTTTAAGAGAAAGGAGGGATCCAAAGGAGAACTACCCTATCCTCATGAAAGGTGCAGAGATCCTGCCTGATGGACAGGGCAGCTATTTCTGACACCCTCCTGGCCGAAGTGATAGAAACTAGGAACACTACTTTAAAAGTTAGGAATTGGAGAGAGACAGTTCTGAGGGGCTCAAAGGGGGACTTCGTAAGGGCATCATGGACCAGATGAAGGTCCCATGAAGGATACCTGTGCACTACAGGTGGGCGAAGGTTAGAAGCCCCCTTTAAAAATCTCTTGACAGAGGGATGATGGGCCAGGGAAGGGAATGAATCCCATGAAAGGACTGAGGGGAGAGCCGCAACCTGGCAATGTAAGGTATTGGGGCCAAACCTTTCTCTAATCCATCCTGAAGGAACCTAAGAACCTTGGCCAACTGGGCGGAAGTGGGAGAGAGACTTTCTTTGAGGCACCACTGTGAGAAAACCTTCCAAGTGGCATCATAGATGCGATTTGTGGAAGGTTTGCAAGAAGCCTGGATGGTGAGGATAACCTTCTCTGGAAGATTAGCCTCCTTTAGCCACAGCTGCTCAAGTGCCACACAGTCAGCTTGAGCCACTGGGGCTCCAGATGGATCAGGGCTCCTTGGTGCACGGTGATCAAGTGGGCTGGTATCCTCCAAGGTGGAGCCACCAACAGGTTGACTAGTTCCACAAACCAGGGCCTCCATGGCCAATATGGTGCCACGAGAATTAGCTCCGCTCATTCCTCCAACAACTTCAGTATGAGTGCCGGAATGATGGGAAGAGGGGAAAATGCATAGAGGAGACCTGTGGGCCATCTGCACCGAAGGGCATTGGTCCTCTCTGCTCCCTGGCAAGGAAACCTGGTGAAGAATCTGTTGCCTTGGGCGTTTTGAGGAGTGGAGAAGAGATCCACCTCCAGAGATCCGAATCTGAGGGAGAGATCCTTGAAAAGGGAAGGGGGAATGGACCATTCTGCCTGGTCAACTGAACTCCTGCTCAGCCAGTCGGGTTGGAAGTTGTCAACTCCAGAGATGTGATCTGCTGACATCGACAGCAAGTGTCTCTCTGCCCATAACCCCAAATGCTCCACCTCCCTCATGAGGCCCTGGATCTCGCCCCCCCATCGGTTGAAGTGGGCCTTTGCAGCCATGTTGTCCATCAACATTAGAACATGGGAGCCGGTTACTGATGTTCTGAACTGCTTGAGAGCCAGAAGGATAGCCCTGAATTCTAACCAGTTTATGGGACAAGGTGCTGTCTGACCTGGACCAAACACCTTATGCTATCTGGCCCTCCATATGGGAGCCCCAACCCAGGAGGCTGGCATCTGTAGTGACAACCAATCTGTCTGGTTCTCTGAAGTGGAGCCCCTTCTAAAGGGACCAGGAGATCCACCAATTGAGGGGAGAGAAGGACCCTGATCGAGGAGTGACTGGTTCCTGCTCATTGAAAGGCTAGCAGGAACCATTGGAGCAATCGGGAGTGAAGCCTCGCCCATGGGACGATGCCAATGCAGGAGACCATCTTCCCCAGGAGCTTGGACAGCAGAGACAGGGGAAGAGTCTGTTGTTGCTGGATTTGACTGATGATCTCTGCAAAGATTTTCCCATGGTCTGGAGACAGGAAAACTTGACCCAAAGTTGTATCAATGACTGCTCCCAAGTGGAGCAACCTGGTCATGGGAGAAAGATGGCTCTTCTTGATGTTGATTGAAAGGCCTGTGACTTTGGAGGCAGGCTAGAGTAATTTGTAGGTCCCGATGGGCAGAATGGAGGTCGGAGGACAGGATCAGCATGTCGTTCAAGTAGCATTGGATCCTCACTGGGACAGAATGCAGTGAAGCTACCAATGCTGCAAGAACCTTTGTGAAGACCCTTGGAGCCGATGAGAGGCCAAATGGAAGTGCCCGGTACTGGAAGTGGGTCTTCTGGTAACAGAAACAGAGAAACTGGCGATGATGGGGCCAGATGGGAATGTGGAGGTAAGCCTCCGTGAGATCAATGAAAGAGAGGAGGTCGCCCTCCCGAACGCTCTCTAAAATAGAATGCAGAGTCTGCATTTTGAAACACCTGTATTTGATGAATTTATTGAGAAATTTGAGATCCAGGATGGCACGCCACCCCCCTGATGCTTTAGGGAACAACGAAAAGCCTAGAATAAAACCCAAACCCTTGTAGAGCGCAGGGATTAGTTGGATAGCCCTTATGTCAAGTAGATGTTGGATGGCCGAATTCATAAGGGCTCTTTTTGACCCATCCTGTGAGACGGGACAAATTAGAAATTTTTCTGGGGGTCACGATAGGAATTCCAATTTTAGCCCTGACCAAACTGTGTTGAGCACCCAGGCATCCGTCGTTGACTCCTCCCATTTGGAGGCAAAAAAAGCTAGCCGACCTCCAATGGGTGGAGAGAATGAGGAGTTACTTAGAGCGATGGAAGGAACGACCCCCTCCCCCTCGAAAGGGTCGTTTACCCGCAGAAGATTGTTGTTTGCCAGGGGCTTCTGGGTGTTGGTCTTGTCGTTGGGAATACACCCTCTGAGGCTGAACAAAATGGATGGTGTTCTCAGCCCAAAAAGCAGGAGGGCGATAAGGAACTGGGCAATAGTCTGCTTACTTCCCTGAAGAGGAAAGAATTTTCCGCTTATCTCTGGTCTCCACGAGATAAGGCTCCAGAGCGTCGCCAAAGAGCTTGTCTCCTGCACAGGAGGCAGAAGCCAGCTTCCATTTGCGGCGTGACTCTGCTTGCCAACTTCGGAGCCACAGAAGCCTCCTTGCCGCCACAGAAGAAGCCATGGTTCTTGATGCAAACTTGGCAGAATTGAGGGTGACATCCTCAGTGAATTCCGCCGCTGCTATGATCTTGTTGAGGTCTTAGTAGGACCTGAGATCAGAGGCAGGCCATCAGTCCTGCAGTTGATCGTAGAGATGCCCTTGTAAAAAAAGATGCAGCGGTAGAAGCCCTGACAGCCCAAGCAGCTGCTTGGTGGTTGTGTTTGAGGGTCTGTTCAGAACACTTATCTTCTGCTTTAAGTACATCTTCTAGCTTGATTCCCAAGAAGACGAAAATGATGCCACCACTGGGGTGTCTACTGAGGGCACTGCATGGGCATTGGATAGAGATGAGCTGACATTGTAGAAGCACTTTCCAGGGATGATGGGTGTGGACCTGCTGAAGGAGAAGAGCACTGTTCCTTGACTAGGTCAAGGAACAAGATGGGAGAAGGCAAAACTTCTGTGTAACCACTGGCTTGGAGAAGAGGGAGTCTCCTTGCCTGGAAGGTTCCCCCTGGGGATCTGGGGCTGCTTCCTCCAGGGACAGCTTAGCAGTTGCAAGGGCCTTGCTAAGCAAGGGTTTGAAGAGGGCTGGTTTGAAAACCAATACTGAGGAGGGTTGATCCAGGTAAGAATCTTCTTCCTCTGAAAGATTGTGATCACAAATTTTGCCTTCCTCATACTCTGAACAAGGGGAGCCACTGTGATCAGAAGGGGAGGTACTCTCTTCCCCTTCATAATCATCCCATTCTGCCCGTGAAGAGTGGACTCTAAGGTCTTATGATCTGTGAGAATCTCGATGGTGAGGCAGTGGGTCAATTGGCAGAGAAGGGAGAAAGGCTGCTCTAGGAGGCCTGAACTGTAGATGGAAGAGGAGCATACATTCCAGAGCCTTGCTGGAAATATGGCCCAGACCTGCTCAAATCCTGAGGATTTAGTTGTTCCTCAAATGGCTGAGGGGACCAGGTCGGGGGGGGAGGGGTGTGCAAAGCTCCATGAACAGATTCCCCTCCCCTAGATGGACTTCTCTGGGAACCATGATGTTCACCTGACTGGGAAGCCTGTTGCAGTTGTCCTCTCTTTTGTTGAATGATTTTGTCAAATTGCCTCTCTAGAGCAGCATGTCTGCATTTTTCTGCTCTCAACTCAGCCTGAGTTGTCTTCTTAGGGGCCAGAGCTTTGGCTCTGATTTTGGCAGCCACCTCCCTCTGAGCAGTATGTTGCCTGCGCCTTTTTCTTTTGTTGGACTGAAGGGCTTGTTCAACTGGAGGGGAAAATTCGGCAAGAACTCTGTCCTGATTCATCTTAATGATCAAGGCTTGAGTTTATTACAGGTTTTTTTTCTGGGATGGCAAAGGGTGGAATGGGCCCCAAAATGGCCACCGGGTCACTTAAAATGGCCGCTCACCTCGTGCGTGATGTTTTCTTGATGGCTGCTGCTGCCCAGACTCCAGAGAAGTAATTTTCGCTCCTTAGGCTATTGCGAGCCCCAACGACCTTGTCATCCAAGAAAGGGGGAAATCGCCACCCACGCGATCAGCTGGCTGGCTGCTGCTATCGGTTTGCCAATCAGTTTTATGATCAAGCAAACCGCAGCACTGGGGAAGGTCCTCCAACGCTTCCCTGCTCACTTAGCAGCGTTGGGAGCCCCGCTCTCCTGAAGTTGCAGCTATCTGGATCCCCGGGAGCTGAAGAAACACAAGTAGTTTCTCTTTCAATTCTTACTAACACGCTTTCAGAGACACAGCTTGTGACTATTAAGAAGCTGAGTCAAAGCTGGGGTTTCTCCCGGCGGCTGGCTTTTATATACTAGTACAGACCCAACTTAATGATGTCATAGGAAGCAGTCTACCCAATCCTGGGCTCTCGATGCAGCATGGAAAAGAATAATCTATGGACCATTTACATTTTATGCAAAAGTTTTAGGTTAATAGATATACAACTTAACATACAATTTGTATTGAGCTATTCTAGCTGAAAACTAACAAAATAAAAAAAATCATTTAGGAAATTTAAGGATGTTTAAAAATGACTTGGCAAGAATGTATCAAGTGGCATATACTGGAATAAGGAGAGGGAGACTGAAATAAGAAGAGGGAGAAGCAATACATATAAAAATGAGGAATTAGACATGCATGCAAATTTAATAATTTCCCAATATGAAGCCAAGTCTACATATCTCCTTGTCTTATTTCATTTTTTTGGTAGCAAATGGAAAGGGAAGATTTGTGGGCATACGATTAAATAGATATATTTGGAAGATCTGAAGGACCAAGTTTGGGAAACTTTGTTTTAGAGAAAATTAATCTGGCTATCAAAAGGCTATATAAGCTAGATGGCTCATAATCATTGAATAGATAAATAAAAACCTTTGCAAAAAAAATTAAGAATATAGAGAACTGAAATCTCTGGATATTAAACCAGATATTAATCTGACTTGAAGATTCAGACTGAAGATTGATCACCAGTATATTTTTACTGAAGTGATTTTGAATTGGCAGATCTTAACAATTTGATGGACTTTTGCATAAAGGTAATCCTTGCTTGCTAGTTGATATGTGCAGTGACCATTCAAAGTTACAAATGCTAAAAAAAAAAATCACCGAATCCATCCAAATATTGTAGCATCTTGCAGTCACATGATTACTATTTGATGGCTTCATAACTGACAAGCAGAGTTAATACAGAAGGCTGAAGTAATATTGTAAGTCACGGTCACCTGATTTTCCATTTAGTGACTGCAGTATTTAACAACCAAGTGGCCATTCCCAATTGTAGTTGCTAAGCCAGGAATATTTATTCATTTATTTATTAATTAGACTTATATACCGCCCCCTCTCCCAAAGGGACTCGGGGCGGTGAACAGCCAAGATAAAAATACATATACAGAACGCATATACAACATGACAATATTAAAAATTAAAAGAATTAAATATAGCATGTCTCTAATTAAAAATATAAACAAAAGTTAAAAGAAATTAAAAACCAGGTTAAAATTTAAAAATCCCTAGGCCAGTCTGGCTTGCCGAAATAGGTGAGACTATCTCTACATGTAAAACCTATTTCTATATATCAATCAATAACCTGAACTGGACTGACTGGTTTTGGAAATCTAAATCAAATTATTTCCATCCTCCAAATTAAGTCCATAATTTGAATCACACCAAAACAATTTTCTCAAATGTATGATTCAGATTGGATGTGTCCTTCTTTAATCAGGCTTCCCTCTGGTTGTTGTGGCAGTGGCATAGAGTATTCTGGGAATGGATGAGAGAACACCAGCATGTATACTAAGAGTTCATATTTGCAGGAAACACAATTAAGGCATGAAGGACATTTCAGCTGTCCAGCTAAAGCAAGCAGGCTGCTATGTCAGCCAGCAAAAAAAATTGAAAGATGTTGGAGGTAGATGATCACTTTAGTGACAAGCTATCATTTCAGACTATGAGGGAGATACAAGTGATAAACCATTTCAATATTTTAGTAAGAAAAGAACGTAGGTTAGGTAAGATAAAGTGATTAATGATATAGTGCCCAATGATGGGCCTCTGAGATCAGATGGCACTCAACATGCTACTGAGAAAATATTAAAGATCTTTCAGTGTTTATCATGCAGCTAAATGAAAGTCTTCTGGATATCTTGTTGCTGATGCTGCCATGCAGAGAATGAAAATCTGAAGCTGCAGACACCAAATTACAGAAAAAGAACATGAATGTGGGAAACTGCAGTGAATGATGAAGTGTACTGCAGATTGACATCTTGGGCATTATCAGATTGAATTGGATTGGAATTGGACAGTTTCAGTCAGATGGGAATTAACATTAGAATCCTTCTCCAAATACATATTTCCAGCTCTGGTAGACAAAGCTGAGAAAAAGATTCCACAAGAATGCTAGAATTCTTTACTGGTAGAGGCTGTAGTAACAGAATTTTGTAATCCCAATAATGTTTTCCTTACCTCTCTCATACTACAGAGAGATGAGGCAGAGGGGTTTCTTTCATTTTTTTCTTCATTTCTGAGGCTTAAAATGTGTTTTTATAACTACTGCCATACAGATTCTCAAAAAAACTCTCTAGGGATCTCTGTAATTAACCTCAATGTAATGTTCATTTAAATAACATTAATCTTACCCTGAACAATAGAATTATATTCAGTTAAATTACAGTTGTACATTCAAATATATTTAATTCAACTTTATTGGGATAAACTTTGGAAGTATTCTATAGAACATATGCAAATCGTAAATCCTAATTTCTTGCAATAGAAGTATTAGATCCCAAATTAAACTGATTCTGATTTATAGTCTAAATAGAATATCAGCCATATTGCTGTATAACCTCAACAAGTTTGATAATGACACTAATTATGAAGAATAATCATAATTAGGTTAAAGAATATATAAGAAAGTTTAGAGTCACTGTCAAATGTCCCTATGCATTTAATATTGTGATGCTGTTTAAGAGAAACATCCAATGGTTCAAGAACCAAATTGAAAATTAGAGACAAGAGTCTATCTAACTATCATGATGTATTTTAAAAGATTGACAGACAATTTCATTTGGGATAAAGTTTAGGATTAAGAGGGCATATTGTAATCCAATGAACAAAATGTAATCAAATGAAAACTCATATCTTTCTAAAGTGCTTTTCATATATTCAATCTGGAATATATCAAAGGCTTTTTAACCATCTAACAATGTTAGAGAGCTGATTGCAGTTTTTCACAGTTACACCCATAATATCAATTACCTGATGAATGGTGTTGGATGCTTATCTGCATTATGGATGATATTACTTTCCGTAGTCTCCTAGATAATGTTGCAATTAATATTTTAGCATCTGCATTAAAGAAATATCTTGGTCTAATACTAGCACGTCAGGTAGAATCTTTCTCAGGTATTCATTTTATTGAAGCAATGTAGAGAAAATAGATTAATTGATGGACTGTAGACTATAGACAACTAACAACACAGGTGCCATTGAGTCTATAAAAATTCTATACAATGCAATAAAAATCAATTTGGTCTGAGTGCTTTGCCCAATTTTATAAATTGTAATGGAGGAGGGGAATGGGGAAAAGATTCAGGGTAGCCACAACCTCTTGGGATTTATCTAGTAAGTTAGAAGTTATAGCTTTAGATTTTTAGGATTCTGTCCATTAAGTGTAAGCAAATACTGGATTGAATTTGATTGAATCTTGCTGTCTCATATTTAGGCTTCAGCCTTTTGTTCCAATTCAAGGGAGCCATTGTATTTGAGCCCATTAGCCCATCCATCTAATTTATTAAACACATTGACATATATATGTTGAAATTAATCAATTATTCATAACCAAATATATATTGTAATTTGCGTATTTGTAAAAATGAACTGTAGCACCTCTCCTTTTTAGGTTTTTTTTTTTTTTGCTTTCCAGTACAAATTAATAAACCATTTTTTGTTCAATGAAGATGTGCTGTTGTTTGGTTTAAATGAACTCAAAGGTTCTTCTACAATCTACATGCAAGTAGATTTTAAAAAGGCTTAATAATGAATGGCTATTTATTAATAGTGAATGACTATTCTAAAGTTAAGGCTATTGCACAATAGCCTTAACTTTACATGCTACCCAATAAAGATTAAAATCATCCAACATAGTTTACAGCTCTATCTGGAAAAAGAAAAACCAGATGTTCAAGCTACATTTTAAAAAGGCTGAGGAACAAGAGATTTTATGACTGATGCAAGCTGCATAACCAAAGAAAATAAAAAAGAAGCCAATATTTCTTTTTGACATTCTATAGAAGCAAATATTGCACTTTGCAAAAGCAAGATGGAAAGATGCATTTGAACATTGGTGCTGGAGAAGACTCAAGAGAATATCATGAATAACCCAGGAAACAAACATGGATTGTAGAACAATTCAAACTTGAGTACTCTCTAGTATCACAAATGACCAGGCTCAAATTATTACTTTCTGAACATCTAGTTTGAAGACCTAGTTCTCTTGAGATTATAATGATGGGAAAAGTGGAAATAAAGAAAAGTGGACTGTCACAGTAGAAAATGAAATGAAGGTTAATTCTCTAAGCTTGTGGGTTGGTTTCTGAACTTTTTATTACCAGGCTAGGTAACATCTTCAGTGGAATTTAGGGAATGTCAGTGTCAATGTTCAGTGAGAGTCTTGTGATGGGCCTTGTAATAAGGAGGTTACTGATGGTCAGGGTCATCGGGAGGTGAATTGCTAGTTGGGGGGTTATGTGGATTGGTTGCAGGTTGGTGCTCTCTCGTTGGCTGTGCAGTTGATTTGGATTCTGAAGGTTGCCAAGCTTTGATGAACTCACAAGCATGGCGAGTGGTAGTGTGGCTGATTATTTTTATATTTGCTCCAATTGAACTAGTGCTATTTGGTGTTGGTGTGGGTAGAGGTCTTCATTAAATGCTTAATCTTTACCCACACCAAGACTGAACAGCACCAGTGAGTTCATCAAACCCTGGCCCTCCATAAACAATTCCATCAACAGACACATTGACCTACAACAAACTATGAACCCCTCCAAATAAACCACACAGCCAACCAGAAACAGCACTGACCTGCAGCCAACCCATGCAACCCCTCCCCACCAGCAGTTTACCTCCCAATGATCCTGACTTGATATAACCTCCCATACAAGAGCCTCACTTGACACACCCATACCCGAACCCCTTGTAAACAGAAGAACACTGATACCGACATTTCCTAAACTTTGCTGAAGATGTTACCTAATAATGGTAATGAAATGTTCAGAAACCAACCCAGAAGCTTGGACAGCAAATCTTCACTCTACACCTGAGCTACAGATATTTGCCACTATTGCAAAACACTGGAAAGTGGTCAATCATGAGAACTATGAGAGAATAAGGAATGAGAGAATACAATCAGGCAGAAACAGCAACCCAGTGTAACTTTTTGTAAAGGAATGTGATTGTGAGCAGGGGTGGAATTCTACCAGGTCAGCCCGGTTCGGGCGAACCAGTACTTGTCGTGAGCATTTGGCCCCACCCACTCGCCCCTGCTCTTTCCTGTGCTTTATTTCATTGTTTTAGAGCACAGCTAATGGTGGTTTGCCACTAGAGCACATGCCTCAGCTGTTTTATTCACAGGGGCTGCAGTAGAAGGTAAATATTAGAGCTGAAAATGGGCTTTTTTAAATGTGGTGTGTGCTCACCGAACCGGTTGTTACACCAATTGAATCACACCACTGAATGTGAACAAGTATGTTCCACTCTCTAAAGTGATAGTGGGGTCTCTAGATAGATGAACTGAGCAAACGAACTCATTTTTCTTGCTTCTTCTTATATAAGAGACCAGGGTGCAACCTGTAAGTAGAAAGTGGCAGCATATTACCAAGTGGTTTTCCAAAAAAGCATTCTGCCAAGGGCACCCTAACTATTGAGCAGTAAGATATACTTTCTTTTTGACCATTTACTTTTTTTTGTTAAGTTTCCAGGACATAGACAAGAGTTACTATAAAGAGATAAAAATGTATGCAAGTTTTCTACAAGTTTTCAAATAAAGGGGCTGAACATATAGACAAGCCTTCAGACCCTGACTTTGAGTTGCTATCATGCATGTGCTTTCATATACAGTATAACCAATATGATGAATGTATACCAAGCAGCTATCAGAAGATCCAGAACTTGGTTATTGGAGGGACTTATAAAGATGAGACAAAGTCATGCGAAGCCTTAGTCAAGGTTTCACTGGAATCTGTTCTGTTCATGGAAGCACTTCTGACTCAAAATTCCTCATTGCCTAAGAAATAATATTGGGGACCACTTCAGAGTTCACTGGATAAGACTTTAATCTGAAAAGAATATTTATTTTTGTAATGGAAAGAAAAGTACTGAATTATATATTACCCAATATGGTTTTATGCTATCATCTGAAGATTAGGTTACCAATAACATGGAAGCATCTCTTGAACTAGATGACACAATGAAGGCAGGCAGTAAAACAAATGAGATTTCCCTTGTTGCATGCCAAGGACATGAGCAGAAACATCAACGTACTGCTTGCTACTGACTCAATTATTGGATTTTCTTATTTATTCGGTTGCTTTGACATTTAGACAGCTTGCTTTGTTTTTGGCAGCAGTACAGCACACTGAAGAAAGGTCAAGCATATTACATTTTTGCCTAGATGTCATCTGTAATACCATTGGGTTTTCAAATCTCTTCAACTGAGGCCTTGTAACATCAGAACAATTGATTTTGAAAGAAAGACTAAATAATCCATATTTCTGGTTGCAACATATGAGCTGAATCTACCTAAGCTTATTGCAAAGTGGCTGCTGCCTTTTTAGCACATGAATTATATATTCTGCTATCAATTGGTACAAAAGAATAAAAGATACAAGAATGGTTTTAAAAGCACTAGATCTGTTTTCTGTTCACTTGTCTGAAAAGACAAGTGGAAGCGTTTAGAAGGCATAATTTAGAATAACTAAAACATTGCCAGAGTCCTTCTTTGAAACCAAAATGGAAAAACAGCAACTAAGGCATAAGCCAAAGCATGAGTTTAGGGAATAACCCTAAGTTTCCTCTAAAACCCATTAAATAATAACTCAGTCACCTTCTGTAGTCCAATCAACTAGGTCTTTTCTCCCTGCAGTAGGTTATTATAATAATCATATGATGCTAACAACACCAAAGGGCACAATAAATAACCTCATGTCACTAGTAAAATCAAAGAATGATTTATCTTCCAAAGAAGGAAGAAGGCAATTAGGAGCAATCATATCAACCACCTGAGCCATATTTATATTCCACTGATGATCTATGACACTGAATGTATCACCATCAAACAATGTTGGAAATTCTCCAAGTATATTTGGGAAGCCATCTGGATCCATAAGGTGCCAAGTTAAAAAAAAAAATTAACTATAGAGCAAGGAAGTCCAATCTTTGCAACTTTAAGACTTGTGGACTTAAGACTTGTGGACCAGAATTCCTCAGCCAGCATGAGCTTTGTCAAATCAATGACCTTGGTATTCTTTAAAACTTAGACATGTTATTAGGGATTAGAGTCTAATCAGCTAGATATTTGTCAATACTATACATTGCACAACTGCTTTCTAAGGAGATTCTTTTAAAAAAAATCATGGAGCTGTTCCCTTAACACAGGGGTGTCAAACTTGCATCATCATAGCAGCATCCCTTTCACTAAACAAGGGACATGACCCCGCCTTAACATTTACACAATATTCAGGCTTTTACTGCTGCTTCTTAGCTAGCTTCTTGTATTTTACACTATGTACCATAGCTGTGAATGCATTTCATGTTGTACAACCATTTTGAAAAAGTTAAATGCTGTGTCAATGTTAGGTCAAATTAGGCTAAATCTTTTTGATGTTTGTTGCAAAAGTATGGACTTAAGAATGAAGGTACCACAGCTTTTCCTTTTACCTCAGATCTTTAAAACGTAATCTTTAAAACGTAATCTTTATCATAGTATTGATAACAGTTAGGGTTTACTTGGAGTAATGTGCTCATCTCATATTTCAAAGAGAATACTAAGAATTCAGTGCAGGTGGGCGATGTTTGAAAAAGCAATGTCTCCCATCAAGATGAGGAATTAAATGCTATTCGGAACTGTATAAAGACACTGTAAAGAATAGTGGTCAATAAACTAGAAGAGTAAGTTAAGTGATTTTTTTTTTTCAAATTGAAATATTCAAATTATATCACACTAAAAAAAGGGAGGAAATCAAACATTTATATATACAAATTGGCAATTAATAGTATTTCATCTTGTACTTTAAAAAAAAATGCTACTACTTTTCCTTTAGTTGAAAAATATTTTTTCCTTAGAATTAGTAGTAGAACTTAGATGTTTTTACAGAATAATACCTGGGTTGTTTCTTCCCAGGAAAATTTGAAAACTTATTATACTTGCCCAAGCATGAAGGTTCTGAAGAGATAGTTCTTGTGATTTTAGAGAGAGAGCAAGAAAGAAAGAGACAAAGATTTACATATATTATTAACTATTATTATTTCATAGAAAAAAAGGTGCTACTCCAGTTATTTACCTGCTACAAGAACAAAATGTCCATATACTAATGGATTAGGGTAAAAGCAAATGAAAAAAGGACAAATTGTCTGAGAGCAAGATATTCTTTTGAAATAAAAGTTCATCTCGAGTTTAATGGTGCCTAGAAAAGAGAGTGATGGAAAGCACAATAAAAGGAGAAGATTATAGTGCTGTGCAGCAAAATTGTTTTAAATAAAACTCTCTCTCCAATTTAACGGCAACTACAGTTCTGTTTCCCTATCTTGAGAATTAATTATATAAAATACTGACAATCAGAGCCCCCCTGGTCCCCTCAGTAATTATTCATATCAACATTGTGATGCATTTAATAGACATGATAGATTCATTTTATGAATTAAGGAATATTTCTTAGCGGATATTTTCTAATATTTTTTTTTTAATGAAGATTTAGTGGGTTCAACATTCCATTCTGCCACATGGCAAGCTGTCTTCCAAACTGGAAAGGACAGCTTAATTAACTGTTTGATAATGATTTAAATTATTTTCTGAAAGTCAGCAGTCTTTTTTTAATGGTGCAATCTAACAGCAAATTTGGTAGCATCTTGCAAAAATCTGTCGAAAGGCCAACAGAAGAGAATATTTGTATATTGGATAATGTAATATATTGCATAATATCCTAATGAAGGAACTACCAACTCATTCAAACAATCAAACAATAAACAACCAAAAACACTCCAACCAACTTTGACAGAGCAAGCCAACTGCATATAAACAGAGAGCAAACCCTATTCTCATCAAGCACTGATGTTACATAGTTGGGTAATGAAATGTCTGCAAGAAAACAACCAAGCTCCAAGACCACCAAGAAACTCCCCCCAGTGTTGAAAGAATAATAAATAGTAAGACAAAATAAACAGTAAGATCACTCTCTATAATTCCATAATAACCTGAATGGAAATAACTCATGAATTTCTGATAAAAGATAGGAACTGATTCCTCAACTTCAACAATTTGGTTTGCATTTCCAATTAAACATATGCTCCACATTGCAAATTGCTTTTAAAATATACTAGTCAAAATGGAAACCTGGGTGGTACATTCTTTGAAACAGATGCTTTAGAATATGTGGAATGATATGTGTTCTCTCCTCACTGCATGTTGGTCTGTGTGCAGCTTGACATGCCTCTTTCAAACTGCTGGTCTTCTTTTTCCTCCAGACTTCTAAGCATGCCTGGAAAAAAATGCAAGATAAAACCAAGATCCTTGTGAAGTTCATCAAAAGCAGTGGTGGTTTTGGATGGGCTTGTGCAGCCACATGAAGGAAAAAAGACATGGATACTTTAAATGGGGTTCATGCCTTTACATATTTTATATCATTCTGTGGAAGCATGCACAACTTCATTAGTTGCTTTCCCAGTTGTTAACACTCAAATTGCATTATGCTAAATAGTTGAAATCCTGAGAATTATTACAAATGGCTAATTTAGAAAATAGTGGGCTCCATAAATCAGTATAGTCAATACAGTCCCACACAATAAATGCCAAAAAATTGCTAAGCAGGAGGGAAAGGAATGGGTGTATATTTTCTTACTTACCACTTTTCTGCTTTAAGTACATCCATCTCCAGTTTCTTCAATTACTCTTGTGGAGCATCATTTTATATTTAAATGTTATAATGTGCCTAGAGCAGAAAACTGTACTGCTTTATTACTGTGCAAGAATAAGGTTGATAGGAGCTACCTCCTTACTGGCAAGTATAGAGAGCTAGAAAGTCAAGAGACTACTGGATTATTGTTCCCTGGATGTGAAACTATTGATTCACTATCTCATTGTGCAGTGTAAGTTCAAAATCAACATGTTGATACAAGCGTAGTTCATTTCCAAAATAAAATACAATGAAGCCATCCATCCCACTACCAAAGAATGTATTTCCCTACCCTAGGTAGGCATAAGAAAGAGGCCAAAGAATTTAAATTTTGATTCCACTATGAATGGGACTTGTATTGGATATGTCAAATACAATAGAAAATAGAATATTTTCATTGTGGTTTTATTTGATTTTTTACAGAAAATCTATTTATGAGACCTTTTGTGACGTTGGAAGTCTGTTCTTGCAGGGCTTTTGACAAGAGAGCATATATATAATATATAGTAGCAATTTGTTGGACATTCATGGAGTTTAACTTACTTTCTTTCTGATCCCAATGTTGCCTCCTCTATTAAGAGTTATCACTCAGCAGCAGTTAATTAACCTCTCTCAATGCACTTCACTGGTTTTCAATTTGAATGAAAACTAAGGTGGATAATTTAATTTCTTCCCAAATATATATATTTCAGCTTTTATTATTCTCATCAATTTCCATGTTGACTGGAGGAGTTCTGGAAGCAGTGGTCAATCTATCCATCTGGGGGGCACTGAGGGTAGGAAGGTTCCGTTTAAATTGCTTATCATACTAGTTCTATTTATCATAAGATAGCCATATATTTTGTACTGCATTGAGAAGTTATTTAAGGAGGATAGCAACATAAACTAGAAGTGGAACAAAAAGTAAAAGTTAAAACTCTTTCCCCTCTGCTTTCACATTAAAAATATATGCAGTCAATTTATTGGGGTTCAGGTTTAGCTGATGTATTTTTAACCTCTGAGCAGTTAATATCAGGTTCATTTTCAACAAATGTCCAGTTCTTATAGATATCTCTGCTACCTTCATGGAGGTTATGGTGTCACTCTGCCTTCCCCTTGCTGTCTAGTGTTATCATTAACTTGAGGTCTTCATAAGGTATTAAAACTTGTAACACTTCTAGTTCTAATTTGTTCAAATAATCTCTATTTCATTCTTAGAAACGGGTATGAAGAACAACCTACATCTAAGCTGTGTAATCTCATTATCGGTGACTTCATTTTATCTTTTGTAGATTTACAACCAGTAACCTACAAAAAGAGCAATTATCCAAAACATTCTCAGAGTGATCTGTTGGTCTGAAGCCATTGTTCAGAGGAATTGCAAATCTAAAAGGTAATTTCCAAAGACATTTTTATAAAGCAGCTAATTAATTGCTTTTTTTTTAATCATAGAATGCTACCACTACATTTATCTCTAGAACCCCACATCAGAGTTGTGTGGCTTTCAGAAAAAAACACCATTATCTGAAAAAATTATTATTTTGCACACTTTCACATTTCCCCTGATTTATGCTGATTTGAAGCTAAGAATTTCAGGAAATATGCTCTTTTTTTCCCAAACAATATGTAGTTGGATGCCAAATATTTATCATAGTTTATTACAGACTACAGTTGCAAAGAACCTGCCATTCCTAGGACTCCATTAGCCATTCCACTCACATGGGATGGGACAGTAGGGTATTACTCAACTGCCTGCTGTTTCAGTGGCAACTACTGACAAAATTGCAGCTGAAAATTTCAAAGGATCAGCTTCTTGATGCAAACAAGATTCTCATATAATTTAAATCCCTGTGTGATTGACACACGATTTACTTTTCAGAGGTCTGGCCCAAATACAATAAAGTCTGATAAAGCTTCAATGGGAAGGCAGACTAATAAATATGGGCTAGTTGTCTTCACTTATTGTCATCATTTGAGGAAAAATGACATCTAAGTTGCCATCATCTAAGGAAGAATATGTGTTGCAGTGGTCAAGGTATTAATGTTTCCTGTAAAGTAATTAAAATGCTATACAAGCTATCATTGAGAGTATAAAATACAACAGGAACAGGAAATGCATCACAGGAACCATAGAGATGAATCTAGAGTAACAGGAAAAACTACACTAGAGAGGAATGATAAAGCTGCAAATAAGATAGATATAAGAGACTAGTACTGGGGAGGATGTGGCCTTCTGATTCAAGTTGACTCAAGTTAGATGCCTCAAACTAGAACTACTCATGTTCAAGTTCAGCCTTGGAAGCCCACCAGTTGATTTGGAGACAATCACTCTTTTGACCCAACCACTGCACAGGTTTCATTTTGTGAAGGCAGTACTGTGTACAGCATTTTAAACACATGGAGGAAAAGTAGGTTATAAAGGGAATGTATGAATGAGCTCCTAGTTTGAGGCATCTAAGTCTACTGTATCTGTAAGCCTTTATATGGTTATTTGATGGCAGTAACAAAAGAGTGTAATCTGGCAACAACAAGCAAAAAAAAAGATTTTAAGGATGGTGAGTGGAGTTGTGCTTTCATTATGTATTATGATTCAAGATGGTAGTGATCGTCTTTAGAGCGCTCCATGGCTCGGCCCCTGGGTACTTACGGGACCGCCTGCTGCCACCAACAGCTTCCTGCCGCCCAGTAACGATTTGTGGGGTTTTAAATTTGGTATTTTTAAATTTTTTATCAGTTTTTATACTTGTTAATTTTATATTCGGCCTCTAATTTAATCATTTTAAATTGTTTTTAACTTTATAACTTTATACTGTTCCTGTTTTAGCTAGTTGTACACCGCCCCGAGTCCCCTTTTTGGGAGAGGGGGCGGTATAAAAATCTAATAAACTAAACTAAACTAGCACAAAACATAAATGAAAATACCATTTTTAAAGAAAAAAATCATCAGCTGATTAGCTAGATCAGATCAGGAAATCAATTCTATAGCAAGATTAAAATTTAGTTAATTGAAATCATTGGAGAAGAGCCTGATGCTGGGAACGATTGAGGGCAAAAGAAGAAGGGGACAGCAGAAAATGAGGTGGCTGGATGGAGTCACTGAAGCAGTCAGTGTGAGCTTAAATGGACTCTGGGGGATGCTAGAAGACAGGAAGGCCTGGAGGAATGTTGTCCATGGGCTCTCGATGGGTTGGACATGACTTCACAACTAACAACAACAAATAATAATTGAATCTTGCAAGTATGACTCTGCTGTACCTCCTCCCTCTTCTTATACTGCAGTGAAATTGGTGTTTTTGTAAATCATTTTTTATTGTTACCTTATTATTCTGAACTTTAAAAAATCTTTCTGCCTATTGTCTACATCATGGTTCCTGCATATTTTCATTAAGGTCATCTTCCTTACTCTCTACATGTTTGGATTAAAATATTTTACACTGACTGTAAAATATTTATTTGGAAAAAAATGCATCAATTTGTATTTCTTCAGTAATGTTTTGGTCTAATAGAAATCAATAGTCACTTTCAGGAAATCAATGAAAGTTGGCATAGCTATGTGCCAGTTAAAGAATTAAGACAGGTATAATTCTTTACCAGTGACTGTGGCTCAGCAGGCAGAACAAAAATATTGTCAGAGTCAGGTAAGTTTCCAGGAAAAGAAATATATAACATAGTATCAAACAACAGGAACTCTCACAGCTTTTTGACTGCTATCAGATCAAGGTTTCGCTGTTAAAACTTCTCCCTCCACCTGAGCAAAAGTGATCTTGGTCACTTCTGATTGTTGATCTTGGCCAGCATGACAATCTGCTTTTGAATAAATTGTTTTGCCCAAAAAGCTACTCCACTTCTTCATTCTTTAGATTCTAATAGAACAGTGGCAATGTTATCACAGACTAACGTACCAAAGTGATATTGAAGTTTACAGGTGTAGTGTGCCAGTGTCACAGAGAACATCTAAATTTTTGACTTAAAGAAAAATGCTCCAGGGATGTTATTAAAAAAGCGGGTATAACAAAAAGTAGTTTCACTTCTTCAATTTAATATTTTATAACTTTTGAGCTTTTGTTCTTTCTTTCAGGTAAGACAGTTTCAAAAATAGTTGTTTCTTTCATTGCTGGTTGTACATATGTGAAGTTATTAGACAACCTTAACATATATGTCCTCTTTCTATGACTGTCCCTAATTCTACTGTTTTAAAAGGGGTTATAGATACTATTGCAAGTTTTCCTTTTTCTTTTGATTAGACTAATGGGATGCTGTTTTCCCCCCTAGCTGATGAGGCTTTGACAAGTAGTTTTTTTTTATTTTTGAAAAATCATATTCAATTATACCCAAAGCTCTCTGTGATGACTAGATAAGGTCTCTTTCTCTTCAGCATTTGTCCCTCAGATAAAGGAATATAGACTTTTCACTGGAAAGGGGAAAGTAATTATAATTAAGATAGACGTTTCAGAAATGATTAGACATAGATAGCACAAAGAAATCCAAAATAATTCTACCTTGATTTTGTTTGGTATAAAACTGAGTGGAGAGACAGTCAAAATTATTTTGTTCCATCCTATAACAACAAGTAATGCTGGTTCATGAAATCCATGTTGTGTCTGGTTTTTTACTACTGACAGATGGTGCCTCAAAACACTTTATAGACTTCACACAATTCATTAATTAATCAGTCTTCAGCAATGTGCCATGCCCAATCCATTTTAGGATAACTACCGTACCTGCCTTTCAATTGAAGTCAATGGTCCACCTTCAATAACCTGGTGCAGCGAGTGCCTACTCAATCAATTATTTGTGCCCATAATGTGAGGCACATTATACATGTGTTCTACAAGCTATATTAGCAGCCAGTCTACTTTGGGGAGAAGTTCATGGTGCTGGTTTGACCTTTAAGGCCCTAAGTGATATGGAACCAGGTTATTTTGTATTTCCAATTAAATCTATCCATCCCATAAGATCCAGCTTGGGGTGGGCATATATCTAGGGTCTCATCTGCCAAAGAGTTCCATTTGATGGGACCCAGAAGATATGCCTTTTCAGCTGTGATTCCCACTGTCTCAAACATTATTCCCCAGATGAGTTTAGTCTATTCCCTGCTAGCCTTTCAGAAAGCCCTTAAAATGTGGTTTTTCTATTCTTGGAGATCCCATCTGGAACCATGAGGCAGTTATCATTGTTTAGGTGACTGTCATTTGATTATTTTTAATGGCTGCAATATTATTTTAATTGCTGCTAGTTGTGCACTGCAAAGTCACATTCATTGAGATGAGCAGAATAAACAAACAAACAAACAAATAATAGCTGCCCAAATCCATGCACTTCCATTTCAAAGTTTCGTCATTCCAATAACCCTCCTATTAGGTATTTTAATTTATCTTCCTTTACAACTTTTTCTTCTCTTATGTAATAGTTATTTCATTAGAATCTAAATGAACAGGTACTCTCAGCTCTTTATCAGCAAAGTGAATACAAACTGTTTGATTTAAGTGTTAGCATGGACACTTGAGAAGCAATGACTAAAGGCAAACTCATCACAATCAAAAGCAGCAGGACATAATTCTTCAGAGAGAGTTCCCCCGGTTCTGTTCCATAAGAATGTATATTGTACAGGCAAGGTAATTACTGTACTGGTTCAGGTGCTGATGCTCTTCCCTTTTTGCTGCCACCTGAGATTTGGTGTCCCTCTAAGCCAATTTAGAATCCATATATGGGTGTACATTTAATATGCAGATTTTCATTTTTGTAGTAGCTATCAAGGTAGACACTTTCTTATGTTTTTCTCTTAGAATTGATGCTGTTATCTGCTTCTCTCACCACTTGCTATTAACACACCTGGAATGATAATGGTTGCTTGGCATTTCAGAGGGACAGAAGGAAAAGAAACAAGCAAAAAGCTATTCCTTTTCTCAACCATCCTGTCTTTTCCTTATTTCAGCCCTCATCATACCCTGCTCACAACTACTAAATCTCTTGTTTCCTTTCAAGACTACTTCTGCAAGTATCCAGAATCACCTGCCTAATCCAATTTCAGGAATACTTGAGAGACTGATTTGTGCTGTGCTTCTGATGCTACCAACTCCTTAATTTATTTGAATTTCTAACTACCCTCTTTGGGGTCTTTGTGCAGCCTTTATTTTCCTTCTCCTTTTTCTCTTCCATCATCACTACAGGACCATGCTTTGAAGCTCAAGTGTTCTAGAATATTCATATTCCCTTTTTTATAGGGTCTGGGCCCTAAATTTACCCATGCCTATATGCAAAGCGTGAAAAAAAATGGGCAAACAATTTGGCTGCCTCAGGCAACCCCTGACACATGTGGCAAAAATTCAAAAGCTTGTTTATTGTCAGTAAATAATTTGTGAGTATATCCTTCTGCTTTCAAATAGTGCTTATCTGTATTTTTGCATTTCCAATGTGGCAGTCCTCCTTTATGACTTCTCTCTATAGAATTTCTAATTGTAGTATTTTTCTCCATCTCTTTTATTAAAGGAATGTCCCTATATATGGCAATTGCCTGAAGAAGTAAATAAAAGACTTGGGATTTCCAGGCACAATCTGTGTTACAGCTGTCAATTGTGGAGAAATCTCAGATGCACCTGTCTTGCACTGAAAGTCCAGCCACTGGCGGATAGGGCAAAGGGATATCAACAGACAATGTTAATTTAGCCGCTCCATAGATGTTGACCAGTTGTCTTGAGGCTAAACAAAAAATTATTTCTGACCACAGAATGAGACATGTCTCTAAAATTATTTGTTTGAAGAAAGTGATATGAAACTATTTATATCTGTGCTCCAACAGGCTCAGATCTGAGACCACCTCAGGGGCAATTTATACCTCACAGATTCATTCATTCATTCACTCACTTTATAACTCAGATGGAGATTTGAACAGAAAACAGGAAATATCATGATGTCAAAGGCCAAAATAAATAAAAACAAAGCCAAAGCATACAACTAGTGGAAATCAAGGTGAGTATACAGAATAGTATAAAACCAAGCTACAATTCATTCAGATCCCAGTCAAATGCTTGTCTATACAATACTTTTTTATTTGTTTCTGAATATTCAATAGAATGGAGATAATAAAAACTTTTTATAAGAGAAATGGAAATCCCTTATTGCATGCTGTCACATGTATCATCAGATGGGAGAAGGAAGTTGCTCCTAAAGTAATTTTTTCCCCATTTCAGATAGCCATTCAGTTCAAAGGATCCCCTGGTTCTAACTATCCCAAACTGAGTGAATTAGCAACTGACAGTAGTGCTTACCAGAAAATAAAATATTATTGAAATAAAAATCCTCCCTATTGTCTGCTTCTCCACTGGAAGAAATTCTAGTTTCGCCTCAGGTGGTAGGTTCTTTAAGAGGAATGGTGCAATGGCTTAACTGGAGTGCAGCTAATAAGAATTCTACTTTTATCATGTTTATTAAGTAAACATTCAAAACTTTAAACCCAGTAATCAGAGGAAATAAAACTTTATCACCCCACAAGATAAATCTGTCGTTCTTCTAAACCCTACCCAGGAATAGTGAAGTTTGTAATATGTTCTGTCCAATGTGGCACCCAATGAAGTGATGGAATCATCTCCAAAGGGGAACCAAATTTACCAGGTAATCAAATCAGCCTTAATGACATCAGTTTTTCTTCCTCTGTTCCTTATGAGGTGAGAAAGGAATGAGGCAGTTTGCTTACTGTGCAAGAACTATTGGACAACCCAGTATGGTACATGCTAGATAGAGAAGATTAGCTGGTGACATAATATTAACGACTACTTAAACATTTTGAAGTATGAGACCTACCATGTGATGAAACATCTTCTCGACCAGGGGTGTCAAACTTGATTGCATTGAGGGCCACATCAGGGTTGTGTTTGACCTCTGGGGGCTGGGTGACCATGGCTGGGGTGGGTGTGGCCAGCTCAATGTCACTATGATGGCCCAAGTGGACCTGGGGGAATCCTCCTGCAGCCCTCTGCAATGAAAACGAAGCCTGGGAGGGCCACCACCCCCCAAAGCCATTTTCACTGGCAGAGGCATTGTGGGCCAGTCCTTCACTATTTCCAAGGTGGGCCTGTGGACCAGATCTAAGCACCCCATGAGCCGGATCTGGCCCATGGATCTTGAGTTTGACACCCCTGTTCTCACCGATCCTTCTTCTATCAGTATCAAAGCAGCAGTAGTCAATGCATTGATTCATTATTGCAAGAAGCTCTAAAGTAGAGCAATTGCAAAAGTGTTCATGTATTTCAGATTGAAGTAAAATGTTTTCTGAAGTAAAATGTTTGTTCTATTTTTGTTATACTTCACTATGTCATCCAGAACTCTGAGACAAAAAGTTGAACAGACTCCCTGCTGCAGATATTATCCTCTAACATATGGAAAGCAATGGGGGCTGTAATTAAGACACAAAAGAGAGTAAGAATCAATTGACTTATTCCCATTCTCCCATCCCTGGGATTCTAATCTGGAGAGGCAAATAGAAGGGATATAATGGTACTATAAACCAATCCTGTTGGTTTAAATCTGACAGTTAGTGATTAATTAATCAATTAGATTTAGAGGCTGCCTGATTCTGAATTACTCTGGGCAATTTACATATTAAAAGTTTTGAACAATAAAAACTAAAAACCATGAACATCCAGAATATTGCCCCATAATGTCCCCAAAATAGAATTTATGGCTATCAATTTGTCTTAAGATAAAACAGGATATCACAGTTTCTTAGGACCATCCATTCCCATTGCAACAATAGCAGATTCTTTACTTCTTGATAAGCTTGTCTTTAAGGAGGAATACAGTACCCTCAACTCAGAAAGTTCTGCATAAGATTAACAAAGTGGGATGAATTTGATTGCCAGTTATGCAGTGCACATAATATTAAACAAATTTCCAGTCAAGTATCTTCTTGGGTAATTATGGATCAGTCATTCAAATGACCTGACTTTAAAAGCATGTTGCCAAGAAAAAGAAACCTATCCAACTATGTATACCTATTCAGCTTATTCAGCCTGTTATAAATATCACAGATAAATAATATGTTTATCCAAGAAATGCTACTCCTTTGTTCTCTTGAATAAGTAATTCCTAGACTGTTTTCCTTGTTATCTGACATTCATAACACTGATGAACAAAAAAAAAAAAAGAGTATTAAGTATAAATGGACTTTTCTACTCCCCATGTTACAATTTCTTTCATCAAACTGTATTACAACATACAGAATCACACTGAAATGGAGTGACCAATGCTGGCACCGACACATTTGATTTGGCTATAGTGATCTGGGGTAAATTAGTTTCTGCTGGCTGCAAACTGTATTATAATTTGCATTAGAATTGAGGGGTGCCTTCTCCAATTATTATGGGTGTCAATTCTGAAGTCCCAATGCTATAGGAAGAAAAGGTCAGGCTATTTTAATTTGTCACTTTCCCCAAAAAATCAAAACCAATGTCAAATTGGTGAATTGCAATCCTTTGTGACCACCTGGGTATCAGCTTACCAGCATACAGTAAGCTACTATTTTCCTATCCAGTGAAACGCTTTACCAATACATAGTTTTAAAACTGGGAGAAAAGAATAAAAAGTGAAAGCTATCATCTGGTAATCTTGGAATTTCCCAATGGCCTCTCATAAAAGTTTTATTTAGTTCTGTTCAATAAGTGCTGTCACCTGCTTGGACAAAATGGGAGGTGCTAACACTACTTTTGGCTGCTATCATCATGATTCCATATATTCTCAGTACAGAGGTGGCATGTTTCCAGTTACCAAGTGGAATATTATTGTATTAATGGCAGTGTAGAACTAAAATACTGGACTAATTGATCAAGTAAAGTTCTATTTACTTATTAACCAGAGTTGCTTGCATCTATATGAACCTACAACTTTTGCTCAGTGCATTCAAAGTTGTCAGGCTATCCAAAGAAAGCATATCTTGTCTCACAATTTTTTAATCCTCTCACCTGGCCTGTTTTTCATTTACCATCTTTCATTTTTGCATAGAAAAGCACCTTCCTAAAAAGAAGATAAGCTAGACATCATTTCTTTTTATGTATTTCAGTTTGATTTATAGCATTTGATTGGAAGCATAAAATTTCTATCAAATGGGAAACCAACATTTTGGGGCAATACTAAAATCTTCACTAACACTTCAGAAGCTTTGTAATATATTACCTTCTTTAGCCCTGCCTTGTAATTTTCTCTTGAGTGTGCTGATTTTAAGCTATAGAAGTAGTATACTAAAAACCAAATTAAATGGACACAGATTGGTGTCTTTTACCTTCACAGCTTTATATGATTGACATTATTAAAAGTACAGATGCCAGCACTAACTGTTACTCTCCGTTAGAAAATCCAGTTAGTTCTTGTAATTCTGCATTATCTGTTATCTGTATCTTTACACTACACTAACAAAGAACTTTTTAATTCACTTTGGTTTTTTTTTAAACTTATTTTTTAAAAATATATATAATTTGTTTTCTTAGCAGTAATACAAATTCCATTTAAAAAAAAACACCAGGTCAGTTTATTATTATTATAGCTATTTTAATCCTTTTTACTTTACATACTGCAGAGGTGTGTATTGCCTTTGATTAAATGCCATTTCCAACGTGGAAAAATATATGGTTTTCTAGTATGAAACAAGCTCCCCTATAAAGTGAAAAGGTAGAATTTAGATTTTCTCAAATTATCTTTAGTGACCTACAGCTTTTTAAATAATCAAAGATGATGTTTACAAAAAAAGAAAAGAAAAATGGCTGCTGTCAGTCTTATTTTCCAAGCATGGAAATGGTCAAGAAGGAGTAGAAATTCTTTGTTTAACACAGAGAACATTTTAATAGTATCCTTTGATTTCATTATTTTGTAGAATGAATATGGATGATTGCTTTAAAAAGCTTCCTTAATTATTATGATCCTACTAAATATTAAAAATCTGTCTACTCTAATCATCTGTTTTATCTGTAAAAAATCCCCAATATAAACAGATGGTTAAAATGTCTGTTGAGCCGATGAGAATTGACAGCATTTGCAGTGTGGGGATATATCCAAATGATTTTCACATAGTTTCTTCCTATGTTGATATCATTAAAGATATTAATATTTTTAATGGGAAAAATGGATGTCTTTATCTAAATTACATTTAGAATATAGGACAGGAGTTTTATTTCTCCTGATTCTTCAGCTTTTTAAGTGGCATATGTTTTGACTTTTACTTCTTTATGAAATACAATTAAACATGCATTTAGTTTTTATGTTAAAAAAAACTATTATAGACACAACTGGAAAATAGCTCTTTTGATATTATAATTGGCCTCTTTTTTGGCAATAGGTCTATTGAGTCTTCTGTATTAATGGTAGCAAGGCTTATCTGAAATATGGTAGGACAAAAATATAATTTTGATCCTCAAACAAAAATAAATTTACACTTTAGGATAATCTCAGTTGCAAAGCTGTGAATACTTGGGAGGACTCGTTTCATAAAAAGTGACTCTGGATGGCAGATAAGTTATATGCAAATACTCTGGAATAAAAAATTGAAATACCTGTTATGTGAAATTGTTATGCATTTTTAAAGAATATTACACATATACATATACAACATGTTTATTGAAATTCTTAGGTAATGAAATTGCCACCCAACATTTTTAACACATGTTGGAAATGTAAAATGGTTGTTGGGACACATAGTATGATGTGAACATCTCCTATTAATGCACCATGTATTAGTATCCACACTTGTTAAGTAATGGTGATCAAACAAGTGTATTTTAAGATATAAACATACTTTTTAATTATACAGCAAATATTTGAAATATTTTGGGTGAGCAAAACCACCCAAATTGAAACATTAATCAATACTTAACTGTATAGTTAAGGTTTCATGATCTGTTTAAAAGTTTTGCTACATTATTTTTTTATTTCATATAATGTGCTTTTCTTGTTAAACATTGGAATGTCAAGAGAGTTAAAATTAAAGTCTTCTAAATAATTGAAAAACTCTTTAGTGTATTTTACATATATAAAGTAAATTAACATCAAAACTATTTCTAAACACACATGTATGTGTATATTGTTCTAAATAAAAACAGCACTTGGCTGATAAACCTAATATAGAGACAAAGGTTTCTTAGGTTTCTAGCTTTCTTATTAGTTTAAAGTACTTAATAATTTAGCTATTAGTCATTTGTCTTGCTTTTAATCACTACCACTCCTAATCTTGTAGAACACCACAGGATATGAATTTTAGCAAGTATACGAATTTGGGAAGCTAAACTCATTAAAGAATCAAAGTGAAAATAATTTTCACCTTTATTGTACATTGAGTTTTCAATCTAAAATTAAATTTAAATGCATTATCCCAATTAGGCCATACAGCAAAATTTCAATTCTTGATCATCTAACCAATTGTTTAAGAATGATTGTTTTTAAGACAGTTGGAAAAAATTAGAAAGGGGGCTTGTCCATCACCCTCCATTCCAAAACACATTATATAAAAGCCATTCTAAGATGTGAGAGTTTGGGAGAGATGGTCAAATTTTTCTCTGCCCAATCTTGAAGACTTCTAGATATTCTTAGATTATTTTCAAATATTTGATACACTACGTATTCAGCTATATACATGTCCACTCAAAACCCAAATGAATTTATCTGCACTGACTCCCATGTATTTAGTATATTATTATATCCTATAGTACACTCCTGTTCAAAGGTGGTATTCAGCAGGTTCTGACCAGTTCTGGAGAACTGGTAGCAGAAATTTTGAGTAGTTCGAAGAAATGGAAAATACTACCTCTGACTGGCCCCACTCCCATCTATTCTCTGCCTCTCAAATCCCAGCTGATTGGCTGGGTCTTCTTTTGTTGCCCAGCACAGGAAAACGGAGCTGAAAAGCAGGTTAGTGGGGTGGGAGGGAATGGAGATTTTACAGTATCCTTCCCCTGCTATGTCCACCAAGCCACAGCCACCAAGCCATGCCATGCCCAGCAAGCCACTCCCACTGAACAGGTAGTAAAAAAAAATTGAATCCCACCACTGCTTCTATTATGTACTCCTATATAATATATAGAATATATCCTGAGAAAATATTACATAGTAGAGTCTATGACAAGGAATAAAACCCTTTTCATACCCATAGAATTTATATAGCTTTATTTTTGATTTATTTAAGATGTATTAAAATGAATCTCCAATTCAGAAAAGCTAATTCAGTTGCACTTGTTAAAAACAATGGTCAGACATAAATTATCTGATGACAAAACAATTTAGGCATATCTAATATTTATGGTTATTATATCTAAGTCTTGAAGACTAAACCACTACCTCTAAAATATGCTCATTTATTGCAAAGTATGATACATGGAATTTATTGTAATGTAGGATACATGTAATATAGGATAATGTAATGTAAAATCATGCAATTTAAAGAAAGGAGAAAAACATAAGAAAAATAAATAAAGCAATCTTCCAAACAGTAATGTTTCTTTTTCTCCCATTTAAGGATAGTTAAAGCTATTATATTATTATACTTTATAAAAATCACGAATAACTTTAGAGAAGGCAATTATTATTTGGCTCATTTGTAGTAATTTAATGTTCTTTAATAAAATTAAACTTTATTAAAAAGCCAGAGAGTCAAAATAGCTTTCAATCACAGATTAAAAATTTAGCTGTGATTAAACTGTTGAGAATGCAAATAAGTAAGATTATTAAGAAAATTAGATGACACAGAAGATCTAGAAGCCATGGAAACTGAGTTCTAGACCCACTTAGGGATGAAAATCAGCTGGGTGACTTTGGATCATCATTCTTCTTTAACCCAGCTCACCTCACTGGGTTGTTATTGTGGATAGAAGAAGGAAAGAGTAATACATGTTTGCCATCTTGAATCATTTAGAAAGTAGTAAAGGTGGGATAAAATTCTCCTAAATAAATCAATAGCTGATTCAAACCCCACTGAGCAAATTATTAGGTGAATGAAGAAGGGAATATTTATAAACAAACTGACATCTCTCTATCTCTACATCTATATATCTACATCTCTCCCTCTCTCTTTCTCTGTCTCTCTCTGAAGATGAAGCTAAGCAATTCAAGGTGAAGTTCTGCACCCATTTGCCTACAAGTGACAGACACACATAGGATTAGATGTTTGATTAATTAATAAATGAGGATAATTATTGCCATCTCTGTTATTTAAATGCAGACAAGAAATCTGAGGATTGTTTGGTCAAGTGAGTGTTCTCTAGATGTGTTTAACTTTTACTGCTAGAATTTAAAGCAAGCTAGTAATTGAAATCTAACACTTTTGAAGAATACAAGGTTAGAAAAAGCCGAGCTGGCAGCACAATATAAAAGAAAAAAACTTTATGCAGTTATTTTCTCAAGAAGAAATTTTAGCAAAGTAATCATCTGAGCAAGCTAGAAACTAATACCTTTAATGTACAATTTTTGTGCATTAGTCTACATCAGGGGTCGCCAACCTTTTGGATCTCAGGGACCACCAAACTCATAATTTTAGATCCCAGGGACCACTAACCGGTTCTGTGGGTGTGGCCTAATTTGTGGGTGTGGCTTGGTGGTCATGTGACTGGCTGGGCATGGCTTGTATGTAAATATTATAAATATTTATATAAATATTGATTTATATAAAAAAGGGCAACTTTTATCCAAAATCAGGCAAAGCAGGCAGATTGAGTTGCTCACAGAATCAGATTCATTCAGAGATCTATCTATCTGCCATTGGCTAGCTCAGTCTGTCACATAAAATTTGCTTGCAAGCAAACTCATAAAATTAACTCACAACATACCATGCATGTAAATATTGATTTTTTTTTAATAAAAAGAGCAACTTTTACCCAAAATCAGGCAAAGCAGGCGGATTGAGTTGCTCACAGAATCATTCAGTGATCTATCTATCTGCCATCGGCTAGCTCAGTCTCTCAAATTTGTTTGCTGTGAGTCTGCACTTGCAAGCAAACCTTCAGTCCTAAGGGAGGTTCGGCTGTGCTGAGCTGAAGATCTAAAGACTAGCTAGAAAGCAAGAAATCCAACCATTTCCTACTTCCTAGCTAATATAAATTTCCCAGTACAGCAGAACAGATGATGGTCGGAAAAAGGAAAAATAGCAATTTAGCAGGCAAGTTTACCAGGTAAGAAGTGAGTGGGCGGTGAGGGTTCCCGTGGGCCATGTGGGCAGTGTAGCCTTGTGTTTCTGCGCAGCCCAGATTAATTGCTTTGTGGGGGTACTCTGGGGGTGAGATTTCTCTGTGGCCCACCAAAATTTTCTTATGGCCCTCTGTAGCCCACCGGTTGGCGACCACTGGTCTACAGCATAGCAATAAGCACAGAACAGGAATGTTAATTCTTTATTTCAATAAAATGGAATAAACATTTCTGGATCAATTAATCCTTGTATGGAAATTGGATATTTCCATGCAAACAATGCTTTGGTAATTAGTAGGTCAGGTCATGATAGAAGAGAAGAGAAGTCTTTTTTTTTTTTTACTGTGAACACACTGGCACACATTAAAAATGAAATTCTGTTGCTTTGTCTCAAAAGTATATGGAACAAAGCTATGACTGAATTTAATGTTCTGCGTCAGATACCACAAAGTCTCCTCCCAGAAGGTAACAAGGAAAACTGATCATGAGAGATGTATAGCATCCCAGACAATACTGAGGACCTTGATCAAATGGCGCTTATATGCCATATCCTGGATAGAAGGAAGTGAACTTCCAATAATGTTATTACTGTCCTCACCACTCTCTGCACTGCCTTCCTGTCCAAAGCAGTAATGCTTCCAAACCAGAGGTAGTATTCAGCTGGTTTGTACCAGTTCAGGTGTAGCTGTTGTTAAAATTCTGCCCAGTTTGGTGAACTGGCTAATCCAGCCACTGGCTAGTCCTGGCCCTTGCCCTGGCCATTTTTGGGTCATTTTTCAGGCTGTTTTCCAGGGTCTTTTCAGCCATTTTTCAGGCAAAAAAACAGTCCAAAAACTTGCCCAAATACAACTTGAAAATGGCTGAAAAATGGCCCCCAAAATGGCCCCCAAAACGGCTTGTTTTGGGGCCATTTTTCAGGTTTTTTTTTTTATATTTTTTATTTTCAGGTTGTTTTCTGGGCTATTTTCCAGGCAAAAAAACATCCCAAAAACGGCCAAAAATGGCCAAAAAATGAAAAACGGCAACATGATTGTGGAGTGAAGACCTTATCTGGGAACAGATATGAAGAAAGAAAAGGTGGAATAATTGTACAACTCCTTTTCACTGCTAATCCTGAGAATCTCCTGTCTCCAAGCATCTCCAATTTAATGCACCAGACTCCAATAGTATCTAAACCTCTTGACTTTTTTACTGGGTGGAAAAAGAACATGTGACCTTGAAAATATCCACTTGAAGATGTTGGTGGCTGTAGGTGCCAAGGGAAGAGCTGGAACTATAGAGCTCTGAAAAATACAGTGGATACTTGGTAGGTTGTCAAGCCTTACAGATGCTTGAATTAGATTATTGAATTGTATAGTTTATGAAAGACTGCTTAAAAAGCAATGTTGGTTTGGTTTATAAACTGTCTGGATTTGGCTTTTGAAAATACCTTGAATGCTCTTGGCAGAAAATATATTTTCCCCTCTGGTTTAACCATGGGAGCTTCTGTAGGTGGATCTATGTATGCAAGTTGCTATATTGATCAATGCATTTAAACATTTCTTGCTTATTGTAGCCATAACTATTTGATTTCTATCTTTCAATTGCACTTACTTAAAAATAAGTTTTGTGGAAATTCACTAGGTCTAGATCTAAATGAGAGGGTCTAGACGAGTTAAAAAGGTTTATTGACCCACCGTCAAATTATTTAAATTAGTGTATAGTGCCTGGGAGCACCCAAATGGATTGGGTTCTTCTTAGACGTATTGGCTCAGAATTTTGAGAACTACTGAGAGGAAGCCTATCTTAAATCAAGATGTTTTTAGTCCCAATTTATTCACAGAAAGTAAAGTTGCAAAATTAAAAGGAAGATTTCCATGCACTGGATTCGCATCAGCTGCTGAACTCCCAGTTTTCATTCCCTTGTGTACTTAATAACATTTAATTGTGCAATTTCTGCTTTCCAGTTTTAGACCTGAATTTGAGCTCCTTTAACCCATCACCTCTCTATGTAATTACTTCTAGTATTGACTGCTCTTCACATGAGAAAGGGTTTTTTGTAACATTTAATCAGAATCTACCTTCTTAAAACTTAAAGCCCTTGTTCTATATTCTACACCATGGAAAAATAGAAACTAAATATTGATCATCTTCAGTGAGAGATCCTTTTAAGTACAGGTAACCCTTGACTTACAGCCACAATTGACTCCAAAATTTCTGTTGCTAAGTCAGACTGTTGTTAAGCAAGTTTTGCCCCATTTTACTACCATTCTTGCCTTAGTTGTTAAGTGAATCACTGCAGTTAAGTTTAACAGGGTTGTTAAGTGAATCTGGCTTCCACATTGGCATTGTTTGTCAGGTGGCTGTAAAACAAAATGGCTGAAAAACAGGCTGAAAAAAAGAAGGAAGGAAAGAAATGGGAATGAGGAGAAGGAAGGAGGAAAAGAAGGAGAGAAGGAAGGAAGGAAGGAAGGAAGGAAGGAAGGAAGGAAGGAAGGAAGGAAGGAAGGAAGGAAGGAAGGAAGGAAGGAAGGAAGGGGTTAATCCAGCTTTAGCTTAGTCTCTTTCAGAATTGTCTGCACAGAAGTATTGTCAATCCTACTCCTTCTGCTACTTATTTATTATTTTTGGGGTGCAAATCAGCTTTAATTGTAAATTGCTTCTGAGAAGTCAATAGGATTTATTGCCTCTGCCACCTCAGGTATGAAATGTTGGCTGTTATGATACAATATGTTGCTTTTTAATAAGCTCAGCTTCCAATACCTTACTTTCCTTGGTGATGGGAGCAGAATGCTTTGCTGGTCTCTCCCCATCCTTTCACGGGGGGGGGGGGGGGGATTTGCTCCAGGAAATTGAGGGTTAGAGGTTAACCCTTTCATTTCTGGAGATGCTGTATATAGGCCTAAGGCCTGGGGAAAGGGAGAGTGGCCTGGAGGCGGGGATGGGTGTGATGAGTTATGTCGAGTTGGCCACACCCACTCAGTCACATGACCACCCAGCCACATCTATCCAGCCAGTCATTAGGGCAGAGAACTGGTGGTTAAATTATTTGAATCCTACCAGTGTTCCAAATCAATCAGTATGTAATATGACAGGATGATCTTGATCATCCTTCTATAGAAAGTGGTAAGGAAGACGTGTTCTTGCCATTTGATGCAGAAAATGCAGGTGTTGCTATGCCCATTTCACCAGTGTCTCACTACAGATTAATTACTGATGCCAAATTAAAAAAATGCCAAAGAAAACAATGCATTACCACAAAAAAAGACTATTTATTTATTCATTACATTTCTACACCAACCATCAAAGCCTATACTTATACCAATTTCCGCTTTAACGGCTGTATGGTAGTAACATCAGTTGATAACAAATCCCACATCTGAGTAGATAATATTATAGCAATAATAGTCATACTGCTAGAGGTTTATTTTTTCTTTTTCAATAAAATAGACAAGAAATGGGTTAAGAAGATGGCATGAATAGGAAACTAAATTGAAGCTGTAGAGGAAGAGGAAGAAGGAATAAATGACAAGTGAGCAAAGATAGAATGGGGCAGACTTGGGCTGCTGAAGTGATACAGTTTACAAATGCTTCCAAAAAGAAGTCATCATTGGAATTGGTATGCAAAAAGGGTGCTGCTGCATGAGATTAATCTATCCTATATATGGGGAGGAAGAAAAGGGACAGTATATACCAGAAAGAAGATTCAATTCTGCTAATGGGAAGAAATTGCCAGTGGGTTTAATTGAACCCCTTGATTAAAACTTTGGAGAATTTTACAGCAACTACATTTTAGGACAGGAAGAGAGACACTTATATTTTAGATTTAGAGAGATGTCTAAATTGTAGATCAAGCTGTTTATAAATCATTGACTACCTTTTAAACTCATTTGAAGGTTCAGGAGACAAAGGAAAACTAGTTCTGTTTTGTGCATTAGATGAATTCTGCTTTCCTAATTATCAGAAGGATGAGGGAAACAATCAGAGCAACTGATTGCTTACTATTCTTGTTACGTTGAAAGTAAAGTGGGGGAAAGTCAGAATGATTTACAGGAAAAACCTTTGTGTGGTCTATTTGGTCTGGTCAGCCCTGAGAACTCACTATGTCTCATGATAGCAATAGCAGTTAGACCACATACTACTTCACAGTAAAAGCACTTCACAGAGTGCTTTTACAGCCCCCTCTAATCAGTTTACAAGTGAGCACATTGCCCCCCCCCCCAACAATCTGGTTCCTCATTTTACCAACCTTAGAAGGATGGAAGGCTGAGTCAACCTTGAGCTGGTGAGAATTAAACTGCCAAACTGCAGGCATCCAGCAGTCAGCACAATTAGTCTGCAATACTGCATTTTAACCGCTGCGCCACCATAACAGTGTTGTACTTTGAAAGCTGTTAATACTTTAAAATGCTATTAAAAATAAAATCTACAATAAGAATATTGTGCTCTTAACATGTTTCAACAATCTATTTCATAGGAGAAATCCTTGTTTATATTTTTCAAATGGAATTGATCAGAAAATCAGATTACTGTATTATGTTCTAAGTGTCCTTTAGATAAAAAGGCTACAATTACAAGATTCCTCAGCAGTAATCCTGCTGGCCAAAGAACTGTGCAGTTTAAAATCCATTTATTTGAAGGATGATTAGGTTGAGGAAGGTTGCATTAGACTAATCTATCATGAATTTCTCACTTCATTTATCCTATTTATTTCTGAAAACTCTCCATACAAAGATGTATTTACTCTTATGTAAATGATTTCTCTTTTATGGCTCTTTCACTATTTTGTCCCCTAGTTTTCCAAAGCAGATTTGGAAAGTGTAAGGACTGGGACAATATTAAGAACTTGTTCTGCATCACAACAATGGGACAATTAGATGTAATTCAGAAGATATTGGCTTAATGCCACCACATGTTTATTGGATCCATGTCCCTCTTGGTTGGTCGTGGCCACCCGAGAGGTGACATGAGGTTGGTTCCAGAGTATTATCAACACTTCCTTGAGGGAGGGGTGTGTACCTGCCACCTTGAAAGAGGCAGTGGTGAGGCCCCTCCTCAAGAAACCGTCCCTGGACCCAACACTATTATCATATTATCAGCCGATCTCCAACCTTCGCTTTACGGTAAAGGTTGTTGAGAGTGTGGTGGCACGACAGCTTCCTAAGCACCTGGATGAAACTATTTATTTAGATCTGCGACAATTGGGTTTCAGGCCCGGGCACAGCATGCAGACGCGTTGGTCGCATTGGTAGATGATCTCTGGAGAGCATGCAGACGGCGTTGGTCGCATTAGTGGATGATCTCTGGGGGGTCCGGGACAGGGGTTGTTCCTTTGTTTTGGTCCTGTTAGATCTCTCAGTGGCTTTTGATACTGTCGACCACAGTATCTTATTGCAGCGGCTGGAGGGGTTGGGAGTAGGACACCGTGTTACGGTGGTTCTTCTCCTTCCTCTCTGACCACTCGCAATCTGTGTTGGCAGGGGGGCAGAGGTCGACCCCGAGGCCCCTGGTTTGTGGGGTACCTCAGGGGTCAGTACTCTCACCCTTGCTGTTCAACATTTATGTGAAGCCGCTGGGTGAGATCATCAATGGCTTTGGGGTAGAGTTTCATCACTATGCTGATGATACTCAGCTACACATCTCTACCCCAGGCCACCTCAACGAAGCCACTGAAGTGATGACCTGGTGCCTGGAAGCCGTGCGGTGCTGGATGGGGCAAAATAGACTCCGACTCAACCTAGCCAAAACCGAGTGGCTGTGGTTTCCAGCACCCAGATACAGCCAATTAACTCCATCTCTGGTCATGGGGGGGGGGGAGATTTTGACCCCCACGGAGAGGGCATGCAATCTTGGTGTCCTCCTGGATGTACGGCTGTCATTAGAAGAGCATATAGCGGCCATCGCCAGGGGGGCTTTTTGTCAGGTTCACCTGATTTACCAGTTGCAGCCCTTTCTGGATCAGGGTGCGTTGCGCATAGTCACATCTGCCCTTGTCATCTCCCGTGTAGACTACTGCAATGCTCTCTACATGGAGCTCCCCTTGAAGAGCATCCGGAGATTTCAACTGGTCCAGAATGCGGCCGCGCGGGTTATTTTGGGGGCTCCTCGGAGCTCCCACATTACACCGCTCCTGCGCGAACTGCACTGGCTTCCTGTGGCCTCCTGGGTGCGATTCAAGGTGCTAGTGATCACTTTTAAGATGCTCCATGGCTTGGGACCTGGGTACTTACAGGACCGCCTGCTGCCAACATCGGTCTCCCGTCAACCAGTGCGCTCTCACAGGGTGGGCCTTCTCAGGATACCGCCGATTGGGCGATGCCGGCTGGCGGCCCTGAAGGTGCGGGCCTCCTCTGTGGGAGCACCCTCCCTCTGGAGCAAACTACCTCTGGAGATGAGGACCATCCCTGACCTCCGGACCTTCCGGCGTGCGCTAAAGACTCATCTGTTTCAACAACCGTGTCTGGCCTAGGTTATTACTGGTGAGTTTTTAATTGGCTTTTAATTGGGTTTTACTTTTGAATATGTATCTTTTAGTTTTATTAGCATTTCAGCCATTAATTTAATTCATTTTAATTCCTTTTTAATATTGTGTATCTGCGTATGTGGTTTTTTATCTGGCTGTACACCGCCCCGAGTCCCGATTGGGAGAGGGGGCAGTATATAAATTGAATAAATAAATAAATAAATAAATAAATAAATAAATAAATAAATAAAATATGACGCAATATTCTTATTGTTGGTTTTATTTTTCACAACCCTCTGAAGAATTAACAGCTTTCAAAATACTGAAATAGGAAACCAGTGTGATATCTGATCAAGTCCAATGCAGTTTCCAGTTTCACTACTTTCTGTAGAATACAGCTAAACATATTTTAACTTTCTCATTTACATCAATAGAATGTAAATGGGTTATGCCTTGTTGATGCCAAAATGGAAGTTCTCTGCCATAAAATAACTTTCATAGTAATTAAATCCCCAATAGTATGAACGCTACTGAAGAAATTTAACTTATTCAAAAACTTGTACATTATTCTGTTACTTTGAATTGGCCTAATAAATAAGTTGCTTCTCTTCCTCCCTCCTTTGTTATGTATATCACAATTCAGCAGCGGGATTTTTAATTGAGAGCAAAATATTCCATACTATCTAAAGCTAATAATATAATATAACAGATAGGGGTTGGTGGTGACACCAACTGTTTTTGGCTTAAAAGAGCTATTTTCAGTACCCATATTTGAAGAGCTGATTTTGATGTTTGGTGAAAGCTTCCAAGAAATGGAACACATCAACTCTGTAGACAAATACATTAAGTTTTCATGAAAAGATGTTAAGGAAAACAGTCCTTAGATGGGGAGGAATAAGATAGCAGTCCACAACACAACTCTTTCAGCAGTTCTAAGAATATTCCACAACCAGTTACACACTGATTCAGGAGACCCTGAGGGCACAAATAAACCCCCAAGTGGCCTCAACTGTTCTCAGAGAGAGTGCTAACAACCAGATAACTGAAAACAAATATAAACATTCTGTTCCTCACCATTACCTTCTGCAGATTGCAGAAAGATAGATCTCTGAGTGAATCTGTGATTCCCCGAGCAACTCAATCTGCCTGCCTGCTTTGCCTGAATTTGGGTAAAAGTTGTTCCTTTTTATAAAAAAAATCAATATTTACATACATGGTTTGTTGTGAGTTAATTTTGTGAGTTTGCTTACTAACAAATTTTATGTGACAGATTCAGGCAGCAGATTGCAGAAAGGTAGATCTCTGAGTGAATCTGTGATCCTGTGAGCAACTCAATCTGCCTGCCTGCTTTGCCTGATTTTGGATAAAAGGTGTTCTTTTTTATAAAAAAAATCAATATTTACATAAATATTTACATACAAGCCACACCCAGCCAGTCACATAACCACCAAGCCATGCCCAGTCAGCAAGCTATACCCACCCAGTCACATGACCACCAAGCTACACCCATAAATTAGACCACACCCACAGAACCAGTTGTTGAACCAATTTGAATCCCACTCCTGGATAGCAATACAAATGGATTTGAAATAAGATTTTGGAATTTATTGTAGAAATCCTTCCTATAGGAAAATACTCTTGGTTTGAATTTTCTTTTAACAAAAAATAATAGGATGAGACTTTGAAGACTGAACACTAGAACGAACCAGAAGAAGTAAAGATTGCAATTAAAGGAGAAACTTAAATTTAACTTACTAATACACAATAATTTTAAAACTGGACATCTTGGGGGATATAAAATAAAAATAAGAATTATAAAGTTAGTTTATTTATAAGCTGTCTCTGATAACTCTTAATGAACTTTTGCTGATCAGGACAGAAACAATGAGGTTTTAAAGATTTGTTTATAAATAAGAAATCAGATATGGAAAGATAACATCATTTATTGTATTTTGAGAGAAGATGATAAACTACTAAAATTATATTTGTGATGAAGGAGGAAGTCATTTCTTTATATATTTTTCTTCTTTCCTCCTTTCTTCCTTTTTGGCACTTTCTATTTTTTTTTCTTTGATTCTATTTATTCTCAATGGTTCTTACTTTTTACTTGTAATGTACAAGTAAAAAGTTACTATAAAATAATAAAAAAGAAAAGCTGAATCTACTCTTCAGTTTCCATAGAAATTATATTTTATAGAAATAATATATCACCCCAGGGAAAAGTAATCTGTTAAGTAAGTAAAGGTCTTAAGTAACAAGGGATGAAACAGATAACTCCCCTTTGGATATAAATTTGATCAAACAACAATAAATAAGACTTAAGAAAAAGCATGCATAATGTTTATGTATTCAATAAAGATACATAATGGCACTCAATGTTAAAAGAGTTTTACAATATGCAGCCTTTCCTACCATGGAGTATTACCTGCTCCGGATACAAGGCTCTGCTCTTGATACATAGGTATTAAAAATAATTTAACTATTGATACTTATGTCAACTTGAGGCATGGCTGCTGCCTCAGCTTTGAGCGCAAAACAGCAGACTTAACAGTTCTGTTTAACCTACAAAAATCAGCAGCCTATATAAATGGGTTCAGCTTGAGTCCAAGTCAGCACTTCATGGTAAATAGCTCACACTGTTTCTAAATCTGCCTGCACAGTAGTTAATTTTTAATGCTTCTCAAAGCAGGTATAATTGGCCCAATAACTCCCTGTACACCAGCGTCTTCTTTTCTAAAGGCTGCACTTTTCATTATAATTGATAGCCATCTTTTGAAAAGGAGATTGGCTTTCCCTCTGTTATCCTAGTGCTTGTAGCAGTGAAGCAATCCTTATGCAAACATCCTCATTTCAATATATATATTCTGTGTTTGTGTGTCTGTGTATATGTGTGTGTGTTCCCACACAAGCTTCATTTCTCTGTACTAGAGGCAATTCCAGGCAGCTTTCCTCTCTGCCTATCAAAGTCTAAAATTATTGCAAATATAAACTCAAATCTAGTCCTTCTATGCATTTTTCACTGTCTTTTTGCACATACTCAGTGAATCATTTATAGACACTAGGTGAGTTCTTTTCTCTTGGCTGGAAATACAAGCCCTCCTAACAGGATAGGTACAGACTTCAATGGATAGTTAGAATGGAAGAGAAAAACAATTAAAATCAGTCTGCCTTCCATTGAGAACCTGTATACTGTATAGGTAAGAAAGAGGGCTGAGAAAATATTTACTGAGCCTTCACATCCTGGACATAAACAGTTTTGACTCCTCCTCTCAGGACGTTGCTATAGGGCATTCCATGCCAAAACAGCTAGACACAGTTTTTTTCCCTTGTGCCATCACTCTGTTGAACACCTAATTCTCACAGTGCTGGCTTATGTCTAATGATATTTACCAATGTAGTACAACTATATTATTATTATCCTCATTTTTTCTACTACCTTCTTCTACTGGCATATTACTTTGTTGCTTTTATATACACTGAGATCTTATGCAGTGGAGACAAATCCCTTGAATATCCAATCACACTTGGTCAATGTAGTATTTCATTTCATTCCACTCCACACCACTCCACTCCATTCCATTCCATTCCATTCTATTCTATTCTATTCTATTCTTTCTGTTAACATTAACTGTGAAATGTTCTAGAGTCTAGACCAAGGGTCTTCAAACTTGGCAACTTTAAGACTTGTGGACTTCAACTCCCAGAATTCCTGAGCTAACATAACTAGAGGAGGAATTCTGGGAGTTGAAATCCTCAAGTCTTAAAGCTGTCAAGTTTGAAGACCCCTTTTCTAGACAATCAGCCAATCCTTTTTCTTTGATAAAAGGAGTTGATAGAAAACTCTTCCAGATTTTCCTTAATTTATTGTCAGACCTAAAGTAAGATCTATAGTACATATATTTTGTGACTGTAGCATTACAGAGAACATCAATCAGTCTTTACTGCACTCAAGTTAGACAATCTCAGCAAGTCCTGGTTTTCTTCCCACCTCTGTGTATCTGATTACAAATCAACACAATCTTTGTTTCTCTTCTTCTAAAATAATGTAGAATTACAGGCTTGCATCCACCCCCACAACCATCCATTGATTTGTTTATCTGCATTTGTTTAAAATACAATCCTTAATACATGTATAGAGGAGAGGAACAGGTCAAGAAATCTTTCCAGTGGTGACAAAATTATTGATATAAATCATGTTGCAAATATCAAAGAGAAGAAACAGCTTTTTACTATTTGAGAGAATGTGAAGGGGAAAATTGCTAATGTACATTAGCTTCATAAAAACACCAGGGAGATAGAAAATTCTTAGTTTGGATTAAAAATGAGATTTGAATATCTCTAAGGGTATAGATGGCCTGCTTTCCTTTCTGATCTGTGCACCCTGTTGATAATATCCTGCAGTATATTTACATGCTATTGATTGAGTTCCTAAGGCAAGGAGATATGCATCTTTTTTTTAAAAAAGGGCAGTCTGACAAGATCATACATTTTCATGGTTGCTAATATTGATACATGTTAGTTTACAATAAAATAAAAATTAGTTTGGATGCCCTCTTAGTTTATAATTATGCTCCTGAAAATAAGGAAAATAGTATAGGACATGCATTTAATTATATTTTATCTTACTCATTTAATACTCATTCTTTTATTTTTTTTCAATTTTTTCATCCATTCATTTTTAAACCCTCACCTTTTCCAGTAGCCTTTTTAGATCAGCATTCTGCTTTGTCTCTCTCTATATCTGATTCTTGTAGATACTGATCTTTTAATTTTGTTAAACTAGCTTCAGTTTTATCTCCATGGACTTCAATGTAACTAGGCAGCTGACATCAAAACAATCGAAGTTCATTTACTTGTTTGTGCATCATCTATGAAAGTCAAATGTTATTCTAAAATCTGCTGTATTACCACTGAAAATTCTTATGGGAGAGAGTCAGGGAAAAGAGAACAATATTCTCATTTTCAAAATGTTAATTGCCTATTTCACAAAAAAATACTGAAAAAGAAGTCATAGAAAAATATCATATTATAAATGCATTGTAATTTTATAGCATATTTTCAGATACTTCTTGAAGCACAGTGTTATTTACAAAGCTGTATCTGATTCCAGTAGAAGTCTCTTTTCAAATGATGGATGAAATTCAAGATTGCCTCTGTATATTGCATTCTTCAATGGAATGTAGGGACAAAGGCATTTGATAACAAGAGAACATCTTTATGTCTTTATGTCCCTCTATCTGTAACTCATCTATATGTATATATATATCTATATATCATCTATATTATCTTATCATATCTATCATCTAATCTATCTATCTATTCTATGTTTATTTATCATTATACCTTCTGTATATCATTCTATTCTATTCATCATTCTATCTATCTATCTATCTATCTATCTATCTATCTATCTATCTATCTATCTATCTATCTATCTATCTATCTATCTATCATTATACCTACTGTAGCAGTACATCTAATCTACCTACCTACCTAAAATATCATAGAATAAATAGTATTGCTTTCTGGCTTTTCTTGCTGTTTCTCTGAACTTAGATTACCAGTCTTCAGGCTCCATGAGGCTATGATCATAAAGCAAGCCACAGGAGTTTATTTGTCCCAGTTTATTTCTTATGTAGTTCTGTAGTCCGCTGAGATGTTTGTTGGAGAATATCTATTAGAAATTAAAACTATTTTTCCTAAACTTCTGACCCTTCCAAGACTGTGCTGGTGAAATTCAGAGATAACCATATAAAGGTGAGCAATTTCTCACTTATTTTCAGTGGAAAATGAAATAAAAGATAATCTTAAGCACTCAGTAAGTTTAGAGCCCTTATAAAATGTATCATTCCTGAGAAAGTATATTGAATAATTTTACAATTCTAATTATTTACAAGGCAGAATATTTCAAACCAACTCTGTTTGGTGATGATGCATTATTATCAACTCACCATCTAGCTTTCAAGAAGTATAGAAACCAACATCCTGACCATTACTCCTATTTAAGTAAATTATGTAAATGAGTTTATCATTTATCACTTATCTTTGATAAGGGAAAAATTTGTGGGATGCCCAAAGCTGAGATATTTTACTTGTTCAGTAACTATTACTGCAACCCATTGTTTCAAACACAGTCTATACATGTTCTAATACATAATATTTATGAATGCTTTCAAATACACAAATAATTATCCTACAATGTATCAGAAAAAGTATGGTATATTTGAATATATGTAATAATACTTTTTTCAGTCTCCAGAAATGCTGGAAATTTCAGCCTACATCTTAACCTGTTACTCCAAATAATACTTCACAAATGTCCTCCCGAAAGAGAAGAGAATTTTCAACAGAAATTGAGATCTAGTTTTTCTCTTAGCGATATTTAATAAAGTTGACAGAAACTATGATTTTAATACTTTTTGGCTTCCAGGCCTCTTATTTTAGGATATTGTTTGTATCTTCTACCAGCATCCTGGCATTTTTCAAAAGAAAAAATATGGCTTATTTTATAGGCATGATTCTAATCTTTTCCACAAAAATTTAGTCATCAGCAAATAGGACTGAAGATATCCAGACTATTTTTTGCTACCCCTTCATCTAAATAAAAAGCCAGTTAGGGCACCAATGTAGAAACTAGGAGATTTTGAATTCCAGACAGTCATTCTCTCTTAGGCCTAGGAAGGAGGCAATGGTAAACCACTTACAGTTAGATTAACAAAGTTGGAAGGGACCTTATAGGTCATCTAGTCCAACACCCTGCCCAAGCAGGAGACCCTACACCATTTCTGACAAATGTCAATCCAATCTCTTTTTGAAAGCCTCAAGTGATGGTGCTCCCACAACTTCTGAGGGCAAGCTGTTCCATTGGTTGATTGTTCTCACTGTCAGAAAATTTCTCCTTATTTTCAGGTTAAATCTCTCCTTGTTCAGTTTTGATCCATTATTCCTTGTCCGGCCTACAGGAGCTTTAGAAAATAGCTTGACACCTTCCTCTCTGTGGCAGCCTCTTAAATATTTGGAGACTGCTATCATGTCTCCCCTGGTTCTTCTCTTCACTAGACTAGCAAAGCCCAATTCCTGTAGCCGTTCTTCATGTTTTAGTGTTCAGTCCCCTAATCATCCTGGTTGCTCTTCTCTGCACTTTTTCTAGAGCCTCAACATCTTTTTATAGTGTAGTGACCAAAACTGAATGCAGTACTCTAGGTGTGGCCTTACTAAGGCTTTGTAGAGTGTATTAGTATGTCACTGGATCTTGATCATATCACTCTGTTAATGCAATTTAGGATTGGATTGGTTTTTTTGGCTGCCACTGCACACTGCTGGCTCATATTTAGCTGGTTAACCACTAGGACCCCAAGATCCAAGTCTCCATGAAAACTACAGGGATTTGTTCAGGCAATTGTCATGAGTCAACCCTGATTCTGAATTGAAGAGGCTCTGCCTAAAATAAAGACATTACTATTTAATGAAAACACAACTTCATTGTATTGTGATATATCTCAGATGAAGTAGAAGGCACTTGAGAGAAATATACTTTTCTGTAAAAGTCATCTGCAGTGATGAATATTTGCTATGGTCCAACCCTCCGAGTCTCCAATATTTATATATTCATCTGTAAACACCACTAGAGATAATAATTGTGCAAAGAAAGGATTTTTCTTAATTTCTAAGTGATAAATTCATTAAATGTAGAAGGAAGTAATTTTTACACATAAACATAATTAAAATATGGCATTCATGTTTCAGTCACCAAATAATAGACACAATTATGGAGATTAAAGCTATCAAAGGCTAGTGGCCATGAAGGCAATATATTACTTCCAATCTCAGAAGCAATGTATTTCACAATTCCTATTGCCAGAGAATGCAAGCAAGATGATTTAATAGAGGTGATGTCCTAAATTTCATCTCCACAATAGCTTCTAGTTGGTCATTGTGGGAAGAAAACTCAAGAATAGATAGGCATCTGATGCAATTCATCAGGGCTCTTTTCATTATAAAAAGACTGGAGCCTGTTAAAATAAAGTTCTCTTTGGGGGAATCATTATTACTGCAATTTGGTTTTAATAATGCAAACTTTTAATTAACTAAGCTTAGACCATCTTAAGAAAAAAGAGCAAGTTCTGCGTCGCAATTATAAAGAAGAAAAGGTAGTGAATCCAAAGTGATTTAATTTTTCATAGATCTCTGCAGAAGTTACACAAATGAGCATATAAAGTTGGTACAAATACCGAACAAATGTCTCTATTTATTTCCTATCCTCCTTCCTCATGTGACAAACTATTCCCTTTGAAGAAACAAATTTGGAGCAAAGCTCAATAGGAAGCAATCACAGAATTTTACAAATAAACGCATAGTAGGTCAAGTACAATTGAGTTCTTATGATATCAATTAATAGAAATAGACATTTTCTCTTCCTCCTTTTCTTCTTGTAGACAGTAGCTACCTTCTTTTTTCTTTGTCTGATTCAGAGTGATCTTTTTCAGCATGTAACAAAACCAGTTATTTGATTCCCTTAAAAGTCCTTAATAGATTTGCTATACTTTTTTTTATTTTTTTTGACACAATGGATAATAATCTTGGGGTAATTCCAAGCCAGCAGGTCTTCAGAGATTAACTTCCAAGTATCAGCAGTTGCATCTGAAACAGATATTTCTTCTAGAACCTTCTGCATAAGTAGCCATTGTACTGAATCTGGGAATGAATAACACATTTTTAGCAGGTAATTCAGAGAGAAAAATTGACCTCTTAGATAAGATTTCCTTTTAAGTAACCAATTGTGATTGTCATGATTGCAAGTGATGGATTTTTTTTTTTTATTAGTCAGAAATGGGCTGAACAACAGTTCTAAACCTGGAAATAATCTAAGCATAGTTGACTTGGCCATTTTACCTAAACAAGCCTATTCTCGATGATTTTTCTTAACCATCAGGAAGTACTTTCCCAAAGTGGAATCATTTATGCAAGAGGAAAAGAACTATTTCTTGATATTATAATTTGTTTTTGTATCCATAACCTTTCTGTCATTTTGGTATGTTACTATATCATAGCTACATTTTGGCTCCTGAAGTAAGTTGAAACTAGAGACCTAAGAGATCAACGATCTATTAACTTTATTTTGCAGCTTTTGCTTTCTCTTTGTTAATTCCTTTCATATGGCTAGGGCTTACCTGGTAATACCACAAAGTTTTACCAGGTCTAGAAGCAAAACCTTCTCCAATGGATTGATGAATACTTAACATGGTAGGCTTCCAATTGTTCAAAAATAATGATTATTCTCCCATTCTGCTAACTGCAGGCAAATATGTCATACTGGCTTTGAGAATACTTGTTCTCATGACACAACATTTGCCTTATCTTCACCCCACTGTGGAGTCAGCCTAAGTTTGTCCTTAACACTTCCACATTTAAAATAGCAGCACAAGCTTTGGTGTATGAATGATTTGTAATGTATTACAATCTGCTGAAGATGCTGGCAGGAGATTGTATCTTCTGAGTTCCATATGGCCAACTGAGACTGCTATGGGAATTCCCTTTCCATCTATTACTTCTATTTTAATTTGAACTGCAGATGAAACTAGATACCTGCAACGCCAGGTCCGTAGTGCATAAAGCCCCCACTTGTTTACGATCTTGTTACAGAGGGGTGTGTGGACCTGGCTGGCATTACCGAGACCTGGCTGGGACAAGAGGGGGGTGTTCCTCTGGTGGAGATGTGCCCAGCCGGGTGTTGGGACTTTCATCGGCCAAGGACCCAGGGGAGGGGTGGGGGGGTTGCGGTAATTATTCGGGAGAATCTGGGTCCTAGGGAATCCACTGTTCCTCAGACGACCGGATGTGAGTCCCTTTTTGTAAAGTGTGGTTCCGGGGTTCAGATGGGCCTATTGATCACATACCTGGCTCCCTGCTATGTGACATCGGCTCTGCCTGAGCTTCTTGAGGTCATAGCGGGCCGGGCGGTTGAGACCCTCAGGCTTATGGTCATGGGGGATTTCAACCTGCCTTCAGCTGGCGGGGCCTCGGGGATTGCTCAGGATTCTTGGCTTCCATGACAGCCTTGGGCCTGACCCAATTAATTAGGGAGCCCACTCACACTGGGGGGCACATCCTGGATTTTGTTTTTGTCTCTGGACAGTGGCAGGATGATCTTGGCATTGGGAACGTTTTCGTTGAGCCCTTGTCATGGTCAGATCATTCGCTCCTTAGGCTGGACTTCCAGACCGCTCCCCCCACATCGCAGGGAGGCGGACCAAATACGTTGGTACCGCCCCAGGTGCCTGATGGATCCAGATAGGTTCCTGATGGAGCTTGGGCCATGTCCCGACGTTCGAGCACACGACTCGGTTGAGGACCTGGTCACCACCTGAGATAGGGTGGCGGCTGGGGCCCTGGCCCGGGTCATGCCCTTGCGGCCTCTAACCTGGCGCCGCTCTCGCTCAGCCCCTTGGTTCTCCGAGGGGCTGAGGGAGATGAAGTGCTGGAAAAGATGCCTGGAGAGTATTTGGAGGACTACTCATTCCGGACCCAACCGAACACTATTACAGTCTTATATTAAGACCTATTTAGTGGTGATAAGGGTGGCAAAACATTTTCATTTTTCCACACTTATTGCGTCTGCAGGAAACCTCCCGGCCACCCTGTTTAGAGTGACCCGCTCCCTCCTGGAAGGGGGAGCGTGGGCAGACCCCTTGCAGGGACGGGCTGAGGACTTTTCGAATTTCCTGCTGGATAAAATCATTCGGATCCAGGACGGGTTGGACTCTGAATGGGCAACTCTGGGTGGGGGGTCGGGGGCAGAATTTGGGGAAGTCATTTGGGAGGAGTTTGATCCTGTGACCCCCAAAGACGTGGACAGGTTGCTGCGGGGGCTGAATGCTACCACATGTTTATTGGACCCGTGTCCCTCCTGGCTGGTGTTGGCCACTCAGGAGGTGACACGAGGTTGGTTCCAGGGTATTATTAATGCTTCCTTGAGTGAGGGATATCTGCCCGCCGCCTTGAAAGAGGCAGTGGTGAGACCCCTCCTCAAGAAACCATCCCTGGACCCAACTTTATTATCCAATTATCGTCCCGTCTCCAACCTTCATTTTGTGGCAAAGATTGTTGAGAGTGTGGTGGCATGACAGCTCCCCCAGCACCTGGATGAAGTTGTCTATTTGGATCCACGCCAATCGGGCTTCAGGCCCGGGCATATCACGGAGACGGCATTGATCGCATTGGTGGATGATCTCTGGAGGGCCCATGAGAGAGGTTATTCCTCTGTCCGGGTCCTATTAGATCCCTCGGCGGCTTTTGATACTGTCGACCACAGTATCTTATTGCAGCGGCTGGAGGGGTTGGGAGTGGGGGGGAATTGTTATGTGGTGGTTCTCTTCCTTCCTCTCTGGCCATTCGCAATTCGCGTTGGCGGCGGGGTAGAAGTCGGCCCGAAGCCCCTGGTTTGCAGGGTGCCTCAGGGGTCGGTGCTCTCACCCCTTATGTTCAACATTTATATGAAGCCACAGGCTTCAGCTCAACCCATCTAAGATTGAGTGGCTGTGCTTCCCGGCAGCCCAGTTCAGCCAGCTGGTTCCATCGCTGGTTTTGTGGGGGGAAATTCTTGCCCCCACAGAGAGGGCTCGCAATCTGGGTGTCCTCCTGGATGTGCGGCTGTCATTAGAAGACCATGTGGCGGCTGTTGCCAGGGGGGCTTTTGGTCAGGTCTGTAGGATCTACCAGTTGCGGCCCTTTCTGGATCGGGATGCGCTTCGCACAGTCACTTCCGCCCTTGTAACCTCCCGCCTAGACTATGCAAATACTCTCTACATGGGGCTTCCCTTGAAGTGCACCCGGAGGCTCCAGCTGGTGCAGAATGCAGCCGCGCGGGTGGTGTTGGGGGCTCCTCGGGGCTCCCATGTTACGCCACTTCTGCGCGAGCTGCATTGGCTCCTGGTGGCCCTCCGGGTGCGCTTCAAGGTCTTAGTTATTATCTTTAAAGCGCTCCATGGCTCGGGACCAGGATATTTGCGAGACTGCCTTCTGCCATTATCGGCCTCCCGCCGACCAATACGCTCCCATAGAGTCGGCCTCCTCGGGGTGCCACCGGCTGGATGGCTAGCGACCCCGAGGATGCGGGCCTTCTCATTGGGGGCAACCTCCCTCTGGAATGAATTACCCCCGGAGATGAGGACCATCCCTGATCTCTTGACCTTCCGCCGTGCGTTGAAAATCCATTTATTTCAGCAAGCTGGTCTGCCCTAGGGGTATTTAGAGTTTTTAATTTGGTTTTTAACTTTCTTAATCCCTTATTTTTAATCTTTTGATATGGCCAACGTATTTAATTCTTTTAACTTTTAAATATTGTATTTGTATTTCTATATGTGTATTTTATCTTGGCTGTTCACCGCCCCGAGTCCCTTTGGGAGAGGGGGGCGGTATATAAATTTAAATAAATAAATAAATAATACTTGGCTTTCATAGATATACATACTTATTAATGCTTGACTCACATGTCATAAATTTCCATACCAACACAAGCTCCTTATGTTCCTAGGTAAACCAGTATTCTGGAAAACCACTAGTCCATTAACGAACACCAATTTAGTGGTCCTTCAGTAGACCAATAGACCTGTCTGTTGCAATAAACTGGGAAAAAGATATATTGTTGGTTCTGCTATAGATGAGTATCTTGAAGGTTTTCAGTTGCTTCTGCTTCTAAGAGGTTTTGCAGAATCATCCTTTCTATCATTTTTATTACACTGGAAGGGACTATTGCTATTTTATGTAGTTTGTGGGATATTTCAAGGTACTGCCAATTGTGGCCATTCATTGCCAACATTACCCTTCGCTGAACAATTGTTGAAGTTTGGAGACTGAAATGGAATTTAAAAGTTCTTCCAATTTCCTTGTGTAGCTTATGGAAGATTTAACCAGACCTTTGAAAGACTGATAAGTCTCAATTCAAAGGTATACTAGCTAATCCTCTCCACTTCCACTGTACCCTCAATTGACCTATCAAGTGGACGTACATGAATGTAATAGACCACTAATCCAAATTCAGAAAAAAATGAGTGACAAGTGACCAGTCACTCATTGGACATTGCTCCTGGACAGCATGAAAGCTAGCCAACACACCACTCCAAGTATTTCCTGCAAGCCTGCCTTGGCACCCTTTGAAAAGAGATTTTGATGTTTTTTTCTGTCTGCTGGAAACTCTGGGAGGAAGGTCAAATGAAACCAGGGGAATCTTCCAACCACTGGCCACAATAAAGCCTCAGTTCATTTGTAAGCCTTGCAGACATAGGGTTTCCTACTTAGCAGGGGGTTGGACTAGAAGACCTCCAAGGACCTTTCCAACTCTTTTAGTCTGTTGTTCTATTATTATGCTACTGAGATAGATTAGAGATCAGCTATCAAGGCAGCACAAATTAGGCTGGCATATTTTTTTCTACTGATTTAATAATACACATTAGTCACAAGGAGCAGCCCTGAAAACTAGGATCCCAATGGGAGGATCTCTAAGAACCCTGATTTCTGTTTAATTATTAGCTGCAAGCAGGAATTGCCCTTTGATCTGGAAACTATATACGTCTGTAGCTCTCATTTTGGCTTACTGATGACAATGGAGAAAGAAAGCAGATTTGATGGTATAAATCCCAGGACTAAATTGGTTTTAATAAAATCATTTCAGCTACATAAACATTTCTGAGGATTAAAAATAAATTTAAAGAGGCTTCTCAGAGAAGTTTATGAATATCAGTAACATAGAAATTGATGATAACAGAGCATGAAAAGGAGGTAGGAAGGGGAATAAAAGTATGCTTAAGGCCCCTCTTCATTTTGTTTTATTTTAGAATTTCTTTGCAAAATATGGGTGGGGGGTCGGGGGCAGAATTTGGGGAAGTCATTTGGGAGGAGTTTGATCCTGTGACCCCCAAAGACGTGGACAGGTTGCTGCGGGGGCTGAATGCTACCACATGTTTATTGGACCCGTGTCCCTCCTGGCTGGTGTTGGCCACTCAGGAGGTGACACGAGGTTGGTTCCAGGGTATTATTAATGCTTCCTTGAGTGAGGGATATCTGCCCGCCGCCTTGAAAGAGGCAGTGGTGAGACCCCTCCTCAAGAAACCATCCCTGGACCCAACTTTATTATCCAATTATCGTCCCGTCTCCAACCTTCATTTTGTGGCAAAGATTGTTGAGAGTGTGGTGGCATGACAGCTCCCCCAGCACCTGGATGAAGTTGTCTATTTGGATCCACGCCAATCGGGCTTCAGGCCCGGGCATATCACGGAGACGGCATTGATCGCATTGGTGGATGATCTCTGGAGGGCCCATGAGAGAGGTTATTCCTCTGTCCGGGTCCTATTAGATCCCTCGGCGGCTTTTGATACTGTCGACCACAGTATCTTATTGCAGCGGCTGGAGGGGTTGGGAGTGGGGGGGAATTGTTATGTGGTGGTTCTCTTCCTTCCTCTCTGGCCATTCGCAATTCGCGTTGGCGGCGGGGTAGAAGTCGGCCCGAAGCCCCTGGTTTGCAGGGTGCCTCAGGGGTCGGTGCTCTCACCCCTTATGTTCAACATTTATATGAAGCCACAGGCTTCAGCTCAACCCATCTAAGATTGAGTGGCTGTGCTTCCCGGCAGCCCAGTTCAGCCAGCTGGTTCCATCGCTGGTTTTGTGGGGGGAAATTCTTGCCCCCACAGAGAGGGCTCGCAATCTGGGTGTCCTCCTGGATGTGCGGCTGTCATTAGAAGACCATGTGGCGGCTGTTGCCAGGGGGGCTTTTGGTCAGGTCTGTAGGATCTACCAGTTGCGGCCCTTTCTGGATCGGGATGCGCTTCGCACAGTCACTTCCGCCCTTGTAACCTCCCGCCTAGACTATGCAAATACTCTCTACATGGGGCTTCCCTTGAAGTGCACCCGGAGGCTCCAGCTGGTGCAGAATGCAGCCGCGCGGGTGGTGTTGGGGGCTCCTCGGGGCTCCCATGTTACGCCACTTCTGCGCGAGCTGCATTGGCTCCTGGTGGCCCTCCGGGTGCGCTTCAAGGTCTTAGTTATTATCTTTAAAGCGCTCCATGGCTCGGGACCAGGATATTTGCGAGACTGCCTTCTGCCATTATCGGCCTCCCGCCGACCAATACGCTCCCATAGAGTCGGCCTCCTCGGGGTGCCACCGGCTGGATGGCTAGCGACCCCGAGGATGCGGGCCTTCTCATTGGGGGCAACCTCCCTCTGGAATGAATTACCCCCGGAGATGAGGACCATCCCTGATCTCTTGACCTTCCGCCGTGCGTTGAAAATCCATTTATTTCAGCAAGCTGGTCTGCCCTAGGGGTATTTAGAGTTTTTAATTTGGTTTTTAACTTTCTTAATCCCTTATTTTTAATCTTTTGATATGGCCAACGTATTTAATTCTTTTAACTTTTAAATATTGTATTTGTATTTCTATATGTGTATTTTATCTTGGCTGTTCACCGCCCCGAGTCCCTTTGGGAGAGGGGGGCGGTATATAAATTTAAATAAATAAATAAATAATACTTGGCTTTCATAGATATACATACTTATTAATGCTTGACTCACATGTCATAAATTTCCATACCAACACAAGCTCCTTATGTTCCTAGGTAAACCAGTATTCTGGAAAACCACTAGTCCATTAACGAACACCAATTTAGTGGTCCTTCAGTAGACCAATAGACCTGTCTGTTGCAATAAACTGGGAAAAAGATATATTGTTGGTTCTGCTATAGATGAGTATCTTGAAGGTTTTCAGTTGCTTCTGCTTCTAAGAGGTTTTGCAGAATCATCCTTTCTATCATTTTTATTACACTGGAAGGGACTATTGCTATTTTATGTAGTTTGTGGGATATTTCAAGGTACTGCCAATTGTGGCCATTCATTGCCAACATTACCCTTCGCTGAACAATTGTTGAAGTTTGGAGACTGAAATGGAATTTAAAAGTTCTTCCAATTTCCTTGTGTAGCTTATGGAAGATTTAACCAGACCTTTGAAAGACTGATAAGTCTCAATTCAAAGGTATACTAGCTAATCCTCTCCACTTCCACTGTACCCTCAATTGACCTATCAAGTGGACGTACATGAATGTAATAGACCACTAATCCAAATTCAGAAAAAAATGAGTGACAAGTGACCAGTCACTCATTGGACATTGCTCCTGGACAGCATGAAAGCTAGCCAACACACCACTCCAAGTATTTCCTGCAAGCCTGCCTTGGCACCCTTTGAAAAGAGATTTTGATGTTTTTTTCTGTCTGCTGGAAACTCTGGGAGGAAGGTCAAATGAAACCAGGGGAATCTTCCAACCACTGGCCACAATAAAGCCTCAGTTCATTTGTAAGCCTTGCAGACATAGGGTTTCCTACTTAGCAGGGGGTTGGACTAGAAGACCTCCAAGGACCTTTCCAACTCTTTTAGTCTGTTGTTCTATTATTATGCTACTGAGATAGATTAGAGATCAGCTATCAAGGCAGCACAAATTAGGCTGGCATATTTTTTTCTACTGATTTAATAATACACATTAGTCACAAGGAGCAGCCCTGAAAACTAGGATCCCAATGGGAGGATCTCTAAGAACCCTGATTTCTGTTTAATTATTAGCTGCAAGCAGGAATTGCCCTTTGATCTGGAAACTATATACGTCTGTAGCTCTCATTTTGGCTTACTGATGACAATGGAGAAAGAAAGCAGATTTGATGGTATAAATCCCAGGACTAAATTGGTTTTAATAAAATCATTTCAGCTACATAAACATTTCTGAGGATTAAAAATAAATTTAAAGAGGCTTCTCAGAGAAGTTTATGAATATCAGTAACATAGAAATTGATGATAACAGAGCATGAAAAGGAGGTAGGAAGGGGAATAAAAGTATGCTTAAGGCCCCTCTTCATTTTGTTTTATTTTAGAATTTCTTTGCAAAATATGGGTGGGGGGTCGGGGGCAGAATTTGGGGAAGTCATTTGGGAGGAGTTTGATCCTGTGACCCCCAAAGACGTGGACAGGTTGCTGCGGGGGCTGAATGCTACCACATGTTTATTGGACCCGTGTCCCTCCTGGCTGGTGTTGGCCACTCAGGAGGTGACACGAGGTTGGTTCCAGGGTATTATTAATGCTTCCTTGAGTGAGGGATATCTGCCCGCCGCCTTGAAAGAGGCAGTGGTGAGACCCCTCCTCAAGAAACCATCCCTGGACCCAACTTTATTATCCAATTATCGTCCCGTCTCCAACCTTCATTTTGTGGCAAAGATTGTTGAGAGTGTGGTGGCATGACAGCTCCCCCAGCACCTGGATGAAGTTGTCTATTTGGATCCACGCCAATCGGGCTTCAGGCCCGGGCATATCACGGAGACGGCATTGATCGCATTGGTGGATGATCTCTGGAGGGCCCATGAGAGAGGTTATTCCTCTGTCCGGGTCCTATTAGATCCCTCGGCGGCTTTTGATACTGTCGACCACAGTATCTTATTGCAGCGGCTGGAGGGGTTGGGAGTGGGGGGGAATTGTTATGTGGTGGTTCTCTTCCTTCCTCTCTGGCCATTCGCAATTCGCGTTGGCGGCGGGGTAGAAGTCGGCCCGAAGCCCCTGGTTTGCAGGGTGCCTCAGGGGTCGGTGCTCTCACCCCTTATGTTCAACATTTATATGAAGCCACAGGCTTCAGCTCAACCCATCTAAGATTGAGTGGCTGTGCTTCCCGGCAGCCCAGTTCAGCCAGCTGGTTCCATCGCTGGTTTTGTGGGGGGAAATTCTTGCCCCCACAGAGAGGGCTCGCAATCTGGGTGTCCTCCTGGATGTGCGGCTGTCATTAGAAGACCATGTGGCGGCTGTTGCCAGGGGGGCTTTTGGTCAGGTCTGTAGGATCTACCAGTTGCGGCCCTTTCTGGATCGGGATGCGCTTCGCACAGTCACTTCCGCCCTTGTAACCTCCCGCCTAGACTATGCAAATACTCTCTACATGGGGCTTCCCTTGAAGTGCACCCGGAGGCTCCAGCTGGTGCAGAATGCAGCCGCGCGGGTGGTGTTGGGGGCTCCTCGGGGCTCCCATGTTACGCCACTTCTGCGCGAGCTGCATTGGCTCCTGGTGGCCCTCCGGGTGCGCTTCAAGGTCTTAGTTATTATCTTTAAAGCGCTCCATGGCTCGGGACCAGGATATTTGCGAGACTGCCTTCTGCCATTATCGGCCTCCCGCCGACCAATACGCTCCCATAGAGTCGGCCTCCTCGGGGTGCCACCGGCTGGATGGCTAGCGACCCCGAGGATGCGGGCCTTCTCATTGGGGGCAACCTCCCTCTGGAATGAATTACCCCCGGAGATGAGGACCATCCCTGATCTCTTGACCTTCCGCCGTGCGTTGAAAATCCATTTATTTCAGCAAGCTGGTCTGCCCTAGGGGTATTTAGAGTTTTTAATTTGGTTTTTAACTTTCTTAATCCCTTATTTTTAATCTTTTGATATGGCCAACGTATTTAATTCTTTTAACTTTTAAATATTGTATTTGTATTTCTATATGTGTATTTTATCTTGGCTGTTCACCGCCCCGAGTCCCTTTGGGAGAGGGGGGCGGTATATAAATTTAAATAAATAAATAATACTTGGCTTTCATAGATATACATACTTATTAATGCTTGACTCACATGTCATAAATTTCCATACCAACACAAGCTCCTTATGTTCCTAGGTAAACCAGTATTCTGGAAAACCACTAGTCCATTAACGAACACCAATTTAGTGGTCCTTCAGTAGACCAATAGACCTGTCTGTTGCAATAAACTGGGAAAAAGATATATTGTTGGTTCTGCTATAGATGAGTATCTTGAAGGTTTTCAGTTGCTTCTGCTTCTAAGAGGTTTTGCAGAATCATCCTTTCTATCATTTTTATTACACTGGAAGGGACTATTGCTATTTTATGTAGTTTGTGGGATATTTCAAGGTACTGCCAATTGTGGCCATTCATTGCCAACATTACCCTTCGCTGAACAATTGTTGAAGTTTGGAGACTGAAATGGAATTTAAAAGTTCTTCCAATTTCCTTGTGTAGCTTATGGAAGATTTAACCAGACCTTTGAAAGACTGATAAGTCTCAATTCAAAGGTATACTAGCTAATCCTCTCCACTTCCACTGTACCCTCAATTGACCTATCAAGTGGACGTACATGAATGTAATAGACCACTAATCCAAATTCAGAAAAAAATGAGTGACAAGTGACCAGTCACTCATTGGACATTGCTCCTGGACAGCATGAAAGCTAGCCAACACACCACTCCAAGTATTTCCTGCAAGCCTGCCTTGGCACCCTTTGAAAAGAGATTTTGATGTTTTTTTCTGTCTGCTGGAAACTCTGGGAGGAAGGTCAAATGAAACCAGGGGAATCTTCCAACCACTGGCCACAATAAAGCCTCAGTTCATTTGTAAGCCTTGCAGACATAGGGTTTCCTACTTAGCAGGGGGTTGGACTAGAAGACCTCCAAGGACCTTTCCAACTCTTTTAGTCTGTTGTTCTATTATTATGCTACTGAGATAGATTAGAGATCAGCTATCAAGGCAGCACAAATTAGGCTGGCATATTTTTTTCTACTGATTTAATAATACACATTAGTCACAAGGAGCAGCCCTGAAAACTAGGATCCCAATGGGAGGATCTCTAAGAACCCTGATTTCTGTTTAATTATTAGCTGCAAGCAGGAATTGCCCTTTGATCTGGAAACTATATACGTCTGTAGCTCTCATTTTGGCTTACTGATGACAATGGAGAAAGAAAGCAGATTTGATGGTATAAATCCCAGGACTAAATTGGTTTTAATAAAATCATTTCAGCTACATAAACATTTCTGAGGATTAAAAATAAATTTAAAGAGGCTTCTCAGAGAAGTTTATGAATATCAGTAACATAGAAATTGATGATAACAGAGCATGAAAAGGAGGTAGGAAGGGGAATAAAAGTATGCTTAAGGCCCCTCTTCATTTTGTTTTATTTTAGAATTTCTTTGCAAAATATGGGTGGGGGGTCGGGGGCAGAATTTGGGGAAGTCATTTGGGAGGAGTTTGATCCTGTGACCCCCAAAGACGTGGACAGGTTGCTGCGGGGGCTGAATGCTACCACATGTTTATTGGACCCGTGTCCCTCCTGGCTGGTGTTGGCCACTCAGGAGGTGACACGAGGTTGGTTCCAGGGTATTATTAATGCTTCCTTGAGTGAGGGATATCTGCCCGCCGCCTTGAAAGAGGCAGTGGTGAGACCCCTCCTCAAGAAACCATCCCTGGACCCAACTTTATTATCCAATTATCGTCCCGTCTCCAACCTTCATTTTGTGGCAAAGATTGTTGAGAGTGTGGTGGCATGACAGCTCCCCCAGCACCTGGATGAAGTTGTCTATTTGGATCCACGCCAATCGGGCTTCAGGCCCGGGCATATCACGGAGACGGCATTGATCGCATTGGTGGATGATCTCTGGAGGGCCCATGAGAGAGGTTATTCCTCTGTCCGGGTCCTATTAGATCCCTCGGCGGCTTTTGATACTGTCGACCACAGTATCTTATTGCAGCGGCTGGAGGGGTTGGGAGTGGGGGGGAATTGTTATGTGGTGGTTCTCTTCCTTCCTCTCTGGCCATTCGCAATTCGCGTTGGCGGCGGGGTAGAAGTCGGCCCGAAGCCCCTGGTTTGCAGGGTGCCTCAGGGGTCGGTGCTCTCACCCCTTATGTTCAACATTTATATGAAGCCACAGGCTTCAGCTCAACCCATCTAAGATTGAGTGGCTGTGCTTCCCGGCAGCCCAGTTCAGCCAGCTGGTTCCATCGCTGGTTTTGTGGGGGGAAATTCTTGCCCCCACAGAGAGGGCTCGCAATCTGGGTGTCCTCCTGGATGTGCGGCTGTCATTAGAAGACCATGTGGCGGCTGTTGCCAGGGGGGCTTTTGGTCAGGTCTGTAGGATCTACCAGTTGCGGCCCTTTCTGGATCGGGATGCGCTTCGCACAGTCACTTCCGCCCTTGTAACCTCCCGCCTAGACTATGCAAATACTCTCTACATGGGGCTTCCCTTGAAGTGCACCCGGAGGCTCCAGCTGGTGCAGAATGCAGCCGCGCGGGTGGTGTTGGGGGCTCCTCGGGGCTCCCATGTTACGCCACTTCTGCGCGAGCTGCATTGGCTCCTGGTGGCCCTCCGGGTGCGCTTCAAGGTCTTAGTTATTATCTTTAAAGCGCTCCATGGCTCGGGACCAGGATATTTGCGAGACTGCCTTCTGCCATTATCGGCCTCCCGCCGACCAATACGCTCCCATAGAGTCGGCCTCCTCGGGGTGCCACCGGCTGGATGGCTAGCGACCCCGAGGATGCGGGCCTTCTCATTGGGGGCAACCTCCCTCTGGAATGAATTACCCCCGGAGATGAGGACCATCCCTGATCTCTTGACCTTCCGCCGTGCGTTGAAAATCCATTTATTTCAGCAAGCTGGTCTGCCCTAGGGGTATTTAGAGTTTTTAATTTGGTTTTTAACTTTCTTAATCCCTTATTTTTAATCTTTTGATATGGCCAACGTATTTAATTCTTTTAACTTTTAAATATTGTATTTGTATTTCTATATGTGTATTTTATCTTGGCTGTTCACCGCCCCGAGTCCCTTTGGGAGAGGGGGGCGGTATATAAATTTAAATAAATAAATAAATAATACTTGGCTTTCATAGATATACATACTTATTAATGCTTGACTCACATGTCATAAATTTCCATACCAACACAAGCTCCTTATGTTCCTAGGTAAACCAGTATTCTGGAAAACCACTAGTCCATTAACGAACACCAATTTAGTGGTCCTTCAGTAGACCAATAGACCTGTCTGTTGCAATAAACTGGGAAAAAGATATATTGTTGGTTCTGCTATAGATGAGTATCTTGAAGGTTTTCAGTTGCTTCTGCTTCTAAGAGGTTTTGCAGAATCATCCTTTCTATCATTTTTATTACACTGGAAGGGACTATTGCTATTTTATGTAGTTTGTGGGATATTTCAAGGTACTGCCAATTGTGGCCATTCATTGCCAACATTACCCTTCGCTGAACAATTGTTGAAGTTTGGAGACTGAAATGGAATTTAAAAGTTCTTCCAATTTCCTTGTGTAGCTTATGGAAGATTTAACCAGACCTTTGAAAGACTGATAAGTCTCAATTCAAAGGTATACTAGCTAATCCTCTCCACTTCCACTGTACCCTCAATTGACCTATCAAGTGGACGTACATGAATGTAATAGACCACTAATCCAAATTCAGAAAAAAATGAGTGACAAGTGACCAGTCACTCATTGGACATTGCTCCTGGACAGCATGAAAGCTAGCCAACACACCACTCCAAGTATTTCCTGCAAGCCTGCCTTGGCACCCTTTGAAAAGAGATTTTGATGTTTTTTTCTGTCTGCTGGAAACTCTGGGAGGAAGGTCAAATGAAACCAGGGGAATCTTCCAACCACTGGCCACAATAAAGCCTCAGTTCATTTGTAAGCCTTGCAGACATAGGGTTTCCTACTTAGCAGGGGGTTGGACTAGAAGACCTCCAAGGACCTTTCCAACTCTTTTAGTCTGTTGTTCTATTATTATGCTACTGAGATAGATTAGAGATCAGCTATCAAGGCAGCACAAATTAGGCTGGCATATTTTTTTCTACTGATTTAATAATACACATTAGTCACAAGGAGCAGCCCTGAAAACTAGGATCCCAATGGGAGGATCTCTAAGAACCCTGATTTCTGTTTAATTATTAGCTGCAAGCAGGAATTGCCCTTTGATCTGGAAACTATATACGTCTGTAGCTCTCATTTTGGCTTACTGATGACAATGGAGAAAGAAAGCAGATTTGATGGTATAAATCCCAGGACTAAATTGGTTTTAATAAAATCATTTCAGCTACATAAACATTTCTGAGGATTAAAAATAAATTTAAAGAGGCTTCTCAGAGAAGTTTATGAATATCAGTAACATAGAAATTGATGATAACAGAGCATGAAAAGGAGGTAGGAAGGGGAATAAAAGTATGCTTAAGGCCCCTCTTCATTTTGTTTTATTTTAGAATTTCTTTGCAAAATATTCTACAGATAAACCTGTTTTCAGTCTCCCTTCACCCTTGTCACAATTCCCTGTAATTAATTTTTTTTAAAAATCATCAAATAGAAATACATAGCTATGGTGTTCCAACCATCCCTATTATGAAGTCAAAACTTATAATTATAAACTTCTGTTCTGTCCTACTGATATAGTTCAAGTTGCAGCTCATCTGTCAGCAATACCAAAATCCAGATCGTTTTAAAAAATCTCTTCACCCCAAATTCCTTTCTTCATCCTTGTTGGTGTTTTGAGGCTCAGTGTGTTAACATTTCTACAATTTCTCTCTCATTGCACAACTTTTTAAAGATATAGATCTTATCATTACCAGATGGCATTGAAACAATTCATGTAGGCTGGAAAGAAATGAGGCAGCTGGTCTCTCAGCAAGAAGTAATCTAATGCCTCTTTTTCTCCTGTCTCCCCCTGCTCAGCAGCCTGATGCAATAGTTGATGGGTATGTGCAGAGTGGAGAAAACAAGAAAAAACTAGGCATTGTAATGCAGAAAGGGCAAGAAGGATTTATCAAGCATTACTGAAACATGAAAGGTTGAAACTCATAAGTGAAATGCAAGACTGAAAGGTACAGCTTATTCAAAAATAACAGGAGTGGGGAAGTGAAGTAACATTATATGTAAAGAAGTGCATATATGTACTAATATCCAAAAAACTGAGCATTCAGATCAGTCAAAAGGCAACAACAAATATATTATTCTGGAGATATGCTATTTCCTGCCAAAATGGAATAAGATAACTGCTCTTGCACCACCTCTTTCATGGAGGAAGAATATAGTAATATTGAGAGAATTTCTTTTCTTTTTGTTTTTCAATTATCTTCCTACTGCTTCATTTTCCAGAAGGTTGAAGAAGTGACAGAGGAATTCTCTGTCCTAGATCATAAGCCAAGATACATATTAAGTAGAAACCCATGGATATAAATCTATGGGGAGCATAAGAAACTTGGGGCTTTCTAGAAAATATATTCACATATTATTAAAATATAAGTCACATATTATTAGATTGAAACGGAAGTAATTCATCAAGTAGGAGATTCACCAGCAAGTAGATTATGATTTAGATATTTAACCAGCAAACATCTAAATCATAATAGGAATTTAGAATTGTAAGGAAAACTAAATTAAAGGGAGGAAATCCCTTTTTCTCCTCCCTCTTTTGTAAAAGGAAGAAAAAGATAGAGGTGGTTTGTTTTTAGAAGCTGATTGTGAGGATGACATAAAATGATAAGGAGACAGCAAACAAGCAAATGAAGTGAGTGCTATTATATATTTTATCTGGTTGTACACTTCCCCGAGTACCTCCGGGAGAGGGGGCAGTATATAAATTTAAATAAATAAATAAATAAATTCTCTTGGCATTCTCTTTTCTGACAGAATGATAAGTTTAGTTGACCATGAGAATGTGGTAGACATGGCACACTTTGAATCCAGAATATTATTTGAAAACAATATCTCCAAATAATGAGTAGAAGAGATGACAGATTGTGAGTTGGACTATGCTACCATTAGATTGATATGGAGCTGATTGAACACAATCATAAGTATACGATGAGCCAATGTCAGAAAGAACATATTGAGTCAAGTATCTCAGGGCTCCACTCTAGACCATACATTGTTCAACATATTTATAAATAACTTGAATAGTGATAAGAAAATACACTTGTTACATTTGCAGAATACACAAGAGGGATATATCTATGGAGATTCTCAGTTATCCAGGTCATGGTTATTCCAAAGGTGTTTTCTTTTCTTTTCTTTTTACAAGAATTAAATGGATTTTCTTCTCTTCAGCTCTGCAGAAGCTTCTTGGATAAGAAGTGAAACATTTTCAAGAAAAACAAGTAAGTCCAGTTGCCTCTTGAAAAAAAGTAGAATTGGGATATAAGAGGGATAGTGAGCACCTTAGAGAACAATGTCAAGATTCAGCAGGATGAAAATCCACAGGATGAATTTCAGAAGAGACAAACGTAAAGTCCTACAACAGTACTTGAATTTCCTTCATATAGAAGAAGGAAACAATTCACTCTGAGAAATAAGTCCTCTGTTAGCTTTGATTAGAGATGTTTATTAAAAAAAATATTAAAGATGCAATATTTTACTGAGCATCTGTGTCTATCAATGAAATCCAGACAGGATACAACAAAGTCAAAGAAAAAAAACAGTAAAACTCATCCATAAATGAAATTCATAGCCATCCTGATATTAAATTAACCTACAGGCCAAGCACCAGCTGGCCAATCCTGTTTCATCTAATTTTTGAAAAAAAAATATGGGGAGCAGGGACCATCCATACCTTTATGGAGAAAGTTGCATGAAATGGAAGCCACCAATCGAAAAGTGTCATTTCATTATTTAATATATAAGTTTATATCAAGATACAGGTAGTCCTCAACTTACATCCATTTGTATAGTGACTGTTCAAAGTTACACAGCACTAAAAAGTGAGTTGTGATTGGTTTTCACCCATGTATTTATGACAGTTGCAGTATCCCAGGGTCACATGATCACCATTTGTAACCTTCCCATCTGGCTTCTGGCAAGCAAAGTCAACAAGGGAAGCCAGATTTGCTTAACAATCATATGATTCATGTGTGACAACCTGATCAGCTTAACAAGTGTGACAAAATAAGGTTGTAAAATGGGGTGGAAACAGGGGTGGGATTCTACCAGTTCGCACCTATTCACTAGAACTGGTTGTTAACATTCTAAGCAGTTTGGAGAACCGGCTGTTAGAAGAAATTACTGGCCTAATCCTGTAAGGAGGGGCAGAAAGGAAACATTCTGGTGTTGCTTACAGAAACTGCCTCTCTGTTAACCCTTATTATATTCTTGGTAGGACTAGACTTCCTGTCTCAGGAATTTCTCTGGAGTTTTTTTTCCCCTTCTTTGTTGGTACTTTTCTTGTGTGGAGTGACCATTCAAAGTTACAATGGTACTGAAAAAAAGTGACTTATGACCATTTTTCACACAACTGTTGCAGCATTCCCACAGTCAAGAGAGGCCAGGCGAGGAGTTGCACGCCTCGATGTGAGTGATATTGAGTTGGCCACACCCAGCCAATAACATGACCACCAAGCCACGCCCACCCAGTCACATGACCACCAAGCCACATCCACCACCTAAACCATGCCCACAGAACTGGTTGTTAAAAAATTTGAATCCCATCCCTGGGTGGAACTCACTCAATAACTGTCTTGCTTAACAATGAAAATGTTGGCCTCAATTGTGGTCATGAGTTGAGGACTACCTGTATCATAAATAATATAAGCTTATACCAATAAAACTCATGTTTGTTTTTTTTTTTTTGGTAAGTTTATGATGAACCACTGTAATAATGGAGTAACACGTAAATTTTGTTTGTTTGTTTTCCTAACTGCTTGTGTTTTTATGAGAATGGGAAATAGCCTTTTTAAATAAATAAGCAAAGCACAAAAGGGAAAAAAAACTATAGTCCCAACAGAAAAGGATATGGAAGAAAATCTAAATATGGTATATGATTATGTTAAACTTCACCAAAACCCTAATTAATGAAATGTTATTAAATAATAGTTTTCATTATTAATTTAAAGATATCATTGTTTTTATAGCAACATCTCTAATAGAAAAGTCCAATCTATAAGAATATCATTAAACCCAGGCTATATAGAAACATACTGCAACAAACTGCCTTTTTTTGCATTCAAAAACTTCAAAAATAGAGAATAGGCTCATAACCTGAATCAATTCCTTAACATCAGGAAAGTACATTTTTTCCAGTTATGAAAAAATATATTTTCTTTTAAAGCTTAATAAAGCCAAAGCTCCTCGTGAGATCGCACATTCCATGTTTTAGAAGTATAGTTTAACATTGCATTAAGGTTCTTAACTGTAGCATTTCTTCTGAAATTCTATTAAGATAAGTAATTCACAATGTGACATCCTCCCCTCAGCTGTCCTTGAAGACCAATACAGGAAGATTCCTTATGGATAGGCAATGGCCCTAACAAAGCTGAGCATACAAAAACAGCAGAACATGTGCGTCTCCAGGGTCTATACTATAGTGACAATCGTACTAGCCTCATTACTGTATAAATATCCAGGACAGTTTTCCACCTTCCTGCTTTCACATACCAATTCTGCTATAACATACAATGTTGACAGTTTCTGGGTAGTAGTGCTGAAAATTCATTAGGTGATGAACTGTATCATAAACTGGAATTAATAAGCACCTTGTTTGCTATATTGAAGTATTCAGTAATATAACAGGGATAGTCTTACTCACACTAATCTTTTATTACCTCTTATTACCCTTCTAATTCTCCTGCCCCTTTTTGGGATTCTGTTAGACTTATAGTTGTTTTATATATGTACTGTACATTCTGTTTTAATATATCACCTAATTTTCATTATATTTTTAGTTTGATGTATCTTCTATGCTTTTTAATTGGCTACATCCCAACTGGTCTATGCAGAATTTGTGTGTGTGTGTGTGTGTATGCGTGTGTGCATGTGTGTGTGTATCATAATAGTATAATATATTTATAGTAATAAATATTATAGATAGATGGATATATATAAATATAGATAGACATATATAGAGATAGATAGATATAATCATATTTATTATGGTATACTTTATATACTAATTATCAAGGCTGTAACTGGACAAGAGTAGATCATATGAGTCTTGAGTTCAATGTGGAAAATAACTGTCACAATTAATAGTACATGCTCAGTCACAAATTGATTGTGAGCCAATAATGTGATGCAACTGCAAAAATAAAAAATAAAATGCAATTGTAGGATAGATCAAAAGAAGCAAAATGCCAATTTTCTTCTTTATTCTGTATTGGCTAGATTGTACTTAGAATAGAACTGCATTATTCAGGGTACTGTGTTTTAGGAAGAAGATTAACACACTGTGGAGAAGAACCAAAATAATAAAAGACCTGGAGAAAAAAAGTTTCTGAGAAATGATTGCAATATGAAGTATATTTAATCTGAAGAAGAGAAGACTGTGAAGAGATATGATGGTTGTCTTCAAGTGTCTGAAGGGCTGTCATATACAAGATGAAGCAAAATTGTTCAGAGCTCTTCCAGGAAATAAGAAAAAAAAATTGGATCTAAATGAAGAGGAAGCAGATTTCAGTTGTACATTGGAAAAAACATTCATAGTGATAAAAACTGTTCAACAGTGGAACAGTTAGGAAATGATGGATTCTCCTTTGCCGGAATTTAAACAGAGTTTAAACATCTTATAAAAGAGTTTGGACATCTCACAAAAGGAATGAATATTGCATCAATTCCCCACTACAGTGCCTTCAAAAAATCAGATACCTAAAAATAGAAGATGAAATTGTGATTTTGTTTACGTCACAGCACTATTTGTATCCATAGATCCAGAACTAGTGAAATAATTCATGGCAGTAGTACTAGCAAACATACCTGACCTAACCAAATTCTCTAAGATTGAAATACTCAGAATCATGGACTTCATCAGCTTCTATCTAACTACCTACTTTCAGTTTAATGGACACACATACCAATAAATCATAGGATCACCAATTTCAGAATCCATAATAGGGACTTCAATGAAGCATCTAGAAATTATTAGACTCCCAGACATATCACCAAAAGCCTTGATCCACTATGTAGATCTTATAACAGAACTTATATTCTGATCAATATCAAGTGGCAGATAATTTTTTTTACATAATTTTCATTCTGTCAAATGTGTGTCATGTATTGGATAAGGGCAATGAGAAAAAAGCTTTTTTCTGACTTCAGAGTCTCACTGACAATCTTTCCATGGCCCAATATAATGACCAGTGTCAAGGGATTTCTGGCGAGCACTCCTCAATAACCAGGGAGGCCTTGCAAGTAAACTGTTATTGAGAGCTTTTGCTGAAAATAAAATGGCTAGATTAAGTGTATGAAATGACACAATGATTAAGCAACATGAATGACTGAAGTAAAGGATCAATAAAACTAATCTGTTTGTTTTATCTTTTTATATATTTAGGTTATATAATATTACCCAACAGTTGTTAGAAAATTAATCAAAACAAGTGAAGCAGAATAAATCAAAAATTTCTTTAAAAAGTAACTTGTTTTCATAAAATGATCACATGATTTCTCTAACAGGAAGTCTTTGCAGAAAGGAGTAGAAAAGCTAAATGACAGCATTCAGGGCCTTATCATTATTATGATTGGTTGCACAGGATTTGACATTTTTATCCATCCATAGAGTCCTTCTCAAAAACCTGGGATAGACAGATGCCATTTTACGTTATTAAAGGTATAATCAAAGGATGCAATTTGTTTCCAAGTAAAGCTGTCTATTGTAATTGACTTATGTGATTTTTGTATTATGCTTATGTATTAACAAATGATGCTCCAGTTGTTTTGGGATTGCACTAAAGGTGCCTATTACTATTGGTACTATCTTTGCCTTTTTTGCCAAAGTCATCCTACTTATATTTGCAAATCTTTGTATTTTGTGATTTTTCTTCAGTTCTTTCTTTGCTATTCTGCTGTCTCCAGGTACTGCCATATCCATTATTCAGACCTTTTTGTCTTTCTTATTGACAGTTGTTAAGTCTGGAGTGTTAGGTTGCTATTATTGTTGTGCCAAATGGATCCAAAGCAATATAAAAAAAAGAAATGGACTAAAATTTTTGATCGCAAACTGCCAATGATTTAGCTTTTGCAAGTTATAAATAACATGGTGATTTTATTGGGTAAGTCTTACACATAGACTTGATTTAAAATACACAAAGGATCAACCAATATTAACATAACTGATAATCTTGTAACTATCACTTCAAAATGCATCATGAAACAGTTTGTTCATTCTTTTTTATTATTATTCCAAATGATGTTAGAATCCTAATGCAGGTATCTGGGGAACATTATTATAAATAATAATGAACAAGTTAATACATTTTTAATATACCTTTTATTGAATGTTATAAATAATAATTAAAAATGAGACACATTAATTTCAATGTAAATTACTCAGTAAGATTTTGATTTCCTTAAAAGAGCACTAAATTAGACAATCTAGAAAGGAAGGAAAAGAGAGGGGGGAAATCGCTGAAAGGAGTTACAGTAATATAGTAATAAGCAGAGGTGGTATTCAGCAGGTTCTGACCAGTTCTGGAGAACCGGTAGCAGAAATTTTGAGTAGTTTGGAGAACCGGCCAATCCCACCTCTGATTGGAGATTTTACAGTATCCTTCCCCTGCCACGCCCATCTAGCCATACCCACAGAACCGGTAATTTTAAAAAAATTGAATCCCACCACTGGTAATAAGTTAAGAAAAACCAAACCCTACCTCCATTCTACAATAACAAAAGCATAATATTTTTCTACAAGTCTTCTTGAAGTTGTCCTTGATGATCATCCAAAAGTTGAAACTAGTCCAGAATGCTGTGACACATGTTCTTTTGGGTCAGTGGTGGGATTGAAATATTTTTACTACCGGTTCTGTGGGCATGGCTTGGTGGAAGGGGAAGGATACTGTAAAATCTCCAGTCAGAGGTGGTATTTTCCGGTTCTCCAAACTATTCAAAATTTCTGCTACTGGTTCTCCAGAATTGGTCAGAACCTTCTGAATACCATCTCTGTTTTGTGTGCTCCTTGGTTCACCAAAATAACACTACCATTGGGTGAGCTGCACTGACTCCTAGTTGCTCTTGGGCGCAATTCATTAATTTATTATTTGTTGTACGATAGTCTAACTTGAGAGATTCATCCCTAACAGAAAGCAGACTTCATAAACATGCAAATAATAATAATTAGGTTTATGATTTTTTCACATAGACATATGCATATATATTTAAATCAAATTTGAATTTTAATGTTAATTTTTATACATTGTTTTATTAATTGGTTATATTGTGCATCACCCATAACCCATTTTTAAAAGACGGGCAGTTTAGAAATATGAAATATAAATACATAGACATATCATTGTATTTTTTTCCCCAAAAATGTAAAGCCTCCTTAACGATGAGGTTGACTTTTGTGCTTATCATTTGAATCAGATAACTTTATATAGTAATGCTACTTGCTGACATATATTGTAGCGGTTATCAACCATTAGATAGGATTGGTTACAAAATAGCTGCCCCAAAGACTGCAGGATCTTGAATGTGGCTGGGCATAATAAAATAATCTTGAAAATTTGAAAGTTTGCCTCTTCTTATACCAAACAGACTCAAAGCAAGGTAGCCTTGAGTTTGCCTCTCCCTCCTCTTTCTTGGGGATGCATTTCTTTAGCCACTCTTTCATTCCTTATTTAAGGCTCTCTCTGTAGTCCTATTCAGCGATATATACATGTTTGAAATGAACAAACCCTCTGTTGCTGTTTATTTGATTTCCCTTAATGATGGAAGGATAGAAACTGTCCAAAAGAAACAGATCTAACAAAGGAAGAGATGGAGTTGCATTATAACTAAAATACTACTACATCTACAGAAATGAATAAAAACAAGGATGAAAGCCTCCTAGAATGCAGATGAGAGAAATGAGATGAGATTAACTTTATTGTCACTTTTTCTTCTGTAAACACACATATAGGCCAATATAAAAGGAAAAAAGAATGACATTTCACAGGTGTATACTACAGGCCACCCTGCAGAAGAAATAGATTAACTTTTTGCTTGTCGGTTAAGCTGCAGAAATGAAAAGTCACAATTACTTCTCTGAATCCTGACTTGTTCATTATACCGACAGGCCTTCAAAACTTTTCAAGTCATGTTGGTGTTAACCTGCTATTCCATACTGCTGTTCTTTACCATTTGAATGCTGCTGAATCCCACCAACTCTTTATCCCATGTTCACAAGCATAGGTCACCTTATAAAGTGATTAATGTTCCAACTAATTAATCAGTTGACTAAGACAATAATTAACTGATTTGCAATAATTGAAACACAATTATAAAGCAATTAAGATACATGATGATAATTGAAGTAACACTAAGCTACAACAAAACCTGGTAATGAAAATGCTGGAGGGTTATTCTAATAATTAAAGTATATTTTCTTCCAACATAGCTAACTTTTCAGTAGATTAAATAAAAGCAAATCAAGTAAGAGGGTTTTTTTTTTTCACAATTAATTAGAGCTCCCAGGAAATTTATAAATATAAATACATATGAAATAAATTCCTGTGTGGGACCAGTAGATCCTGTAATTACAGTTGAATTGTTGACATTATAACATAATGCTTCCCTTGAACAAGATTAGCCTGAAGTTTAAAGTGCCCAAGAAGCATTTACTATAATTACCACATTTAATACATTCCAGTGTAATTTCTATTTGCAACACACACCAATGTTTCTTTCATGTTGGATAGATGGGCCATTTCCTATCCACAGATGGAATATTTAGAAGAATTTTTTAAGATATGGAAGTATGTTAACTATTCAGGATGCAAAATAGAATGTCTTCTTCATAACATAACTATCCTTCATTTAACTCTAGCAATTAAAAAGAGGTACTTTGCTATTCGCTTCTGTTACTTAGTATTTGAGGAGAATGTTTGATGTTTAAGCAAGAGTCCTTTTAATGGTACCTAGCACTTCCGATTTGATATTTGCAGTTTCTTAAAGTTAATATAGACATATTTTCTGAAGTTAATATAGACATGGCACATTCTGTTCCTAATGTATAATGATACAATATAATTTTATTATCCATTTCATTTTCTTTATGTAAACTGAATCATTTTATAATACAGACAAATAAGTAACATGGATACCTTCATGCCATGCATTAAAGTTCTTGCAGCTTTCTTCATATATCACTTTTAGTGATTTATTTTTAGTGATTCTGGAAGTGTTTCAAGACTTTCTAGAAGGCCTTAATCTATGATAAAAATGCTGCAGAAGGAATAGGGAATTTACAAATAATAAAATAAAATGCAAATAGTACTTAGTACTTGAGAAGTCTTGATTACAATTTGTTCTTTTTTGGAATAGAGCATTGCATTATTTAAGAGATACTACAGTATATGATGGTGTTGTTTATGTTTTCTGACTTGCTGATTACAATGTTGTGCTTTAAACCACTTAAAGATAGAATTAATGAAGCACATAAAGGACCTTGAAAAAAATTCAGATCAAAACATTGTTTGATTCTCAAAGGAATAAACTCTAGGAGTCTGTAAAGAATTTAGTTCATGAGAAGATTATGCTCTTTTCGTTTCCCTTAAAACAGTTTTCTCAACTATACTAGATTCAATAAGAACATAGTTATAATGGAATAGTATCCAGGATAAACCCCATTTTAAGAGCTAACTTTCACAGAACTTCCTGTGCCACCAGCAATCTTATTTTATTTAAATAGTCTGCAGTGTTTTGGAGAAAAATGATAATTGATAGATGAGGAGGAAGAATCACATATTTGTATATTGTATCAGCTTTAGTATTAATCTTTAAGGTTGACTCTTCCATTTATTTTGAAAACCTAAGAGAGCTTAATAATTATGTCTAACATACCATTTGGAAGTATTGAATGTCACTGATAAGCACCTGCCTTATGGTCTGAAGTACTTTGAAAATGTAAGGTTTTCTGAATATAGGATTGGGAGGGTTGAACCCTCTTTTATCCTTGACAACTAAAACAAAATAATAAATTGATTATGACTATGACTTTGTCTATTACACAACTATGCATTGGATATCTCCAATAGAAACAAGATTCAGTTTCCACTTGCCATTGTTCAAGTACTCAAGTACTGAACTAATTCCAGGCAACTTGTCCAAAGATCACAGCTCAACTTTTAGCAGTTGTGGGTTATAATTAATTAATTTTATAATGTGGATTTATATGAACACCTGTTCAATATTGATTCTGGGTGGCTATCAATTAAATAACCACAGTAATGATTTAAAAAGAAACAAATACAATTGTTTTACGCAAACAGTAAAACCCAACAAACTAAACTATCATCACACCAAATTGGTTTAGCCAATATTCAAGCTTAATTTTGAGGAAAGAACCAGATTTTTAATGCTGCACAAAAGAGCAGGAAAATCAAAATAACTCTTTGGGAAGTAGGCTGTTCACAGGATATGTATCATCAAATATAGTACCCTAGAGTCAGGTTTCCTGGGTCCCATTAGATAACATTAAAAGAAATAAACTTAGAGCATGGATATGCCTGAATTCCTGCCACTACTTGAGTCATATCATTCCAACTAGTTGCAACTTCTACGTGGTGTTCAAGGGTACATTGCATTAATCCAAAGACGAGGTGACCAAAACATGAGTGGCAATGACATCCAGGTCAAAGAATGAACAAAATTGGTATGCAGAAAGGAGCTGTGCAAGATAAATCTTAGCCATGACTATCACTTGCTCCTCAACCAAAGGTGCAAAAGGACTAAGGGGACCTCCATCTTGTACACTAGCTCTATTTGGGGAGTGCAACTTCATACTAAGATGCAAATTTCAGTCCTCCAAGATTTGGGAGTTTCCAAAACTCATACCTACTTAGTATTTTCAGGATTGTGCCTCAAGTTATTCTTCCACCAGGCTTCCACTGCCTCTATAAATAGTGGGAAAGTATCTTGAGGGCTTCATTTGATCACTTCTTCATGGTGGCTCCCTCTCTCTGGAACATCATTCCCCCAGAGATTAGAATGGCCTCCACTCTAATACAGTTCTGGAAGGTGCTGAAGACCTGGTTCTGCCAGTGTACCTGGGGAACCCAGAGTGGGATGGAGCCCATTAAATGGCTCATGTGATGTGCTGTCACTGGGGCAAGGGTAGGGTGATTTTATTATATTACATTAATTTATTTGATACTTTTTATTAGTTTTGTTTTAAATGTTTTATATTCTGTAAGCCATCTTGAGTCACCATGTGCAAATAGACAGCAGTATAAAATAAATAAATAAATAAATAGACAAACAAACAAATAAATAAATAAATAAACTTGCAATATTGTCCTTCCCACTGAAATTAGAGAAGGTGGCCAAGATGGACGTGATCTCACCATTATCATCCCACCTGAGATTATCAAAAGTCCTACCAATGCTATCTCAGTCCTATAACCAAGTCTGATCAGTAACTAAAAGGTATCCAGTAATCAATTTCTCCTTGCAGATTTTGAAGCTGCACTCCAACATTTTCTCAACAATTTCCTCTAAATGGGGAGAATGACACAGGATGAAAATTGCCCACCTCACCCAAGATCCCTTTTCATTTCTTTGAAGCAATTATTCATTATTCTTGGCTGGTGTGGCTTCCTACCCATGTGCATGGAAAGCCATTTTGCCTCAGCAAACAGACTTCTAATGTGAAGACTTTGATAAAAGGTAGGTCTACTTTCACATCTAATGAAGCATTTCTTTCAAAAAATATACACGGTTCTCTTAGAAAATGTGAGAAGCGTTTGAATTACAGAGTAAATGCCATCCTGTGCTAGATGCCCTAGCAAGAGCAGATGGGAAAGTAACCAACTGCTATCTTACTATAAAATTTGTTTTCAACCCTCATATAAATTCTCTATTCCTTTTGCTTTGTTTTATCACCAATGCCCTTCATTCTGGCCTTCAGGACTGCCAAATTGGGTCTTGCTGCGTAAAACGTGCAGTCTAATTTAATGTGTTTTCCAAATGGATGTTGAATTATATGACAATTCTGTCTCTATGATGGAAGTGTATTTTTCCCCAAACATTAAACTGGCATTGGTTTTGATTTTCAGTACTGTTTATTTTGTCATTAAATCAAATCCTCATTATTCAGCTCTAGTCTCCCCACGAATATGCATCTATGAAATATTAATGTCATTTGCTTCTCTAGCTGTGTTTGTATTTTGCTCAACAAGTGTAGTGCAGCCCAAGAGCTTCAAATAACAACTGCTAGCTATTTCCTCTCTTCTTGGATTGTTCCTGCACTTCTCTATCCATTTGCTTTGCCCTTTTCAGTATCATGCATGTATTTATTGCTAGATGACATGCATAACCTTTATACACACTGTAATTTCTTTTCCAGAGAGTTTTTTATTTCATTCAGTGTCCTTTCATCTTGTTCCCCTTTAACAAACTGTTATTCTCCCACAGCCTTGCTTTGATAGTTTCAGATTCTATAAACTGGAAAATTCTTATTCCCTTCCCTTTCCAGTTCACCAAACATTCAATTGCCATCCTAATTTGATGAATCATTCTTGCCAACTGCCCAGCCATAGCTACTTCTCAGATTTTGTTATTGATTTTGTTGGGCAACAACAAGCTGTAACTGTCCCTTTGCAAGTTTCCTTCTTTGTTTGCTGTACAATGCCTTATTTATGAAGCAATCACAAACCATGCACCTGCACCAAACAGATTGCCTAGTTGTATTGTCCATGCATTTGTTCATAATCCAAATTAAACTATAAATAGAAGAGCTTCGTTTCTTTTAAAGGTTATATTATTTATGTAGGCATCTAAAATAAACTTTCTCCATCCAAAAAACTGTGTAGCCTGCAGGCAAGACAGTATGCTTCTGGCACCAAGTGACCACTTCTTAAAACAGTAAACCAAGTTGCACAACTACATCATACTGTCTTTTTGTTTTTCTACAAATTATCAGCAGAAAGAAAGAACATAATATGTAGCTATGGTTTTAGGCCACATTCCTCTTCATTCTTAAGTTTCATCTGAAATCTGATGCTAATTTTTTTTAGGTGGTTTTGCTTTTTAGTTTCTATACAGTCTGAGTCAACATTACAATGATGAAAAGCCTAACTTTGGTCAATTAAATCAAATCATTGTGATCAATAAGAAACACCAATCAATATCTCCAATTCATTTCCTTTCATATTCCTTTCAACTGAGAAGCAGGTATTATTCATGGAAACAAGATTAATCACTGATACACGGTTTTTTTTACTTAAGCAACAAGAGAGTTTCAGTGACACATTGTTTCATTTCTTTTACTCTCATGACAAATTGCCTGCACAAGAACTATCTATACCCTATGAAGCTATTTACCTTATCTATACCCTATTTGTTTCCACAGGTATTTTTATTTTTGCTGAACTTTTTTTAGTTCTGTCTTCAGAAGGGATATGATGCGGTCTTGTCTTTCATTCACTTTATTGTCAAATTAAAGTATGTTTTTTTCCACCATTGCAACTCAACTCTTTGAATCATAGTCAATGTATGTTGGAAACCTCAAAAACATCCTTATGGCATTTTCAGATAGGGCAAGAAAATTCCTCACTGAGACCATGAAGGATTGCTGTTCATTTGTGTTTACAACAATAGACTACATAGATGGATGGTTTAATTCCTAAACATGGAGATTTCTAGACTTTAAGAATCTGCCATTTCTTTTGGTTTTATCCTGCCCTAAGCTGGAGTTTTCTGAGAGTGTTTAACTAAGAGGCAAACCATAAGGAAAGCCAAAGTTCTATTTACAGAATAGTAATGGGGCTGAAATGAACTGATAAGCCAGAGATAATTCTGAACTAAATGCTGTAAATTCAGCCAGGTTGCAGTTTCAAGGAGTTGTAATAGGAACACAAATAGTATAAGAACACCAAAAAAATTATGGCCGTTAAAACCAGTAATACAGCGCTGATGATGCTGAAAATGTATAGTTGAAAATCCTGATAAAACTATTGCACATCACTGATATCAAGAAAAATAGTCCTTAGGTTGTTTTTTCCCTCACCTTTCCATCTTCCTTCAGCCCAGGCACCAAAAAGTTAGAGATTTCACTTTGAGGCACTTTTACCCTCATGGGGTAGGCAATTTGCCAACCTTCTTCAAGTCCAATTTGGCTAATTGCTCATCTGTGTCTTGATTAACTAAAAGGTTACTTCCAGCTGTTTTTACTGCTTTCTGACTTAAATTCAACATTCCTGCAAATTCTTTGTCAGCTATTTAACAAAGAGTAAAGTTTCTTTCAAAAGCCCTGCTTCTTCATTCAAAGATAGGTGATGTGTGACATGACTATTGTTCACAGAAATGTATGCATTCTAAAGCCCATATTAATGATATTGCCAATTAAAAGACAGCTAAACTGTGAACTTTATTGAGCTAGAATGTGCTGGGATAAATACTGCTTCAACAATAAAAGAAATCCAGGAATAAGCTGTAATATAGTCTCCCAACTGCTGTCTCTAGGAAAACTATCTAGTGAAAAACACAGTTTCTAGAGAAACTTGTGTAAAAGCTTTCAAAACATTTTTGTTTCTTTTTTCAGTCAAGACAACAGTGCACCATGAATGATCCTCTGTGGTACAGTAGTAAAAAAACAATCAGACCTTTTTATATTATGTAGTAAATTATTGTGTATTATTTTCTGACTCAATATATTTCCCAGGAGTGCTTTCTGTGTTTTCACATAGAATTCTTTTCATTTCTTGAATAAGTCATGTTGTATAAATGTTGCCAATGTAATTCAGCCTTGGCAACTATATCACCAGCAGTTTGGGCTGGTTCTGTGAAACCTCATGCATCATGAGTACCTTAACGAGAGGTGATATTTAGCAGGTTCTGACCAATTCTGGAAAACTGGTACCAGAAATTTTGAGTAGTTCGGAGACCAGGAAATACCACCTCGGACAGGAGATTATACAGTATCCTTCTCCTGCCATGCCCACCAAGCCACACCCACAGAACTGGTAGTAAAAAAAATGGAATCCCACCACTGACCTTAACTTGAATTCTTTTTTGTACATTGTGCATTGGTGTTTTAGAAACAGAAGAAGAATGGAACTATTCAGAAAAAAAAAAACAATCTATTTATGATAACTTTCTCTCACAATATTTATTTATTTATTCATTCATTCACTTTATATGCTTCCCACCTTACTTTCAAAGTAATTCTAGTAGTTTTACACAATGAAAGACAGAATGAGCCTAAGACACACTACTCTTGATTGACAATTACAAAAAAAAAAATCATTCATTCAAAATATCTACTTTTTTGAACCTGTGGACAATAGTGTCATACCATACTTTTAAAAAAAGTCTGTACTTGGAAAAAAATTATGAACTTTATAGAAATTGGCATCATGGTAATAGCTAAAATTATTTGTACCATTAAATTAATTAAATGAAATCTATTTGTAGAGAACATGGAAGTATCACTAATTAACACAATAGAGTCTGTTTTATTAACTAACTTATTTTTCTATTGAACTTGCATTGCTATTGGTTTTCATATAATGTCATAAAAATGAAGAATAAATGAAGAAAGTAAAGAAATGTATATGAAAACTAAGATTGAATCACAGTAGCAACTTTACAATGTGTGTTTATGTGCATAGGTATGTGTATGTGTGTGTGTGTGTGTGTGTGTGTGTGTGTGTGTGTGTGTGTGTGTGTGTGTGTGTGTGTAGTAAGCATGATTTAGGAAATAATTCAGGTTGAATACCTATGCAATCAAAATAAAACCTAAAAAGATCAATAACCTTTATAATATTGAAGCATCTCGTGTCTTCCTGGTGATGTAGGAGGCTTAGTGCTCCTACAGTGCAAAACTTTATTCAGGTGCTAGAAATGTACATATCTGAGAAGATATTTGAACTTTCTGTTCAGAAAATTTCTCCGGATGGGTACAATTAATACTGCCAGAATATTGAAATGGGCATATTACATGGTCCATGATGTCTTGCTCACCATTCCCTTAAAAACAGAGTTGTTTCTTAAATGTTGTTGTTTTTTAACATCCATCCATTATACATGGTGGAGAAAGTGTATTAACAAAGTGTAAAAGTCATGTGATGTTTCAGCAATGAGTTGATCATGCTGAAAATAGTTATCATATTAGGTGCATTGTCTGATTACAGTGAAGTGAAGTGAAGCTCTATTGCCAAATTTGCCGGTGGGTGTGATGGTAGAAGCTGGATCAGTAACGTATTAAATAATGGGCTAATGGGAAAATGGGGGGAAAGGGTTCAAATTGATTCCTTTCTACATTCCATGATATTACAAAAAAGACTTTACAATTTATGTTACATATAAATTGTTCATTAACTGATATATTTGTATTAATTAATTTTGTTCTTACTATCCCGGTTTTATATATTTTAATGTTTTATTGAAAAGATACACAGTTTTTGAGCTATATCAGCTTTTTTCAGTTTTGTGCCTTCATAAAATGAATAAAAAATAACATTTATTGTAGTTCAGTGTTCCTGAAGATAGAATAAGTATATTTGTTTATTTAGCTTATTTTTATTTAGATTGATAGGACTTCATAGTCTACATTTCTAAATGTGATCTAATTGCATTAGATTGTCTCTGTATATGAATATTTAATTAGCCTTGTTATTTGAGTTGGTGGGTTAGGAGCAACAATATTGAAAGATAGTCTTGAGATCCTAATTTGCATAGAGCAGCATGCTTATGTGCATGGTGTGATATTGACCTTTTGTTGAATTTCTGGCACTCTGTGCAAAATCTGCCCAAACTGACAAAGATGATGTCCCTATCAATTGTATTAGCAGGAAATGTTGCATATTTCAGAGAAATGAGTATGGTTAGTAGCGTATTTTCCTTGTTTTTTTTTCTCTAAAAAGCATTAGATGACAGCTTTGATGTGCATATTCATGTTGTCCATCTGCTGACAATCCTGATATGTGGAAAAATCAATTCGGAATGTAAGAACAGAAGAGAAAGTGAGTAGTGACAAAAATAAGACAAAAATGTACATTTGTAAAATTAAAAACATACCCTCCTATCCTCATAAAGCAGCATGAGACTTCCTTGTTAACTGTGTTTCAGAGGGTGGCCTAGAACCTAGTTTAGCTATTCCTCTGTAGAAGTGGACCTTTCTTTTTCCTCCTGCACATAACTTGCCATGCAGACAATCTAAGAGTGATTAGTGATGAACCTGGGAATGCCAAGGTCTGAATTAGTGATTTGTTTGGTGCCTATTGACCAGGTAAATAAATGCTGCCAACATTCTTCCTTCGTTTTTTCAGTTTTAGGGCACTGTAATCCTTTTGCCATGTTGTTCTGGCTGTGAGAAAGACTGGACTTCTATAGGCTGATTCCTTCACCCTTGCAGGTTGAAATAACAGAAATGAGAATTTGCAACTCAGAAAAGGGATCAATATACACATGCAAACTTCATTTCTGAAAGAGGTATTCTTCTACAAAGATGAAGAGTTTCATTTTATTGCTCACTAGTGTCCTCCTAGATTTCTATAGGTGAGGCATTTCAGCTGAAAGCATCTGCATTTTTCCCCTTTGGATTCACTTGCTGCTTAATTTTTCACATTTTTTTTCTGAAAACTGGATTCTGTAGGGATGGTGTGAACTTATTGTAGGTTTTTCTCATATCCATTCACACTTTCTCACCCAACCAAATGTCTCTTTGCTCCTTGGGTGATCTGCTAATATAGCTCAACAGGTCACTTGCAACATAATTAACTTCTCTGTTAGTTGTATAGGCTACTAAAATCTCAAAGAAAGGCACCATGTCTAGTTTAGAGGGGTGAAAAATGTGTACAAGAAAATGAAGGCAATGAGAAAATAGTACCCACTGTAGACAACTAACAAGAATTTTCCGGGCAACAGAAAGAAGGGGGAGTAGATGGGAAAGAAAGCTGATAAAAAAAACCCAAGGCTTAGCTTTGCTAATTAAATCAGTTCAACTGACGACGACAACAACAACAACAACAACAACAACAAACAAAAAAACAAACAAAAACAAACCATTTTTAGTCATGTTTCCTGTTCTCCCATTTGAGGCATGATAAAAATGCTTCATTAGATGGAACATAAAATAATTGTCTTGAATCCAGCTGGGGAAACATTAAAGCATTTGAAGCATTCCCAGAGGATTTTTTTTTTTTTTGAGGGGAGGGAATGCCAGGTTAATCATTCCAGACAATCAAAGCTTCTCCATTCACTGCTACCTTTACTTGTCTTCCTCTCTCTTCCAGAGATGTGGGTAAGACAACCTAACACAAGGAGGTGGATTTGCAGAGGATCGGCCTTGAGTGAGGGATATGTGATGCATGATGGCAAAAGCTGTCCAGCCAAATCTGTTCAAATATTGTACTTTAATCAAATAGGTGAGAAGAGAAACCAGTTAGTCTGGGGTGGCTGAGATGGGCAGCAAAATGAGTGAAGAAGTGGGAGAGGCTCAGAATGTAAAGACAAGTTGCTTGGGATGTGGGGAGGTTCCTTTCTCCTTTCTTCCTTTTGGAGATGTTGCTAGCAGCAATAACTACTGGGATGCAGACATCTGCACCTTAAAGAGTCTGATGAAAGTATTCAGGTATTTTCCCCATGTATTCATTTATTTGATATATATGTCATCTTTTCATTCATGCTCAAGGCAATGTACATAGTGTTTCCCCATATATTTTCCTACAACAGGTCCATGAAGTAGAATTAACTGAGAGAGAATGACTGGCCTAAAGACACCAATTACTGTGACTAAAGGTGGCTTCGGATTTGGATTCCCCTGGGGCCAGTGCAATACTTTTAACTATTATACCACACTGGCTCTCATTCTCTAGAGATCTCCTGGAAACCTGGGAGATCAATAGTCATATGAAAAGATGTTATATCCCTGGCTGTTCTACACAAGGCATTTCAGGTGAATGGCACAATGTATTTCTCTATCTTTCTTTCAGATAGCACTATGGTGTTAATTTCTAAGGAGAGTGACAGTCGTATAGCAAAGAACAAATACAAATGGACCAGTTGCTCCACATATCCCATGTAGAGACATTGATAGTTACTTTTTCTGCTAATAGGTGGCACTGGATGGGAGAGGAAAGGACAGCTGGGAACGTACCAATTGTCAACATATATTGATATATATTAAAAATGGGAATGACAACAACCAGCTTTGCTGCTAAGATCTAGTAAAGCTCAGCTATGGATACAGCACAGTTCATATGAACATTTATTTTATTTTATCTTTTTTGCTGAAATTAGGAAGAATATATGTTAAATAGCTGTCTGAATACAACAAAGGAGAAAAAGAAGAGATATTATAGATCTGAATGGAGTGGAAGCAGAGACTTGCGGGGGGATACACAAACACACACACACACGTAAATGAGAGTGCTAAATACATATCATAATGAATGGATTGATGCAATCTACAATGCTATGGCATCATATAAATTTTAGTAATCGAAAGTTCTTGAATAGTTGTATGCTATTTATCAGTTCCTTTTGATCATGGAAGAATCAGGAACAAGTTCAAGGAAAATTGCACAACATTTTGATTGAATGTGATCCATGTGGGGGGAAAAAACACTTTATTAGATGATAATAATGGATGACTAGATAGATGGCAGAACACTGCAAAGGTGATGGGCCATTTGGAAATATAAGATAAATAAGAATGGTGACTGATGAGTCAATCTGCTTAGCAAAAGGCCTATGTTTAAAATACATAGTTTAATCAAGTCATTTCATCCATATCAATGGAAATAGAATAAAAATGTGATTGAAAAAGTCTGTCTCAAATATATAGTTCAAATATACCTTTCCGTGCATTTATGTGGAAAAAAAGGATGAATAAAAGCATGATTGATCTGAATGTTTGTAATGAAATAGAGAATTACCAAAGAATAAAATATTCTGAATGTGAACTATTATTTGGTCATTATTTGACAGTGTGAACAAAAATTCTGGAGAAAATGAGCCAAGAAGACAGAAAAGATATTAAACAAAAAGTAAACTGCAAGAAGACAAAGTACCAGCCCTGCATCAAAATATACAGTATTACAACCAATATTGAAAGAAAGGGATTAGTTTTTAAACAGTGGCTGATAAATGGCTGGAATCTTCAGGAATCTAGATGATATCCAGATAACTATAACACGGCACAGGTTTTTGAGGGACTAGCCTTATCTTAAATGTATCTACCTGTCCTGTTAGGTCCAGCAGGAAGTGAATGTTGTAGGTTCCATCAATGAAGGAATCTAATTTGACAGGACCAGGAGCTTCCCACCCCCACCCTAAGAAACTCAAATATCCAGACAATATTTTATTTTAAGTCTATACTGCCAGATGGAGGACATGAGGACCAAATAGAAGGACACACACTCTTTTTGCCGGATATCTGGTAACTCTGAACATATCACAAGCCCTAGGACTGCCTCTTTTAATTATTTCTGGTTTTCCAGCTACAATCTTTCCTGAACAGATAATCTAGACTTGTAATTGCACATACTGCAAAGTGTTCTATATATATTGTTATCCCTGAAATTTCTAGGGGGAGTAGATTACTGTTACAGAGTTACTAATCGATGTATAAGATCAAACTCATACCTATTTTCTACAACACATGACGACTCATTTCCTACTTTTCTTAGCGATGATTGCAACCAAGTGATCCATGGCCTTCCTCTGTTTGTTATTCAGGTTCTAACATTAAAAAGTCAAGCCTTTACTTCTCTTTCTTTTGTGTCTATATCTTTAAAACCGACCTGGGACATGAAAGCTTTTCAGAGAGAGTGTGTCTTCAGATAGTCCTTCAAAAGTGAGGTCTGTTCTTCTTTGTATCAAACTCTAGTATCGTGCAGAAAAAGAGTGAGAATTTAAGGACCCCATTCTTCTGTCATTCCTTCACTGCAAATCATTACCTTTCCTAGACTGACGGCAACTTGGTTTCTGTCTTTGGGAACTTCTGCCAGGAATCGAATATAGTTTTCATTGGTAAAACCTTCTCTGCTTTCAAGAAGTAAATGAGAGAGAAGAAAAAGAAAACAAGGAATAAAGAAGGAAATGAGAAAAAGGATTAATGAAGGTTAACTTCTAGGAGGATATATGTCATAATGTGTTCCAAACTAAAGACGTAATAGATAATCAGAGTTGGAAGGGACCTTATAGGTCATCTAGTCCAACCTCCATCCAAGTGGGAGACCTTACACCGTTTCTGACAAATGGCAGTCCACTCTCTTCTTGAAAGTCTCAAGTGATGGCGCTCCCACAACTTCCGAGGGCAAGCTGTTCCATTGGTTGATTGTTCTCACTGTTAGAAAGTTTCTCCTTATTTCCAGGTTAAATCTCTCCTTGTTCAGTTTTCATCCATTATTCCTTGTCTGGCCTACAGGCGCTTTAGAAAATAGATTGACTCCTTCCTCTCTGTGACAGTCCATAGAATGAGAGGAAAGAGGAAGAAGAGAAAAGTTTAGACCAGTGGTGAAGTAAGCAAATTAATTGAAACCTAACATAATCAATAGAGATTAGCTGACCCTGCAAAATGTTTTTGTTTTTTTTTCAAAATGATCTGTCATTCTGTCATGCCCATCAAAATTTAGGCTACTTTTTCCAAATCATAATTCAAGCATGCAATATATAAATTAATAAATTGTCTATTGTGCACATATTTTAATTGAAAGATTCAAAGCTTTAAGCACAGGTAGTAAAGAACAAAAAAGCAAAATACTGAGTAATGATTCTTCAGCTGTACAGGTAGTCCTCGATTTACAAACAGTTCATTTAGTGTCCGTTCAAAGTTACAACAGCACTGAAAAAAAGTGACTTATGACCATTTTTCACATTTACCACTGTTGCAATATCCCCAGAGTCACGTGAACAAAATTCAGATGCTTGGCAACGGGCTCGTATTTATGATGGTTGCAGTGTCCCGGGGTCATGGGGGCCCTTTTCTGACCTTCCTACAACCATAGTCAAGGGAGAAGCCAGATTCACTTGACAATCATGTTACTAACAACAATTGCAGTGATTAACCTAACATCTAAGGTATGTGTCTATTCTATTCATGTATCCATGCAATTAAAGACAAATTATAAATGAATAATTTACACAAGATCTAGCCATTAACATAGATTATATGATAAGAAAGAGCAGTTAAAAAAACACTGCAAAATACTTTCTGAGCATCATTCTTTAAAGCAGACATTCACAACTGACTATAATATATTGTAAAAGTAATGCAAAATATAAAGCATGCTCCTTCTCCTTTCAGTGCCCTATTCTTAATTATATTCTGCTCCTTAAAGACTGTGAGTCCCTAAGGATAGCAACCTAAATTAATAGTGGCATAGAGGTTTGCAAAGAAAAGGAAGAATTGGATAAACTCATTGTCCATGTTCGGCAGTGAGATTTAAGTTGCTGCCATCAATGGAAAAATCCATCCCCAGGGGTACGAAAGCAAAGCAGGATCAAATATATGTTTTTCCTCAGTCATCAAATGACCATCTACTTTGACATTTGGTTTGCAATAGAAAATGTTAAAAACGTGAGAGTGAAACCACCCATAGCCTTAATTTAGCAGATCCCAGATAGTAAGAAAAACTATTTTACCGGTAATTTTGAAAATTGAGCAAATATTCAGAGAGATACATTTTTAATTTGTATTTATTTTTCCCAGCTTTATTTATATAAGTAATCCAAGGTGGCAAACATATCTAATATCTCTCTCTCTTCCTATTCCCCCACCACCAAAACAACACTGTTGTGAGGTAGGTAGGGTTTAATGAGAGTGATTGTCCTAAAATCACTTCACCAACTTTGCATGTCTAAGGCAGGATTAAAATTCACAGTCTCCTGGTTTCTAATCTGGTGCCTTAACCATTAAATCAAACTGGCTTTCGTGCATTTCTCATGCTCTTCTGGCCTGCACTTCTCATTGGCAAAGTGATCTATGACAGCTTTTGCCAGCTGTTTCTCCTAAATATCTTCATGAGTTCTGCTAGATTGGGAGACACCAAAATATATCTATAGAGAAAAATTGCTTCTTAGATTTTTGTTGCTGAATTTTCCTCTCTCTTTCTCTCCTTTTTAAACAAAACACCTCCATACCATGCCCTTAGATTTTTCTAAATATGTTCACCATGATACCCCTCAGTAAATTAGGAGACTTACTTTTTGCTCAAATATCAGAACAGGGTTTAATTGTATTCAGATAATTTACTAAGATAAATTGTCTAGGAATATATATTATGTCATACTAAGAAACCCTCTCTTTTTATCAAGCTTCTCATTTTTAACTGACTTTAATTCTGATTTTGGTTACACTGGTTTTAATTTTGGCTTGATTTTAATTGTATTATTTTTCTCTCTTATGTTGGATATTGTTATAAACCACTTAAAATGTGGTATAAAAAGAAAGACAAAATGTAAGGTTAAAGAAATAAATGGGGAGCACCTGTATAGATGTGCAGTTATCTGGCAGTTTTGCGACTGAATCACTCATTATTTCATAACCAACTGAAAAAGGAATCTAAAAATATAAATAAAAATAGATAGCTATACCAGCCTAGAAGATAATTAGATTGGGACAATAGTTAAAATCCAAAGTCCAGGAATATAGATTTTTCTAGTTTTGCCCACTGCAGGTTTCCTTTTACTTATCTAGCACAAGAATACAAAATGAACGTGCATTCTGTGCTTATCCAAGGGTGCTTTCTTTCAGTTTCTTTTTCTTCATACGATATGTTTGTGTGTTAAATTCTGGCTCTGATTTAGCCCTTGGAGAAATTGGATGAAATGTTTCCTTTGACTTCTCTGCTTGCAAACAAGATAAAATACATTGGTTGCTCTAGTTGTTTATATCAGTGTCCTACTTTTCTTCTGAAAGGACAAAACAGCACAAATTGGAAGGTTCTTCATTTTACACTAACTGTAAGCAAGGAGTCCTTGGTGCTCTTGGAGCTTGGTTGTTTTCTTGCAATTGTTTCATTATCCAAACTAGGTAAAGCCATTGGGCAACATCTGCAAGAAAACAACCAAGCTCAGAGAACACCAAAGACCCTTCATTTCAACTCTGGACTACAGATAATTTCTTTTATCAATACTAACTGCAAGGTAGGTTAAGAAATAGTGCTATAGTGTTTTTCTTAAGAGTTTGTCCTTCATGGATGCAGGATCTGCTTCTCGTTGGACTGCATTCTCCTTCCTTCTTACAAAGAATCTATCAATGTGTGCTGTAGATGAGTGTTTATCAGCAGGCTTGTCCTAGATTAGAGCTGACAAGGATGGACCAGCCCAAAGTATCTAGCTGTCTTTTGTGCCAAGGGATGACGAAATCTGAAAGTCTTTGTTCCTAGCCCACTCCTCCCTAGCTGATAGTATCTAGCCTAAAAGTACTCAGTGAACTAGAAGCATTCACAGGAGTGAGAAAGGGAGATTTTAAAAATTTACATAATCTAACTTTGCTCCTTTGTTTTTAATTAGGGCTTTGTTTTTAATTAGGGCTTTAATGGCTGTAGCTAACATCTTGACTCTGTTTTATCTCTTGCCCCCAAGTCAACAGTGCAATGGGTATCATTATTCAAGTCCTGTCTAACATTTTAGCCATTTCATACATTTGTGCAACAGTTCTATCAATATTTACATCCAGTCAGGACTACTATTTGTTGAAGAAAGTCTAGCCTTGGTATTCAGAAGCTCCTCTGACAGGTCTAAAGTGGATTCCCCTATGTTGCAATCATACAATCATACTGTACATTCTCAAAATAGGTACAATCATACTGTACTTTCTCAAAATAGGGCAAATGTGATGATCCAAATTCAAAACAGCACTTAGGAAAGATGACCAGAATGATGCAAAGCAGTAAACAAATTGCCTTTGCATTCAACTAGTCTGCAAAATATATAAAGAATGATATTGGATATGGGCTAGTTCAATTAAAAGGACTTGCAGTGTTCCAATATCTAAGGAATTGCCCCAAAGAAAAGTAAGATCAACCTATTCTCCAAAGCCCCTGAAGGTAGGACAAAAAGCAATGGATGGAAACTTAGTAAGAGAACCAAACTAGAACTAAGGAGAATTTAAGTTTCCTGACGGTTACCACAATAAATCAGTGGAATGACTTGCCCACTAAGGTTGTGGATGCTCCAACACTGGAGATTTTTAAGAAGAGATTTGACAACAATTTGTTTGAGTAGGGGAGTCCGACTAGAAGACACCCCCCCCCCTCCAAGGTCCTCTCCAACTCTGTTATTTTGTTATATTCTATATTTGTCAATCCACCATCCTCCATGCCTTTGAAATTTTGGAAGAAAAAATATATAGAATACTGGCAATTCATGGCTACTTCAGCTTCTGCATTAAATTCTATGTAGCTTCCCTTGCTTACTTCCAAGGGCATTGTATAGTTCTTTTTGCTGCAATGAGGAGCGCAAATATTTTAGATGAATGAGTCCATATGTCATATGTTTTTGTTTTAGATGTGTTGGAAGAAATATCCTTCTGGGTTCAGTTCCAAGTGGGGAAGAAAGACACTGGAAACATGGTGACTGCTTGGAAAGATGATTTAATGGTGCACAGCACCACAAGGCTTGGAGGTCCAAAGTGAAAAGGATGATCACATACTTCAAGATGTTGGGTGAAGAAAAAGAAAAGGGAAGAGATGCTGAGAGTCCCCTGGTTTTATGCCCTCTGTTGCGATTTGAATTTGAGCTTGTATTCTGATTGGTTTTCAGACTCTCATGGGGCAGGGGTGGGATTCTACCAGTTTGCATCTATTCTTTAGAACCAGTTGTTAACATTCTAAGCAGTTCAGAGAACCGGTTGTTAGAAGAAATTACTAGCCTAATCCTGTAAGGAAGGCAGGAAGGAAACATTCTGGTGTTGCTTACAGAGACTACATCTCTGTTAACTCTTATTACATTCTTGGCAGGACTAGATTTCCTGTCTCAGGAACTTCTCTGGAGTTTTTTTCCCCTCCTTTGCTGGTACTTTGCTTGTGTGGAGTGACCATACAAAATTACAATGGCACTGAAAAAAGTGACTTATGACTATTTTTCACACTTATGACTGTTGCAGCATCCCCACAGTCATGAGAGGCCAAGCGAGGAGATGCGTGCCTCGATGTGAGTGATATTGAGTTGGCCATGCCCAGCCAATAACATGACCACCAAGCCATGTCCACCCAGTCACATGTCCACCAAGCCACACCCATTACCTAAGCCACGCCCACAGAACCAGTTGTTAAAAATTTGAATCCCACCCCTGCCATGGGGCCATGCAGGGGCAAATCTGTAGGCTGTCCTGAGTCCCAGGCTTGGTTGAGCCTTGCTGGATGATGATGTATGAAAGGGCTTTGGGCAATTCCTATTATAGCTCTACCTGGAGTAGAACTTTGTTATGTAAAATAGACTGGCCCAGAGTAATGGCCCATTAGCAAAGATGTGTGGGGCTGAGTTTCTGCCTCTGAGTTTCTACTTTTCTTTTTGGGGAAATATTCTGTCTTTTTAGTATATCCTAAAATATTTCACTTTCCTAGGAGAGGAGTCGGTTTTAACTTCCAACAGATGAATGTGTCCACATATCAGAGTTTTTTCTTTTCATATCCCTGCATTCAGAAAGCTAGATCTCAAGCCCTGGTTGCTTTAGCACAACAGTTGGTGGAATTGATACACTTTGGCATAAATGGATTTAGCGAAGTAAGCAAGCATTATGCTGTTTCACTTTCTTAATGTCTTCCAATATCAGATGTCACTAATGGAATTCAAGAGTTTAATTCTTTTCCTGCTTAAAAGCTTTTAAGCTTTTATTTATAATAGGTTTGTTGGGTATTAATGCTGAACATTTAAATTGTGGTAATTAGAGAAGTTTGTTTTAAAGTCCCAGGAGTTCCCTTGTTGTTTTTAATAATGCAACTGCTCATTACCAGCTTTTCATTTTGCAGAGCAATACAAAGCCTTGATTTCAAAATGTGCAGTGTTCATTCAGATGACATTTGGATATATTCAACTATCAATTTATCAGGCAGCAGTCTATGAAACAGCTGAGATGATTTTCAAAGCAAAAAAAAAATACTGCTACTCAGGACACAATATAAAACAACTCTGGACCTGTCAAAATCACTAATAAAGACCTGGATTTCTGACAGAAACTGAATAGGGGGAAAAACACAAAGGTGGTCATTGCACATTCTTTATAATTAGAATTTTAATGTATGAGTATTTTTATACTGACTTCAGTCCAGAGAATGAAACTAAAATGATAGAAACATTTGCCTAATTCTGTATATACCTGTTGGATTACATCAATTATATGTAATGATGTATAATAAAATTTTGTTTACATTGGGATAATTCATTAATATCTTACACACCAGTGTCTGGCTTACATTGGACACAATGATTACAATTTTTCCCCAGATGATACCCAACTCACTCTCTCAATTTTTACAGATGGATTTCTATATGCATTCCTTTAAAAATATATTTTGTTTTTTTATCAAGAGCAGTATGAGGATGTTTTTCTGACTTGGATCAGATCAGCTAGGTAGGGTAAAACATCTCTTTTTAATGGTTTCCTTTTCCTTAGCAAGCATCAATTAAGAATGGTTTTGGTATCCATCTTGAAAGGATAGAAACATGATACACCCACATGTAATCACTGTCACTCCTATATAATTATGACTATAATTATAGTCAACATAAATAATTATAAAACATTATAGAATTGAAGTCCAAAACATTGATTGGCACTAGATTGGCACAAATCCTGCTTGATCAAAAAACTTACTTTTCAGAATCATAATGATACGTCAGTTCTTCAAGCCCAAGTAGGATTATAGCATGTGATGAGTCATTTATAGCCAATTCAGACTTCATTTGGAGCAGACAATAATTTTATATATTTTATATTTAATATTTTTATACTTTATATTTCATCCTGTTAATCACCATGGCACTGCCAAAGGAATCTACTTTTACGTGGAGTCTTGTTCGATTAAGGCACATGATTTGTGCCTTGTTCTATTATAATGAAATAGATCTCTCCAACTCGCCGTCCCTGGAGTAAAATCTATAAATTTGAATTAGCAACTCTACTCTGAATGTTGGAAATATGAGGAAATGGCATTCATCCTGCAGTGGATAGGCAATGGCTAAAATGATGATGACTCTGAATGTTTATTGTTGAATCATGGTCTATTAAGCCTGTTTCAAATAAAAGTGTTTTTGTTTAGGTGAATAAAATAGTGGAAAGTTGTTTAAATACTGTTGCACAACAATTCCCCCAAATCACTTCAATTTATAAATGTATTACCGGTATCAGTAGTATGAACTTATCTAAAATCTGAAGTTCTGAACTTATAACTGTACTTGTCATCATTATATCTTTACTATACTGTACTGTATTGTAGGGAAATAAACACTTCTTATATAATTATAAATATTTATTTCACATTCCCCAGAGATTTAGTAATATTTCTAACCCACATAAAGGAATTATATTCTTCTAAAAGTGTTGACAGGTCTACTTAAAATATGAATCCTCTTTGTTTTTGTTGCTTTAATTCTGATTTCTAATGGGATTAAGTAGTTTAATTTTAAATGTGAGAAATCAACATAACAGGGACTCCTTTAAAATATGAGCAAGAAAAGAAAGTTTCTACTTTTTCTTTCATTCAGTCCTGTTATGTAAAACAGCAGCACTTAAGTGGCCTCAGGGACTGGTTCCCTGGACAAAAGTTTTTCAGCAGACTAGAGAGAGTATGGTTTAGCATGTTGCCTGCATCCTATGGATGGTGCATCATTTACTGGCATGTTGCATACCGGGTGTTGAGACCCCGATGTAAAAGACTCAATTTGAGAATCACACCAAGGTACACAGGTCATTATACGTGATGAATTGTATATTTTAATTAGTTTTGTTTTTCAAATGTTGTTCACTGCCCACAGTCACTATGTTGAGAGGGAGAGCAATATAGCAATAATAGCACTTAGACTTATATACTGCTTCACAGTGCTTTACAGACCTCTCTAAGCGGTTTACAGAGTCAGCATATTGCTCCCAACAATCTGGGTTTTTTACCCACCTCAGAAGGATGGAAGGCTGAATCAACCTTGAGCCTGTGGAGATTCGAACTGCCAAATTGCAGGCAGTCAGCAGGCAGCAGAAGTAGCCTCCAGTACTGGATTCTAACCATTGGACCACCATGGCTCATTAAGATATGATGAATATATAAATCTCATTCAATCACTTGGTAAGTGATAAAAGTAAGCTTTCGACTTACTTTTTTTCTTTATGAATTCTATCTTGTAAATAATATTATTAATAATATTATTAAAGAGCAGAAAATGACAAAGAAAAATGCTTTTAAGAACAGTATGAAGGTCAACACTGCCTTAATCAATCAAAGATCATCCTATAGAAAAGTATAATTAGGAGTATAAACAAATCTTGGGTGATTAAAATTGATGCTGTGGGGGGCATCAGACTTCCCTTTCCATTGATATAAAATCCCATCATTTGAAAACCAGCTATAAATACCTTCTATAGCCCCTTGGCAGAGACATGGGGAATTGTTTATCTATTTTTCTTATCTTCAAGGGACAAGGATAAAAGGTTTCCATTCAGATCTAGTACCTTAAATCATCTTTAATCTTCATACTTACAACCAAGCAAATGGAAGACAGCTGCAGTTAACGCAAAAGTATGTGTCCTGCCTCACAAAGTTGTTTTTGTACCAGTGCCTTGGATATTTTACTGAAGAAACTCAAATATGTTTGTAAAATGCTTCAACTATATCAGTGCAAATAAAAAGCAATATGATTTGTTTTTAGAGCATGTGTAGCTCATCAGAACTTCAGTTTATTTTTTAAAAATCTAGACCAATAAAAATATACAATACTAACAAAGAATAGTACTTGCAGTAAGAACTTCATAACAAGTTCATAAATTTCATAAATTTAGAAATCCCAATTATTATTTTAACAATATTTAATTACAATAAAATCCTTCTTAAAGATTTTAAGTAAGATTTATAACATAGGTAGGTTTACACAAATTCTTCATCATAAAGCTTATATTGTATATGCATGCATTTCCTGATTAATTTAAAGCATTTTATCATTTCTCTTTAAAAAAATATAAAGAATTTTGAAGGTGATTTTTTAAAAAAGTGTGGTGAGGTTGGATTAGAAGTTCAATTAGAATTAGTCAAATTCAATTCAAATCCCTACTTAACTACAGATTTCATTCGATAACAGTAGACCAATTACACTATGTCAAGGGAGAAATGCAGCTTCTTTAAATCACTATAGACATGTAGTACATTAATAGCCCCCACCTTCTAAGTTGAATCACATTTTATGGGATTATATATTGAGATGTATTTGTTACAGGAGATTATTATTCTGATCATCATTTTTCTTTCTTACCTGGTTATATCAATGCTCAAAAACTTATTTTAACATGCAAATAGTACCAAAATCATTCTTTGAGGAGCACAGTATTCAGTGTGAGGAAGACATCAAAGAATAGAGAATATTCTATGGCAATCACCTAAAAAGAAGAGAAACATCTAAAAACATCCTTAAGCAAGGGAAACTAGGGGGAAGAAGATGAAGAAAATTCAGGCACAACAGTGTACACTGTATGAAACTTAACAAACTGTTACTGAATGTTGCTTAGTTAGTTCCTTAATACTGCTGCCATTAAAGTACTTTGCCTATTTTCTCTTTTTATTCTTAGTATCACAAATTCTTTCTCTCTACAAATTTCATATTGCCTGCCAATGTATCTTTGATGATAGGGAAAATAAACAGATAGGCAAGCTTTAAACAAAAGAAAATACAAGTGAGCAATTTTAAAGGAAAATGTTTCTTTTTTTTTCAATTTAATAAAAGTTTTAGTACAGACAAGAAACGTATTTAGAATATATGTTACCTAGTTGGATAATGAAACATCTGCAAACAAAGAACTAAGCTCATAGAGTAAGATGGACTCCAATGTATTTAGAATCATAAGCTTGTAGAGTTGGAAAATACTCCAGTGACCAGCTAATCTAATCTTTTTTAATATGCAGGAAAATCAATTAGATTAGCAGTCCCCAGCCTTTCCAGATTTGTGTCTGGGGGGGAGACGATGGTTCCACACAAGTGGCAGGTGAGTGTGCGCAGCTCTATTTTCACAAGTGCTGGGGCACACACACGCTACTTGCAAAATGGACCTTCACACACACTTGTTTGCTATTCACATAAGCAGAGCTGCCTACTTATGTGCTCGCCCTCCACTTGTGTGGCCCAGTTCCAAATGGGCCACAGCCCATTACCAGGCCACAGCCAGGAGATTGGGGACCCTTGAGTTAGATAATCCATTTCTTCTTCCTTTATGCATATAAGCATATTAGCTAAATTAAACAACCAGCTGTTACAACAATAGTTTATCTGAAATCCCTTCAAAAGAAGAAATAAAGTCATTAATAAATACCTGCCCTTGTTAGAAAAAGATGCATTATTTTGGCAAAGATAAAAACACAATAAAACCAATAAGAAAGAGAGACTGAAACCTTGCAATGCCATGTACTAAAATTTCACATACGATTAACCTTTCTTAACCTTAGTAAGGGCCGCAATGGCTCTGCAGTTAGAGATGCTAAACTTGTCAGCTGGAAAGCTGACAGCTCAGGTTTGAGACCTAAGCACAGCATGAAAGGGTGAGTTCCCATTCTTTGCCTAGCTGCTGCCCACTTAGCAGTTCGAAAGCATGCAAATGCGAATAGATAAATAGCACTTTGGTGGGAGAGTAACAGCATTCAATTGGCCTTGATGTATAGTCATGCTGGTCACATGGTCATGGAAATGATTTGAGACAACACTGGCTCTCTCAGCTAAGAAACAGAGATGAGCACTGCCCCCTGGAAGCAGAAGTCAATGTTTTCACTTTGTTTAACTGTCAACAGTAGACAGGATTACTGGGGAGTTTTGGCTGAAATCTATGTATCTAAAAGTTACCATGTTTGTAAAATACTGTTCTAAACTGATCAAAGTCATCTAGGTTATCTATTTTTGGGGACCAAAATGTGTATTTACAAATGATTCACCAAAAATTACATGGAAACAGAATGTGCATTGCATAGCATTCCAAAGCATCAAAATAAGTTATAGGCTAGAAGGGAGAGAGGATTGATTTCCAACACTCCCTTCCAGATTTCCAAAGAAACTCAATGGAAAAGTCAACAGGAAATTGGAAGTCACCTCCATTCCTTCTTCTTTCTGTTTCTGTTTAAGTAAAGAAATATCTCTGAAATGATGACTGAACAGATCATGGGTTGTCTAGCTGCAAAAGTAAACATATAGTGTAAGGATACTACAGTCCTCTCTTTAATTTCTATAAATATCATTCTTTTTTCAGATTCAGATTTTCCTGCTGATTTTGATAGAACTGAAATATTAAAAAGTGAATTTACTAATAGTGAAAAGTCTTGGGTAAAGAAAATTTTGTTTAAAAAGTTGTGAGTTTGGGTGATTTTTATAAGTGGGTTAATTGTCAGTAAATGATCGATTTCTAATGTCTGTAGCTGAACTAATGATTATTTTATGACTTTATCCATTTATTATAAAAGGTTATCCTGGGAGATTCTCTGAATCCTTTATTCCTCAAATTGTACTTTATTTTACTCCACATTTTTTTTTAATATTTTGGTTATGCTTATATAGATAAGCAAGATAAGAGAATTTGTAAATGCATTTTTTCCTACCAGCTTGTAGCAGCTGTGATGAAGTTACATCACAATGTTTATTTTATTTTATTAAGAGTAAGAAGAAAGGGGGAGAAACCCCAAGAACTATTTTATAAATTTGTGAAGAAAAGTTGCATTTTCTTTGGGGAAAGAGATAAACACAAGGCTGAATTCATTCCTGTTAGCAATCATGCCACTATGGTTCTGCTGGGAATGAAAAACTGAAATCCTTTCCTAGCAAGCTATACAGATAATCTCTTTAGTAAGAAGTGAATACTTTCAAAATATTCACACTTCAGGCATTTTGATTATATGGACAGGTAGACGTGATTTGTTTAAGAAAACTCAGGTGTCAGTGGTCCCATTTTACTGACACTGTTCTAAGAAATAGTAGTACAACAAACACAAGGGAAAAAATGCATGCTGTAGAATTGACCTTGAAAAAACAAGTAGATCAAGCCATGACAGGTGCCACTTTTAGAAGCTTAGAAGGTTTGTGTTCTCTGAATTTAAGATCACTTCCTGTGTCCATGTTTTTTAAAAGAAATGTTCAGATTTGTTGCTTTTTCAAAGTGATATTTCTCTCCTACCAAAAGAAATTAGTTCAGACTATTTCGTTATTCTTGTGAATACATATTTATAAATCTGTTAACCGGAATAGGGCATATTTTTCTAAAGGTCAGGTTTTGTGACAGTATGCAATTTAGTCATAGCATGTCATTTTAAATATTCAGTTCAATGTTTGAAGCCTCTTTTTCTATGCATTCAGCCAGATCATAACATTCTGCTTTCATCATTCAAAACAATGAGAAAATGGCTTCAACCCTCAAATGCACCCTGCAGTCTTTCCAGAACACTTTGAAGTTATCTCTTACAGCTCCTTGAAGTAGTTCCAATGAAATTTAGGAATATGTTTTAACCTACTCAAGGCTGGAAATAATAGAAAATTAGTAAGAAACATAAAATACTACTCACCTCATGGGCAGGTATACTGTAACTCCATGATTAAATAACTACATACAGACACACACAGAGACACATACAAGTCCAGATGGGAGCTGCCATAGAAAATTATGGAAAATAACAGGGATAAAATCCTGAGGGATTTCCAGATCCAGGCAGGCAGGTACTAACCAATCAGCTAACCATCATGGTAGTAGAAAAGGACCAGAAGACAATGGTAGTGATAGATTTAACAGTGTCTAGTGATAAAAACATCAGGAGAAGCTTGAGAAGTACAAGGGCCTGAAGAAGGAACTGCAGAATGTATAAAGTAAAGATCAAAGCAGTCCCAGTAATGATAGAAGCACTTGGGACTATGACTCCTAAAATGGGCAAGTGTCTCCAACAACTCCCTGGAACAACATTACAGGTTTCTATCAATAAGAGTGAAGTGTAGAAGCAGCTAAGATCCTGTGCAGAACCATCAAATTTCCAGGCCTCTGGTAGAGAACCTGAGATAGAGGAAGACACATACCACCAAAAAGGATGACTAGGGTTATGAATACGTGTGTGTGGGTGTGGGTGTGTGTGGGTGTGTGTGTGTGTGTGTAGTGTATATATACACTATACATATAGACACTATATTTATACTGTACATATATAAATACACCACTTCTCTGTGGTAGCTCCCTCTCTCTTGAATATCATCATTCACCCAGAGATTAAAACGGCCACCACTCTAATACCCTTCCTAAAGGTGCTGAAGGTCTGGTTCTGCCAGTGGTCCTGGGGAACCCAAAGCAGGATGAAGCCCATTAACTGGCTCATGTGCCTACTGTCGCCGGGGCAGGGGATGGGGGTGATTTCATTATGATTTTATTATTATATAAATTTATTTGATTCTTTTTATTAGTTTTATTGTTTTTAATAAGGTTTTATATTCTGTAAACTATCTTGAGTTGCCATGGGTGAATAGGCAGCAATATACATTATTTTTATTTATCTATATTTGTATTTGCAGATCTTGGTGTGTTCGGGTCTTTTCCCGTGTAAGATTGAGAGTATCTTGGCAACGTTTCGACTGAGGTCGAACTCCATCAACCAATCAAGAAATGACAACACAGCCAACATATATATAGACAACACAGCCAGTATATATAGGGAGACGGCAGCTCCGATCATGCTTTGCTCACACAAGCACGAAGCCGAAAGCACCAGCCTGAAGATGGCGAGTGGGACCTGTCGAAACATTGCCAAGATACTCTCAATCTTACACTGGGAAAAGATATGAACATGCCAAGACCTGCATACCTGTACCCGTGAAAATCTACAAAAACAAATATTTATATCTATATCTATATCTATCTATATATCTCACACACTGACTATGTGTGTGTGTGTGTGTGTGTGTGTGTGTGCATGTGTATGAAAGAGGGAGACAGAAAAATATGGTACCTATGTCAAGTAGATTTAAAAAATATCAAATTAATAGGAAAAACTCAACATCCCCAAACCAGGTTTACATACATATTAGTTTAAAAAGACAGTTTGCTTAATAGGTTTGGTATACATGAGTTTTGCAATTATAATTTTTAATTGATCTCTGAATAGAATTTGATATCACTTTCTTAATATTACATTGAATGTTCTTGCCATTGTGAGATGTAACACTTTCACAGAGCTGTCAGTTCTGCTGTTGACTCTGTACATTGAAAAAAATCTGTTTGTTGTTAAAACCAAGATAAAGAGATCTTTACCTGCATTTTTCTGAATATTCTGTGGTTGATGCAGTTTTTTCTTTCATTGTGATCCCCCCAATAGACATTTTGTTATTGTGTGTAGTGGAGGGAAAACAAAAACAGAAAAAAATCAAGTTTTCAACATAAAACTATTTTATTACCACTGCTTTTATGGAGAAGGTTTTAATGCTGGGAAAGATGAAAGGAAAGACAAGAAGATGACCATCAGCAAAATGATCAGTAGCAAAATAGATAGACTCAGAATGGTGATGAATATAACATTGAAGTCCTGAAAGATATGGGCATATTATAGACCAAAGGCCAAAATGGATAGATCATCCTGGAGAAAATCTTATGTGGTTGCTAAGGGTCAATAACAACTTGATGGCATATAATCATCAAGATCAATCATTGCCACTGCTAATGGTGAGCCCCAACAAAAGAAACTGTTAGAAAAATGTCACCTCTCCCAGGATAAATCCAAAGAAATATTATTCCAGTTTTTGGGAGAGTTAGGAAAGCATGATCAATACAGCTCTTATTTACTGCATCTATCATTTCTGCTCAGTAAACAGAAAATAAAATGTATATTTATACTATTAATAGTATACAGTCTGCATCATTCAAATTTTATTCATGAAGTAACAGAATGTTCTTATCTTGGCTCAAATAATTCTAAGACTCCAAGTGATATAAAAAGACACGATAATGAATATTTTTCCCTTTTCTAGAAAGAAAAGGTCATCACAGAAATAAGCTTTTTTTTTTAATTTTACATTTTTTTTCATAGATCTAGGCTATTTTTTTCTTCCATGTCAGAAACACCAAACTGCTAGACTAATGATATACCACCTTCAAGCTTAATGTTGGAAATGTACTATTTAATTTAGGAAATGCATGAAATGATTATTAAATGAGAATCATTGACACAATATAATGTAGACCAGGGTTATTTTGAAATAATATCAGAGATAGTTTCTGATATTAGTAATTTTATATCTGGAAAATCATTCATGTAAGCATGTATACTTTTTCACACTGCCTGTGAACAAATATTGTGAAGTTATGACTTAAGACCAACATTCCAGATGTTATAATCATATATATCAAAGGAGAAAATTCTAAGAATCTGGATATTGATGATACAGTTCCCAATATCTCTTAACATCAACCATGATGGCTATGGATATTAGGAGATTAAACTTGATCATTCACTATTTGAGAGTCCACAAGCTTCCTCTCACATTACACACAGCATGAACTCAATAAAACTTCTGAATGGTAAAACATGGTAATGAGTTATGGGAGGTTGCAGTATGTTATAGTAGCCAACATAGACAAAAAGGTGCCTTTTGGCAAAGAGTAATGGTTAAACAATGAAATTTAGTTCCGAGATATAGTGATGCCCATTCATGAGATATAGTGATGCCCATTAGTTAAGCAGGTTAAAAAGAATTAAACAAATTCATGGAGATTAAGAATATAAACGAATTCAACACATGATGATTGGTATCAATCATTTCCAGACCATGGGCAATATGCATTTTAATAACAGGAAAGTGCATATTACACTCAATTTCTTGTTGGTTTCCTATAGGCATTTAGTTTGCCTCAATGAAAAGAGAATCTAAAACAAGATTGATCTTTTGTCTTATTCAGCATAGCTCTTGTGAACTGGCCCAAATCTTAGTGGTAAATGGAACTGTTTAGAAGATTAATGGCAGTGTGATTGCATTGCAAGGTATTACCTATTGAAATTATTTCCATTATTTTCCTTTAAAAAAATTAATAAAAGCTCTTTCTCTCTTATAATAGTTCAGATAAACATACTTCTTACATTCTGGAGTTAGGGGTGAAATGCAAGGGAAAGAAGCTTCCAAAGTTAAAGAACTAAATGTTTTGCTATGCATATAAAACCATATAATAACACATGGGCAAACAATAGATACAAACTCAGAGTAAACAGCTCCAAACTCGATTGCAGAAAATACGTCTTCAGCAACAGAGTAGTCGATGCCTGAAACTCACTATCTGACTCTGTTACTATATCCTCAAACTCCCAAAACTTTAACATTAAACTGTCTACCATGGACCTTCACTCCATTCCCAAGAGGTCTATAAGGGGGTGTGCATAAGGGCAGCAGCGTGCCTACCGACCCTGTCTTACTGTTCCCAATTATTTGTATTCATTTATTATGTATATACTTACACCAGTTTATACTTATATGTTTATTTGTTATGTTCATACTTATACTTGTTTTCTCGTACATGCTTGACAAACTAAACTAAATAAATAAAAAATAAAAATATGTTTTTGTAAGGAGGAGTTCAGTCCTATTTTTTGGGATCTCTGCATTGCTCTAGCTAGGCAAATACTTGTAGCTCAAGGTTGAAACAAGCCTTCCTTGGTGCGCTCTGAACTTGCTTGATTTTTTGCAGGCGTTTCATTACCCTAACTATGTAACATCATCAGTACTAGTAAGGAATGCTATTTGTAGACACATAGTCATTAACAACATCTATAGACTACGCAAAAGAATCAATCAACCAACTCAAAAGAGAGCAAAAAGACTTCAGCACCTCTTCACCAGTAATCAGTAACCAGATCACAATAGATTAACTCCAAGGTTAACTTCAGACTGAGAATTAAGTAAACAATGCCCCAATCAAGAACTGCAAAAGAGCCATCAGTAAACAGGCCAACCAAAGAATCTCTAAGATCATCCCCACACACATAGACAAGCAAGTCTCTAGAATATAAACTGACAGCAACCAGCAATCCTTACTAGCACTGGTGATGTAACCTAATTAGGGTAATGAAATATCTGCAAGAAAACAAGCAAGTTTAGAGAGCACCATTTGTTTGGAAAATAAGGAGAAACTTTTTGATAGTGAGAACAATCAACCAGTGGAACAGCTTGCCCTCGGAAGTTGTGGGAGTGTGTGTCATCACTTGAGACTTTCAAGAAGAGATTGGACTGTCATTTGTCAGGAATGGTGTAGGGTCCCCTGCTTGGGCAGAAGAGTTAGACTAGATGACCTACAAGTTTCCTACCAACTCTGATTATCTGTTAAATCTGTTTGTTTAATTATAAAAATGTATTGGTTGCCCATCTTACCACAGGGAGGCTTATGATATTAACTTCTCATTCCTTTCCTACAACAACAAGCTCACATGTCCAGCATTTATTACCCCCCAATACTTTTATTATCTATTTCTGCCTTCAGATAGGATGGCATCTGTACTGGCACCTTAAACTATTTTTCACTCAAAGGTATTGATAGGAAAATTCAATAGTATTCCCCTAAACAGAGCATTTGTGTACATCTTCAGATGATGAAATAGAACAGTTACACATGCATTTTTGAAATGCCCTATTTGCCATCCTTGGACGACAGCTAGTCTCTCTTCATATCACAAATGACTGGGATGAGTCCATATAGGCAGCTATATATTTTCTATTAAACAACATAGGTTTATAGGAAAGTAGCTAAATTCTTTGCCATAGCAATATCAGTCAGAAACCACTGGCTCTAAACAAGATGCCAGCAAGATACTAGCATACCAATAAAAAAGTATATTTTTAGCTCCGGATTAGAATTGAGGAGTCCTTGGTAATCTCTGATCTTGGTTGTTTACTTGCTGACTTTTGCAAGAAAACAACCAAGCTGAAAGAGTACCAAGGACACCTTAGATACAAGTATGCCTGCTGGGAATATGCTATTTAAAAAATCCTTGATATTCTGCATTTTAACATTGTTTTCTATTTTGGGGGTAGGGGGTCTACGACTGTAAATTCTTTAATAAGTAAAACAAAATGCTGTGGTGGGGCTGTATAAGCACATGTGGGCAAGTAACTGATAGCAGCTTCTAAAACATGCTTCCCCCATGCCATCAGTCTACTAACTAATTCCCACAACACTGTCAAACTATCTACAGTAATAGGACTGTGATACTATTATTCTTCTCATCTTTCCTATTACTTATCTCCTTATCTTCTTATGATTATAATTTTGTTGCTTGTACCTTATAATTTATATTAATTGATTTATTTAGGATCCTAGTATGACTTATGTTGATTGCTTATTTAGTATCCTATGACTATTACTGAGTGTTGTATCTTATAATTTGTGATGAATGTAGCATATGATTATAATCATTATTGTTGCTTGTGTGTGTACTGAGAGCTTATGCACCAGAGACAAAATCCTTGGGTGTCCAATCACACTTGGCCAATAATTCTATTCTATTCTATTCTATTCTATTCTATTCTATTCTATTCTATTCTATTCTATTCTACGCTATTCTATTCCACTCCACTCCATTCCAGTCCACTCCATTCTACTCCAAAACAGTAATGAGCGCCTAGAAAAAGATGTGGCTGTGTTGATGATTCAAAAGAGGTACCTGATATGTATATGTAACCCTTTTGAAGGATTTGCATAGATTATGTTCTTCTGAGCAATGGAATCCATTGCAACCTCCTATTTCATTCCATTATGTGCAGGGGTGGGATTCAACCGGTGTTACTACTGGTTCAATGATTACATTTTGCAACAAAAGGGCAACAAAAGAAGATCCAGCCAATCAGCTGGGACTTGGGAAGCAGAGAACAGCTGGGGGTGGGACCAGTCAGAGGTTGTATTTGCCAGTTCTCTGAACTACTCAACATTTCCACTACCGGTTCTGCAGAACTGGTCAGAACCTGCTGAATACCATCTCTGGACAAGATGCTACATATGAATATAACTTTCTGAGGCAGCAGCTCATTCATTACATCTAGCCACGTGTATCACAACAGTTGGAGGTCAAACTCTAGTGCAGAATGCTGCCATATTTATCTTTCTGACAAGCGCTTTTTTCCATTTTTTTTTCAAACCCAAGAGCCTTCCTGATATATGACTTGAGTACAATCCTTATATATTTTTTAACTTTCTTGTCTTATATAATGGATTTAGCATTAAGAATCTAAGGAGGATGACAAAAAATTTCCAAACTGTATATATCCACATTAAATTGTGTCTGAAATTTAAGGAGAAGATGCCCCAAGAGTTCATATGAATGAATGTATTATAGTATTTTTTATTGGGCTAATATGCATGTACATTCTTCATACATCTTTATCTTATTGCAACCATCTCAAAGCCCAGACTAAGATGCATTCTTCAATGGAGTGAGCTATAATAAGACTTGTGTTGACAAATGAACAAAAGTCAGAGATAATCCATTGGCTGGGGAAAGGATATTCCTTTCCTGAAAGCAAAAACTGAAAGAATTTTTTTTAGGATGAGGGTTACCTAAACATCTAATTGCCATCTAATTAAAGGCATATCTTTAGTTTTGTAGATATTAATCCCCCCCTTTGGGTTTTATTTGTCTGAATATGCTTCTTTTCTAGAGAAATATTATCTTGCAAATTCATTTCCCTATCCAATAAAGTTTTTTAAAAAATAAACATTTCCAAGAAAGGCAAGAGAGTGACTGGTTGTTCTAAACAGCTTTCCTTTTCTTTGAGACTAGGTAAAGGCTCCATCTATCTTGATATCACCAGCTTACTCCATTTTGGTTGACCTAAAGTCTTATTCTTATTTGGAATATATGGTCCTGTAATAGCTGGGGACATATGAATGATTTTAAAACACGTATAGAGATTAAAGTAGGAGACAGAGGGAGGGAGGGAGGGAGAAAGATTATTCAACAGGAGTGGCAGTAGGAAAAAACATATCCCCTTTTGGGGATCAAAATTGATTAGGCTGTATGCAGGCAGCAGAACATTAGAGCTAAAGGTGGTTGAGTCTGAAACCACTCCTTTCCATCACTTACTTCATCATTCTTCCCTCACTGCCAAAGTTATGAGCTCATTATTTATAGGCAGTTTGATCTAGTGATTAAGGCACCAGGTTAGAAAGCAGGAGACCATGCCTTAGACATGAAAGTCATCTGAGTGATGTTGGATCAGTCACTGTCCCTCAGCCCATCTCCCTTCTCAGAATTATTGTTCTGGAGAAAATAGGAGGAGGAAGGTGTGTTGGTTCTGTTCACTGTCTTGAATTATTTGTAAAAATAACAAAGATGGGGATGGACTAATGGATGGACAGACAGACATACAGACAGACAGACAAATTGCAGGATAACTTTAAATTTAGGATGAATAGCCAATAATCTGTAAACTGCCTCCCTTATTTGAAAGGGCTATTAACAAAGAAAATGAAAATATGGAACCAAAATATGTACATCTTCCTATCTCTAATTTTTGTAGGCATGCATAGTTTGCATCTTCCTATCTCTAATTTTTGTAGGCATGCATAGTTTGCTTTTCCACTTTATGCATTTATGGTAGAAAATAATAAGTTTTCTTGCAGTAGTAGTAAAGCATGGATTAGCCAGATATGTGTAAACTAATGCCTGTCTCAGAAATGTAGCCAGGATCATCACTGACTGTCAGTCACATGACTAGGAGGTCATTGGATTAGCTTGTCAGTTCCTGACAGCTGCAGTTCTCACCTATATGTATTAACCCTCTTTCCAAAAGGAGGAGAAACATATGCTGGAAGTTTTTAGAGGTCAAAGATCTTGCAGAGGACAATCTCTGCAATGCATTTGAGTAAATAAACTGTCAGCTGCAGCTTATTCTGACACTGATATAATGCATTTTAAAACAAATGGAAGCAATTTCACTGATGGGGCAGTGTTCCTTTACCAATATAGAATAAATACTCAAGGACAGATTTCAAAATAAATTAACATGGAGACAAAAATATGTGCATACTGCTAGGCACACGGATGGTTCCATCTGCAGGAGACTTATTAGATGCTTCTCACATTACAAAATTATAAAAATCAAGGGTGATTATGGTTCTAATCTGTCCCTTCACTCTGTCCTCTCCACATTGACCAGCCATGACTGCACAATAATATTTTATGAAATGGCTCATGCTGTTTTGCACAACAGAAAACTTGATTGTTCAATACTAGTTCCATGGTGGCACAAAGTTTGTTAATCAAATTAAGCATTTGTACTGCATTTTCAGCATATCTGCACCTAAACCACACAGTCTAATTAACTCTGTTTGCATACAATGTTGCAATAACTAAACACAGTTGGAGGATAGTTACAACTTGATATGTAACTATATATGCATATCTGTCTGTCTGCATGTGCTAAGCATTTGGTAGTAGTTTATTTAAGGACAAAGACTAAAGTGATACAACATTATCATATAAAGCTAAAATAAAAAGTTAAGGTTAATAAAATGAATAATATATCCAGATAAACATCTAATAAATCTTTTCAGTGTTAAACACAAAGCCCTCTTACAGCAAATGCATCCTTCTAGATAGACATTTATGGAGAATGATTCTAGCCTCCTAATCATCTGAAGACTAGAAGAAAGCATTTGTAATTTCTAGCCTATCTAAATACTACTTAGCAAGGGTGTTATTACAATAATTCAGAACTCCAGGTTTGATATAAAAGAGCACCACAGCAATACATGATATACTGTCTTGATTACTCTGGCTCGTTGGACGCAAGTGATCTTGGAGTGGAATGCTATTACACCTTCTCTCCAAACTCTTAAGTCAAGACTGTGAAAGTACTCATCTTTGTAAGCTGGAAAGGAGGTAATAAGGTACTATGAAAGATATACCAGAAAGAGTCTGCCATTACAGTAATGAAAACTTTTAATTCTATTTCTCCGTAGTCCAGGTCAAAGTTCTGTAATTTTATTTTTAACATGGATCTCTCAAAACTAAGTACTAAGGGAACGAGGGACTACAATGTGTCTTTCTTCTAAGACAAAGTTACCAGTAATCTAACCAGGGCAAACTCTTTCCATTAATTTCAGCTAATATTTTAATAGTTAAGATTCATATGAACCTCCATAAAGGAAAGGGTAGTTTTGCAATGCAGGGTATGTCATCTGCATCTCTATATCTATCTGTTTTGTTCTGCAACCCAAAAAGACAGACACAGACTTCAGAGAGTAATTAGGACTGCAGAAAAAACAAAACAACCTGCCTTCCATTGAGGACCTGTATACTGCACAAGTCAGTATATAGAGGGCTGTGAAAATATTTACAGACCCTTCACATCCTAGACATAAAACTGTTTCAACTCCTACCTTCAAAATGACACTATAGGGCACTGCACACCAAAACAACTAGACACAAGGACATTTTCCCCCTGAACGTCATCACTCTGCTAAACAAATAATTCCCTTAACACTGTCCAACTATTTGCTAAGTTTGCATTACTATTACTATCAATCTTCTCATTACTCCTTATCAACTATCCTCACCCACTTGTGACTGTATGACTGTAACTTTGTTGCTTGTATCTTTATGATTTATATTGACTGTTTCCTACTATGATTTGATTGCTTAGTGTACCCTATGACTATCATTAAGTGTTGTACCTTATGATTCTTTACTCTTGACGAATGTATCTTTTCTTTTATGTACACTGAGAGCATATGTATCAAGACAAATTCCTTGTGTTTCCAATCACACTTGGCCAATAAACAATTCTATTCTGTTCTGTTTTATTCTCTTCTATTCTAGAAAGAATACCATTTAAGACAGAATATGTAACAGAATTCTGATAAATACTAGTTACACTCTTCTTCATGAATAAAGCATTTTGATGAACAATATCTCAATATTCTTTTTTTTCTTATTTTTTAAATGTATTCTTATATTTTTTTGAAATGATGAAGTATTATTCAAAATGAAAATAATATCTGTGTTGTTCTATGTTGCTGTTGAACAGTTGGCTCAGTTTCAGAGAAAAGACACTCAAGGAGTAATACTGTCCAAGCCAACTTGCACTAATGAAAGGCTCAAGTTTCAAGTTTGCAGAAGCAAAATATGCAAAGGTGTATTTATGCAGACAGTTGTGTGCACAGATTTCCAAACCAGGCTCACCAGTTGTTACTTGATGTAGTGAGAACCAGTTGCACATGTATGCAGACTAACAATTACAGTGTCATATATTGATATATTAAAATATTTTTAAGTTAAGCTTTTATTTACCAGCTCTGAACAATGTTTGCTATGCACATGGTCTCATTATGTAGTCAAGGTACTAATCTTTCTTGTTTAAACACATGTAGCACCAATTTTATTATGATTTTTTAAAAGTGTAATACATTAGATTGTGAAATCAATATAACCCCACAAAGAATTTTGCAGTATTTGATTAACATGCTATCTGAACAGTTTCTCTTCAATAGAATAACAATGCATTTACATATAAATAACATGCCTCATCTGAATAACTAAACATTAAGCTATTTACCATTGTCTTGTATCTGTCATATCTATACTTTTTTTGAAAGGGCCAATTGGCTTTGACAAAAATATAACTGCAGCAATTAGAATGGATAAATACTTTTATTTTCCCAGGAGATTGTTGAAACATATTATGTTAATCTGTTTGCTTCAGTATGGTAAAGTTTGCTTTTAATTAAATAGATAAGGCTGGTTTTAATAAAATCTCCAGGAAATGTGAATGCTGAAATGTAGTTTTATCAAAACAAACTGCTATTCTAAAATAGGCAATATATTAGAGGCACTATTTCACTTATCATACCTTCTATCCATTCATACAATCACAATTATGTTCAGCAAGATTTGGCAAACCTTAATTCGAGTACAACAATGGATTGTTTGCTAAAGTTTAGTTAGTATCATTAACTGATAAATAATAAAGAAGATTAATGAAGATGTTCTGGAAAATGTCTTAATAATAAACTATTTTAAAATGGTAAACACAGTAGAATGATAGTTAGCAGTTAGGACCAGCAGTTAGGACCAGCTAAATTGTCACTTTGTGTCTTTAGGAAACCAGGGTATGAAATAATAACTTCCATCTGAGAATTTTTATTTAGAAAGCTTTGATTCAGTAGCTATGAGGGCTTCTAATTCCCCCTGGTTTGTCTCTACTTTGGGCAAGACTCTAATTTATTTTCTCTTTGCAAGTCTTCCAATCTGTGAATGCTTCATTTCATATTACAAATCAGGGTTCATCTATTAGCATCCATTCTGTGTTTCTGATTCTGGATGTTATTCTTTCCAGAACTGATGCATTCTTCTCATGTATCCTCCCCTCATTGTCTTGATTTGTAATAACAGATCATTATTTCATTGTTTTCTACCTCTATATATCTGTAGTAAGTAAACACCTTTTCTTCTAGTAGTTCTGCAGCTGCTGACCCTGGTTGCTCAACCAACAGACCTGAGTCCTGTAGATCATTTTTCACCAGATGCCCTGGAAAATTTCAATGCCCAGTACAATCTTTGTTGACCTGGATGACGAACAAGCTGATATGGGTTTCTGTAATATACATCTCAACATATTGTTTATGGGAGAGACACTGTTTGTCTGACTCTGATGAGATTTGTCCAGTATCATCACAGCTCATCAGTCTGGAATCCACATTACATATCTAATATTAATACAATTGAGAAAGTCCAGAAATATTTCACAAGAAGAGTTCTCCACTCCTCTACTCATAGCAGAATACCTTATGCCACCAGACTTGAAATTTTAAACCTAGACAACCTAGAACTATGCCGCCTTCGGTTTGATCTAAGTATAGTACATAAAATTATATATTGCAATGTCCTAGCTATCAATGAATACTTCAGCTTTAACCAAAACAATACAAGAGCACAAACTACATATAAACTAAAGATAAACTGCACCAAACTTGATTGCAGGAAATACGACTTCAACAACAGAGTAGTCAGTGTCTGGAATACTCTACCTGATTCTGTGGTTTCTTCCCCAAACCCCAAAATCTTCAACATTAGACTGTCTACTATTGACCTCATCCCTTTCCTAAGAGGTCTGTAGGGGGAATGCAAAACGTGCCTACCGTCCCTGTCCTATTGTTTCTTTTCTTTTTTTCTTATTCATATCCATTTCATGTATTTATAACCATGCTTACACTTATACCTGTTATCTAATAATTGTTTGACAAAATAAATAAAATAAATAAGTATGGTTGAACCTCTGGAATAGCTCTTATCTTCCTTCAAGCACAAATATTCCTCATAGAGGAATATTGTTATTATTACTATTTCTGGTTGTAGGATTTCAATTTCCAATTTGTCTTATATAATAAATTTGTCAGTGCTATTCAGAAACATCAATCTGTTTTTTTTTAAAAAAATAGTAATTGAACAATTTCTGTCTATGTATAATACATTTATTCATGTGTTTGATTATAAATGAATACACATATACTGATTTTAAAGCCACACTATATTTTTTATTCTTACCACAGTGTTTAGATCACAAATCCCTGTGAGGTTTATCTTCATGGTATTTTACATTCAGAGAGTATAAGAAGGAGAACTTTAAGTTTATATCTTAATTTACTAATTTGACTTGGGCAAACACAATGGTTTACTCCCTTCCATTTCAAAATACTATATTAGAGGCTATCCTTGGAATTATTTGTCTGTCACCTCTCTTCCTTCCTTCCTTCCTTCCTTCCTTCCTTCCTCCCTCCCTCCCTCCCTCCCTTCCTTCCTTCTTTTCCAAAAAAATAAATAACCCACAATAGCTCAGGTTTGGAAAAAAGTATATCAATACACAGAGCGAGAGAGACAATAAAGGCTTATGATACACATTGTGGCCAAATTTAAAATAAACTAAATGTAGCATAGCTAAATTAGGCTTGGTGAATGAGATAGAGGTATCCTTCAATTTAATCTTATTTTGTTTCTACAAATCTTGCATCCCACTAATCAGCACACCATGGCTTATGATGTCCTCTATAATATTGATTGACAACCACTGTCAGTGTAGCTTACCACCTTTTTATGAGAGGAAATATCTCAAGCCCTAAAATGGTACTTATTTTAAAAAGCAAAACCATGGACAAACTTCTCCCAAACTTCTCTAGGTATAAAATGACCCCATCTTTTTTGTTCAGTTTAATATAAATTTATAGTCAATGATGACAGTCATTACAAGATTGAAAAATAAATACAAAGGAATATTAATAAAAGATAAAATAACAGAATATATATCAATACCTTAACAATACAAATACAAATTTATACAAAATACAAAGCAATACAAATTCCCATTTATCAATTCCAGCCTCAAGTTTAAGACTATGCAACAACAATTGCTCCTGAATAGAATTTAGCAATTTTCCTGATTATCTCAGAAGAAAGTCTGCTAGCAGAAGACATATGTTTCCTTATCCAACTGATACTGCTCTTAATCTGTAACCTCTTAAATTCTTGTACAAGTAATGCAGTGTGCCAGAAGGTAAAGGCTCAATATCTTGGCCTTAAAGAGATTTATTGCTGCAGGAGAAAGAAAATATTGCCTCTGCAGCAAGTAAATAAACTTGTTGATAGGATGTGTTTGAGGCATTAATCAATGGAGTTATTTGGTATTTTCATATTAAGAAAAATTAGAAAATAACTCCTATTTTAAGTACTTTATATGTTCAGAACTGAACTTATTTAACTTTTAGTTATACTGTGCTTAACAGTTTCTATGGTTATAAATGTTCATTAATTTGATTCTGAGGCAACCCAGGACCACATCCAGTCCCACGTGGACATTTTTTCTGAGAAGTTCATCAGATCTTCTATAATCAAGACTGTCAAGATATCAGGAAATTGTCAAATCATCATCATCATCATCATCATCGTCATCGTCATCCTTGGTAAGGATTCAACAGGTAGACAAAAATGCCAAACTTAGTTTGAACTTCTGGCTGACTGTGCTATGATCAATAATAAAAGATGATGGATTCAAACTTGATAATGAAGAATTGATGAAAGCAATAACACCAGAAGAAGGGTACAAGTACTTAGGAGTTTTGGAAGCCTCTGACCTGTTTCATAACCAAATCAAGGAAGCTACTTCAACAAAATACATAAAGCAAGTCCAGTAAATCTTGAGGTCAAAGCTAAATGGAGGAAATGTGTTGACCAATTGGCCCCCATCTTCACCCGAATCTTCAAGAGATCACTAGAGATGTGCTATGTTCTTTCCTGCTTCAAACACTCTATTATCATCCCAAATAAGTGCCCCATCAAGGAACTGAATGACTACAGACCAGTTGCTCTAACATCTGTAGTTATGAAAATCTAAGGCTAGTGCTGTCCCACCTGAAAACCATCACGGATCCGCTGTTAGATCCCATGCAGTTTGCATACCGAGCAAATAGATCGACAGATGATGCTGTTAATTTGGCTCTGCATTACATCCAACAATACCTTGAATCTCCAAATACCTACGCGAGGGTCCTCTTTGTAGACTTCAGTTCAGTATTCAATACTATCATTCCAAACATTCTTCAAAGTAAATTAAACCAACTAGCAGTACCTGAACACACTTGTAAGTGACAGGAAGCAGCAAGTGAAGCTAGGCAGAATCACATCCAACACCTATACAATCATCATAGGGCCCCCCAAGGCTGCGTGCTTTCTCCACTTCTCTTCTCCGTATATACCAATGACTGCATCTCAAACGATCCATCTATTGAAATACTGAAGTTTGCTGATGACACAACAGTGATTGGTCTCATTCAAGATAACGACAAATCCACACACAGACAGGAGATTATACAACTTGCCTCGTGATGTAACCGGAACAATCTGGAACTGAACATACTCAAAACCGTAGAAATGGTGGTAGACTTTAGAAGAAACCCTCCCTTACTACTATCTCTTACAATACTAGACAACATAGTATCAACAGTAGAGACCTTCAAATTTCTAGGTTCTACTTATATCACATGACCTAAAATGAACATCTAACATCAAAAACGTCATCAAAAAAACCACAACAAAGAATGTTCTTTCTGCACCAACTCAGAAAGCTCAAGCTGCCCAAGGAGCTGCTGATACAGTTCTACAGAGGAATTATTGAGTCTATCATCTGTACCTCTACAACTGTCTGGTTTGGTTCTGAAACCTAACAGGACAGAGACAGACTTCAGAGGATAATTAGGGCTGCAGAAAAAACAAAACAACCTGCCTTCAATCAAGGACCTGTATACTTCATGAGTCAAAAAGAAGGCTGTGAAAATATTTACAGACCCCTCACATCCCGGACAAAAAGTGTTTCAACTCCTTCCCTCAAAATGAAGCTATATAGCACTGCACACCAGAAGAACTAGACATAAGAACAGTTTTTTCCTGAAAGCCATCACTTTGCTAAACAAACAATTCCCTCAACACTGTTCAGCTATTACAAAGTTTGCACTATTACTATTAATCTTCTCATCACTCCTTATGACCCATCCCCTCCCATTTGTGACTGTATGACTGTAACTTTGTTGCTTGTATCATTATGTTCTGTATTGACTGTTTCCTAGCATGATTTGATTGCTTATTTTACCCTATGACTATCATTAAGTGTTGTACCTTATGACTCTTGACTCTTGACAATATATATTTTATTTTATGTATACTGAGAGTATTTGCACCAAGACAAATTCCTTGTGTGTCCAATCACACTTCGCCAATAAACAATTCTATTGTATTCTATCCTATCATAAAGGCAATTATCACATGGGCATTGCCTGTAATGCGATACTCAGCTGGAATAATTGATTAGACTCAGCTAGAAGTTTATAACTTGGATTGAAAGACAAGAAAACTAATGACAATGGACCATGTTCTGCACCCAAAAAGTGATATTGATTTATTGTAGTTGCCTGGATCTCAGGGTGGCAGATGATTCTTATTAGTGAAACGAACTGTGAAAGAGGAAAAACACAGATTCAGTGACTCCATTTTAAAAAAACGAAAGAGCCTCTGCAGAAGGTGAATAATCTTGAAAACAAAAAGATTGAAAGCAGAATATTGAAATGAAACAATTGAGCATCGATTTACTAACTGGGAAAAGAAACCTATGCATAGTCAATGCCTGAAGGACACTGAAAGAAAGGTAGACACAAAGTTAATATGGAGATGGTTGAGATCAGGGGTGCAGAAGAAAGAAAATGAAGGCTTCATTTTGGCTACCCAAAAACAAGCCCTGCAGACCAATTCCATGAAAGCAAAAATTCAACAGGTCAGTAACATTGGAAGCTTTGCCAGAAGTTTGGATTGTAATGTAGCAAAAATTACTGGGAATAACAAATTATCAAAGTTTTTGAAAATGAACAGGTCTAGATCTTGTGGGACTTTCGAATCCAAACAGACAAACATCTGACCCACAACATGCCTGACATCAGTATTGTGAAAAAATAAAGTCTGGTTCATTGATACCAGGTGATGCACAAATTGAAGAGAAACAACTAGAAAAAATAATGAAATACTGCAATCTGCAAATTGAAGCTGAGTGATTGTGGAGGAATAAATCAATGGCTGTACCAATTGGAGGTTCTACCAATAGGAACCCCTGGAGCAATACCCAAAGGATTGCTTAGATACATGGAAATTTTGAACTTATCAGACCTGAATATTCTGATTTTGCAAAAAACCACCTTACTCGGAACTGCCTATAAACTCAGACTTTACCTTAAATAGGTCTTAGGTCCTTGGTTAGGACTTGAACTGTCACATTTTTTTATCAGTCCCAGACTGTGAGTTGACTTGAAGATTAAATCTTAAATAATAATAATTATTAAATAATAAGCCAATATCATTACTGAATACTGCAAAATATTTGTGACAATTTTAGATAAACAGCAGAAAATATTTACAAGATTTTATCTATGTGGTGGTGGTGGTGGGGTTAACCTAAGAACTAATATTAGAACTGTTTTTATTAAAGTACTTGGAGCATCAGAATAAGAAACAAATTGTCTTAATATTTCTTCATGCAGAGAAAGCTTTCAACAATTTCAACTGGACTGCTCTTTTGAAAATTTGAAAAGTATAGATTCTGAAAGATATTCCATTTAGGAATATGGATATAATTACATGGGTGAAATAATTGATATATCTCTCAAAAGCATAAATAATCGTGAATAGAGAAATGACCAAGCCCTATAAAATGCAGAAAGGAACTAGGAAGAGATGCCTGTTTTCTCCATTGTTAATTATTCTGACTCTTAAAGTTTTGAACAGGCATGCAGGACCAAGATCAAAGAATTGCTGAAGTGAAATTTTTAAAAAGAAGTCTATAAATTAAGGACATTCACTAATGATTTGGTCCTAATTTTGAAGAACACTTTAGCATAGGAGAGTATATTAATGGAGATAATTTAGTGCCTTGGTGCATTGCATTAATAGGGAAAAAACAAAGACTGGATTATAATGTTCAAATGGATCAATGGAAGAGTTCTGAAATTAACATTGTTTTACAATTTAAAATAAAACTTTTTTAAAATGATATACCATTGGTTTATGATACGAGACAAGTACATTTATAAAAATACTTATAATCATTGTTGAAAATGTAAAAAACATGAAGGGATATTTTATCATGCATAGTGGACTTGTGAAAAGTTATGCAGAGAGTTTTAAATATTTACACTCAGATAAAACCAGAACTTTTCTTATAAAAACTTATGGACACTCAACTAGAAAAAGCTCATGGACAATTAGATTTATACATGGTAACTATGGTGAGATTCTTAAATGCACAAAGATGGAAGTCTATAGAAGGATGGCTTGTAAAAATGGCTCCATTTTACAGAAATGGCTAAATTGACTTATTTGTAGGAAACTATAATTATTTTCATGAAAGACTAGAAGCCTTTTACATACTTTTTTCTGAGAATGGTGACTGGTGATTTGGGGATTTATTGATTAAAAAGGTTTGTTTGTGGGCAAAAAAATATTATATGCAATGTGGGTAGGTAGAAATAGTAATTGCTATGTTTGTAACTGCTCCAAGAGAGAAGTTGTTTCTTTAGCTATCTTTCTTTTTCTTACTTTTTATTATTCTTCACTTTATCTTTCTACCTTTTATAATCTTTTATTTTTCTGCTTCTTTTATGTTTCTATACTTTTTAAATTTTATAACATTTTATTTTAATAAAAAATGTTTTAAAAAAGATTAGGCATTTGATTTGAAGCATAACATATCCAGAAGACTATCAGATAACAATAAAGAGGCTTTTGCATTTCTTTGCAGTTACCTAGCTGGAATCTTTATATAATTGAGTTTTGCAATTATTTCATACTCTGCCTGTTTATGGAAATCTCTTCTTGGCTGCTACTTAAGTTTCCCTAGTCATTATTCCAGAGCCTCCTAGGGATGTATCAAGCCGCTTATAATCTTAAGGATCAAACCTTAAGAATCAGACTTGCATACAACATGATGCAATAGAAACTGATAATAGTAATAGCACTTTGCAATAGACTTATATATTGCTTTACAGTGCTTTACAGCCCTTTCCAAGCAGTTTACAGAATCTGCATATTTAAGGTGACAGACTGTCCTCCTTTAGGGAGGACAGTCCTTTTTTTGTAAGTTCTGTCCTCTCTCGAAAAGTGTCGTCCTACATGTCCTCCTTTTTGATATTTGAAGACTAATCTGTAAATCTCTGTATTTGATCAATGCCGATCCGATCCATTGTATGTGATGTGACGTATTTGTATTTGACATGACGATTCGTCAAGGCTCAGTACAGTGCGGTGAGATACGATTATGAGATGCATGCGCTCCACACAGGAGAATTGTTTTGAGAGACTGTGCCACACGCAAGAGTGTGCCATGTGCAAGTGGCTTTGGTTTTTTTCCCCTCAATTTATTTGTGTCCTCCTTCTCATTGTAAACAAGTTGGTCACCTTAGCATATTGCCCCCAACAATCTGATCCTCATTTTACCCACCTTGGAAGGATGGAAGGCTGAGTCAATCTTGAGTCTGGTATGACTTGAACTGCCAAAATGGTGGCAGCCAGCAGTCAGCAGAAGTAGCCTGCAGTAACCAGAAGTAGCTAACCAGAAATAGCCTGGATAGACACTAATCAGAAGCAGCCTGGTTAGATACTGCATCTCAATCATGATAGGTAATCTATATCTCATATAGATGCATTCAGATTATCCTGGGGGAAAAAACTGAAAGAGAGGACCTGTCCTTCCACATACATTCAGCAGATGGCTAAATATTCTCATGTTTCCATGCAGGGAAGATGAGGGGGGGAATCTAGGCCTATAGTGGAACACCAGTCACTTTTAAAAGTTTGCAAGATGAATTAAGCAACATTGGGAAGTTGGAATGATTACCTTCTCTTCCTCTTCTCCTCTCTCCTTTTGATATATCTTTCTTCAATTTTAAAATATTGTTTTCCTCTCTATTGATCATAGTAGAAGAGGACTAGATAGGAAGCTCCAATTTAGGACATTCTTGGGTAGTGGGATTGGTTTTGAGGGATGGCTTCATTAGTGCTATACTCTTTCCAACCATAAACTTTCCCATCCATGGTGCGTGCAACATTGGTATAGCCCACCCTCCAATTTGCCACAATCTATGTTATCTTTGAGTAAATAGTCTTTCTTTCTTTCTTTCTTTCTTTCTTTCTTTCTTTCTTTCTTTCTTTCTTTCTTTCTTTCTTTCTTTCTTTCTTTCTTTCTTTCTTTCTTTCTTCCTTCCTTCCTTCCTCCCTTTCCACTATTGGATAGTCCTTAAAAAAGCCTAATATTAATCAAAAAGTTATATGTGAGCTTGAAAAACAAAGCATGCTACTGTTTGAAAACTGGCTAAACTTGCGCAGATTTCTTAAAGCATCAGCATTTTGTTTTTAATGCTCAGGCATGAAGAAAGTCAGGCAGCTTTTCTGAAGGCTTTCAAAACATTCAGTTATAACATGCATCCAGAACTAGGAACTTTAAGCACCAGCTGACACGGACAAACTCCTTTCACTCTATTGTGTAGGTGGTTATAACTGTCATAGAAGGATACAGGGTTACGCAAGAGACTCTTAAGTTGGCACATTATGCCAACCATTAGAGCCAGGCTTCCATAGATAGTCAGGAAAAGTTTTCTCCAGTCACTGAATTCATTCCTATTCAATAAAGAATAACAACCAAGAATTATTTTAGGTAGACATATAGGAATTACTTCTTGGAAAGCAGGAGGGCCTCATTATGTTTCAGTACATTTTTCCCTCGTGCAAATATTTGCAATAAGTTTGAAACAGATTTGAGAACTTCATTCAAGGATAATCCTACAGTTCTCTATTTGTTTTAGAGTTCAATAAAATAAGGGCAGAGGATTCAAAATTCATAAAGGAAAAAGGAGGGGCAAATATATAAAAAGAATATCAATGAGATATATATTCAGAACATGTGATGGGAACCAAAAAAAACAGGTCCTTTATATTTTGTTTTTATTTCTAACCTCTTTATTCATGTGACTTTTATTCAATGGAAAATGTGTAAGAATCAGGCTGTTTCAGTATTCGAACATTGTGTGGGCGCAATGTGGGCGAAACAGTTTCTGAAAAGTAAAACTCTATAAACTAACCCTTTGGGGGATAGAACTGTTAAGTGGAAAAGGAAAGATGGATATTCTGGATTGGTAAATTTAATAAGATAGTTCTTTCATTTTATTTTTACATGCTGTCAGCCAAATCAGTTTCAAAGAGCAATCTGCCAAATTCTTTGTATATGTTCACCTACATAATTGTTCAGTAGCTTTTAATGCACATAACAGTATATTCCAAATGACATATACACAAATAGTGGACTTCCCCTTCTTATTACTCTTTCTTCTTCTTCTTCTTCTTCTTCTTCTTCTTCTTCTTCTTCTTCTTCTTCTTCTTCTTCTTCTTCTTCTTCTTCTTCTTCTTCTTCTTCTTCTTCTTCTTCTTCTTCTTCTTCTTCTTCTTCTTCTTCTTCTTCTTCTTCTTCTTCTTCTTCTTCTTCTTCTTCATTTATTTATTTTAGGTTTTATATACCGCCCTTCTCCCGAAGGACTCAGGGCGGTGAACAGCCAACTAAAATACATGTAGACAAATATAAATAGTTAAAAAAGAATTAAACCCTAGGCTGTCCCTATAAAAATCTAAAAACCCCAAGTAAAATAAATTAAAACTTTGTACACCCATCCCAACTAATCTAAAAACCCCATTTAAAATCCCATTTGAGTCAGCTCAGGCCGGCCTGCTCGAAGAGCCAAGTCTTCAGGTCACGTCTGAAGGCCCTCAGGTCACTGGTCGTTCGTAGTCCAGGGGGCATCCCGTTCCAGAGGGCGGGTGCCCCCACAGAGAAGGCCCTGTTCCTCGGGGTCACCAGGCGACACATAGAAGGCGTCAGGACCCGGAGGAGACCCTCTCTGTGGGAGCACACCGGTCAGTGGGAGACTACTGGCAGAATGCGGTCTTGTAAGTATCCTGGTCCGATGCCATGGAGCGCTTTAAAGACCAAAACCAGTACTTTAAAGTGAACCCGGAAGGCCACCGGCAACCAATGCAGCTCGCGCAGGAGGGGCGTCACGTGGAAGTATCTCGACGCCCCCATAACTACCCGCTGCGGCCGCATTTTGTACCAGTTGAAGCCTCCGGGTGCTCCCCGCAGGGAGCCCCATGTAGAGGGCATTACAGTAGTCCAGACGGGAGGTGACCAGGGCATGAGTGACTGTGCGTAAGGCGTCCCGATCAAGAAAGGGCCGCATCTGGCGTATCAGGCGAACCTGATAAAAAAAACCCCTGGAGACGGCCGTAATATGATCTTCCAAAGACAGCCGTACATCCAGGAGGACACCAAGATTGCGAGCCCCTTCTGTGGGGGTCAAGATCTCATCCCCAATAGCCACGACGGAGTCAGCTGACTATATCGGGCCGCCGGAAACCACAGCCACTCGGTCTTGGAAGGGTTGAGTCGAAGCCTGTTCTCGCCCATCCAGTTCCGCACAGCCTCCAGGCAACGGGCCATAGCCTCCACAGCATCGTTGGGGTGGCTTGGGGTGGAGATGTAAAGCTGAGTGTCATCAGCATAAAGATGGCATTTCACCCCAAAACCACGTATGATCTCTCCCAGCGGCTTCACATAGATGTTGAACAGAAGAGGGGAGAGGACCGACCCCTGAGGCACCCCACACATGAGGGGCCTAGGGGTGGACCTCTCTCCCCCCGTCAACACAAATTGCGAGCGGTCCGAGAGGAAGGACGAGAACCACCGCAAAACGGTGCCCCCAATTCCCAACCCCTCCAACCGCCGCAATAGGATACTATGGTCGATAGTATCAAAAGCCGCTGACAGATCTAAGAGGACCAGGACAGAGGAATAACCTCTGTCACGGGCCCTCCAGAGATCATCTACCAACACGACCAATGCTGTTTCGGTACTGTGCCTGGGCCTGAAGCCCGATTGGAACGGATCTAAATAGAATGCTTCCTCCAGATACTGAGGGAGCTGACGCGCCACCACACTCTCAACAACCTTCGCCACGAAGGGAAGGTTGGAGACAGGACGATAGTTATTCAAAAGAGCCGGGTCCAGGGAAGGCTTCTTGAGGAGGGGCCGCACCACCGCCGTTTTCAGGGCGGTCGGAAGCGCCCCCTCCGTCAATGAAGCGTTGACAATCCCCTGGAGCCAGCCTCGTGTCACCTCTCTGGAGGTAGAAACCAACCAGGAAGGGCACGGGTCCAATAAACATGTGGTGGCATTCAGCCTCCCCAGTAATCTGTCCACACCCTCGGCGGTCACAGGATCGAACTCCTCCCAGATAACCATCTCAAGACCTGCTCCGGACACCTCCCCCGGGACCACCCAACTGGAGTCCAGCCCATCCTGAATCTGAGCGATTTTATCATGCAGAAATCGGGAAAAACTCTTCTGCCCTACCCTGCAAGAGGTCCTCCCGCGCTCTCGGCTCAAGCAGGGAGCGGATCACTCTAAACAGGGCAGCAGGCCGATTTTCTGCCGACGCAATAAGGGCGGAGAGGTGTGAATGCTTCGCCGCCTCTATCGCCACTAGGTAGGTCCTAATATAGGACCTCACCTGTGTCCGGTCAGACTCAGCACGACTGGCCCTCCAGATGCCCTCCAGACGTCTTTTCCGGCATTTCATCCCCCTCAGCTCCCCCGTAAACCACGGAGCCAGGTGGGATCTATGCCGAGTCAGAGGTCGCAAAGGCACAACTCGGTCCAGAGCCTCAGCGGCCAACCTATCCCTTCTTCTTCTTCTTCTTCTTCTTCTTCTTCTTCTTCTTCTTCTTCTTCTTCTTCTTCTTCTTCTTCTTCTTCTTCTTCTTCTTCTTCTTCTTCTTCTTCTTCTTCTTCTTCTTCTCCTCCTCCTCCTCCTCCTCCTCCTCCTCCTCCTCCCCCCCTCCTTTGTCAGGAGAGGAACAGATTAATGTCTACATAAAATCAGATGCAACAATTGATCCAACATTCATCAGATATTCCTTCTTGTCAAGAAGATGGTATGCAATAGACATGAGTGTGTCAATCATAAAATGAAAATGATTGCTTGGTTGAGTTCGTCAGTCAGAACCTTAATATCCAGTTCCTAACCAAAGCCTTCTCTACACAACCAGATGCTTCTCCCATATCCAAAGCTGTCACAAAAATATTCAAATACCTGTGAAATTCTCTTTAACAGTTTTTATATTCTCCTTTTTGAGCCAACCAATGTTGCTGTAAACTTATGTCAGTTATCAGGTCCCTGGTGCCTGTTTGCTATATTTACAATGAAGATCAAGGAACACATATTGCATTATTTTCTTCTTTGGAAATTTTATCCTATTCAATATTGTAAAACACAAGTATCTAAGTACAATATGCAGCAAACATGTTATCAAGGGTATCTGTCTTTTTGTAACTTAAAGCTATTGTTTCATGAACCATCTGAGCCATGAATAAATTGAAGCAAATACAATCACATCTTTATAATTTGTTAGGAACAGGTTCAACAGAGCCACACATCTGTCTGCCTGTCTATTTAATTCATTACAGGATCCCAGATGTGACCAGCTCCTAGCTAAGTTTGCTTTTTGCTCGCAACCCTAATCTTTAGCTTCCAACTAAGTACTCTCTGACGTGTTATCAGATATGCAACTGGAAGGATTAGAGGTCTGGCTTGGAGAATTAAGCTTCCCATTTCCTGCTCATAGAAAAATTGTGCATTCATTTCAATTTCTTCTCTTTCACTTCTCTTAAAAGTTGTAATATATTTTGGCACTGCCTGTATTAAAATGTTTATTTCCTTGACTATGCAAGCCAGTTTTAACAATATTTTTTAAAGCAAGGCTTTAATTCTGTAGTTATTTAGTTTATAGCTACCAGATTAACACACCAAAATCTGTATACAGGTAGTAGCCAGGTGGCAGCAATATGGCTCAGAAAAAATTAACCCTTTGCTGGCATCTGGTGGCTACCAGCGGATGACAGCCCATTTCTTATAGCTCAATGTTAGAAATTCACACAGAAAGTTCAGTGTCATTCTTTCTGTCATTCATCTGTATTTCCCCCTTTGAGTGTGTTTTTAACCTTTAACATTATGTTTAATGCATGCATGTTATGTGGCCAATTTAATATGTAGCTGAGCTAAAATTATAAGTTGTCTGTTGTTTGTGCATCAGGTTCTTCTTCTAGAACTGTGGCATGCTTATGAAACTTTGAGTAGACTATTTGATAGATTGATCAATAGTCATCTGCTACTCTTATGGATGAGACTGTGTACTATAAATAGCTTCTGAAATAGCTGCACAACTCAGATAGTGAGAATGTTTTTTATGCATTATCCCTTTCTCTTTTTATTGACTGATTTCCATCCTTGAATTATCCTGGACTCCATTCCTGGCATTCTTTTTTTCACATTTAAGAAACTGTTCTTAAGTGTAATCAATAGAAGCCCTTTCAACCAGCCCTCAATTTAACAACATATTCTATTTGCTCTTATTTTAGTAGCAAGTGTTCTCCTTCATCTACATTTCTTCAAATGGATCCATAATGACCAAGAAAAGGGGAAGAGAGAGATATATTGTGTTATGCCTCCTCCCCTTTTCTTGGTCATCAAGGATCCATACACAATGTATCTCATTGTGAAACATGGGAATTATGCATATTGACACAATACAGTAGTTATTGAAGGTGCTGTCCTTGTAAGCCAAGTAATTTAATTGGTGGTAAAAATATATATAATTTCTTTTTCATTGTGATCCTAATTTTGCTACTCTATTAATACAATACACATCTGTGCATTCGTGCCAAGGTAGTTTTAGGGGTAATTTTTCCCTTGGACTAATTTGTGTACCTATTACTTTATTTATTTGTTTACAGTTCAAATTGATCATCATTTAACTCACAACAATTCTGGATTGTACTTTAATGTAGTAACAGAGGTGATATTCAGGTTCTGACCAGTTCTGGAGAACCGGAGTGGAAATTTTGAATAGTTTGGAGAACCAGCAAATGCCACCTCTGACTGGAGATTTTACAGTATCCTTCCCCTACCATGCCCACCAAGCCACATCCACAAAACCAGTAGTAAAAAAATTTGAATCCCACTACTGTGTAGTAATATGGATAATTCAGTAATATGGATAATTCAGCAAATGTGGCAATAGTTTCATTCAAATAATGTGTAAACTGAACTTGGATATCAGTGTTGATGCCAATAAGATTCAGATAGCTCTCAGATGCCAGCACAATTCCAGATGCTCCTGTTCCATTTTTAAAAGGGATAGACATGTTCTGCCTGTGCTGTTCAGCCTATGCTAAACACTTCTTGTCAAGCCGCATTCTCTTTGGGAAGTCCCGTCAATTTCTTCATTTCAAGAGATTGATGATGGCTCCTCATTCCCAGATTTACACTACAGCATTTGAACTTTTAAGTTGTTTTTCTAGAGACTCTTTCAATACTATAGTAGCTGAAGCTAGGATGCAAAGCGTAGTATATTAATCCAGTTTGATGATAATATTTAAAAGCAGCACGAATCATGTTTTCCATGAAAGCAATATTATAACACATTCCCAGTCTAGCTCTAGCCACCCTGAACGATATGAAAATAAGTGAAAGCTAGCTGTATTTAGAGGCTCTGCTGGGTGTCTTGTATTTTGGCTGGGGAATTCTAGGAGTTGAAATCCACACATCTTAAAATTGATAAGGTTGAAAAAAAATGTGCTAAAGAGAAATTATTGGGGAGAAGGCATGGGATTGCATACTTCTATCTACATACCCTGTTTAAAAGATGAGCGTCTGAACTGATTACCTCTGTGAGATGCACCTCTGTATATTCCCTTAGAACTTTTTCTAGGTTAGCTCATCTGGTAAAACTCTATTCCATATTCTATCAGGTCAAAATGTGGATTTCAAACATGGGCGTTGATTTTAGAAGAATTCATATAGAGCTTTTGATTGGTTTTTGGCACATAATTCTAACAGAATGATTGAACTGAGTGGATATCACAGCTTTTGATGTTATTTATAATTTAGTTTTTAAAATAAATTATTTATATCTCTGGGCTATTCCTAAAAATAGCATGCACATGTTTTTATATTAGGTGCTCCTAATGGAATTAAAGACATCACAGAGTGAAAATTAATTATGTCATTCTCAATGGATCCAAAATCAATAACAGAGGATGCAAAGAAATTCTGAAGATAGGGCTTTTGCATACCTAGGTACGTTGGAGATAATTTACCCATCTTCCGAAGATAACTGAAAGACAAAGCTCAGGAAGATCCATCCAAGTAATATATAATGAATTTAAATGAAAATGTTTACCTCTCCCTCTTCTAGCATTCTTCTTAACAATTGATGAGAAGCAGCTCTACTCTTGCAACTGGTAAACTGCTTTCTCAGCCCAAACCACTATAGTAGGAAAAAATGGAAGGAGAAAGGATTATTGTTATATATGTTCACTGCCTTCATTTATTTATAAAAATAAAAAGGGATAAAAATAACAATGTAATGTAAGGTTTTAACGTGTTTTATTACACTGCATTTACTGTAGTATAATTTTACAGTTTATTCTATCCCGCATTGTTTTAATAGAATAAATCTTTCTCTGTATTATACTGCATTTCCCAGAAATTCTATTTTAAAGCAGTCACCAGCAATTAAAGCTGATTCTTTGATCACTTTGGATTCCAGAGAGAATAGTTTTGATGAAGATTCCTATTGTTTTTGTTTGTTTGTTTGCTTTGCTATTCACATGTAAATATTCAATTTTATAATATAATCAAAATTATAACAGCATTATTTGGATTTCCTGTATTGATATATTATTGGGATACTGACATTAAGTCATCATTTAATAATATTTAATATAGATCATTGTAATAAATGTATTTTTGTAAGAAAAATATTTTGTCAACTGTGATCACCATGGATATATTTGTGCTAAGTGTAAAGAAACTCTGATTTAGGAGATCTGAATTTCCCTTATGATCAGAATAAACAAGTGAAAAGCATGTAGCAGTTTTATTCTTGGCATACAGAATCAAATGCACCCAAAAGTAAAAGAATAGCTTGGCATATGAGCAATATATCTTTGTTCTTAACACAGTAAACTATCAGGAGAAATTGTCCTTAGCATGACACTAGAGAGACTGGCTGGTACAGTACCCATTTCTTAGTTAGTCACCTCTAATATAGTTCAAAGATGTTTAGCTTGCAGGCACAGAGTCATTCAGAAAAGCTCAAATCAATTTACCATGACATATACAGTTTTTCCACACTATTCCAGTGTAGTTTCACTGCACCATAACGATGTCTAACCACTGCTTGGCACTAAGTTCATTGGTTCTGTTGTTGTGCAGGCAGTATATTTCAACAGATGGATTTGGCTCATTGAGTTTAATGAGATTTTATTATGAATTCAGGCAGGGATGTGCTGTCCTGCAGAATTCCTTGTTACAACTTTCTGAATAACATTTGCACAAGCATATTTGTTTTATCAAGCTCTGGCAGCAATAGGTACCTCATTTATTTGTGCAGGCTACTGCCGATATTCTTAATTGCCATAGAATAACTGTGTTTCTGGTTTATGGACTTAGAAATTGTGCCAGTTACATCTACCTCATATTGAAGGGATCAAATAGAGTGATTTACTGAATTGGACTGATAATCCAATTCATTTGAGGTGGCTGACTTATAATGTTTACAAGGCTGTTTAGAATGCTGACTAGGTAGGAATCAGCAATTATCCAGCCAGGTGGAACTGTTATGCAAATGTGGTCCAAGTGACTCCAGCATTTAAAGCTAGGAAAAGAACAGCTTGAAGTTCATTAAGTTGAAAGGATAACAGAAAAAAGGTGTAAAATATAAATCTTACGAGCATTTTGAATGTGTTTGTGTATGATGTGTGCATATGCATGTGCATGTGTAGTCATACACCATGGTTCTGCTGTAGGCAGATTTTCTGCATATACATTAAATATAAATGTAGTACTGACTTAAACATAGGGAACATGTGGTACAAGTCCATCTATTTGCATATTACAAATTCTATGGCACAATCTTTTTTTTTAATGTGAATTAACTTAATCATTTTCACCGCTTGGTACTTCATCTGCTAACTTAATTAGTGCTACAACTGCAATATTTGTTATATATTTGACAAACATAATGGCAATGGCAAAATTCCTAAGATGAATCAACTCCTCATGGTTTTATAAAGGTACATGCAACAACACAAAATGGTTTAAAATTTATTCCCCCACGCCAACTTTTAAATTTAGTTTACAATCCTACTATTTTCTAATGATTTTTCATCTAAATAAGAGAGCTCAATAAACCAGTGTCAGCCTTACCAGTAGACCAAATACTAAGCAGAATCAGATAAATGAATTCTACCTTATTGCAAAGCTACGTTAACAGAATCGTGCAAATCTGAAAGAGCAATCCTATTTTATAGCCTGAAAACTTAGGGAAGGTCCTTTCTGAGCCTCTTTCTCCATCCAATTGCATTATCCAATTGCAGACATTCTTACACTCTAATCTGAACATTCCCTAGGTAGCATCTCTCCATCCTTCTCCCAAGGTCTTTCCAATATTCCTTTTCAGCTAATGAATATCTTGAATACAAATTATCTCTGTTTAACAAGATATTGTTAAATACAGTAAAATTGAGCAACTTCCTTTCTTTCATATTGTAACTTTTTCAGGGAACGTTATTTTATCTTTAAAACTTATAATATGAAGTCATTTCAGGGAACATTGTTTTATCTACAAAACTTATCATATGAAGAAATATCTTTATTCCAATACTTTTCAAAAGTATTTATTCCAATACTTTAAAAAGCATTGGAATAGATATTTTTAAAAGTATTTTTTCATTGATTTCCAGAATATTAACAAAGAAAGAACTATCCTAACTTAAGAAAGAAATTGGTCTAGAGTTAGACCAAGGGTTTCTTACCAAAAGGGCTTGTTTTAGGATAGGGTTCCCGCTTTTATATCTTGAGGAAAAATTTGGTGGTTGCTTATTCAGCCAGGGTGAAGGTTCATCCGACTCTACAGATATAATTCAGTTCTGCCAGCAACCAATAAACAAACCACAAAAGGGGTTTATGGCATCTTGAATTGGACCTGGAAGCTAACTGCCAGCCAATGCAGCTGCCAATGTATTGGTGTTATTCTGTATCCCTAGTGTATTTTGTACCAGCTGTAGCTTCTAGATTGCCTTCTGTGACTCTATAGTCTGATAAAGAACAGCATTATCCCAGTGTTTTCCTTGTACCAACCATTTGGTCAGAATGTTTACACAACAACAGCTATTTGACTGAGCTTTAGCATTTTAAACAATTTCTTCCCAGTCTTGCCTTCTCCACATAGTGTTGTGAGAAAAAGTATGCAAGATTCTTTTGAAAATTTGAAATTTGGAGTTACAAAATAAACTGAAACGCTATTTTTTTGTACCAATGAAGCAATGCCATAAGAGCCAGTTTGGACTAATGATTAAGCATCAAGCTATAAATCAGGAGACCATGAGTTCGAATCCCATTTTAGGCATGAAAGCTGGCTGGGTGACTTTGGGCCAATCATTCTCTCTCACGTTGGGTTATTGTTATGGGGAGGAAAGGAGGAGAAAGGAATATTAGTATATGTTCACTGCCTTGAGTTGTTTATTAAAACAACAAAGGAAAGATACAAATAAATAAAATAGACTTCAGCATCAGGGAGAAAATTTCACTCTTATTTGACATATTTTGCATCCGTTGACCACATGGAAATGATTTTCTAATTCCCTCATAGCAACCCATAATGGGATTGGAATTAATTTCAGGTTTAAAATCTCCTCTTACCAAAATACATGTTTTGGACAAGAATTATTCATTGTATTTCAGATATAGCAGGGAGAAAACAGAAGGAAAATCTGAATAAGAAGAAAAACAAGAGGATGCAGTCCAGACACTTGAATCAGCACAAGTGCTCAGCATGTTTTGCTTTCTTTTTTAAAGTCAATATGACATAATGCTTTGTTGACAGGCCTGCTACCTACTTTCCTGTAGGCTGTAACTATTTGTCTTCATTTTCTACCTAGCAGGAAGTATTTTATGAATGCTTTAAACAAAATAGAAAATATTTTGATTTGTTTTGTGGAGACTTCATTTTCTTTTAAAGGGAAATACAGGTAAATAGATGTGGCATTACATATAAACTGTTATTGCTGGGGAATGCTCAGTTCTATGCTGCAGTTGTAATTCATAGTACAATCACATTTTTGTTCAAATTAAAAATAGGCTGTAAGACAATTGTATAGTAAAACTGTAGGGGAAAATTAACAAGCTGTTCAAAAATGGCAATTTGCTTTGACGGTGGTTGGGAGATAATTATATGGTTACCACTAAAACTCCATACAAGATAGAAGAACCATGTTTTCCTATTTTTGCTGTTGTCTGTGATTTGAAAGAGATTCAGACAGTGGAAAATGCTGATCACAAACTTACAGGAAACTCACAGCAGGTATCACATCACTTACACATTTAGTTATTAAAGGCAACTAAAGTGGGCCACTAACTAGAAATCCTTGAGGGAAATATGAAATATGAGGAATTCACAATTATTAAAGGAAGATGGTTGATTAGCTGAAATCCCTACACATTAGCAGTTGCTTCCTTTATTTAACCAACCTAATAATATCAATGATCCCTGAGATCCTGACAAATATGCAAAGTACAATGTGACATGAAATTCTAAAATAAGACTAAGTTGTATTTGTTTGTTAATTGGCTTCATTGTTAGAGAGATGCATTGCTTTCTCAGCCTATTTCTTCCTGTTCACTTCTTATCACATCCTTCCTTCTTCATCTCCTGCTGGCAAGCAACTTCCTACCAGGATCTTCTGCTAAGGCTTACCACATGGTTCAAAAGAGGAGAAGGGAGGGAGGGAGGGAGAGAGAGAAAGAGAGAGAGAGAGAGAAAAATTTTAACTTAGTAGGAACTTAGTGGTTTCCAACTAAGACAAAATCACACTTTATTTTTATAAAGCAGTCTGTTTTTGTTGACAATCATCATAATGCCTAATTTCTTAGCAGAGCACCATCCTTTAACACTAAGTCATTTTAATTAAACTGCACAGTTTTCATGATCTGGATCCTTAATCAGTCACCAGAAGCTGTGAATAGCATCTGTTGGGTCTTTATAATAGGGACTGAGATTTTCAGTTAAAAATAATTCTGAGTTATTGATAAACTATTTATAAGTGTTAGTTTGCTTTCCCAGTAGAAGCTTCACTTCACAATTAACTCCTGTTTCTTTTCCTTCCAGGGTCTTTCTCTGCCTCCTGTTCAATTATCAGAATCATAACTCACAACATTTTCCCTTCTTCAAGTGATGAAATTCAGTTTTGCTGCTTTATTGGAATTAACCCTCAGAGCCTTCTGCTGCTCCTGATTGTGTCCCATCTGTTTTAACTCTCTAGGATCAACTTGTTGAATACAGTTCTTAAACATCCCATTTGATTTCGGCTTCATATCCTGAATACAATTCTGGCAAAGGATGGTCTCCATGATAATGATCAAATTGCTATTTGAAGGTTGGTGTTGAGTCTCTGATACATAGACTTGCTTTCAAATTTGGAAAGGAAATTCATGGCTATCGATTCCATAATCTGCAAGCTGGGCCACATTTAATAACCTAGATAAGAGTTATTCTGTCACTATGAATGTATCTTCCTGTGTTAGAATTTATTTTGTAATTTGAATTGCTCCATCACTTTCGGTATCACAGATTTTTTTTAATATCTAGTATGTGAAATGTAGGTTAAACAAATATCCCATTCATCCAGTTAACAAAGTTACAATAATTTGGAATTGATCAGCTTCTAATATACAGAGCTATATTTAGTGACCGCAATTATGACTGACAAGTCAGTCATTAAGAGAAACAGTTATTAACTGAAATTGTGACTGGTTTCCTTTGATTTACAAATCTGTGAAGGTCATAAATATGAGCTTTGATGAGGATTGATCACAAAGTTATTTTTTTATCATGTTTGCAACTGTAAGCAGTTGCTGTATAATGCAGGTGATAAATGAGGACTACTGCATTCCACTTGTCTTTCTGTTTCTTAACTGTGAGAATCTTTAATATTAAAATTACATTCTGGTAATTAATCCTATTTTGGTGAATCATGTCAGTAAATTCAAAGTGTCATTTCTAATATTTTGTGATTTATTCCAGTAGTTTCAAGAACTGTACTTTATATATATTTTAAAATTGATAGCTTCAAAGCAGTTTTCCTTGAAAGCATGCAGATTATACAGTAACATCAAAGAGTCAATAGAGCAAAAATGATTAGGGGAAAAGACAGTTTCTGGAGTACTTATTGACACATTATTTACAAATGTTCAATAAAGTCATACTCTGTATTCTGATTTAATACGAATATAGTATGCTCCCTTATTGATGGGTATAATGGTGGCTGATTGTAATATGAAGGAACCTATATTCTATTTCTCTATAAATAATGTGCTGCAATACCTAGAGAAAGAGATAGCTTTATCTGAGGTATTACCAATTAATCAGGATATCCATTATATTTATAAGCAATTAATGGCAGTAGATCTTTGTAGTCTCTAGATATCCGAAATAATTGTCTGTAACATGAACTATTTATAATATTCAACTTCACAAATATCAGTTTAATTCTTTTCCATAATCTGTGTTGCATTTGATCAATGTAATTCTTTTAAAAAAAAAAAAAACAAGTTTTATTTTTCTGACAAAGTTCACAGCCTGATACAAATATTTGTCTCAATCATGGCCACAGTATATATTTTCTAGATTGCCTTCATAAAAAATTTTCAGTACTTCTTCTCATGTCACAGTTGGAATAACAATCCTGTTACTGCAAATAATTCATCCTTGTGACAATGTAAGTCTTCTTCTCCTCAAAGAATGGATTGACGGCAGTAGACATGCTGTGCACAAGTGATGACCAATCCTTTTCATAATGTTCAATGTTGCCTGTAGCTATGGATCAGAAATAGCAATCTAGTGGGTAGCCAAAAGAGAAAAAAAAGATATTGTTCTTTTTTTTTTTTTTATTCTGCCTGGTTTCAAACGAGTGATGTTCTACATGACAGCTCACTGATATAACCACTAGGCTTTTGAGACTCCTTTTCCCCCCACTGCATCTATTTTATAACAGCTGCAGTGGGGATTACAGACTTACAACCATTGTCTTAAGTCAAAGGATGTTCCCATCTCAGTGCGGCAGTCAATCAAACCACAGGGGTTTGCCTAGAAGAATGTTGAGTACATCAAGCAAACTAGCCAATAGGGCTTGAGATACCCAAAGCTGAAAAACATAACTTCAACTCAGGGCAGGAAAATAAAGAGTGACGTTGCATTTTCAGTGGATTGGGGATGAACAAAATACAAAATCATCCATTCCTACCTCCATGAATAGTTGATGACATGTACTCATGATGGGGCAATCTGGAAGTGCAGACATACCTTCAAATATCTTCAAAAATCCTGAGTTTAAAAAAATGCTGTGTCCTCAATCACTTCAGAGATGTATAAATTCTCCAACTTTATTTTTTCTTTATGATTGAAATATGATGTCATATAATGCTATTAGTCATTTTTCATAAAACCAGATAACAAGTTTTTGTGTTAAAGGATGAACAATTTGCTTTAGACCAGAAGGTATACTTCTTGTAATAGGTCAATCAAAACTTGACTTTGTTACCATATATGAAATTTATTTTTTATTCAGTATTCCTCAAAATAAGCTTTTCAAAAATTAATTCCATTAAAATGTGAAACTGGGAAACTACCTTTCCACAGCACCAAGATTTAAGCGCTATTTTTGAGCCAAGAGCATCACAATATTTGAAAAAGTATAGAATTTAAAGAGTAATTATGTTCTGGTTTAGAGTTTACATGCTGTTTGATTCTGGCTTAGTCAATAAACCATGGCTAAGACCTTCCTGCTCCTTAATGCAGCTGCCCCTCTGGCCCTTCTCCAGCCCCCTGCCCCAGTTCTTTCTTTGGCATCCAATTTTACAATGCCCACCTCTCAGGGGCAGCAATGCGGCCAACTTGACCCTCTTTGCTTGGACCCAAGGTCCACTTCCATCAGGCCAAGCAAGGGAAGATGCTCTGCACACACTCAAAGACTCCCAACTTCAGGGAAGCGCTCTGCCCATCTTTATGCTCCGCCCAGGGGCAGGAAGGCGTGCGGAAGCAGCCCAGACCGGCAGAGGCAGAGGGAACAATCGCTTGGAAAGTAAGCAAGCAAGTCCAGAGCTTGGTTGGAAGAACTGGGCTTCAGAGGGAGGCTAGGTTCTAGGTCCAGGCCGGCCACATACAGCCAGACCAAACCAAGCCACATGCCTTGGAGAGCCGCAGCTGCACCCACCCATATCCTGAGCACAAGCCTGACTGGCTGGAGAGGCAGAAGCTGGGAGGGCGCTATGTGCTCCCTTGTTCTCTTCTGGGTAAGGGGGCCCTAACACTGTGTGCCTTGGGAGGGTTTGCTTTCGGGCCTTCTGGCGCACTTCCGCTGCTTCCATCGGAGAGAGCAGCCTGCAAGCTAAGGTGCCCCCTTTCCACCACCTCCCACCTCCCCTCCCCAGGCTTGGCAAGGCTTGCCGTGCACGGGTTCCACATTCGAGGCACCGGCTACGGAAGGGTGAAACAGTCAATGGGATAACCCTGCAGGGCCGGTGCCTCGAACACCTCCCTGCCACCTCTTAGCATCCCCTTTGCCTCTTAGCGCCTCCCTAAGGCATCCCATCACCCCCCAGGGGGAGGTACCATCCACTTTGGGAACCACTGGTCTTAACTAATCAATCAGAATTGGAAAGGACCTTGTAGGTCATCTAGTCCAACCCCCTGCCCAAGCGGGAGACCCTACACCATTTCTGATAAATGGCAGTCCAATCTCTTCTTGAAAGTCTCAAGTGATGGCGCTTCCACAACTTCTGAGGGCAAGCTGTTCCGTTGGTTGATTGTTCTCACTGTCAGAAAGTTTCTCCTTATTTCCAGGTTAAATCTCTCCTTGTTCAGTTTCCATCCATTATTCCTCGTCTGGCCTACAGGCGCTTTAGAAAATAGCTTGGCCCCATTCCACCCTGTGGCAGCCCCTCAAATATTGGAAGACCGCTATCATGTCTCCCCTGATCCTTCTCTTTACTAGACTAGCCAAGCCCAGTTCCTGCAACTGTTCATTGTATGTTTTAGCCTCCAGTCCCCTAAACCATTGAGCATGCTATCCTGTAGGTAGAGTTCCACTGAGGGGACTTTTCGCCTTGTTTCTATCTATCATGCCTCTGACACAGCTGTGACATAGGGTAGTCTTTTCATCAGAACTTAGTTTGCTGGTAGGCTAACATAATGAGCAATCTCCCAGGTTGATACAAAAAAATACTAGTATTGAAATATAATTGTTGTCAATAGCTTTAGTCTTGTCTTCAGAAGAAATGACCTGACACTTTTAACACATACAAATATCCAACAGATTTTTGAGTAGTCCTAATATGTCTTCAAACACATTGCATTTTATATGTGTTCTTTCACTGTCTCCAGCATGATATTGCTGAATTACACAAAGGATATGAAAGATAAAAAGGTACCTGGTATTGATTTTGTTGATATTAAAGATGTTAATTTAAAAATTGAAAGGATACAAAAGCTAGAAATATATGTCTCAGATGAACTGGCTTGAGTAGAAAAAGAATGCAGATAGCTTTTAAGTTGCAATAAAATGAACATCTTATGAAACTGAAAATTATGACATCAAAGGAATGCAGTTCAAGCAATCATTGTGGTGTTATGTCAGCTCTTCTCTTTTCTTGCCTCCTCCACTTCCTCCTTTCTAGTCCTTGTGTCCATTTTGCAGTATATATTGTAGAAAGCACACAATATGAACCTTTCTCAGTTAACAGTGGTCTTATTTAAGTAACAACATTTAGGTAAAAAAAAAAACAGAATCAGGGAAAGAAGCAGCAAAATAAGTCTCCAAAAATATCTGTGATTTTGTTGGCAATAGTTTTTAGCAACTTATCCATGTACATGTAAAAGAATGTAGAGCTGGCTTTGGGGAAGCTTTGAGATTACTGTTAAGGGAGGACCTACAGAAATGATTAGATAATTCTGAGAAAGAGAAGCATGAGAAAAGAAATTCAGTGCAACCTCCACCTTGATTTTGTATAGCATAAGGTGGGTCAGGCTTTCAAAATTCTCTTAGTCTATTCTACAACAATAAATAACATTCCTGTAATCCTTGGAGTGTCTTGTTTCTTGACTAGTCTTCTTCAGTGGGCTGAGAGTACAGAATGAGTTCAATGTGTGCAGGTTGGTATTCATCAATGGAATATCCACATATATAAGCCAAAACATGCATCCTGCCCATCCTTGTATTTATTCCATGCTTTCTAGCACTATTGAAGACTATAGGATAGTTTTCCTAACAAACCACAATAGTTAAATACCAAACAGAGGACCCAGTAGAAATGTTGCCCAACAAAATGAAACACTTTGAATAGTAGGTAAATATTCCTGAGGAAACCTGTTCAAACGATATGCTTAAGTATTGAGGAGTTGTGGACAGCTTGTCTTTAAATCATGTTACTGAAGAGTTGATTGTGCACCGCCCTACACAATTGTCTGTTGCAAGAAGTTTTTGCACAGAGATGAATGCTTCCTTGTTAGCTGGAACTCTGTATTACCTGGAGTTTAGCTTAGGGAAGCCTTCATATATATACAAAAGCTTACCCAGAAGACAATTGTGCCACATCCTTGTATTTACTGACATTGCTATGTGTCATTTCTAAAGTGTTGTGATTACTTTTGTACTGTTGTATACTAAAATGTTTTTGTCAAACAGACCTTTACAACACTTATATGTGGAATGCATTCAAAGCAGAGAGGATAAATATTATCCTCTGATAAATTCAGATGAATGGGAATGGCTTTTTGACACATTTTGTAAAATATGCACATTTGTTTACTAGGTAAAGAATATAACATTTATATCACTTTTGTGACATTTCAAGCACTTTTCCTATTCTGTGACTGCTTTAATTCCATTTCTTGATTTATTACATATTTACTTCTGATAAAACCTACATATCAGCTACTTCTAGGTTGCTATGTTGTAATAATTTGTGTGATTTAGGAGTACATTTTAATAACCTATCACCTAACACCAACTATTTACTGACTTTTCCTTTGAAAGAAAAAAACAAAATTATTTTCTTTTAAGTATGTAATTTTACTCATGAAAGTTATCTCCTAAGACTAAGGTGAACATCTCAAAAATTATTCAGAAGCATTTCAGACATATTCCAAGCATGAGGATATCTTTGCAATTCAGCAGCCTCAGAAAAGAGTCAGATTAACAATACCTTAGGGAAGCATTATGTATTTTTGGGGAGGCACTGAAAAAGACAGACTGCTTTAATGAGAATTGCCATGCTCGTTAAGGGTCTGAAATAATTTAGTTTTAAACATGCATAGTCTTATTACTTATAATTGCCCTAATCATTAGATCTGTACAATGCTTCAAATTTTATTTCCAAAAGGCACTTCCAAAATACTTATGAATCTGAAAGTGACATCTATTGGCGATTCTAGGATCTTGTGGCAATTGCAGTGAGTAATCAGTTGATTATAGGGAAAGATGCAGCTTTTTAAAATGTTGGAGAGAGGTTCTAAGTTTATTCTTCCCATGTGCTAAATCACCTTTTGTAACTTGGACAATATTTTAGCCATATTTGTTTCCTACTTTTGCAAACTCTATAACTTGCAGTTTTCTTAGCTCCATTTGACACTGGAATTTTTTATTAGAACATGTTTAATCAGTTGTGAAATGAAGACTGAAAGATCTCCAGGGCCTGAAAGATGTCTAAGTTAATTGGGAACCTTTCAGGTACAAAAAAGGAAAGGAATATCATGGCTGAAGTGTACATAACACCTTCTGACAGCATAATATGAATATTCCGGTGTGCTTTCATGAATTAAAGTTCCTTTCCTCCTCTGTAAGTACAAGATGAATACTAATAAATAGTGTTATGAAACTGCTGGGTTGAAATGGAAGGAAGTTCTTTTGTGGAATAAAGAATAGCAGCTTTCTTCTTCTCAATTAATTTTACTATAACAGAAATTTGTGACACTTAATGTACAATGAAGTTTGTTATGCAAACACCTTCTAGCTGAATATATGAATAATCAACACCAGAATAGCATTTCATGCTTACTTTCTTTTTCTTAGGAGTGCAAAGAATAGCTTTGAGGCTGCTATACTTGGTGCAAAAACAATAAAGGGAATAATTTTGGAATATCCAGAAAAGGAGATATTCATTCACAGATGAATGAATATATATGAGTTTAAATCAGCTTTTTAAGATATGTCACTCATTTCTCACATGCATTTCATTCATGGCTGGCCATAAAAGAAATACATTGTTATATGTATAATGTAGCTTTCCCCAATCTGGCATCATTTGAGTGTTTTGGGACTACAACTCCCATAATTCTTTGTTGAAATGCACTACTTCCTTTGTCATACACAGCATTGGGACCTATGGAAATGTTTTCCTCAGCATAATGTAAAATGATGACAGAAAAATCATAAATAAAACATTTCTTCCTTTTCCTTGACATCTATGTTGAAGGCAATTTAGGAAACCCTCAAAAGTATATACAGTATTCACAAGCAATCCTAGAGTCCAAGAATGCAGTCCAGTGATAAAAAGGCAGCAAAAGTGAAGATTCCAAATCCCCCCAAAATATCAGATTTACTTCCATGCTCACTCTTCTCATTTCATTGCCATTTTAAAAAATTTTGTATAATCAATGTTCTCCTGCATTTACAGAACAGCCCAAAGAGCACATTAAAAGTAAAGAAACTGAACTGAACAATATATCTTGATAGAGATTGCCTGTTGATTTGTCAAAGTTATCATTAATCACAAGAATATTCCTATGAGTACCTTGAAAAAATACTGAACATAAGATATAAAAACATAGTCTTAGGTTGCTGAACAATTGGAAGATCTAATTCCAATTATTCTATGCATTTATAAACTTTATATGACTGAATTAGTAAATTCATATACGCTTGAAAGTTGAAAACCCTTCTTGGCAATATAACTCAAATTTCTTTCCTTTAGTGTATGTAAATGTGATGATAGATAGATAGATAGATAGATAGATAGATAGATAGATAGATAGATAGATAGATAGATAGATAGATAGGAGAAAGAGTAAAAAAAATCTTGTATAATATTTAAGTGATTTTTCTAGCATGATTTCAAAAGCATAAAGGATTTCTGTCATTGAATGCTACTTAAAGTTGGATAAAAAAATAAACTCTTTTAAAATGAAGCTTAAAAAGAACAGAAGTATTTTATCTTTTCAGAACAAGATAGAAGATAATCATTTGAGGACAGCCTCAATCATTTTAAAGATAGGAAATTAATCAGTTGTTCAATACTTTAAATTTAATAAGAAATTTAAGAGTTGAAAAAAGATTTTCTATAAATATTTTGGATGGTATTCCTGAACTCTCAATTCTTCTTATGTCTCTTAGATAGAATATTTTGTATTCAGTCAAGAAAATATTTGCTCTATTCCTCAAATTTGTTGTTTTTTTTTAAACTGAACATTACCCTCCCTATTTTAATCAATGATGGGTCAACAGTTTGTCATGGCATATGCTCAGTATGAATCTTGTTGCCCAGCAACACTTAGCAACCCAAACTCTCTAGTTAGTTGTCCTTTGCATTTATTTAATAGAACACAATTATGTCAACAAGTATTCTTGACACCTATTATTTCCAACAGAATCAATTTCCCTTTTTAATAGGCATTCTTCATGATAAATCCCATCAGGTACTTGAGGACAAAAGAAAAGCAGAATGACTCAAAACCTTTATTTTGCAAAAAAAAAAAATGTAGAAATTGAAATCAATTAAATGTATTAGGTATAATATATAATTAGAGTAATTCTAATAGTGCTATTATTGAATTGAGTAACATATAAGAATGTTAATTCTGTGGTTTTTATTGTTCCCTTTCATTTTTTTGATTTTCAGAAAAACAGGTGTCATTGTTTTCATATAAAATGCACCTTTGATTTCTCAGGTGTATTATTATTTTTAATTACTAAATTATTAACAATTTATTTATTTTATTTATTTTATTTTGTCAAATGATTATTAGATAACAGGTATAAGTGTAAACATGGTTATGAATACATGAAATGGATATGAATAAGAAAAAAAGAAACAATAGGACAGGGACGGTTGGCACATTGGTGCACTTATGCATGCCCCCTACAGACCTCTTAGGTAAGGGGTGAGGTCAATAGTAGACAGTCTAAGGTTAAAGTTTTTGGGGTTTGGGAAAGAAACCACAGAGTTAAGTAGAGTATTCCAGACATTGACCACTCTGTTGCTGAAGTCATATTTCCTGAATTCAAGTTTGATGCAGTTTACCTTGAATTTGTATCTATTGTTTGCTCTTGTGTTGTTATGGTTGAAGCTGAAGTATTCATTGACAGATAGGACATTGCAATGTATGATTTTATATACTATACTTAGATTGGACCGAAGGCGGCATAGCTCTAGGTTTTCTAGGTCTAGAATTTCGAGTCTGGTGGCATAAGGTATTCTGCAACGAGGAGTGGAGAACTCTTCTTGTGAAATATTTCTGGACTTTTTCAACTGTATTAATATCAGACACATAATGCAGGCGCAAGACTGATGAGTTGTAATCAAGTATTTGTCTAGCAAATGTTTTGCATGCTCTAGCTAATAGAGTGATATTACCGAACAAAAAGCTATGCAGGATTAGGTTTACAACTCTTAATGCTTTTTTGGCTATTTAGTTACAGTGGGCTCTAGCACTTAGATCATTTGAGATGAGTACTGCAAGGTGCTTGACAAAGTTTGGGTCATCAACAAGCTTGTATTTTATTTTCTGTTTTGTTTTTGTTTTTTTTGCCAATATGTAGGACAGAGCATTTATTTGTTGAGATTTGAAGTTGCCATTTGTTTGACCATTCTGACGCATAGTCGAGGTCTTTTGAAGGGTAGCAGTATTGTCGGTGGTGTTGAATAGCTTTACATCATCAGCGAAAAGAAAGCAGTTGCTCTTAATATGAACACAGAGGTCATTTATGTAGAGTATGAAGAGAGTTGGTCCTAGAACACTGCCTTGGGGGACACCACTGTTGACGAGTACAGGATTTGATAGGACGCTCTCAATTTTGACCATTTGTTGCCTGTTTGACAGGAATGCTTCTATCCTGTTATGCAGGTGTCCAGAGATACCGTAAGATTTTAGTTTTAGGAGTAGTTTGTCATGTACCATTGAATGAAAGGCTTTACAGAAGTCTATGTAAATTGCATCAATTGCTTTGCCCTCATCATGTTGTGTAGTCCATATGTTTTTGTAGTGTAAGAGTTGCAGATTACAGGATAGTTTTTTTCTGAAACCAAATTGTTTGTTAGAGAGTAGGTTGTTTGTCTCTAAGGGGAGGATAATGGATTGGTTAATAATTGATTCCATGACTTTACAGGTGATGCAGCATAAAGAGTTAGGTCTGTAATTTTCAACTAGGCTGGGGTCTCCCTTTTTGAAGATGGGGATGACTGTGGCTTGTGACCATAGGTTTGGCAAGGAACTGGTCCTGAAAGATTTTTCAAAGATTATGTTTAGAGGTTCGGCTATGGCAGTGGATAGCATTTTTAACAAGTAGGCACATATTCTGTCTGGTCCAATAGATAGAGATGGTTTTAGATTGCATAGTGCTTTTTCAACATTGTCTTCTGTAAAATCAATATGTATTAGATCATTGTAGACATCTGTGGTTCGACTAGGAAATATTAGGCATGATCCATTACTGTTTACAAATACTGAGCCAAAGAATGTGTTAAAGAGGTTGGATTTAATGGTGTCATCGTTGCAGTCTTTACCATTAGGTGCTTTCAGGGGTGGGATGGACCTTGAGCCTTTTAGTTTGTTGTATACAAAACTGTAGAAAATGCTGGTGGAATTGGTGCATAGGAGGTTTTCGTCTTTTTTAATGTGATAATTGGTGCATTCAGTTTTTATCTGGTGGCCTAATTTTTTATATTGGCTTTTAAAGTTGGCAATGTGACCAGATTTGTTTTTCCACCAAAGGGATTTCTTTTTGAATTGGAGCTTCCTTATTGTTATTGTAATTTGTTTTTCCTGGTTTGGGGAGTTGTTATTAATACATATAGTTTGATGACTCTTTTGACTTCAAGTAAAAATATGTTGTAATGATCTTCAACAGTATTGTATCCAGTGAATAGAATTTGCCAATCAAGAGATGAGAGATTGCTGTCTCTAAGATCATAGTTGCCTTTTTTGAAGTTATAATTGGGGATCCTGTCATTATGGTAATTTTTATGAGAATGTATGTTGAGACAAAAGTCAATCATGCTGTGGTCACTGTTGGAAAAGGGTTCATTAATTTGTATTCTGTAATATTAATTCAAACTGTTGCAGAAGATGAGATTGAGGCAGTTGTTAAGTCTAGTGTTGTTGGTTACTAGTTGTTCTAGTCCCAGATTTGTTACAGCATTGTAGAAGGTTACATGTATGGGTTCAGTTGTACATTTGTTTAGGGTCCAGTTAATACAAGGTAGATCGAAGTTACCAAAAAAGATAAAAGCATGTAGGCAGGATGTTGTCCATGTTAGAGTGAATTTAACTTGTTTACATGTTTGATGTCATAATCAGGGGCTCTGAAACATAGTAAGAATTGAAATGTGATATTTAAGGACAGTGCACAGATGATGGTCTCCAGAAGAGCAAACTCCTGGGTAATTTGGATGTTTTTTAGATTAGGAACTTTTTAATAGAAGATAGCAACACCATCTCCTCTACGGATTTCACGATCTGATTGGTAAACATGATAGTCTCTTACTGTGGTAATGGAGTCAGGGAGGGATGCATTGAGCCATGTTTCAAAGACAAATGTGTCAAATTTAGCCGTATTTAGTAAGGAGAAATTCAAGTATTTTATTTACAAGGCTTCTTGCATTGAGCTTCTTGCATTTAAGGCCAGTTTTAGTTTGAATTGAGGTAGTTAGGGGCATGCGTGCCTAGTTTTGGGTGATGGTGGATTGGATGAAGTAGGGTTGGATGCTGAGTTGTGGGTTATGTGACTTATTTTTGATACAATCAATACAGTAGTCAATGTATAGGTCCTTCTCTCCATTGTCTAGACATTTTTGGAGTTCTGTGTGGAGTTCATGGGAGCGGATTCTTTGCAGTATGGATAAGTCTGGTTGTGAGCAAAGTTTGTTATGTTGTTTTTATCAATGGTGTTTATTGTATGAATGATTATCCATTTGCTGGATTCATTTTTGCAACTCTACAAAATCTTAGGGCCACCAAGCCATCATTGTATTTGAATTCAGGGCCATCTCTGGTTATTTCAATGATATCTTCAGGAGAGATGTTTGTTATATTGGAGTTTCTTATGATGTTGTGCACTTTGGTGATATCATCTGATTCGCTGGTGACTTCAAGACCAAATAAAATGGCATTTGGATGTTTCTGATCATGTTCCATGATGTCTCTGATGAGTAAGAGGATATCATTTGTGGTATTATTTGATGGGATAGTGATTATTTGTGGCTGTGGTTTGGTGGTTATTTTTGATTGTAGTTGTGATTGTAGTTGAGATAGTAGTTGTGGTAGTGGTTGTTGAGTTGGGATTTGATTTTGAGCTGATACGTATTCACTTATCTGTGCTGTATTTTTTTTTCAAGAGAGATTAGGCTTGCTTGTATAGTTGTTTCAAAACGTGTTAGTAAGCGTTCTTCTATTGAGTGCATGAATGATTCTGTGCTTTCAACTTTGTCAGACAGGATACTTAGTTTGTTTAGCTTAGGTAAACATGATGGACATAGACAAGGAAACGTATCTGATGTTTTTAGGAGATCACCTAGGCTTTTGGTTAAGTTTAAGCAGGCAAGGTAGGCTTGATTGTCACATAAGTGGCATTTAATGTTGTTTTCCCTTTCATTGATGGTTTCATGACATTTGAAACATGTACAGGAGTCTGGGAGGTCATTGGTAGAGATATTATTCTTTTGTTGATGTTTGGTGGAGGGTTTGGAGTTTTTGGTTGGCATGGTCAATGACAATAGTACACTAAACAATTACAATAGTTAAATTAATATGATAGGTAGACAGTTACTTAATGAATGTTGGTAATTAATATATGCTAATAGATGAATTAGAGAACAAATCAATAGTAAGGTTACTTATTACTAAAAAAATCAATCAATCAATCAACTAGATAATCAATTATATAGTATTAAATCACTATCAATCAATAAATCAGTAATTAGTGGTCATTTAACAATTAATTATTATACTATTAAATGATAAATAAATTATTTTAGACAAAGCATTATCTATCAATAATAGGTCTTGAGGTAATGAAATAATGGAGGTAGTGAAATAATGAAATAATGGAGGTTGGTAGTGAAAAGTTCCTTGGTTTTTCCTTAAAGCCACATTGTTTGGGTTGGTTGTTGTTTTTTTTAAAGAAGAAGCATTGCTTGAAGGAGCTTTGTTAGTGTTCTGTGGAAGAAGCTTTAATCGGTTGCATTTCATTAGATCATGGAGATGTTCCAATGTCAATATGTTTAGAGGAATTGTCATTCCTCTAAACAGGATTTAGAATTCACATTCGTCTAAACCAGAGGTGGGGAACTATGACCCCTTTATGATTTGTGGACTTCAACTCCCAGAATTCCTGAGCCAGTCATGGTGGCTAAGGAATTCTGGGAGTTGAAGTCCACAGTTCATAAAAGGGCCATAGTTCCCCACTTCTGCTCTAAACTATCATAGTATTTGTTTATTGGGTTTTTCATTTTTAGACTCACATTTATCTGATCAGGAATTTTTTTAAAAAAATATAATGCAATTTCATTTAAAAATGAGGTGATTAAGTGATGGCAGAGTGGTGCATCTGAGTCCAAGATGCATATATTCACTGGAAAAATGCTTAAAGACAGCAATACTAAACCTAATGTTGCATACTATCAGAATAGTAACCTCAGTTATACAATTTGGTAGAAATTAAAAAATAAATAAGTTTTAAAAAGCTTTGACATTGTAATTTCTGTAAACTGAAACCCAGTAGGAATTGCATATTATTCATTTACAGTATTGCCTACAAAGCAAATGCTTGTAAAGAAAAAGCACAATGATGGTGAAACTCTTTTCTGAGTTTAGAGAAATTTTGGAATGCTTCCTTATTGTTTATTTCCATCTTTGATGTCTTTATACGTGTCATTGTAATGCTGTTTCTTGTCTCTTCTAATGTCTTTTTGAAGTTCTTTGTTCAGTTCTTTTCTAAGACCCTAAGAAGAGTTTTGGTTACTCTTGTCTTGTTGGCAATTTCTACTGTTTGTTCAGACATCTGGTTTGCTTCCTTCTGTTTCTTGATCTTTGGAACCCTATTTTCACATTCATCCTTAACAATTTCTTTTATTTCATTTCACAGTCCCTCTGGCTCCCTGCTAATGAGATTCAGGACTTTAAAGGACTTCCTGGTGTTCTCCTTGAAAGATCATGTTCTGTCAATAAAACCCACCAATCTCCTCTTCTTCTCTATCAATAGATTAATGTCTAAATATTAAATTGGGATAACCATTATATTAAAGAGTTGCTGAAATGTCTAATTAATAGTATTCAGTCACTGAATGCATTATACACAAGTAGCATCTTTGCCAAATCTATGCTGGCTAAAAAGCAATATTATTCTTTGTTTTTCATGTGCTAGATAATATACAATATGATTTTCTGATTCAAAATGCCTAATTCTAATGCATTTCAATTTGCTGATCTTCAGATGTCAATACATGATTCCTTTCATCTTTCACCGTGTTGAATTTTCTTATATTCAAGATCCCCACTGTTGTTGTAACTTCAATTTTCCTTTTTCTGCATGGCAACATCAGCAACTGGACAACTCAGAGGCACTAAACTAGCCATGCCAAAAACACAATGCTCCCCAAAATCCTCCGCTTTTCATCAGTTTTTTTCATCAGTTATTGCCAAGAAAGGGGCTCATCATTCAGCATCATATCATAAATTATATTGTGTCTCTATCCATGAGGCTTTCTTGATAAGCATTGCCTTCTCATGTGTGGTATGAAATGATACCTTTGCCATTGTCAATAAGTCATGCTTCCAACTGCTGCCCAATATAGATGTCTAATTACTTTAGGTGCATAGCTGGAATGACCTTCACACCTTTGATGACCATACTGAGAGAATATATTTTCAACATATGCATCCCTCCCAAATCCTTCCACTCCCAGATTTGTTGGGGTAGCACAGCAGGATGTGAAGGATTTGTAATTGTTATTAACGGAAAATAAAGAATTAGCTTATTTGTCATATCAAATATAACATTTGACAGTTGGGCACCTTCAAAAATAAAATCTGAAATCTATCAAACTTTATTTTTGTTATAAATAAATATTATTCAAAGTTCAAGAACATTTCACATTTCTCTTTCAGTAAATATATTCCCATTGTCTAAATTATAGCAAGTATTGCTCAGGATCTCATGTCATCAAACAGCACAAATCAGAATTTCAGTTCCACATATTGTTTTATCGACTCCCATGAGGTGTTCTGCTTTTGAAGAAGAATGTCTTGTGTGACAGTCTAGCAGATGGAACATCATTTCTGGATCTGTCAGGATTTTATTGAAAGCCTCTATTGCTTTATTATGACAATAAGTGAAAATCCAATTTGAAACTGCCTTACACTTTAAAACAATAAAAAGAAAATGTTTTCCAGTAAGTGACACCCCTATTGAAACAGTAACATGGATTCATGAAAATGAAACAGACACAATAGTTTTCTCAAAACAAAATTCTTAAATGCTTATTTAACATGGGTAAATGACATACAGTAGCAACAGCCTCTCAGACAATATGCAGTAGAATAGAATAGAATAGAATAGAATTCTTTATTGGCCAAGTGTGGTTGGACACACAAGGAATTTTTCTTGGTACAAATAGTCTCAGTGTACATAAAAGAAAAGATATAGTATTCCAGATAATTATACTTTCCAATCCTACCCTAATCTTTTAATTCATTTCATTATAATATATCTCTTAGTCTCATTTAGTCTGTTGTCAAGTGGAAATCTTTTTTTTATTCATTCTCTAAAATGTAACAACACACCTTGTCTAGTGATTATGAAATATTGTATAATTGTATCTTTAAAAAAATAGATAACAATCTTGATGGCTTCACAGGGACATGGAACCAACAGAGCAAAAGAAGTAATCTTACCTGGGTACAAAAAAATTGCAATATTACTTTTCCAATAACATTTTTTTTCCTGTGATTTCCTTCTATATTGCTGTGGAGAGAAATATTTCAATAAATAAGGAATCCTAGATGGCAATCATCCACTGTGGGAAGGAGGCATGAGGTGGTATGATAAATTAATGAACAATAGAGATGCAAAATCAAAACAAAATGGTGCGCAATCAATAGCTATGGAATCACAAAAACAACTTTTTTTAAAAGGAAATACCACTGCATTGGCTTATTTAAATTTAACATTTAAAGCTAAAGTTAGTTTTGCTTTTCAGTTTAATGTGAACTTGCTCAGCCTAAATTCCTGGAACTATAAATTGTCTAGAATATAGCTACAAAGATCTATGTCACCTTTTTTTCCCCCAGCCTCTGTCCTGGTGAACTGCAAAACTTCATTTCAAATGTTAAATTTCTGGTTTTTCTCTACCTCTGAAGAACCAGAAGTTCTTTTTTTTTTAATTGATGGAATTGCCCATTGTTGTTGTTGTTGTTGCCAAGTCTTACTTTTGATGATTCTATTGATCAGGTTTCTCCACATCTTCTGATCTTGCACTATTTCTTTCAGTTTTTCTATGCTCTGGCTGGGGTCAGCTTTGATAGTAGAATAACAAATACCAACTCCATACTTACCTGGCATTATGAGAACACTTTCAGATTTTTCCTGATAAAAAACATTTATCAAGAATTTTAGCAGTTGACCATCTCTTGCAGCATTTCCTCCTCATGGAAGGGTTCTATAAAACACTAGAGAAGTGCACCCAAATGCTGGGGTAAATGCATTCTTGGTGGAAGTGTAGGGACATAGAAACATATTTTATTTTATTTTTTAAATGAAGGGCAAAGGAGTGGGTTAATTAATTCAAAATGCTTCCACTGAGTAACAATGAATCCACACTAAAAACCATCGGAGCTCTTGTGAGTTTGACTGCAAATAATGGAGCTGAGAATGCCCATTGACACATCCGTATTTTTTTTCCTACAATTCTCATAATATTTTTAGGAGAAAGTTAATTAATTTTGGCACTTTGTGTAAAAAAAAAAATCAAGTATGGCATTTTATGTCATTTCATTTATGCCTCCATCATATTTCACATGGGTCAAGGTAGTGCCTTCAGGAACTGCTCTGGCAGCTTCTCTATGATTAATATGATATCAAGTTAAAGGGTCAGAGAGGTAATTTCATAGCCAGTCTCAGAGCAGCTCCTTAAGTAGGTGCAAACACTCTCAAAGAGGATTTGTAGCTTCTTTTCAATGACACCATGGAGTAGAATAGGCAGAAGACTGCAATAGAAAGACAATAGCTGTTTCTTCTCTGCTAGATATACCAGGGAAAACTGCAATCTCAATTAACACGAAGATAAAGCCTCTCATACCGGCAAGAATCCTCTCCATCTTTCTGTCTGTCTTACTTTAAAAATATTCATATAGTGAACCAGAGTGTAATAACCCTGGTCTTAGGTGGGAATATGTGTGTCTATATGATGTATGGAGCATGTATGGCATGAAAGTAGCATGAAGCATAATAGAAATGTAAATGTGATTATGTCCATGGGGTATGAGGTATGAATGTAAGAGTGGCTCTGACTATTGTGTGACACAATATGCAACCTTTGAGCCAATGTTACAGGATCTAGGATCTTCTATAGCAGGAGTGTCAAACTGATGGCCCATGGGCCAGATGCGTCACATTCAGGACATGCCCACCCTATCTCCACGAATGGGGAAAATGTTGCAAAATGTCACGTGATGGCAACATGATGTGGCGACAGAGGTGGTATTCAGCAGGTTCTGACCAGTTCTGGAGAACCGGTAGCGGAAATTTTGAGTAGTTCAGAGAACCAGCAAATACTACCTCTGACTGGAAATTTTACAGTATCCTTCCCCTGCCATGCACACCAAGTCACACCCACAGAACCGGTAGTAAAAATTTTTGAAGTCCACCACTGTGCGGCGAGCTTGACACCTGTGTTCCATAGGATCATGGAACCATGCACTGCTGGGAACAGCAGTTGTTAAAACAGATCCTTGCTTAAGTCCTCAGTTAAAACAAGCAAAAATTACCTCTAGATAACTAAACAAAGCAATCTGGTATAAAACCTAGTGTAGGCATCTCATTTTCCCTCTGAGGGATAGAGTTGTCTGCTGCCTTCAGAATGCAGTTCAGTATTTCAGACAAGATTTCATTTCGATGGCTGCTGCTTGCTCGGCATGGTGGAATGGACACACAAATAAGCTGCTTCTGGAATTTAAAGTAAGGCTGAATTCTGAAAATGATTTATTGTCTTCTCTCCATTTTTCTATCCACAATAAAAGACTAAAAGAAACAGCACTTCATATGTAGCATCCTGCCTTCTTATATCAACATTATTGTGCCCCTTGCAGGGGGAAAAAAAGATGACAAAAAGTGAATCACAGACCATCAAAAGAGGATCAGGATAGTCAGGCAGATCCTTTTCCCCATGGAATTCATCTTCTAAAGACAAAGCCCAGAAAAGCATCATTATCAGGAGTGGGATTCTACCAGTTCGCACCTATTCGCTAAAACCGGTTGTTAACATTCTAAGCAGTTCAGAGAACTGGTTGTTAAAAGAAATTACTGGCTTAATCCTGTAAGGAAGGCAGGAAGGAAACATTCTGGTGTTGCTTACAGAAACTGCCTCTCTGTTAACCTTTATTACATTCTTGGCAGGACTAGACTTCCTGTCTCTGGAACTTCTCTGGAATTTTTTTCCCTTCCTTTGCTGGTACTTTGCTTGTGTGGAGTGATCATTCAAAGTTACAATGGCACTGAAAAAAGTGACTTACGACTGTTGCAGCATCCCCACAGTCATGAGATGCCAGGGGAGGAGATGCATGCCTCGATGTGAGTGATATTGAGTTGGCCACACCCAGCCAATAACATGAGCACCAAGCCATGTCCACCCAGTCACATGACCACCAAGCCACGCCCACCACATAAGCCATGCCCACAGAACCGGTTGTTAAAAAATTTGAATCTCACTCTTGATCATTATCCTTCCACCCTTGGAGGGTAGGAGTTAAAATGAGGCAATCCTGCACATAACTTGCAGTGCAATAGAACACCGCATCCTGAGATTGATTGGTCACTTTCCCCTCTTTTGGCAGAGATTATGGAATGAAATCTAGAGGATGGAGTTTAAAGGATGGTGTGATATTTCACACCATTGGAACAAGTTGTTTGGAAGGAAAACACTGTGATTTTAAAAAAATAAAAGGAAGCTGCCATGGATAAAAGCCAAACTCAGAGCAATTGTACATTGCTGTCATAGTGTTGATTAAGCCTCCTGGGGCTATGCATTTAATATATTCCATAACTGCTGGGGTAACAAAGAAGAAAGATCTAAAGAGGCATATTTCACTAACTACTGTAATAGGTCACCTGCTGAAAGGCTACATTGGACTTTAAAAAGTAATAGATTCTTCAGGGTGAGAATATTCTGAATGTCACACACAATAGAAGCTTCCCATTGCAGTAACTAATGAAATGACTCAACCATCATTATCCCATATTATCCCACAGTAAAACCGTCGACTTCATTTACTTGACGCGTTTCCTTTGGCGTACAAATTCATTGTTCTCAAACTTGTTCACCTTGGTTTAAAAGTTGTCATAGTAATTTTATCATTGGCTCCTCATTTTACTGATTTTGATATTTATGCCTGTGTTCAACATTGCATTAAGGATCCACTCTAAATTGCTTTGTAAATGGGGACACAAAGGAAGATAAAAATGGCAAATTCTTTAAAGGCAGGCAGAAAGACACAGGAAAAGCCAATTGCCTGCAAAAGGATTTCATGTATATTTCACAATAGAAAATATTTAAGCATTTCTGTTTTCTGGTCTTTAGTCATATTAGCAGTGAGGCAGATGTTGCTAACTCCTAAATGATAAAAGCAAAATCTTTGTTGCTTGGACATTTGTTCAGGTGATACTGTCATATGGATAAAGAACTTATCTGAACAAAAACCTATGTGTGTCCTTGATGTGCCTCCTAAAGTTTTTCAAAGGCGTGCCCTGAAGCCTTACTCTGACAGATGGAAACTCCAGCTGAAAGTATTGTTTAGTCAATGTGAATTCAGTCCTCCTATTATATGCACCAAACAAAACAGGCAAATCAGTTAGGTAATCCAAAACAAAGCAAGTGGAATAATAGATTCCCCAAAGCTGTGAAACAAAAGCTTCACAAAAGAACAAGCAGGCAAAAAAAGACTAAATTTCTTTTATCTCTTTTTCTTTGTTATACCCTTTTATCTTTTATGTTCTATTCAAAAAGTTAGCTTGTCCTCCCATCTTCTAGCAATGAGACTGCACATTATAATAAAACAGGAATAGTTCTCACAAGCTGTTGGAATTAATATTTCAGTAGAATTCCAGAAATTTTAAATGCCACAGAATTGTTCTTTTCAATTTCTTGAGGCTTGATGAAAGCATTACAGCTGTGCAAAGCATCAAAGGTGCGGTTTGGTTTAATGAAGCTTCAATCAAATCACTGAAGCAGATTCATTAATCAAAGCAGGGACCTACTCAAAGTATTTTGTAATCTTGCAGGCATTTTAGCAGATTTGATGATATTTCAGTTCTGAGGTTGTTGTGAACAATATTCTGTAGAAGGAGCCAAATCATATCCTTATGTGGGAAATGGCGAGGTAAGTCTGAATGGCATGATATGTTACAAAAAGGAGTCATTGGGTTATGAATTCCATCATGTTAAACTTGATTCCTGTCTCTTTAGATTCCTTTAATTCCTTTTTAATATTGTGTATCTGTGTATGTGGTTTTTATCTGGCTGTACACCGTCCCGAGTCCCGATTGGGAGAGGGGGTGGTATATAAATTGAATAAATAAATAAATAAAGTCAATATTGCTTCAGAGTCATTTATTTTATCAGGTTTCAGCTTCTTCAATATGGCCACAATGTTAATATAAAGGAATTTAGATCTGGTCTTGAGATGGCCAATTAAACAAACAAACAAACAAATCACAATTAAGAAAGAAAACTAAGAAAAATAATTTCTTAGTCCTGGAAAGAAGACCAAGAGAAAGAAATTAATTCGAGATGTTTCCTCCTTAAGAACAGGCAGTCAAGGTTTTGGACATCTTTTCTAAATTTTGCTAATATAACCTTACCATAATAAAGTAGCATGTCGAGAATCCTGCTGTATCCATTTCTTGACATGACCTACTTCAAAGGGCTGACACTTAATTTTGCAACAAACATGACTCACTCTTGCGCTGATCCTGCCAATGTTCCTGGGGATCCACTTCAGCACTCTGGATATGGGCTCAAAGCTGAGTAGTTCAATTCATAACCAAACTTTACTTTGAAATCCTGAGGAGATTTAATGATTTCATGGAGTCCAGGCTGACCATGGTTGAAATATTTAGATGTTGCCCCAAACTTTCACCTTTTTAAAAATGGTAGATGGACAAGGCTACAAATGCCACTTTTTCTGTGCCAATCTTTTTTGTGCATGTCCTGTTTATTTCTATAGTATTGTGTCTCACTGTGTCATTTTAATAAGTTGGTGTTTTTATGGAAATAAATAGCAGACTATTATTATTAGGTTTATAATCCGATTTTTCTTATTTTAAAATTCAGTACATAGAATTCCTTCCTTCATTTTTCCCCCAACCCCAACTAGATAAAATAAACTTAAGTCAGAGACAGTGTCAATTTGAAGTTTTCTAGTGAGTTCCAAGGATGAAGCTGGACTCCAAACTAGTATTCCTCAATCCTACACTTGCTGTTCAGTATTACCAGCACAACACAATTATGACACAACTAAGTACAGCATATGTAGGACCAAGCTTATTGATTATATGAAAATTGTCATGACATGGCTGAAAACACATTAATCAGAAGCAAGGAAGGACATCAGCTTATTAATAATTATTCAATGTTTTGCCAATCCTGACATTCCAAAGTAAGAGCTTTCTTTTTAAATGGTTTGTGAACTATATTGAATTTAATTTGCATATAATTGTGCTGTATTTGCATAGCACAATTTTAGCATAATTGAAGACTGTTGCCTATCTTTTTCTCGTGAATATTTTCCTTGTAATAAAAGGAAATAAAATAATAAAATTTCAAGGTTTTATTTCAATGAACCCATTGAAAACATGTAGCTCAACATGGCAGTTATTTTTCTCTAAGATTTATATTTTTACCATTTTATCCCATTCTAACAAAAATCCCCAAAGAGCTACAAGTGTTTTAATGTTTCTTTTTGATAACCTATAATAAACTTCGAAAATAATTCAAATCGAGCATGGCCTTGAATTTAATCATGCTCTTTGAATCTTGAATATTCAGCTTGAATTAAATCATGGTTTATTTGTATATGTCTAATAAGTGTTGACATCACATAGGAGCACATCCAGTGCTCCTTATGCAAAGCCTGATTCTGTCTTAAAGATTATCAACTACCACAAACAGAATTTGCTGAATAGGAATATGGGATCTTCTATTATAGATCTGTCACCTGGCTGTATCACAAAGGAAGGTGTTTGAAGATAGAAATCTGTCTCTTTTTTTTTATTATTATTATTATTATTAGTCAGTTTGTCAATTGCTTACAAGATAATAGGTATAAGTAAAAACATAGTTATGAATACATGGATACATATAAGAAAAATTTTTTAAAAATAAAAGAAACAATAGGACAGAGACAATAGGCACATTAGTGCGCTTATGCAGGTTCCACTAAAAAGAGTTTAAAATAATGGACATCAATCAAGTCAGTTCAGTAATGTTTAATAAACGCCTTGTGCCTATTTTCTTTCTCATTAATTGTTTAAAATAAGCAATAAATGGGGACATATTTCATTCAATATTCATTGAGCTGCCATGAGCAATCAAAGCAAATGATTGTAACTTTTGGTTGATCCTGTTTATGTAGCTTTTATGCTGTAGATATTTCTCATTCTTGTTTCAGGTCAAGCCTCCATTATGTTAATTATATTGTACTTCTAAAAAGAACACATAACTGTATTCGTTTCAGTATTGTTAATCAGAATGCTTTATGCTTGTTATGCTTTACCAGAAGTTATATGCCAGCTTGATACTCTAAATTATAAACAAATTTTCCATATTGATTGTGGCTTTTTCCATCTTAAAATTAGAGTTTTACAAGTAATCCGCATAGACTATTCTCCAACTATGTATTATATTCCTCATTTGCAATAAGTATAATATCCATTTGTTATAACATCTATCTTGGTACATCAAGACATAGAATTTTTGCTATGCTCAGGGCCACAACAACATTTAAGAGTATACTATGAATGGCATTCCATAAGTAAATAAATAAATTGATGACTAGAATTCTTTTTTTAACTTTAAGGAAGAAAGAATTAGACATTTGTAAAAGGTGGAAGAAGGGGCAAGGGAAGACTGAAGAGGCTTGAGAAATGATGCAGAATGAACAGAAATGATGAGGAAGTTGAAAAAGGAGGGCTGAGGAACAAAGCGGGTGAGAAAAAGAGAAAACTGAGAATAATAAGGCAAGGAAAAGCAGAGCACAAGAGCTAACAAGAAGTGACAGAGCAGACAGGAGAGAGGTGTTTTGACACTGATAAGCAAAATTTGATTACTGCTATTCCTCATTCAGGCTTCAGCAGCAGTTTGCAGACTGACTAAAATGTATTCCATTTCCACTCAGCAAACTATATGGCCTCTGTTTCCTTCTTGAGCAACAAATATATTCTGCTTAATAAAGTAGAGCAGAAAAGGGCAGAAAAAGAAAACACACGTTACTAAGTCTAGTAAATAAATAACAGAAAAATGCAAAGGATAAGTGACTAAAACATGTCCAAGATAGTGATCTCCGGTGGGTTTAGAGAACATACTAGGTATGTTTAAAGTAACTGGATTTGCATACTTCCTGTTTTAATCATGTTCAGAAATTGCTTGTTTGCTAATTTTAAGCCATAGTTGAATATTTGGATTGACAGGTATGAAAATACCAGATGATTTTTCTTCACATCTTAATGAAATAAGTTTTAAATACAAGTTTAATTGTAGTTTAATGCAAGTTTATCATTAAAGTTTAACAATTCTTCTGTTGTTGTTAGAATAAGCAGCAAAAGAATAATTAGTACTTTATTTTGGAAAGCTAAAAAATTAGCAAAGGTTCCAGATGGATATGAAATATGATTTTAGATTCTATTATAAGAATACTTCCCATGAAAAAATGCTGCTATTTTGAATTCTTTTAAAACATCATGGCAAAAGGAAGGAAATAGAAGAAACTAAAGGTAAAAAGAAGAAGATTTAACTTTGACTTAAGAATATAAAATGAAGCAAAATATTTTAAGTACTTATATTGAGGGATACTTTTGAGCAAAAGTCAAGAAGTTTATTTCAAGAGGGTTTACCTATACAGGTAGGCTGTGTTTAAAAGATGGCATGGAAGAGGAACAAGTTTTACCAGACAAGACACAGATTGATCTGAAGGTGGATTTAAAATTTTATACACTGAGTATCACTACAAGAATGATATGAAAAAAGATGGTACACTGAATATTCAAAAGAAACCAGCTGATTTCTTAATAAACAAATAACAAAAAAATTGATAATTTTCCTACATTGGATTTACAAAAGAAGCTTGTTAAAGCCTTGAAGAATTTTGTGAGAAGGGACAAAGAAAAAATGAAAAGAAATAAAAATCTAGAACATTATTTGAAGGGATTAAAGATAAAGATTGTTTAAGTAAGGATTATAAAGTTGGCTTATTTGATAAAGGTTGGAATAGGTTTGTTGCTATCTCTGGAAATTAATGGATTTTTGCTAATGAAGATTGAAATGAGGTTTTGGATTTGTTCACAGATAAGAGATTGAATATGGGAAGAAGAGATCATTTCTTGCATTTCAAGAGAAAAAGAAAATTAATTATACTTGAGACATCTTTTTCATAGCTTTTTTTCTTTTTCTTTATTATATTCTTTTTTTTTCTTTCTTTTCTATTTTTCTATTTTCTTTTCTGCCACCTTCTTTTTTATTTTTATTTTTTATTCTATTAAATAAAAAATGTTAGAGGTGGGATATGTAGGAGAAAAGACAGTTTTGAAATTGTTATAGTTTCAGATTAGAAATAATTACAATGTTAGTCATAGCCCTTTGGAGAGAGACATCGAAACTTCTTTATAGAAGAACTGTGGAGTGTGTTTTTCTTTTTTCTTGTTTTCCTTCCAATAGTCAAACTCCTGCTAATGGGCAACACTGTTAATCAAAATTAAATATCTTTGTCATTTTTGTATACATGGTTATTATTAACAAGTTATTAATTAAGTCATTTCCCTTCACTCCAGCCCTAACTGAATTTACATTTAAGAAATTCCATATTCAAGATTTCTGGAAATTATAACAGAATGAAGACAGACATTATGCAGACCATATGATTTTTCTGACATAGATTTGTGACTATTAATTTGAGAACTGAGAGGGGAAAAACAGATAAAAAATTTAAGTGTGTGTGTGTGTGTGTGTTTGTCTATGTGTGTATGGAGAGGAGAGACAGTAAATTAAAAAGGGCCAAGGAGTTGATAGAAAGTAGTTGGTATTGAAGGAAGAAGGAGAAAATTGCTAATAAGCAAAGATGAACATAGGCAGTCTCAGAATGCTAAAAAGTACAAGTTCTGAATGATTCAAAGAATCAAAGAGGGAGACAAGTTAATGAGTGAGACAAAATGATGAAGGAGTGATCTAGTCTCCACAGATTTCCAGAGGAAGAACAAGTTCTGAAGAGACAAGAAACTCATGGTAGTGATGGCTGTGAATGGTTACAAACTAAATTAATTTAAGGGGAATTTAGCAATAGTTAAAAAAAATAGCAAGACCTTATTTTCAAACATGTGCAGAAGCACTATCATTGCTGGCAATGAAATAAGCCAGAATGGTGCAAAAATATAAGAAATTTGAAAATTTCCCAGTGTTAGGAATACCATATTTGAGCTTCAAGGCTCTGTATGACCTGTTGGTATTTTATATTTTCTTAGCCCTCTAGTGGTTTTGGCTTGCAATTCAGATACTGTACTGTGGACAGCATAACACTGATACTTGAATAAATTCATGATACTAAAATTTTATCTTGAAACCAATGCAATAACCACTAGAAACATAATTTGGACTTGTAATGGATATGTGTCAGACTAATGTCTTCTGAGAAAAGTGCATGGAAATTTTGTTAAATATGTTTATGTATATGTTGGAAAACAATATTCTCAGATAGTTGTATGACTAATTTTAAAAAAACTTAGACACTCAGTCTGTAAAGCTTATTATGGAAATAATCTGTGCATAAGATAGCAGGTGCTACAGTTTTTCTGCCTCAGTGTGAGAAATGCAGCCAGATTTCTTCAAGAAAAATGTTCTGAGCAGAAAAACAGAATCTATAATGAGGTGAATGAATGTAGAGGCCATATATATATGTGTGTATGTTGCACACTAAAATACACACAAACGTTAGTAAAAAGAGTACAAAATGAGTACCAAATTTAATTGGAAAGTTGCAGCCAAAAACCTATGTGGATTTTCATATCTGTGATTGTGAATTTAGAACATTGAGCATGTTCATGAACTAGCAATTGAATGCATGTTACAACAATTCACTTGGTGACTGTTCAAAGTTACATCACTGAAAAAGTGATTTATGACCATTTCTCACACTTATGACCATTGCAGCAGTTCCATGGTCTTGTGATCAAAATTCAAATGCTTGGAAATGGATTCATATTTATGACAATTGCAGAGTCCCAGAATCATATGATCATCTTTTGCGACCTTCTCACAAGCAAAGTCAATGCAGAAGTTAGATTTATTTAGCAAACATGCTACTAACTTAACAATCGCAGTGATTCATTTAACAATTGTGGCAAGACATGTCATAAAATGGAGCAAAATTCACTTAATACATGTCTTAGCATAAGAAATTTTGGGTTCTAGTATGGTTGTAAACTGAGACTAACTGTACATATCACCCAGTTACAGACTGGTTAATGCATCTGAATTTAAGTTCAAATAATCGTTTTGGAAGTACAAATGAGATTACCCATGAACTACAAAATAAAAGTCTCTTCTACTTGTACTTTCCAATAGAATCCTTAAAATAATGTGGGGGGTTTTTTGGAGGGGGGGGTCTTGTTGTTTTGACTCATTTATCACTTGAATCATTTGCAATCATACTACCCAGAACAACTTAGCAGTTGTGAGATATAGATTTGAATTTATAGCCCTTTCTTGTATCTTCATGTTATGCTGAACACCTCCTTACCTGAATGTTATCAGTGTGAAAACAAAGCTAGCACAAGCTTGTAAGTAAATAGTTCCAGTATGAAGAACTTGATATTTTTGCCACGCATACACTATTCTTCTTGTGACTATAATTGGAATTTGTGTCAGTTGAAGATATTGTTTGTTGAAGAGAAAGAGTTTTAGCTGCATTAACTTTTCTTATGAAGAAACCATAAACATTTATTTGGATAAGACCAAATGAAATATATCGCTAAAGGACATGACATTGCTTCATTTATTCTCAAATACAGTTAAGTAAAGAATTAAGCATTGTTTTCTTGAGCCTCAGATGGTGTTTCTTTGGAAATATTTGGGGGATTTTTCCATGCCCAAAGATACAGCTCCACCAAGGTGGACTAAATCTGAACCTAACGATAGTGTTTGTTATAATTAATTCACTGTACCAGTAGTGGGATTCAAATTTTTTTACTACCGGTTCTGTGGGCATGGCTTGGTGGACGTGACAGGGGAAGGACACTGTAAAATTTCCATTCCCTCTCTGCTCCTGGTAGAAGGTTACTGCAAAATCCCATTCTTTCCCCACCCCACTAACCTGCTTTCCAGCTCTGTTCTCCTGTGCAGGGCAACAAAAGAAAACCCAGCCAATCAGCTAGGACTTGGGAGGCAGAGAATAGATGGGGACAGGGACAGTCAGAGGTGGTATTTGCCAGTGCTCCAAACAACTCAAAATTTCCACTATCGGTTATCCAGAACTGGTCAGAACCTGCTGAATACCACCTCTGCACTGTACTAATTAAATGAGATGAACAAGCTGTACAATATAATTTATTTTTCTTTTTACACATCACACAAATACAGGATCTGGACTATAAAAATCTTATCGACAAAGCAAAACCTTAGAATTTTCTGTTTCTATTTGCAGCCATTTAGCCATCATTCTTGGCTTGGATATGGTAAGTCTAATTAATAAAACTAAGCCCTAAATCATAACATCCTCACATTTCTGTTACCATCTGTTTTTTTTTTTTAATCTCTTGATTTAGCAAAATAAAATAAATTCTGTCTTTTAACCTTAGTTAACTATAAACAAGCCAGGAAATTTTCAATTAAGTGTCCTCATCCATCTAAATCAGAAAAATGTTCTAAATATAGTAAAACACATTCAAGCTTAAACATTCAAGGATTCTGGTTGACTGAACATGTTTTGCCTTAATCACAATACATCAAGAGTGCAACTAAGTAAAAACTCATGCCCACATGCAATGTTTGAACAAGTTTCACTTATTAGAGAAATTTGGTGTGATAATCTTGAAAACTTTAAAAAAGTTTTGCATCTGGCTTTTAGTGGCTATTTTGGCTGAGAAGGGAATGTTTTATATTTTTATTTGCATGTGCTTTTTGTTTGTACATGTTTTAATTTTCTGCCATTTTTTTTTAGATCCTAAATATATTGTTGGGAAAGAGAAGGATTGTTGAATAGTTTCAACATTAATTCTTGTGCATTTCTTTTTTTTTTTTTGTATCTTCTATCAAATGTAAGTACAAGCAATAATCATGCAAGTTATAAAAATAATTTTGTAAAAGTTGTCAAAAGATTGACTGAACTAAAGGTTGATTTCCCTCTCATTTAAGATCCAATCAAGTTCAAATGTCTCCCTGATCATTATTTACTTAGGCTACAATTTTCATTTAGTTACCTGAGAGTAAACCCCATTAGAGATACTGATGAATATGCATGAAATTGCACTGTCAGTTTATTTTGGAGGAGGATTCTCCAATATGGACATCTACCTTTATGGAAGGCATCAAAATTGGGGATGGTCAATTAAAAAGGGGACAGGAACTAAAACAACATGGAATAGCATTGAAATGGTGGGCCTATCTTCAAATACAATTCAGATACAAAAGAAACAAAAAGAATGGGGAATTAATTGTCAAGATACAATACTAGAAAATTAAGAGGACCAGAGACAAAACAAATGAAGAAACTTTAAAAATACCTACTTGACCATAAAATGTATGAAGAACGATGTTAACCTGGGCTAGAGATCTTCGACATAGTATTAACCTAGACCAATGGTAACAAATTTGGCGCTGAAACAAAAAGATTACATTAGCAACATCTTATAAGGAAAATCTGTATAAGATATTTCATAGGAGGCATACTCATTCTTTCGAGCATTTCCAACATATGGATGACTGAGTACCATACATTTTTACTAATCTGGCCAGTGGTAAGTGCCCCTTATAAAATATAAAATATGTGGTGGGCCTGCAAAAAAATACAGATGTTCTGGAATAAAATTTGATTATGGTTGGAGGAAATGTTGGGACTAAAAATTAGCTATACACCCCAGAGACATTTTTATTAGAAATAATAAAAGAGAGCATTAGTAAAACAGACACTTACTTAACTATACATGTAATTACAGCAGCAAGAATACTCTTTGCTCAAACTTGGAAAACAAAAGAAATTCCAAATGATGACACTTATAATAGATAAGATTTTTCAATGCACTGAACTAGTTAGTTTAACACTGGAATTGAAAGACCAAGATAAATTAGAATATTATAAAGTATGGAAGAAATTCTACATATGGAGGGACATGAAAGGAAGTTCATAAAATTGAAATTAGAATTTAAAGTGATATAGAAATGAAATATAAGAATAAAATCTATAATGGTCTAAATGTATAGATGTATATATATGTATATAAATGTTTGTATTCTCTTATGATCTTTTATAAGGTAAAATGTAAGGACTGAAATGTATGTCAAACGAAGTCCACCATGTTCAATATTTTTAATGTTTATTTTCAATCAAAAAATTTTTTAAAAAATTGGGGTGGCTAGGGTAGTAATATTTTTAATTTATTTTTGTGAATGTAGTTTATGTCTCTGTGTTTGTTTATGTCTCTGTGTTTGTTTTCTAAAATCCATGAACAGAATATTAGTATGCTCATATTATTCAGACTCATGAAAATGCTTAAAAAGCATAGCCTATAAATTTATATAATGTCATTACTATGCAGGTCTGAATATAAAACTGAAAGTTTGAGCCTCTTGGGAGTGATTTGTATCCCCAAGGTAACTCAGGAATACTTCTAGCAATAGAGTTAAACCAATCATTAAAAAAAAAGAAAATTAATTAAAAAATCCCCCTCTTGCAAAACTATCAAGTATGCTGTAATGCTCATATGACAAAAGTTCATTAATTGAAAGGGAATTGTGTTTCAGAAAAGCTTGGGAGAGTCGATAAGAAGATGATGAAACTAGCTTTAGGATTAAATATTAAACTTTTGTTTTCCTCAAAAAGTAATAATCTTAGGTAAATCCAAAACTAGGACAGTTTCAAATTGCTTTCCCTTAGTATTTTTTCTTTTAATTAAAATTTAGGACACCGGTGGAAAGCCTTTGGCAGTGTGCCAAATTTAGATTCAAGCTCAAATATCTTGAATATATCCAAAACAACATTGAATTTTACAAATAGCAGTGCACTACATCTGAATGAATTTATCCCAGAGAGGATTAGGAGAAATCAAGACATATTTTCTGCCATTGAGATACAGTGATTAAATCTAAACCACCTATTTTGATATATGTCCTTTATGAAGCTTTGGGCCTCTACTAAGGAAAATGAAGGTACAGTAGCTTCACAAAAAATGAGGCAAGGTGTTCTGTCCTCCTACACATTAGTCTTTGTGCAGCTCGACATGCAGGTAAACCCACAGATCCTCCAATAAAACATAATGCTTTATTGAAAGAACAAAATATGGTAAAACTGTGGAAAATATGAATACATACAATGAGAACCAAATACAAGAAAGGTGACATTGGGTTACTGCTGAACATAACAATTAATTATTTTAATTAATTAATTAATTAATAAAGCAATCTAAATCTCACCAGTTATGCTCTGTGTGGGATATGGGTTTGTCCTTGGATGACCATGTGCCACAGATTAAGATGGATTCTTCTTGTGGTTCTGTATTCTCCAAATGCTAAAATAAATGGAATCTGGTTTCCCAATTTAAGATTGTGGGCTGATGGGAAAGAGGTTGGGTACAATATAATTGGTATTTGTCCCTCCAGCCACTAGATGGGGCTAAAGAGCAACAACAGTATATAAAAGTTATACGCTGGGGCATGAGGAGTTATTGAAGTGCTATGGTAGGAAAGAAAGGAGATATACAATCCAGTGGTTAAGAAATTTGTATTCAAATTAAAGTGATTCTTACATTTCATATCACCATTGGTTCCTCAAATTATAGCATGGGGGCAGGGCACTAAGATAATCTTGAAAAACAAGAATCCTTTGTCATTACATCAAAATAAAAGTAAAATACCTGTATATAGTTTTTTGCTGTAAATCTTGCTGTAAAATACAGGAAATGAACAGAATGACAGTCGTTGATTATAAAGCTAAATGTTGGTAAGAGTTACCTAAATGAATCTCCATCATCAGCTTTTTCTTCTCCTTTTTCCAGCATAGCTGCAAAGAAAATAGTTTTTTTCTTCCATTTACAGTTAATCTCATTAGCTCCCAAACATAATTAATCTTAACTACAAAGCAGATTTAATTTCAAAAACCATTGGTCTTAAACTGGTCAGTTTCAAGAAATGAATAAAGAATATTAAACTCTGATTAAACATTATGCAAGCATTATGATAGCTTAGTGGTAGTGAAAGTAGGTGAATTATAAAAATACATCATAATTCATTTTCATGTTCAACCAAAGCTCATTTTGCATATGGATATGGAAATCCTGATAATGGTAATTTGTTATTGTTACTAGACACGCTAAACTTTCCCACAATATCCAAAGGCAACATAATCTCTCACCAGTCTGTCTTTCTATATAGGCATCTGTTTGGCATGTCATTGATAAATAAATAAATATTGATACTGGATTCAGATAAATCATAGTTTATTTAATATGGATTTGGATAAAACTCAAATGCAGTTTTATCTAATAACTCATTTATTATTATTAGATTTTATTTATTATTAGATTTTATATACTGCCCCCTCTCCCAACGGGACTCGGGGCGGTGTACAGCCAAGTAAAAATGACACCATTATAAATACAATTTTAAAATAGAATTAAAAATGGATTAAATTGGTGGCTGAAATACAATGAAATTGTATTTAAAATGCCTTTATACTTTGCATTCAATCAAAGTCAAAAAGTTTGTTTCAGATGCATGGTCATTTGACACGTGGTGCTAAACACAATTGGTTCCTAGATATTCTCAACTATGTTTGTGTCACAGAAAATGGTTGGAAATTTCTCCACATTTCACAAGATCAACCATGAAAATTTCTCCCAAATATCTACTATCATCAAACTGAATTTTAAAACTGCTTTTAAAAGGAACAGGTGAATTTTTCTGTCCTTCATTTTGTTAAATCCCTCTACATAGGTAACACTATCATAAGGATTTACTTATTTATTCTGTTCCCAGCAGATTTTAAAATTGGCTATTCTGCATGGATAACTATAACTTCTAGTGAAAGCTAAAACTGGAATTTGAAATCTGGTTATTTGTTGCCAGATTTTCAGAGATTGCCTAGACAAGTCACTGAATTTTTTTTCTGGGCAAGAAAAAAAAAATTCAGAATGGCTTTAGCCCTTCCTAGGGCTAAAAGAAAATGACTGGCCCAAAGTAACCATCTGGCTTCACGCCAAGGCAGGACTAGAAAGCATGGTCTAGCCTGATTCCTGAACCGCTACATCAAACTGACTCTTGACATTTGAAACTAATAAAAATTTATTTCTAATTCAAAATGATGACCACTCCAAATTCACATGGCATAATTAACTATAAAGAGGCCACCATCTGTTTGAAGAGCCACTCGGATTGAGGAGAAAGGGAGAGGCATTTGTATCCACACTAATCAGTTGGAGTTATATGGTTATGTGAATATGCCAATATTATACAATTAGGGTTCAAGTGATCAAAATATGACCTGACCTAATTAATAATGTGTTCTTTCTATGTAACATATTTTTGCCCCTTGACAAAAATATTCGTAGCCCAAATTAAGGCAAAATAGCTATTGCATCTCTTCAGGTACTACAGAAACTTTACAATAGTTTGCCATTCTTTGAAATTCATAAGTATGACATGAATTCTGCATGACAGGAAATTGGCAGGAAATCTATAAGTGGCTGAACTGTTGACAGCTGTTCAGTGGGGTTTAGTCTAGTGGTTGATGAACTCTGGATGGCACATGAAGACTTCTATTCCACACAAGCTGGCAGTTTTTGGAATTATATTGAACAGTTTTGTGAACAGTTTACTGAATTCCACTGGTTGCTATGGTAAGTTCATTGCATATATTACACAAACAATTCTTATCAGAAGGAAATCATTTCTGCTGATTTATAAAAGTGCTTTACACTTTTCTGTGGTTTTATAATACCGGAGTGAAAAATTCATTAATCAATCTCACTTGATAGGTATGTATGTGTGGAGTGGTTATTCTATGTCTGAAATATGTCAATCAGTGCATCACTTCACACAGAGCACAGGTATTTTTTACTGTAGAGCTGGAGCCAATTGTGAGTCTTTGATTTGTAATTATAGAAAATATACTTACCAATGCATGTTTATCTATGTACTCTTTAATTCATCAACCTGGTCATAAAACATTAAAAAGTGAAGAAAACTGACCAAATATCTTATTTACCTCCTTAAGAGACCAGACCCAGATATTATTAGTTGTTTTCTGAACATCTTAGATATGATGTTGCCAAGATGATATCCAACCCAGTATGCATGCAATCAAATTTTCTCAATGGAAAATATATAAGGTACTCAGCTCAGATTGTACCAGGGTATCAGCTATAGCTACCAAAGATTGAATCATTTACCTGATATCCCTGAAGAAATGTGAAGTTCTCGATTAATAGATTGTGTTCACAATCAGAAAGAAAAACTACATTTTTTTCTGGTTACCATAGAATAGGCTTAATTGGTGCTCCTGCATAGCATACTCAGTTGGTAGTAAGTTGACTCATATAAAATGCTTGCTCCATCTCATCTATAGGTGAAACTCAAAAAATTAGAATATCGTGCAAAAGTTCATTTATTTCAGTAATGCAACTTAAAAGTTGAAACTAATATATGAGGTAGACTCATTACATGCAAAGTAAGATAGTTCAAACTATGATTTGTCATAATTGTGATGATTATGGCTTACAGCTCATGAAAACCCCAAATCCACAATCTCAGAAAATTAGAATATTACATGCAATCAATAAAACAAGGATTGTACATAGAACAATATCGGACCTCTGAAAAGTATAAGCATTCATATGCACTCAGTACTTGGTTTGAGCCCCTTTTGCAGCAATTACTGCCTCAATGCGGTGTGGCATGGAAGCTATCAGCCTGTGGCACTGCTGAGGTGTTATGGAAGACCAGGATGCTTCAATAGTGGCCTTCAGCTCTTCTGCATTGTTCGGTCTCATGTCTCTCATCTTTTTCTTGGCAATGCCCCATAGATTCTATATGGGGTTCAGGTCAGGTGAGTTTGCTGGCCAATCAAACACAGTAATCCCACGGTCATTGAACCAGGTTTTGGTGCTTTTGGCAGTGTGGACAGGTGCCAGGTCCTGCTGGAAAATGAAGTCAGCATCCCCATAAAGCTCGTCTGTGGAAGAAAGCATGAAGTGTTCCAAAATCTCCTGGTAGACAGCTGTGTTGACCCTGGACTTAATGAAGCACAGTGGACCGACACCAGTAGATGACATGGCTCCCCAAATCAACACAGACTGTGGAAACTTCACACTGGACTTCAAGCATCTTGTAGTGTATGCCTCTCCATTCTTCCTCCAGACTCTGGGTACTTGGTTTGCAAATGAGATGCAAAAGTTGCTCTCATCAGAAAAGAGGACTTTGGACCACTGAGCAACAGTGTCCAGTTCTGTTTTTCTTTAGCCCAGGTAAGATGCTTCTGATGTTGTTTGCTGTTCAGGAGTGGCTCGACAAGAGGAATACGACATTTGAAGCCCATGTCCAGGATCCGTCTCTATGTGGTGGCTCTTGATGCACTGACTCCAGCCTCAGCCCTCTCCTCGTGAAAGTTCCCAACACTTTTGAATGGCCTTTTCCTGACAATCCTCTCCAGGCTGCAGTCATCCCTGCTGCTTGTGCACCTTTTTCTTCCACCCTTTTCCCTTCCACATAACTTTCTATTAATGTGTTTTGATACAGCACTTGAGATCATCCAACTTCTTTTGTAATTACCTTTTGAGGCTTTCCGTCCTTATGAAGGGTGTCCATGATGGTTTTTAGCACAACTGTCAGGTCAGCAGTCTTTCCCATGATTGTGATTCCTACTGAACCAGACTGAGAGACCATTTAAAGGCTCAGGAACCCTTTGCAGGTGTTATGGCTTAATTAGCTGATTAGAGTGGGATACTTTGAGCCTAGAATATTGAACCTTTTCACAATATTCTAATTTTCTGAGATTGTAGACATGGGGTTGTCATGAGCTGTAAGCCATAATCATCAATTATGACACATCACAGCTTGAACTATCTTGCTTTGCATGTAATGAGTCTATCTCATATATTTGTTTCATCTTTTAAGTTGTATTACTGAAATAAATGAACTTTTGCACAATATTCTAATTTTTTGAGTTTCACTATATATTCTGAAGATGGTAGATCACAAGATCTAAAGAAAGATAATGTATATAATGAAAGGTTATAGATACTGCATCAAATAAACCAGACCTGACTTGATTTGTTTGGACTACTTTGACATTTCATATCCCTCTTTCAGAACTAAAGAAAAAATTATTCTAATTAGCAAAACAAGGACAACCATGAAATTAATGCATTACAATATTCTAGTAAGCATTTAAAATGCAGATTTGACAAGATGAGCATGTTTCAGATGCATCTGGCAGATCTCTGAAAGTGTGCCTTCTCTGTTTTGGTGCCTGCCCTAAGGAGCAGCCATTTTCCTAAACTATGGGCAGCTGCTACTCTAGAATTCCTACTCTAGTGACATGATGGTTCAGTGATTAAGACAGTGAATCTTAGACTGTTAATTTTCTATAACTTGGCAGCTCAAGACCCAAGTGCCAAAAGAAGGAATTAGTTCCCATCCCACTCCTGCAAACCAGACAGTTCGAAGGCATATAAATGCAAGTGGATGAATAGGTACCACATATAACCAGGTAATAGGGTTCCATGTTTCACTGTACTCTTTGTGCTATAATGTGATGTGATGCCAGTCATATGACTGCAGAAATGTTTCTGTACTTTGATTTAAGAAATGGATCTTAGTCACAACTAGCAGGATAAAACCCATGGGGACATCTTTTTTTAACCAACTGTACTATATTGGTCTTTTGCTTCTTTCAGGTATTGATTTTGGGATGCTAGCATGGGAGCTCTGTCATGGGTACCTGTGATTAGTGATTCTGCAGTTTTAAAAACTCCCAACATAATTTTATTTGGTAAGATTTAACTGTCACTGGCCAGAGTTTCTTGAATAAATGAGCAGCCACATAAGTATGTAATTTATTGCATCCAGTTTACCCAAAATTTGAGTTTTGCTTTTGTTCATGAAGCACATTCTATGTATAGGTAATTCTATTTTATATCCAGCAAAACAGCACTAAGAGTATTTATATATCTCGAAAGCATTTTGGCCAGCAAATCCTTTACAATATCTATGAAGGAGCTAATCCTGCGAGATACAATTGAACCAACAATTCACAGTCTGGCATCCTTCACTCCAAAATAATAGTTTCTTCATATATTTCATCAATCTGAGTAAATTGGAATTATTACATAAAGCAATTGCAGATGGGACCAAATGCTGCAGTCATAATCACACTCCTGAGAAAAAAACCCAACTTGCTAGTGGACAATAATCTGTGCCATTTCTCTATCATCTTCTAACACAATGTTCAGATAAACATTCTGAAAAAAGATAAAGTATATTGAGCAAAAAATAGAAAATGGATTCCTACATTATAGCTGTAACAATCTTTTTAGCAGATTGATTGTAAACAGCAGAGAAAATGTGTGAGAGAGAAGGGAAAGTCTTCACTTTAGAGAATGCAAACTTTATGCTATGCTACCCTAGAATAAGGAGTCAAAAAGAATTATGCTACAAAGAAGGTTCTTAAATGTTAATTTGACTAACTGCCACAAGTTAAAGATTTAGATTTGTTTCTAAATATCTTGAAATATTAAGCTCTGTTTAGGTTTCAGGCAGAATAAGAGAGTGAGATACTCTCAGGTTAACATTCTTGGTAATTTCCCTCCAGGACTCTGTAAAATAAGATTTAAATAAATTCAGGTTATTATGATCCCCTCTTAAATTCTGCTCCAGTATTATTACTGTTGAGAAAATGTTATAGAATTTGTTAGTGAGTACCATTATTGTTTAAGAAGTAGAATATCAAGGGCAGGATTCTTTCTTATGGATTTCTTGTTTTTTAGAATAAAAAGGAGGTGGAGAACTAAATTCATGAAAGTGCAAGGATTTAGTAGAACATAATAACTTTCAGAAATGCAATTTCCTCTTTTGTGAGCACTCTAAAAGCTATATAGAAAAAGAAAAGTGTGATATAAGCAAACCCATGAAGTAGGAAGCAAATTTTTCCCTAAAGAAAGGAATTGCATTTCCAAAATGCATTGGGTCCAATAAACTCAGAGCCTCCTGAGGATTTGTTTTCTTTCACCTTCTTGCCATAGTTAGCAGTTTCCCTCTATGATTCCTATCTTCTTTTGAAATGGTCTCTGACAGTGCAATTATATACATGTCTGTCCAGGAATAAACTAGAGAGTTTATATTCTGGTCACTGCAGATAGAACTATAGCTTCAGTTCTTCTGCACTGATGGAAAGAGACATACAGTGAGATTCACAGACAAAAGGTGAGGGGCCCTTGAAACCTGGTCAGTGATCCAGTGGCATCAGAGTACCCAAAGGGAACAAAAGCTTATGCCATTATGAATGTGTTAATCTTGATCTGCCATGAGATGCTTAGTGCTTTTGCTGAAACCAGCTGCTTTGCTGGAAACTGTTAACACAATGGTACTCTCAATGATATGAATTGGAAAATATGGTTCACAACTGCCTTTATTTATATTTTGGGAGCAAGTCATTGGTCCATAATTTTGCCATTCATTGTACCTGTCAGCAAAAGTCACAGTTTCATCAGTACTGGTTTCTGTTTATACAAATAAGTGTGCCTTTTTCCTAGGAGGATTGCACTTATAGTGAACCAACTGTCAACTGCATGAGCAACAATGCATATGGCCAAGTTAACGCAAATCTGCCTGAGTTTGAATATCTTTAATTTGGTATTGTTAATTTGGCAAAACTGAGCCAACAACCCACTGCTTCAAATCACTTTTTATGATATCCACAATGCTGAATGTTTCTGCAAGCATGTAACAAGAACTAGATAGTTTGAGCCTGGAATGACTGAAGATGAAATGCAAAGGAATAGAATAGAATAGAATAGAATAGAATAGAATAGAATAGAATAGAATAGAATAGAATAGAATAGAATAGAATAGAATACTTTATTGGCCAAGTGTGATTGGACACACAAGGAATTTGTCTTGATGTAAATACCCTCAGTATACATAAAGAAAAGGAACATTTGTTAAGAATCAAGAATCATAACGTACAACACTTAATGATAGTCATAGGGTACAATCAACATCAAATCATACTAGGAAACTGTTTGTTTAGCAGAGTGATGGCTTTCGGGAAAAAACTGTTCTTGTGTCTAGTTGTTCTGGTGTGCAGTGCTCTATAGCATCGTTTTGAGAGAAGGAGTTGAACAGTTTATGTCCAGGATGTGAGGAGTCTGTAAATATTTTCACAGCCCTCTTTTTGACTTGTGAAGTATACAGGTCCTCGATTGAAGGCAGGTGGGTAGTAATTGTTTTTTCTGCAGTCCTAATTATCCTCTGAAGTCTATGTCTGTCCTGTTGGGTTGCAGAACCAAACCAGACAGTTATAGAGGTGCAGATGATAGACTCAATAATTCCTCTATAGAACTGGATCAGCAGTTCCTTGGGCACTTTAAGCTTTCTGAGTTGGCGCAGAAAGAACATTCTTTGTTGTGCTTTTTTGATGATGTTTTTGATGTTAGGTGTCCATTTCAGGTCATGTGATATAGTAGAACCTAGAAATTTGAAGGTCTCTATTGTTGATACTGTGTTATCTAGTATTTTAAGAGGTGGTAGTATGGGAGGGTTTCTTCTAAAGTCTACCACCATTTCTACGGTTTTAAGTGTGTTCAGTTCCAGATTGTTCCAGTTACACCATGAGGCAAGTTGTATAACCTCCTGTCTTATGCAGATTCATCGTTGTCTCGAATGAGACCAATCACTGTTGTGTCATCAGCAAACTTCAGTATTTTAACAGATGGATCATTTGGGATGCAGTCATTGGTATATAGGGAGAAGAGAAGTGGAGATAGCACACAGCCTTGGGGGGCCCCTGTGCTGATTGTACAGATATCGGATGTGATTTCAGCTAGCTTCACCTGCTGCTTCCTGTCTGTTAGGAAAATAAAGAAGCGCAATACAATTCTACATTGATTTTAGAAAAAAGATGAATGATGCTACAGAATTCAAAATTCTCAGTATATATGAAATGAGAAGATATATATTAAGACCAACTATTTCCTCTTTAGATTTGGGAGGCTACTGAGGAAAATAGGAAGCACTGAACATTTTTCATATACCCAGTGCCTTATTCTTAGTCATCCTCTGATTTTGAGAAGCACCAGACAGGGAAATAAAGGAAAAACAGTGAATATTAAATTTTACCTTTTAATGTTGGAGTCCATTCTACAGTTTGTAGAGAAGAAACTAAGAATCCTGTTGCCTGAAAAGGGAAAATATATAGAACAAGATGTAAAGCCCAAGCTATCCCACAAAGAAAGAAACATTATGGCAGAATTACAAATTCAGATGCAATATATTCAATTTATTCAGTTTAATGTGAAGCTCATAAAAAAGGCAATTGAAGGAAACAAAGGGATTAATAGAACAAAATGCAAGCTTATCAATACAAGACAGAAGGTTTTTCATTAAAATGTGAAGATGATTGTGTGTGTAGAACAAGACAGGGAATTAAATTAAATACCTTGTGTGATCTGCTGTCATAGGGCTGGGGGTGAGAGTGGGGGGTGATTTTGTCATATTGTACTTTATTAATTTATTTGATTCTTTTCGTTAGTTTTTATTGTTTTAAATGTGGTTTTATATTCCATAAGCCGCCTTGAGTCACCATGGGCAAATGTGCAGCAATATAAATTTAATTAATAAATAAATGTTAAAAATAATTGTAAAATTCTATTCAGAGCTATACAAAGATCAAGATCACTCAAACATAACAACACCCATGAAAGAGGAAATGCCAGATATCCTAGTGGAGGAAATATCAAGTGCCATACAATCAATGAAAATGCTAATGCTTAAGGAAATGACTATGCTATGTCAGAATGCTGAAAGCTGGTGGTCACAGTTTACATAAGATACTAGCAAAACTATTCTCAAGATCCTTAGAGAAGAAAAAACTCTGAAGCATGGAAAATGCTGAAGTGATTCTTATACACAAGAAAGGGGCCCAAGATCAGTTAAAACTGTCACCCAATAACCCTTATTTCAGTCATCTACAATGTTTTCAACAAGATAATAGCAAAAAGAATATTGAGAACATTAAATGATGCACAGCCAAAGGAGCAGGCAGAATTAAGAACTGGCTATAGCACAATGGATCACATTCAGATTGTTCAGCAAGTCATTGAAAGGCATCGTGAGTACACCATGCCTCTGTGCATGGCTTTTATTGACTACAAAAAGGCATTTAACTAAGTATTTCAGCAAGCAATAATTAATGCATTGCTCAATGAAGGCATAGACATTGGTGAAAAAGTAATGATGAATATTTGCCTTAATTATCTTGAAGTGGAAATCAACATAGAATGAGGTGTACAACTAGGCAATACAATATCACCTATCCTTTTCTCAGCCTGCACTAAAGAAGTATTTCACAAACTAGACTGGGCAAAAGATGGAATAAAAATCAATGGTGCCCATTTCAATCACTTAAGATTTACAGATGATGTTTTTCTCTTATCACAAGACCCAAAAGAGCTACTAAGACACATACAAAAGCTGCACGAAGCAGGAGAACCATTTGGCTTAAACATAAATCTGAAAAAGAGACTGGTTATGTTTAATAAATTCACTAAAGAAATAAAAAATATATATCTGGAGAAGAATTAGTGTAGTAGACCACTACATATACCTTGGCCAATGGAAGATAATACAATAAGGGAAATTGAATAGTGTGTTAAATGTGGTTAGCAGACATTCAGCAAGGTAAGCATAGTTTTCAAGAACAACCTACCTTATGCCTGAAGAGAGAAGTTTTTCATCAGTGTGTGCTCTCTGCTGTAACATATGCCAGTGAAACTTGGACACTAACTTCACAATCAATACAAAATCTACAGGTGGTGCAAAGAGCCATAGAAAGACACATGCTTGGCATTACAAGACAAGATGGAAAGGTGTGCACATGGATTAGAAAATAAGCAAAAGTATATGGTATCATCAAGAGAGTAAAATAATTGAAATGGAAATGGGCTGGTCACATAGCAAGAAGAACTGATGACAGGTGAACCAAAGCAGTTACAGAATGGATCCCACTTGATAAAAAGCATCCACAAAAGACACCTAAAACAAGATGGATCAACAACATCAGTAACTATTGGAAGCTTAATTGGCAAAAGAAAACTCAGGACCATATATGTTGGAAACATGAAGAAGAAGCTTTCATCCTGCAGTGGATAGACAGTGGCTAAAATGATGATGACGATAGGAACTTCTAATCTGAAGTTATTCTTGTAAGAGTTATTAATAAAAGTTATTAATAAGGCCAAATGAGTATTCTTATCCTCTACAGATGACAAAATCTTAAACAGGAATTGATGGTGAAAAGGTAAAGATTTCAAGTGTTAAATCAGATATACACTTACAAAATATTTGTTAATATCTAAAGTCAAGAGGCATCTGTACTTATTGTTTCTTTCTTCAAAGTGGCTACTATTTATTCTCTCTTCTCTTCAGGATCTCTATCCTCATACTTTTGTTCCTTTAATTAAGCAATCTATTAATGTCCTGGAAACATGTCTTCTGTTGCCGTATCTGACTTCTAGAATGGGATGCTCTCTGACATCTGAGTAACTCCCACCTCAGTGATGTTCTGGAGTGTCTTAAAGAACTTGCTACTTCCCTATTCTTTTGGTTAGAGTGATTGGATCCCCTTTGGTGGATATATGAGGTGTCTGTTGGATAGTTAACAGACATCTCATTTTGCTTACTGTTATCTGCTCTGTTTTTTTATTGTATATGTGATGTTTTGTTTTTATGCTGGGAACTGCCCAGTGTTGTTTGGAGCTGAATGGCTTCAGCTATCCAGCTATTTCTATAGATAGTTTAAGATTCAAAGACGTAACATAAATTCTGTGGAGTCAAAAAAAATTCTCAATTGGGATATCTTAATGTTGAGAAAGTTCAGATGTCAAGTCTTCTATAATTAAGGAGGAGGAGGGAAGAAAAAGAATTGCACGACTGTGCTTTCCCTGTTGCTGACATTGCAAAGTTCCATGAGGAGCTCTAGAAGAGCAAGAAAGCAGGAAGCAGCCAACTCCATTTCTTTTAGCAAAATGTTTCAGATGGACATTTGGGGAAGAAATGGAAAGCTGAAGATGGCTCTGATAAAAACAGAGCTAACTATCATGATCGAGTGAATAACCAGTGATTAGAACTACTCTTTGAATATCCTCTGGGTTGAAAACTCTGGGAGATAAGGGCAATAGCTATTATTCAAACCACAATTGGTATCTTTAAGGATACTTGATTCACATATTTCCTTCTCTTACCACTTTCATAAATTGCTAGTAACTGCCTTTTAGTTGGTTTTAGTTGGATCAATCCAGCAATATTTGGATTGATAAAGGTTTGAAAACACCAGGTGAGTTTCCTTCAATCTTTAGAGAAAAATAGTTTCAAATCAAGTTTAAGGACTTACCAATAAAGGAGATTATTTGTAGCTCAGGGTTGAAATGATGGGTCTTTAGTATTCTCTGAGCTTGTTTGTTGCTAGCACTAATGATGTTACCTAGTTTGGTAATGAAACAGCTGCAAGAAAACAACCAAGTTCAGACAACCTTCTACATGCTACTGTCACCTTCTCACCAGTAGATCACAATGGGCAGAAGAATAAATGCCTTTAGATTTTCATCTTCAACAGCATTTGAGCCATGGTGGTGCAGTGGTTAGAATGCAGGCTAATTCACTGCTCTCTGTTAGGATTTTGATCCTGACTGGCTCAGATTGACTCAGCCTTCCATCCTTCCTCAAAATGAGGAACCAGATTATTGGGGGCAATATGCTGAATCTGCAAACCACTTAAAGAGTATAAAACACAGAATGTAAAACACTATGAAGTGGTATATAAGTCTAAGTACTATTGTTATTTCTGTACTGTGAACATTTCCATGCAGGAAATTTGCGTGCAGGAATTTCTGAGGTTGTACAAGATGTGGTACAAAACCAAAGGGAAGGGTGATGGGGAAAAAAACCACTTCAGTGAAAGATGGCTGGATTCCAGACCTTTCCAGAAATAAGTGTCTCTTCTTCAGATAGTCCTTGACATACTGTGACAATTGAGACCAGGCAGTTATTGAGTTGCAACTGGATTTGTGACCTTTTTTTGCAATGGTTATTAAGTGAATCACTGTAGTTGTTAAGTGACTATGACTTCCCCCATTGACTTTCTTGTCAGAAGCCAGTTGGGAAAGGCACAAAAGACACTGCAAACACATGCACCCAAATTTTGTTCATGTGACAGTGGGGGTAATATGATGGCCATGTGAGGACTGAACTTGAATCACTTTTTTTCACTGCCCTTGAAACTTTGAATGGTTGCTAAATGAAAGATTCTAAGTCAAGGACTATCTATATATTATGATCAATTTAAGTTGATTATAGCAAATTTGCATGAATGAACATGGTGAGGATAATATCAAAGTATGAATTTTGATAGATAGCTATCTAACTGCATAGCTTGATAGGAAGAGTGAACAAGGGAGGCTGGGAGAAGAAGAGGGAGAGAGGAAGGGAGAGGGAGAGGAAGAGGGAGAGAAGGGAGGGAGAGGGGGAGGGGAGAGAGGGACAGGGAGGGAGAGAGAGAGAGAGATTTGGTACTCTGAGTTAAGAAATTTCATCTTCCTGGATTTCTCACACTTTTCTAAGACTCTAGTACTTCATTCATCATTAAAATTCATTACTGAACTCCAAGGTCTTGTCTAATATTCCCCGCTGCACTGATTTAAACAAATAGCACAATAGCTTCACAATAGCTTTTATTTGTAGCAATCATAATACTAACAAGAAACAAGTGCCCCGTTTTCACAAAATTATGGTGCTGCTTTCCACCACCGCTGGAGCTGGATTTCTAAAGAGCTATTGCTACAAGGAAATGAAATAAAGAAAATAAAAGTCAATAAATTGAAATTACTCAAAATAGTTCCTTTTGCAGATCTGGGTTTACAATTATATCTTGCATCCAAATTGTTATAGAGAGATGTTAAATAATAAATAAATAAACAGTGAATTGCAAAAGTCTACCTAAGAAAGTCAAACATTAAAAAAACATAAGGGGACCTAAACCACTGAATATAAACAAGAAAAACATACAGAAATTTTCTTTGCAGTGTTTGATTAGGGCATCAGGTTACAAACTGTGAGGCTGTGAGTTCTAGTCATGCCTTATGTACAAAATCAATTGGATAACCTTGGGCCAGTCATACACTCCCAGCCCTATGATGTGAGCAATGGCAAACCATTTATGAAACATCTTGCCAAGAAAACTGCAGGGACTTGTTCTGGTAGTTACCAGTTGTCAGAAATTGATTCAAAGGTACATGCTCACACAAACAAATATACACCTTACATGAAAAACAGTGGTGGGATTCAATTTTTTTTACTACCAGTTCTGTGGGCATGGCTTGGTGGGCATGGCAGGGGAAGGATACTGCAAAATCTCCATTCCTATCCCACTCCAGGGGAAGGGTATTGTAAAATCTCCATTCCCTCCCCACTCCTGGGAAAAGGTTACTGCAAAATTCCAATTCCCTCCCCACCCCACTCACCTGCTTTCCAGCTCCCTTCTCCTGTGCAAGGCAACAAAAGAAGACTCAGCCAATCAGCTGGAACCTGGGAGGCAGAGAATAGATGGTGATGGGGCCAGTCAGAGATAGTATTTGCCGGTTCTCCGAACTACTCAAAATTTCCGCAACCAGTTCTCCAGAACTGGTCAGAACCTGCTGAATACTACCTCTGATGAAAAAGCCTACTATTATTTTACAAATTGGGAAATGTTAGAATTCCAGAAATGTAATGTTCACATCAATAAATGAATATACTTCTCCAACATGAGTTTTCTCTAGTATTGGACTACAACTCTTGTCAGTAAGTATTGTGTTTGAGATTTATGACATGTAGCAAAATTTTTAACTTTGGGCACATTTGAATGGTATAATGTTGGAAACATCTATGTTATACCATTGTAGAAGCCATTTCCTCATACAATGTGTTTTGTTAACCAAGCACAGAAGATACCAGGGTAACACTGTTTGGGTACTTAAGTTTAAGACATGGGATTTGGAGAAATGCTACACTGAAATAAATAATGGAGATCAAATTAAGCAAGGAATCCAGTTCTAATGTTGATATCTTACAAGAGTAAGGAAGAGAAGAAGACAGAAGACAAATAAGAAGTTATAAGGTTTGTCATTCTGGGTAGTGATCTGGAAAACCCCATTAGGATAATACAATATGGATCCAACCATAAAGTTGTGTATGTATTAGAGAACTTTTAAATGTATTACTTTAGGTGAATAGAAAATTATGTATTTCCACTCCCCTACTCTATACATTGGAGTGTCCGTTGATAAACTATTGGATGCCACTAGACTGTGGAAAGGAAGTTTTACATATCTTCACTTCTTTCCTTGTAAACTAATCATGCTGGACAATAGTTTCAGACAGGTATTTCAAATATTAGACCTGTGATTTCAATGTGCTATAAACATCTTCAATGCATATGCTGGATATATATTGATAGAGGGTGGAATTTGAATCAACAGTATGATGTCACTGAAAAATCAAATGCCACTAACTACAATTTTAGGCAGTATCAATGAAAACATATTTTCTAAATCACAGAAATAACAGCTCCATTTTATTCTGTGTGGGTCAATTCTGATATTGAATCCAGTGCTGGGTGCTACATCTTAAAACTGACTAGAAAATGGGAGGTGAGATAAGGGTGATTTAGGGACTGAAAACTAAGGTCAGGCATAGTGGATTGAAGGGAAAACTGTTAACTTGAGAAGAGAAGATTGAAGAATAGTAATATTATTTGAATAGCTGAAAGGAAATTAGACAGAAGTTCGAGATCTGTTCTCCATTTTTTCCTGGATGTCATATAGCAACACAGGCAGTTAATGGAAAACAAATTCTGGTAGAATTTTAGGGATAGTACACACATTTACAGAGCAATTTAACACCAGAAGCAATTGTCCCAAGAAATAGTAGGCTTCCCTTCAGATCAGGAGAACCTAGATAACTAACTGCTGAGCATGCTTTAGTTTGGACTCCTACAATGAGCTAGGCTTGAACTCAATGGCTAAATTGCTCTTTCCAATGTTATAATTCTATGTTAGTATGACTGCTGCTTTTGCTAAGCTGTCTGTAAAAACATCCTCTTCTTTTCCTTGTATAGAATTCTAAAAAAAAAATCACATAAAACCAATCCTTGATCATGTGATGAGTTGCTTGCAAAATATGGTTTGGACATCTATCTGTGCTTGCATACTGCTTTGATTGGCCCATAGTGAAACATAGAAAATGAATATATATTCTGCAGGGAGTTATGGTTACACACTATCAACTCCAAGTCTCTGAAAAACTATCATCCCTACCTAGTTTTATTTCCCTTACTAAGAATTCTGGAAAACAGAAAGATCTATTGCTGCTTTCCGAAATATTTTATTACTAAAATCCCTAGGAGTCAGGATATGGGTTTGCAAAACAACATTTGTGTTTAATAGACCTATTTCCTTCTATGCATAATAGCATAATGTATCAAATTAGCTCTGCTTAGGCAAAATAAATAGAATACCATTTTGCCTAAGTGCATCAATGAAATTGGACTTTTAAATATAGATGGGAAAAAATGAAGGCACAAAGCATATTTTTGTAAAAAAAAAAAAAAAAGAGGGGGGGGGGAACTGTACACAAATGTTGCAAATGAATGAATAAATGAAACTGCCCAAGAAACTGCAGTGCTAGTTATGAGGAATTTCTTACTAGCTCTTAAATTCATGTAACATGACAATGTGGTATTTCTACATTGAAACCAGCCAGGAGGCAATTTCTATCTAAATATGATGGATACATTTCCCTGGACTATTATAGCTGTGGTCTATAGCTTTGCAGAGTGATATTGCCAGATTTTATAGAATTTACACTTTTTTTAAAAAAAAAAAATATACATATGCACACACACATACACACAGACTATATTTATGTATAATTTTATGCGTATGTGTATATGTATAGATACATACATCATGACAGCCAGTTTTGGTATAGTAATCAAGGTACCAGGCTAAAACTAGGAGACTGGAAGTTCTAGACCTGTCTTAATCATGGGAAGCAGTTGCATTACATTGAGCCAGTTATTAACTCCAAACTCTCTCCAAGAAAGAAAGACGCAGCAAATCATTTCTGAAAATGTTGCTGAGAAAACTGAAAGGATTTGTCCAAACTATTTACAGACATTACCCACCTCCAAATTATGTCAGCATGCATGATTGCATCCTATGCAAGTTGAATAAATGATTTTTCTTCCAGATCTGACAATTGTCATTACAGGTTACATAGTAGCATTGTTACTCCCACAGACTTGTACCATCTGTATATTTACATTGTATTCATCATATTACAGTATAAGCAGCTGTTACTCTGGTCTGATCCTGTATGATGCCAGATAGAAAGAATGCCTTACTACTTCATTGGGCACAGGAAGTATTTATTTATTTATTTATTTATTTATTTATTTATTTATTTAAACATTTATATGCCGTCCTTCTCCGGAGACTCAGGGCGGCTTACAGTCTTTAGAGCACCATGCTAGGTGCTCTGCAATAGCCTTCATTCCATTGTATATGCCTGCTTATTACTAAGGCTTTTGGCCCCCCCAAGTGGCATTTTTACAAAGTCAGCTTATTGCCCCCAACAATCTTGGGTCCTTTACCTACCCCGAGAGGATGGAAGGCTGAGTCAACCTTGAGCCTGGTGGGATTCGAGCCTGCACTAATTGCAGGCAGCTTGCACTAAGTGCTAGATGATTAACAGCCTGCACCACCAAGGCTCTTGGTGACAAGAGACCAAGACAGCCATTTCATTGGGCACAGACTTTCATCCTGTACTTGCTATAAATTCTTTTGCTTAGTTGTCTATTTATTGTTTATTATTTCATTTATAGCTTGTGTTGTAACAATAAGATAAAATTAAATAAAATTAATTACTGTCATTTGCTAAATTGGTGCCCTAGCAGGAATTTTTTGGGATTGTAACTGAGCCAAAGTACCATTACAGTAATATTGTTCAATTTTCTGGCTAACTATAGTCCACAGACCAATCAGGCATAAGATGGAACTACATTCCAGATGCCGTGGGGAAAATCTCAAACTACTTTGCGAAACACCTCCAGGTCCATAAAGCATATGGGACAGAGCATGACCCCCACCTTCATGAAGAAATATTCACAATGGAAGCCATAAACACTGGATCCATCACTTACGATTTAAAGCCTCAGGAACCTCAACACCATCCTTGAGTCAAGATCTATTTTATGGAGGGAAGCAAATGGAGAACTAGACAATAAATAAGAATTTGTCCACATGCATTTTAGACAGCTACAAACTACAGTCCAAGCTAGTTCCCAATCTAGTAACCCCTTGAGGTAATGGACTAGTTGTTTTGTATGTAAATAGGTCCCTGAACGTCCCTGAAAGCATATGTTATGTTACATTATGTTATGTTAAATGGAGGGGCTGGGAAACTAAGCTTCTTTGACACAGACAATCTTTGTCCCAAACTTTGGAAGCAAATATCAAGCAAGCTCTTGTTTCCACCAACTGTACTTCAGATGATGGTGGGACTTTTAAAAAGACTTATCTGAAGATTTTAATATCAAGAAAAATAATATGGTAGAAAGCAATTTTCCAATATAATTTCACCACAAGTAGACTTTTGTAAGAAAGTCTTTGAATTGTGCCCAGAAATGAGTATTTATTCCATGGAATCATATGCTTTTATTAATTGGCTTCAGTCAATAGACTACCTACTGCACACTGAGCTGGTTGAAATTGCCAATCTATTTTCAAACAGTTCTGCATAGAATAAGAAAAAAGTAACTTGTATTTAATGATTGTGTCACCATGGCAGATATTTATTACAGAGCATTTATCTTTCAGCATCTTGGTATTATTTCAGAACAATTCCAACTGTAATTGTCTTGAATTAGACCTGCAATTATAGAAAAAAACAATAAGCACTCTAACAGAAAATCTAGGTTATTATGGTTCTGTTTGCTAAATTTTAATTGAAATCTAGACTGGTGGTTTGCTCCCAGCCATTATTTAGAAAGTACAATTATAACCAGTCACAATTTATAAGCTGTGGTGTTGCAGTGGTTAGAATGCAGTACTGCAGGCCACTTCTGCTGACTGCTGGTTGCCAGCAGTTTGGCAATTCGAATCTCACCGGCTCAAGGTTGACTCAAGCTTCTAACTTTCCAAGTTTGGTAAAATGAAGACCCAGATTGTTGGGGGCAATATCCTGACTCTGTAAATTGTTTAAAGACAGCTGTAAAGCACTATATACAGTAGGTCTAAGTGTTATTGCTACTGCTATAAGGCATCTTTCTATCATTATGATCTTTTCAGGGAGAGTACAGCTAGCTAGAACAGAACAGATTCATAGAATATGTTTTTTGGTTACCTTCTTGGAATTCTGAAAATAAGGCAATGCTGTCAACTGAAACAGTATTTCTTTATCTCCGTCTGTGAACCACAAGAAATATATCTGTTTTCTTATGTGTGAAAACTACATTGAAATTATTGAAATTACTGTTATTTGGGTTTAATAATAAATGAATGGACTTCTGGAGTAATATATATGAAATATGGCATAAAATCTTTAAAGAAAGGATGATGGGAGGAACCACCTTTTTCATTCCTTCAGTGAAAGAGGGTTGAATTTCAGACCTTTCCAGAAATAAATGGATCTTCTTCAAGTAGTCCTTGACTTGCGACTGCAATTGGAACCAGAATTTTCACTGCTAAGCAAAGCAGTTATTAAGTGAGTTGCAAAGTTTTATGACCTGTTTTTCTTTGCAAAAGTTATTAAGCAAATCACTGCAGTTGTTAAGTGAACCATGTGGTTATTCGGTGGATCTGTTTTTCTCCATTGATTTTGTTGGAAACCAGTTGAGTTGCAATAATAATCAAATCACTACCAACTCACAAGTAGCATTAGGGGAAGAAAAAAGAAGTGACCACAATTGCCACTCATGTAGGCTAATAGATGGAGTTTTTTTCTATCTCATGGAGAGGTATTTTATTATGAGACCATGTCTTGGATAAGATTACTTTTGGGAAACCCCAAATGAAAACCCTTTGTGGGAGAAGATAGGAGGCTCATGCCAAACATTACATTAAACTGGTATTTCTCAGCCTTGACATCATGAAGTGATATGGAATTCAACTCCCAGAATTCCCCAGCAGCAAATCCACCCGTCTTCAAGTTACCAAGGCTGAGAAATACTGTGTTAAACATTAGGCATGGAACACACTAAGCAGTAAGTGGTGGTTGATATAGTTTACTTTTCAGGTGTATAGGGAAGGAAAGCAGTACCTTTCCTTTGATGATGCATGGTTGTACATGCTTGTCCTTGTGAATGAAATAGATTTTATGGGTTTGCTTTTCCAGATTTACACGAACATAACCTTTTTAATGTGGCGGTGGCTCAGTGCTAAGACACTGAGCTTGTAGATCTTTCAGATTAGCAGTTTGGCAGTTCAAATCCCTAGCATCTCCCATTACTTGACCCAGCTTTGTGCCAACCTAGCAGTTCGAAAGCATGTAAAAATGCAAGTAGAAAAATAGGGACCACCTCAGTGGGAAGGTAACAGTGTTCTGTATGCCTTCGGAGTTTAGTCATGACAGCCACATGGCTATGGAGATGTCTTCAGACAGTGCTGGCTGTTCGGCTTTATAACAGAGATGAGCACTGCCCCCTAGAGTTGGGAATGATTAGCATGTATGTGCGAGGAGAACCTTTACCTTTTACGTTTTTTAAAGAAAGTTATTAAGATATCATGAGTTCTCCTGGATCTGATTAAAGGCCTACCTTGCTTGGCCTCATGTATCCTACAGTGGTTGAACAAATGAATTTGGGATGCCTACAGTGAAAATGTGAAGGCAATTGTCAATTCCCATTGCTGTCTTGTTACTTGTATTCACTGGCAGATTGCTTCTGCACCTAACTGTGACAGTTTCAAATTATTATCAGCCCCTTGCTTCAGATCTTTTACTTTGAGACACTTGCTTTTAAAAAGCTGTACGAATGTATAAGACTTTTCATTAAAGTTTGAAAAACTTTAGCAGATTCTTTCAGGTAATAAAAGTAGGTTGAGGCACTTATTCTGGCACCTTGGGTATCGAATGATCAGGATTTAGATGTCCATTTTGAGATATGCCTCACAAAAATAGCACTTGAATGAATCACATTGCTTTTGAAGTACAGCCAAAATAACTAAAATAAATCAAGGGATGTCATATTAAAAAGTGCAACCAACCACATAAAAATATGACAGTGTAGAAAGGTAACATCTCTAGACCTCCTTACCTCCCATCAAATTGGCCTCTGGTGATAGATTAATGAAATTGAACTGAATGGGAAGGAGTGGATATAATTATTATTTCTCTCCTGGTGTTTTAAAACAAGCATTTTAAAACACAAAAAGACAAAGTTTTACAAACCTATCCTGGTGAAATATGGTTTCTTTCAACAAGGCCTTGAAATTGCTTTCCTACAAATTCACTTCAATCAGGCAGGACAAAATGTCATGCTCAACACTTCTTTGTTTGAAGTAAACAAAAGACACTATTGCTCAACCAGCTCTGGTCAGTTGAATATAGTTTGAACAAGAAAAGTACAGTAAAACCAAGTAATCAAAAGAAGAAAAGGCACTATTTTATGTTTGGTTTATGTCTTTTTGTCTTGCTATATTGCATTTTTCCTCTTTCTTTGAAATATCAGGATAAATAATATCTAGCATGACTTGCAAAATATCTTGCAAAACTAAAGGAAATACCATAGCTGAGTTTGGATATCATGCAGGGGTTGGATTCTACCAGTTCGGCTCGGTTCAGTGGAACCGGTAGCTCCAAAGATAAGCTGGGAACAAACGGGTTCGCTCCAATGATCAGCTGTTGGGTCCACCTGCCCACCCCAGCTCTAGTCTGTGCTTTATTTCTGAGTTTCCAGCCCAGCTGCTTCGCACGGCACAGCGGATTGCTACGCGTCAGCTGTTTTACACACAGGGCTTGCAGCAGAAATGCTACATATATAAGCAAAGTGCACGCTCACCGAACCAGTTATTACAACACTGTTTGAATCCTATCCCTGATGTCATGATTCTTCTACCTTATTATGGTAAGGTTAAGAGTGTTTCTTTCTACTTCTTTAGAGCCAAACTGGAATGCCAGTTCAAACAAGGGAATGTTTAATCAACAATTTAATGATTAATCCAAACTGTTTCAAATATAAGTAGAACTCACATGTAAGGGCTGAGGTAACATGCCAAACTATATTTCATCTAAAAGTGAGAGTGGGATTTGTGGATTTTGTTCCTGAAAATATATCAGAAGGGTAGAATATAAGTCTATGTGTCCAATACTTACTCATACACTAGAGGGCCACAGTGGTTCATGTAGTAAGACGCTGGGCCTGCGCACCATTGGCATCTTAGTGGTTCAATTCCCTTGAGTAAATAAATCATGCAAGGACAAGAAAGGAGCCTCCCCTGAATGTCCATCAGCATTCAGATGTCCTGAGGGTAACGATAACACTGCCCAAAAAAAATTCCTTTCACAGAAGCAGCCAGCCAACTCTGTGATCCCTGACTAACACGTGCCATATACTAAATAAATAAATAACTCATACACTTATGTTGTTTATTGTACTAAAAAAATTGTACAGAGGTTTCCCTCCCATCCTGCATTTTGTCTGCTATAACTGCAGCAATGAATCCAATATCAATTTCTCTCATTCTGCTTAGCTGTTTTGCATTCCTAATTTTATTTCCAGTGAAACAATTCATAGAAAAGAGAGAGTCACTTAAATATTTTATTAATTCATTTATTTAGAGTTTAATAGACATAGACATCTAGGTATTGTTTCAAATCATTCAGTGCAGATTGGCTGGAAAGAAAAGAGAGAAACTAACATACTGAAACTGCATAGATATAACATAAAACTGCATTGGTCATGCTAACTAATGACTGAACACCTGGTGGAGGAGCAATGGGCAGGGAGAGGCCCTCTTGATCCTTCTGGTATTCTTAGAACATTCCATACCTTCAAATCAAGTGACCGGCATCTTTCTGAACCTGCGACAAAGGTTACAAATTAGTATGCACTGCCATGGCTCTGCTCCTTCTTGAGTGGGTGGTTCTAGCCTGTGAAGATAAGGGAAGAGATATACTAGATATTTTTTTTCTCTTCCATAGCATTTAGCATTTACATGAAGTTGAAGGGAGAGGTACTCTGCAAATTAATGATGAGATATCACCAGTGTGTTGATGCTAGCTAGGCATACATCTTTATCCCAGACAGGGCCAGAAATGAAATAGAAGTCCTGACCCAGGGCTGTAAAGCCATTAGGGTTTCTTTCTAGGGAAAGGAAGAAGCTCAAGTTCAATCCCAATAACACTGAACTGTTGTTTTATCACGAAGCCACTGTTCAAGCGGTAAATTTCAGTGGAATAGAACCCCTTGTGGGTAAGCTAAGTCTGCAGCTTTGAGGATCCTTCATTACTTGTTATCATTGGTAGACAAGCAGGTGGAGGCTATGGCTAGAGAGGGTACAAGTATACCTCAACTTAAAATCAAGGGTGGCATTCTAGTGGTTTAGCCCGGTTCGGCCAAACCGGTAGCTCTGAGGATCATCTGTGAGTGAACTGGTTCACTCTAACAATCAGCTGCTGGGCCCTCCCACCTGCCCTGGCTCTATGCTGACCTTTATTTCCTGGTTTTGAAGCTCAACTGCTTCATGCACCACACCAGATTGCCGTCTATCAGCTGTTGAATACACAGTGAGAGTGCAGGATTGCAGGAGAAGGTCAGTATCAAATCCTCTTGTGTGTGCACAAAGTGCGTATTTGGCATGCACGTGCACAAAGCATGCCCACCGAGCCACGCCCACATAAACAGTGGTAAAAAAAAGTTGAATCCCACCACTGCTTAAAACCATTCATTTAGTGATCGTTCTTAGTTACCACAGTATTGAAAAGACATGATTGTTTTTCATACTTATGACCAGGGTGGGATTCAATATTTTAACAATGGGTTCTGTGGGCATGGCTAGGTGGGTGTGGTTAAGTGGACATGGCCATGTGACTGGGTGGGCATGGCTTCTTCTTTTTGTTGTAGCACCCCACCTGCGCTTCATTTTTTTTGCCCCCTGGGCCTCAGAGAAGCCTCCTGGGCAGCATTTTTGCTCCAAGGAGGCTTCCCTGAGGCCCAGGAAGGCAAACAAAAAAAGGACTGTGGGTGGGAAGCATCCCCCATGTGCCCCCTTTTGCCTCCTGGGCCTGAGGGATGCCTCCTGGGCGAAGCAGTAAGACACCAAGGGGATCCTGAGGGGAAAAAAGAAATACCTTAAGGAGTGACTGGGTGGGGAAGAATGGAGACAGTGATGTCAGGCATGCATGCAATGTTGCATATGTGCGATAAGGACTGATTGGGTAGGGAGGGGAGGGGGTGGGTGGAGAGGGGAGGGGCCAGCCAGGGGCACGATTTGCCGGTTCTATGAACTGGGCAGAATAGTAACAACCAGTTCTGTAGAACTTGTCCGAATCAGTAGAATCCCACCCCTGTTTATGACCATTGTAGCATCTTCAGGGTCACATGATCAAAATTTGGACATTTGGCAACTGGCTCATATTCATGATGATTGTAGTGTCCCTGATATGATCACCTTTTGCAACCTTCTGACAAGCAAAGTATAATGGGAAAGCCAGATTCACAGAACAACTATGTTATTCATTTAACAACTGCAGTGATGAACTTCACGACTGTGGCAAGACAGGTCATAAAGTGGGACAAAACTCACCACCTGTGTCACTTAGCAGCATAAATTTTGGATTCAGTTGTAGTTGTAAGTTGAGGACCACCTCTATTACTCAAATGTAGCTGGTGTACCAGATGCAATCTTTCCTGGACAAAAGTGACAATGACTTATGCCCTTGTCACCTCCTGGATACTGTACATTATTGTAAGGTATTTTACATGAGGATTTTTTTTAAACCTCTCAATAGCTAAATGCAGGTGCAAAATGCAGCAGACAGTTTATTGGTAGGTGAAAGTTGCTTTTCACATATAGGCTCTGCTTTGTTTAACAACAGGTTTCTAGGACAATTCAAAGTACTGGCGTTGATTTATAAAGCCTTATATGGTTTAATGCAGAGATGTCAAGGCCCACAGGCTGGATCTGGCCCACAGGGTGCTTAGATCTTGCCCACAGGGTCACCCTGGAAACAGTAAAGGACCAATCCACAATGCCTCTGCCAGCAAAAATGGGCCGTTTGCAGCTGTCCCAAGCTCTGTTTTTTTCTGGCAAAGGGCTTGCACCACCACAAGTACTCCAGACAAAAGTGATGTTGAGATGACCACACCCACCCTAGCCATGTCCACTTGCCCACTCCCCCCCCCAAAGTTAAACACAACCCTAATACAGTCCTCAATGAAATTGAATTTGATACCCCTGGCTTAATGTTTAAGTGTCTTCTACATTCTCTGCCTCAAATAGAATATGCCCTTATGGTGATGCTGAGAGATACCCTATGCAAACAATTTGAGCCAAATGTTAATGAACCTTCTCCCCAGTTTTACTGATGGCCTCCACATTCTGAATAACTTCTTCTAGACTTTGGTATGACATTCCCCCTCCTGATATTTATATAGATTTTAAAACAGAACTCTGCAGATTAATATAGAACCAGATTTAATATAAAACCAGATGCATTCAAAAGTGAATTTAAAATTATCTGCTGTTTAATACTACAGTGTATCTTACTACTGTGTGCATTTTTATGCTATTTACAGCCAGGAATCTATAGGCTGTAAATAGCATAAAATTTTCTGATAGCAGAAAAATAAAGTAAGTAAATAAAGGTGAAAATGAGGACTAGAAGTTTACTGATTCATGTACATTGTGACAAATGGCACTTCTTTTGTAGGCATCAGGGTGGCTGTGGAATAATTGTACTTCAGTTTTTAACTTTCTCCAGTTTGATGCACAATGAATGGACTTCAACTTTTATCATCTCCCTCCCACCTTTCTGTGCAACTATTTTACATCACACTATATTCTGTACAATATTTCACTCTGCAGAGACAACATAAAACCAACCTAAAGGTATCTAAGCAATGAATGGTATAAACTTCCTGCCTCTCAAACTATCCATATAGAGTAATGAGTTCTCCCATATCAAGGTTGCATACAGCTTTCAAAGGGTCACCTACTCCAATAGACACTACATAAACATGACAAAATAAATAAACAAACAAATAAATAAATAACAACAGCATTTAGATTTAAAAACTGCTTCACAGTGCTTTACAGCCCTCTCTAAGCGGTTTAAAGCATCAGTATATTTTCCCCAACAATCTGGGCCCTCATTTTAACCAACCTTGGAAGGATGGATGTCTGAGTCAACCTTGAGCCTGGTGAGATTTGAACTGCCAAATTGCAGGCAGCTGGCAGGCAGCAGAAGTAACTTGCAGTACTGCATTCTAACCACTGCATCACCGCAGCTCTAAATAATACAGAATTATCCATATGCCCACATATATTATATGATACAGAGAAACAATACAGTCTAGTTCGAATGTACATGGTCAGAAAAACAAATCTTGTGAATTTACCAGACGGATGGCATAGGGAACAAAGCTGTTGTAGAATCTGGTAGTCCTGCTCGAAATACTTTGAAACCTCCTCCCAGAGGGGAGCAACAGAAACAGACTGTGAAGTTGGTATGTGGGGTCTCTAACAATGCTTTGAGTTCTAAGCATATAGCACTTATAAGCAGTATCCTGAATGACAGAAAGCGAGCTTCCCATAATCTTCTTGGCTGTCCTTACCATGCTCTATATGGACTTTCTATCTGAGACACTGCTAGCACCAAACCAACAGTGATGCATTTTGTTAAAATGCTGTCTATCGTGCTCTGTAAAAAGTGGCCAGGACAAAAGGAGAAAGATGTGTTCTCTTCATCCAAGAAATGCTGACACTGGTTTGCACGGCTCACTAAGAATGATGCGTGGAGAGACCAGTTCAGATTGTTAATTATCTGCACTCCCAGAGAACTAACATAAAATGATTACTCTATATAGGAAAGGTTCCAAGGGAAATCTGATTCATACTTTTCCTGGAGAGATCATTATACCAAGCAGCTAAATATTGCAATAGTATTATCTTCCCTGAGGAATATTAGTATTTATTCCCATAGCCATCTCAGAACTGTTTCAGGCAATATATTTCAGTTAACAGATAATCAAGGGACCTTGTAGGTCATCTAGTCCAACCCCCTGCCCAAGCAGTAGACCCTACACCGTTTCTGACAAATGGCAGTCCAATCTCTTCTTGAAAACCTCAAGTGATGAAGCTCCCACAACTTCTGAAGGAAAGCTGTTCCATTGGTTGATTGTTCTCATTGTCAGAAAGTTTCTCCTTATTTCCAGGTTAAATCTTTCCTTGTTCACTTTCCATCCATTATTCCTTGCCTGGTCTTCGAGTGCTTTGGAGAATAGCTTGACCCCTTCCTCTCTGTGGCAGCCCCTCAAATATTGGAACATTTGAATCCCACCATTGAGGCAGTTGGAAGTTAGACTTGAAAAGTAAGCAGCAACAGCATTGGAGAATATCAAAAGAAAGAACAATAGGGCAAAGCTGAGTGTAACTAGTCAGGGTTTCTATATAGTTCATGACCATATTTTACTTTTTTGAAATTAGCACATTTGGTGGGTATGTTCCTTGAGGAGGAATAAATATTGTAGGTAAATTAATCTAATGATACATCTAAATGCTTCTTGGGGGGTGGAGAGAGAGAGAGAGACAGAGAGAGACAGAGAGAATGAATATTACTACAGGTAGTTCTCAACTTATGACCACAATTGAGCCCAAAATTTATGTGGTTAAGTAAGAATTGGTTAATTGAATTTTGCCCCATTTTACAACATTTCTTGCCTCAGTTGCTAAGTCACTGCCATTGATAACTGCCATTGATAAGCTAGTAACCTGATTGTTAAATGAATCTGGCTTCACCAGCTTGCCAGAAAGTCGCAAAGCATGATCACCTGGCCCCGGGACACAGCAATGGTCATAAGTATGAATCAGTTGCCAAGCACCTGAATTTTGATCACATCACCATGAGTATGCAAAGGTTGAATATGCAAAGGTTGTAACTGTGAAAAAACGGTCATAAGTCACTTTTTTCAGTGCCATTATAACTTTGAACGGTCACTAAATGAACTGTTGTAAGTCAAGAACTACCTGTAGTTTGAAAACTAATTAACTTTTTAATGTGTTTGAACAAGAAAAGGGCGTGGCCATATATTCTGCAAACCTCTGAAGAGACAAAACAGAAAAGGTTTTCTTTTATAATCCCCAGAATCCATAATTCCTGTTGATTAAGCCTAAATCATTATGAAGTTGAGTTTTGTGTAATGAAATAATCCAGATTTGCTTATTTAGAGGAAATAATTACATTTCTGGAGGCTGAAACTTTGGCTACCTACAAAAGGCCATGTGATTGTGGTTCCTGCCAACCCAATATTAAACAAAAAACCTCAATGCTTTTAAATACATTCAATTTTGTCCCTGTGCCCGTCCAATTGCTAAATTAAAAAACAGAGAGAGAGATGCAGACAAAAAATATTTATGCAAACCCCACTATGAATTATCTGAATTATCTGAATTTGCAAGCCGTTTGCAAATAGTTCCATCATTTTCAGGATCTATTCCTCCATGTATTGTCTGTTCTTTCTAATTTCATTGCTATAATCTTGTTGTGGTTATTATAACTTGTAATGAAAGGGGAAATAATTTCTTTATATACTTTTCTCTCTTTTTTTTACTATATTCTTAGTTTTACTTTATTTTTTATTTTGTCCTTTTCCCCCTTTTTTAAAGTTAGCATTATCTTTCCAATTATAGCTTTTTTTAAAATTAAAATTACTTTAAAAAAAGGTCTCAGATGAAAATAAAAGGTAAAGTTTTTGGATAAAGACACCAGCTAGCTCTTTTTAAAGTATGGCATTTTCTTCTTCAGAATCTGACCTCTAGGACCTTGGTAAAATTGCCATTTTTTTTCATCATTTGAAAATATTATATACTGCCGCTGTTCCAGCTACACATCAATAAAATTCAACTCACTGATATCCCCTCTATGGAAAGGGAGCTTGAAATATTTGTTGGCGGTTTAAACATTCTTAGTGTCCCTGGGAGCTTTCTGAGAGCGGGAATCAGACTTGAGTAATGATTAGTGAAGCAGGATTTATAATAGAAAAGAGATTTATTTTTAGAAGACACATGAAAAAAATAGTCAAAGCCTGGAACCTAATTAACTCCATCCTATCAGCAGGAAAGTCCAAGAACAGGTCCGCTGTATATGTACTGTATGCCTGGGCAGAAAGACAGAAAGCAGGACCTGAAATTAGCAATTAGGCAAATAGAAATTAGGCTAAGCATAGAAAGAGGGACACAAAATAAACCCTTAATTCTATTTTCAGCCAAGGTGGAAAACTATGGCCTTTTATGACTTGTAGATTCAATTCCCACAATTGCTGAGTCAGCAATGCTGGGAGTTGAAGTCCCCAAGTTATAAAAGGGCCATAGTTCCTGCATGCATATATTCTCCCCGCCTCTCTCTCCTCTCCTCCTCTCCCCCTCTTCCTCTCTCCCCCTTCTCTTCCTCCCTCTCTCTCTCTCAACAGATTAAAAAGAGTTGGAAGGGACCTTGTAGGTCATCTAGTCTAACCCTCCCACTCAAGCAGGAGACCCTACATCATTTCTGACAAATGGCAGTCCAATCTCTTCTTGAAAGCCTCAAGTGATGGAGCTCCCACAACTTCTGAAGGCAAGCTGTTCCATTGGTTAATTGTTCTCACCATCAGAAAATGTCTCCTTATTTCTAGGTTGAATCTCTCCTTGTTCACTTTCCACCCATTATTCCTTGTCTGGTAATTCGGGTGCTTTAGAAAATAGCTTGACCCCTTCCTCTCTGTGGCAGCCTCTCAAAAATTGGAAGACTGCTATCATGTCTCCCCTGATCCTTCTCTCCACTAGACTAGCCATGCCCAGTTCCTGTAACCGTTCTTCATATGTTTTAGTCTCGAGTTCCCTAATCATCCTGGTTGCTCTTCTCTGCACTTTCTCTATCTTTTTGTTTCTATTTCTTTTGTGCACTTCCATTTTTTTTCTTTCTGCTGATTCAGTAACAGTAACAGTTGGAAGGAACCTTGGAGGTTATTTAGTCTAACAGTGGTGGTATTCAAATTATTTTACTACCGGTTGTGTGGGCGTGGCTTGGTGGGCATAGCAGGGGAAGGATACTGCAAAATCTCCATTCCTGCCCCACTCCAGGGGAAGGATATTGTAAAATCGCCATGCTCTCCCCACCCCACTAACCTGATTTCCAGCTCCGTTCTCCTGTGCAGGGCAACAAAAGAAGATTCATCAGTTGGGACCCGGGAGGCAGAGAATAGATGGGTGTGGGGCCAGTCAGAGGTGGTATTCTGAACTACTCAAAATATCCACTACTGGTTCTCCAGAACTGGTCAGAACCTGTTGAATACCACTTCTGTAGTCTAATGTCCTGCTCTTGCAGGACAACCAGGGGTGGAATTCTACCAGTTCGCACCTATTCGCTAGAACCGGTTATTAACATTCTAAGCAGTTCAGAGAACCAGAAAAAATTACTGGCCTAATCCTCAGTGGTGAAATTCAAATTTTTTTTACTACCGGTTCTGTGGGCATGGCCTATTTTGTGGGTGTGGCCTAGGGGGTCATGTGACTGTGTGGGTGTGGCCTATTTGGTGGGCATGTTGGAAGTTAAAACCCACTCGTCTCCTAGGAAAATGAAATATTTTAGGATATATTAAAAAGGCAGAATGTTTCCCCTAAAAAGAAAAGTAGAAACTCAAGAGAGGCAGAAACTCAGCCCCCCCACCTTTGTTAATGGGCCATTACTCTGGCCTAGGCCAGTCTATTTTACATAACAAAGATCTACTCCAGGTAGAGCTATAATAGGAATTGCCCAAAACCCTTTCATTACATCATCACCCAGCAAGGCTCAACCAAGTCTGGGACTCAGGACAGCCTACAGAGTTGCCCCTGCATGGCCCCATGGGAGTCTGACAACCAATCAGAAGACAAGCTCAAATTAAAATCCTGTTAGTGGTGTCATGGTTAAAACAATGATAAAGCAACATATGGATTTAAAACCAGAAATATTTTGTTGGGTATTCTATTTAATTTTACACATGTTAATTTGCTGCTAGAATTGTGTTTGCACAACAAAGGAAAAACAAAGATATGAAAATGAATAAAAAATATTAGAATGTGCAGAAATTTAAATTTAAAGAATTTACAATCAAGGAGAAGGCTTAGAATACTTTTTAACATAGGATTTCTTTCATCAATGGCTAGAAACAGAAGTTAGAAATGTAAAAGTATAAAAGAAAACACCAATTATATAAGAAAAGTTCAGTAAAAAGGATAAGCAAATATTATTAGAATTTGATCATTGTTAATGTGTAGATAACTTTGAGAGCATACCTCCCAGCCCAAAAAAATACTGCAGATAAAAACCAATTTTTTACTTAACCCCCAGACAAAGCCATTGCAATAAAAACTCTGGATTGTTCCCCCAAAGACCTAAAACCTCACAACAGAAATCTCAGCCCTTCTGCCTTTAAGATACCCCCAGGCAAACAAGCCGGACAACAAAAAGCAACACTAAAGTACAGTCATTATTAAGGTAATTCACCTGGAGGTCCCCTTTTCCTGATTCCGGGCAGAATTAACCACCATGATATGAAAGACAAAAGACCCAGGCAAGAACAAAAGCAGGGCAATCATGAACACTGAAACCCATGATCCATCAATCAGGCTCAGTTTAAAAAAACAACTTTAATAATGGCAAAGTGTTATACTTTTGGTTACTAATTTTCTCAGTCCTGCAATTCACGTAAAATGTCCCCTGGTCTGCATGCTGCAAGCATCAACATCAAAAAATGCTAGGACATGTTGTTATGTGCCTATAAATTAAAGCAATATTTTTAGATTTTTCCAGCTGTATCTGCTTTGTGAGTGTGTGTAACAGCAGACCCACAAAACTACCCAACACACTCCCTACACAACTGAAAACTATACACATACATTCACAAAACAGATACAGCTGGAAAAATCTAATTCTTTAATTTATAGGCACATAACATTTCACACAATTTAAAAGAACTTCCATACACACACAATGACAACCTCACAAAGCAGCTGATTTCTAAAAATAGAAAAGCAGCTAAAATTTCCCAAATTTTATATGACTATTTTTTTTAGGAAAAAAATTAACACACTTACTGTTTTTTTAAATCAGGGGTCTTCAAACTTGACAGCTTTAAGACTTATGAACTTCAACTCCCAGAATTCCTCCTCCAGTCATGTTAGCAATTCTGGGAGTTGAAGTCCACAAGTCTTAAGCTTGCCAAGTTTGAAGACCCCGGCCTGCCCTGATTTAAATGAGTAGGGAAAAAAACTACTTACCCAGTTGAAGAATGGTAGAATCAGTTGCTCACAGAGCAGGAGATTGCAGCAGCAATTCAGGAATTGGGAGAAGACCTCTGAAAGAGGTAGGTGCTGGCTGGAGGTGGGAGGGAAGTGGGTTATTTTAAAAGGGTTTCTTTCTTTTTTCTTTTTAGAAGCCCGGGTGGGGGGGGAATCGCGATGGCTAGGAAGGTTCGGAACAAGGTGGGCAGTAGGAAGTAAGCACGGGGAGCCAGGCAGGAAATCAGGAACCGGTTTGGGGCGTTGCCAGTCAGAATCGCTAACGGTTCTGCGAGCTACGCTAAATTCCTCCTAACGGTTTGCGAGAACCTCCACGAACCGACTGAATAGCACCTCTGCTAATCCTGTAAGGAAGGCAAGAAGGAAACATTCTGGTGTTGCTTACAGAAACTGCCTCTCCGTTAACCCTTATTACATTCTTGGCAGGACTGGACTTGCTGTCTCAGGAACGTCTCCAGTTTTTTCCCCTCCTTTGCTGGTACTTTGCTTGTGTGGAGTGACCAAAGTTACAGTGGCACTGAAAAAAGTGACTTATGACCATTTTTCACACTTACGACTGTTGCAGCATCCCCACAGTCATGAGAGGCCAGGCAAGGAGATGCATGCCTCGATGTGAGTGATGTTGATTTGGCCACACCCAGCCAGTCACATGACCAACAAACCATGCCCATCAACTAAGCCATGCCCACAGAACCGGTTGTTAAAAAATTTGAATCCCACCCCTGAGGACAACTATCCTATTTTTGATAAATGGCTGCCCAATCTCTTTTCAAAAGCCTCCCGTAATGGGACATTTTTTGCATTTTCTCAAAAGTGTAATTCTAATTACATTCTAATCCTAATTAGAAGTGTAATTGCAATTCTCACAATCGTAATTCTTAATAAAATTACAATTAAAAAACTAAAGGTAAATTCACCAGTGAGATTGTCTATTGTAACATTTTAGAGTGTTTTATCTAATGTGAGGTAGCAGAAGATAAACATTCCAGCTAGTGCAGAAAATAACCCATCCAAACTCCACAGGACTGCAGAAACACACATTATTACAAGAGAATTTTCACAGTGTATGCTGAGGACTAGCTGAGGCTGATGGAAAGTGTTTTGTGTTGATTGCGACAGAATCAGAAGTTCTTTCAAAGCATTGAAAAGCAACATAGCAGGAGTTGCCTAGTAAATTGCAGAATTACAACAAAACACCACACCTGGCTAGAGTAGTTTTACCTTGAAGTTAAATTGTGCAAAGTGTGTATAAGTATCTGTTTTCTCTTCCCATTTTAGTTCGCTGAATCACAGGTTCTTAAAAAAAAGCTGCAATATTTGGGGCAAAATTCATCGAATCTTCATAATATTTGATATGCCTCTGGAGGTATATGTTTCTAAAGTTCACATTTTATGAGTAGTACAATTTATCATTATTATTTTTTTAAAAAAGTGATGGGCTCTGTAGTTCGTACTATTGATATATTAGTAATATTAAAATATTTATTTATATCTTTCAGGAACCCAAAGCCCTCTCTCTCTCTCTCTCTCTCATTGTAATATATATATATATATATATTACAATACAGCAACCTACCTGTGAGGTTGGTGAGGAAAAAGGGAGCAATTAATTCAAACATGATCCTCTAAATTTCTGTTTTGAGTCTCTCCAGTCCCAGAGCAACATATTAAGTGCTATCTGATCAGTGGTGGTATTCAGCAGATTCTGACCAGTTCTGGAGAATCAGTAGCAGAAATTTTTAGTAGTTCGGAGAACCAGCAAATATCACCTCTGACTGGAGATTTTACAGTATTCTTCCCCTGTCACGTCCACCAAGCCACGCCCACAGAACCGGTAGTAAAAAAAAATTGAATCCCACCACTGTATCTGATGCTACCTTGGCTATTTATTTATCTGAAAGATAGATAAAAGAATTTAAACATCAACTTTCAATTTTTCTATATAAAATTATATTAGAGAAAAAATATAATTTGTTGTGAAAGTAAAATAATGTAATGAACATGTAACTAGGGTTGGCTAATTTTATTCTTCTTGTAGGATTTAAACCTTTTTGTTGTTAATATACCAACCAAAACAATTTCCTACATGTATCGCTACCACTGATTCAATGAAGGATGCATTTTAATTTTTTTCTTTCCTTGTAATAATAGCTAACAACAGGAATTGAATCAATTTCCTATGTTACATCAATGTATGTGCCTAAGGAAAAAAACACAGACAATAAACTAACTGCAATATTTAGTATAAGCAACTATTGGATGATTTTTTTCAATTTCTTTTAAAAAAACCAATCAAAAGGACTAGTTAATTGGGCGAGGCCTCATTTTAAGATGATAATGTGTTCCAATTTGTTTATAATCCCACCAGCACAACTTGGAGGGTATACTATTTCTGTGTTACAATTTTAGAATGTCATGTCAGCTTTGAATTATAGACAGCTTTTGATGACTTATTGAAATAGATGCAAAAGGAATTCTGTACAATTCCAGTGAGAGTCATTAAGTTCAGCCCAAAATCATTTTGCTTGATTTTTATAAGACTTTCAAGGAAGCCTTTTGAGTAATAATTTCCCCTATTCAATGAAATTTATACAGCACATTCAGAAAGTATTCAGACTTCCTTCATTTTTTCAATGTTGCTATGCTGCAGCCTGATTCTACAGTTGTTGATATTCATTTATTTCCTCATTAATCTATACTCAGTACCCCATAATGACAACATGATCACATTATGGAAACTGGTTTCTAGCTTAACTAAGAACTTGAACATGAGCAGTTCATAATCTGTTTCAGTCATTCCCTGCCCATATGTTTGCTGTTGTGAGTCTTCCATCTCCTTCTACCAATATTATGATAAATTTGATTTCAATGTACCTCCTCTGGTGATGTCCATATATATAGGCATTGTTGTGAAATCACTGGATCGGCAAGAATTTATAAGGCATTCTCTTGCTTTCTTCCAGTTTCATAGGTCATATCATACAACTAATTTTTTCTCCTTAATATCCCTCATTTTAAAGTACCAGTATCCATACATAAGCAACACACTTTGCTTTCATGTTCTTTTTTTATTTTTTTTTTAATTTTATATTTACAATAATTCCATCTTTCATTTCAACTATGTGTTGACTAGGTACATATATCTTGTGCTTACAATTATAATTAATACTTTTCTTACCAATATAACAATAATGACATTTTCTTATAGCTGTTATTTAATATAGCTGTTATTATTTAACAATTTAGCTTATTTCTCTATATATTCATCTCATCCATTTTAATTTGTTTTATTTTCCAACCATTGATAAAACAAATCCCATACCATGTAATATTCCATTTCTTCTTTTTCTTTAATTAGCAATGTTAACCTATTCATGTCTGCACATTCCAATATTTTCTCAATTATTTTTTCCTCTATTGGTATCTTAGCGCTTTTCCAATTCTGAGCAAATACAATTCTAGCTGCTGTTAATACATGTATAATTAAATATGTTTTTTCTTTACTGTAATCTTCAGGTACCATTCCTAATAAAAATATTACAGGTTTCAAATCTATGTGTTGCTTTATCATTTTTTCCAACCATGTGTGTATTTTTGATCAGTATCTTTTAACTTCTATGCATGACCACCACATATGGTAGTATGTTCCAGGTGTCTGGTGGCACTTTCAGCATTTGGCTGATTTATCTTTGAACATCTTAGATAATTTTGCTGGTGCAAAGTGCCATCTATAAAACATCTTGTGCTAAGTTTTCTTTATATGCTGTTGATATTGTTAATTTATAATTCTTATTCCATAGTATCTACCATTTATCTACTTCTATAGCCTAGTTTTTTGCCCATGTTGTGTATTTCAAATGAAACTTGATCACAAAACTCATCAAGATTCTCTTCTTCTGCATCAGTGGCTGAAGCATAAACTTGGACGTTCATATTATTGTCCCTGAAGCCTAATTGATATTATGCAATTACTGATTGCATTGTAGCCGTTCTCGCTATAACCTTCCAAACTGTGAAAGCAGTGTCACTTCCTTTATGTTTTTCATATTGCAGTCCATCGCAATTTGTTGATGCCTAAAACATCAGTATATAATGAATTAATTTCAAGTTTCACTCTATTGAACTTTCCCCATTCGGTTTGAGGTATTTTTTTATATTTGTTTGTTTGCTTTGCTGCATGGCAACTTCAGCAACTAAATGTTCTGGAGACTTTAATTTAATCATGTCATCAATACCACTAGTACTGTGGTGCCGTGGTGGTGCAGTGGTTAGAATGCAGTATTGCAGGTTAATTCTGCTGACTGCCAAACATTTGATCCTGACTGGTTCATGGTTGACTCAGCGTTCCACATGCTGAATTTGTAAACCACTTAGAATGCTATAAATCACCATGAAGCGGTATATAAGTCTAAGTGCTACGGCTATTGCTACTGTGAATAGTCTTAAGCTGTCCCTCAGTAATATGTTAAGTGTCATCTGATCTGAATGCTCCTTCATCTGGCACTGTATCTCCAATCTTTTATTATTTTTTGTCTGTGTGGTTTTCTGGGTTTACTATTGCCTTTTCTCACACAGAATTGAAATTATACCTTTCCCTTTGTCACTGAAGTGATTATCTGCCTTTCATATCTTCCTATATTACCACTGCTCAATTTAAATGCCTGCTTATTTTTTGGGGTGGTTGGGATGACCTTCCCATCTTGAATGACTCTGCAGGATTTTGGCATTTTTCCTGGCATTTTTCATTCATCCAACACCTCTGCTCCTAATGAAGTACCCCAGCAGAATGTAGGGAACTGGGTTTAATTGCTGTTATATTGCCTTAATTCTCCCTTCTTATCCCTTCAAAGTTGTTTTGTTTCTTCTTAGTGCTCTTCAGGGGAGATTTATAACCTTCTTGAGTTATTAAACAAACTACAATAAGTCATTACTAGACAAATGATACATACCCATTTAAATCTATCTTTAGCACATATCTCTGTTATACATACGCAAATCATAAATAATACACTAATTTTTCCTTGTTAAATATCTATAAATAATTAAAACACAATCAAATGTTTGTCTATATTTCATTAATTCTAATTTTAGAAATCAGTAAAATGTATCTAGCGTTTTATAATATTGCTCACGACCCTTTACATACTGCCAATTGCCTATTTATCCTTATTTATTTCTTATTTGTTGTTCTGAAACGAAGTATAAATTTTATCACAAAGTCAAACTCAAATATTTATCTTCTGGTTGTTTATCCTTGGAATAAATTTGCTTTTCATATAGTATAGCATTATCCTGCTGGCTCAGTGTTATTCTCTTGTTGGGTAAGAAAGATATCCATATAATTAAGAACAATGAATACGACAGTTCATAGCCAATATTTCTAAAATAATTTTATTAATCAAGTTGTGTGTGTTTTTGCCAGTAGGCATAAACACCATTAAAGATACTGACATTTCTAACATTTAATTGAGTACATCTGGCTCATCCAATTTATTTTAATTATTATGCAGTATATATTGATGCTTACTGTCATGCTGAATGATGCCTTCAAGGAAAGTGATGCAGGAATCACCCTTAAGTACAGAGTGGATGGAAAGCTCTTCAGTTTGAGGAGAAACTATTACCAAAGTGAAGACAACTATTCTAGAGACTTTTCCTTTACTAATGACTGTGCCCTGAATTTGTCAGTATGAACAAATTCTTTATGGTTTGTGACAACTTTGGACTCACCATCCATATTCAAAAGACTGAAGTCATGCACCAGCGGTCTTCTCATGCACCATGCATAGAATTCCAAAACACAATCAAAGGGTAGAAACTCCAGGAGGTGAACCACTCAGCTACCTTGGTAGCGTTCTCTCCCAAGTAGTGACTATTGATACAGACGTTAACTTCAGAAAAGCAAAGGCAAACTCTATATTTGGCATATTGCATTCCACTGTATGGGAATGTCAAGGAATTACTCCAGCAACAAACTGATGGTTTACAAAGCCATGGTACTCACTACCTTTCCATATGCTTTAAAATGTGGACTATCTATCAAAGCATGCTAGATTGCTTAACCAATTCCACATGACTTATCTTTGCAGAATATCAATCATTAGATGGCTAGATAAAATTCCAGACATTGAAGTTATCTCTAGAGCAAATCTACCATTAATCTACATGTTAAGTCTAAAATCACTGCTACTGATTGCTTCAGTCACTCGTAGTGTAATATTTGTATTGTTATTGTTGCATTGATCACATAATATCCATACTTTGGAAATAAATGTATTTATTCTAGTTCAAATAGATTACTTAGATTCATCAGCAACTGCATAAAATGATTACCCTTTTCTGAAGCAATTAAGCATCCTTTTTTAAAATTTAGGATGAGAAAATTAAATTGAAATTAATTAGAAAATTGACATAGATGACTATCTTTAATGAAAGGTTTTAAGAAAGCTATTTTACATCATGATGTTATTATTATTATTTTTTTTGTAACATCTCTCTCTTCTTTAATCTGAACAACATTCAGTTTTGATTCTCTTTTGAAAACACAATTAATTTTCAGGTTGTAAATGCAACCTTTATTAAGCAATCTCCTACAATAGCTTTTTCTTTAATGTCCCATCTGGCCTATTTGTCTGTTCTGAAAGGACTTGTATTAACTTCTCCTCTAATATGATGTTGAATTTTTTACAAGGTTTTATGATGTTGAATGTGGTTGGGAATGTTGTTCAGGTCAAATGATGTATTAAATTTCTACAATGGGTGATTCATGTTAAATGAACTTCGTACATGAATGACTAGATGGGAAATTGCCTTGACTTTCATGACCCACATTCTCCAATCATTAGGACTATGGCATACATAATTTCTGGAAATATGTGATATTGACATTTAAAATGATAAGTAGGTGAAACATAAAATGTTTATTAAACAACAATAGCTCATTGACATTTTTAGGCTGTCAGAAGAACAAGAACATCAAGCTATCAATAGTATCCAGAGTAAGAATTCTGAGTTTTACTCTGCAGTTCAACAAAATATTATGACAAAAGAAAGAACATTTTATTATTTTTTATTAATTAAACTTTTATACCGCTCCCTCTCCCAAAAAGGGACTCGGGGCGGTGTACAGCCTACTAAAAATACACCATAAATATACAATAAATACAATTAAAAATACATTAAATAATTTGGTCCGGCTGTGTCCATCCAAGGAATTCAATTAAAAATTAAAACTAATAAAACCCCAATTAAAATTGAATTAAAACCCGAAACACAGTTACTGGGCCAGGCCAGCCTGTTTAAAAAATAGGGTTTTCACTGCGCGCCGGAAGGTCAGGATATCCGTCATAGCCCGTATCTCCGGAGGGAGATCATTCCATAGGGAGGGAGCTCCCACAGAGAAAGCCCGAACTCTCGGGGCCGTCAGCCGACAGCAGCCAGGCGGCGGTACCCCAAGTAGGGCAACCCTGTGGGAGCGTACTGGGCGGCGGGAGGTTGACGATGGCAGTAGGCGGTCCCGTAAGTACCCAGGTCCCGAGCCATGGAGCACTTTAAATACCGTCAGTACCACCTTGAATCGAATCCGGTAGGCCACAGGAAGCCAGTGCAGCCTGCGGAGAAGCGGTGTTACGTGAGAGCTCCAAGGGGCACCCACAATCACCCGCGCGGCTGCATTCTGGACCAACTGCAACCTCCGGAGACTCTTCAAGGGGAGCCCCATGTAGAGAGCATTGCAATAATCCAGGCGGGAGATAACGAGGGCGGAAGTGACTGTGCGAAGTGCGCCCAGATCCAGAAAGGGCCGCAACTGGTGGATCAGACGAATCTGATAAAAAGTCCCCCTGGCGACGGCTGCAATATGCTCTTCTAAGGACAGCCGTACATCCAGGAGGACTCCCAGATTGCGCGCCCTTTCCACGGGGGTCAAAACCTCTCCCCCCACGGCCAGCGAAGGAACCAGCTGGCTGTATCTGGGCGCAGGAAACCACAGCCACTCGGTTTTGGTCGGGTTGAGACGAAGCCTGTTACAACCCATCCAACTCTGCACGGCCTCCAGGCACTGGGACATCACTTCGATGGCTTCGTTGGGGTGGCCCAGGGTGGAGATGTACAGCTGAGTATCATCAGTGTACTGATGGAACTCCACCCCGAAGCCACGGATGATCTCGCCCAGTGGTTTCACATAAATGTTGAACAGCAGGGGCGAGAGCACCGACCCCTGAGGGACCCCACACAGTAGGGGCCTCGGGGCCGACCTCTGCCCCCCTGTCAACACAAATTGCGAACGGTCGGAGAGGAAGGAGGTGAACCACCGCAACACGGTGCCCCCCACTCCCAACCCCTCCAACCGCCGCAATAGGATACTGTGGTCGACAGTATCAAAAGCCGCTGAGAGATCTAACAGGACCAGGACAGAGGAACAACCCCTGTCCCGAGCCTTCCAGAGATCATCAACCAACGCGACCAAAGCCGTCTCGGTGCTGTGCCCGGGCCTGAAACCCGATTGGAGGGGGTCAAGATAACTCGCTTCATCCAGGTACTGCGGGAGCTGACGTGCCACCACACTCTCAACAACCTTCGCAACAAAACGAAGGTTGGAGACAGGACGATAATTCATTAACAATGCTGGGTCCAGGGACGGTTTCTTGAGGAGGGGCCGCACCACCGCCTCTTTCAAGGCAGCAGGCAGCAGCCCCTCTCTCAAGGAAGTGTTTATAATGCCCTGGAACCAGCCTCGTGTCACCTCCCGAGTGGCCAAAACCAGCCAGGAGGGACACGGGTCCAACAAACAGGTGGTGCCATTAAGCCCCCCCAGTATCCTGTCCACGTCCTCCAAAGTAACAGGGTCAAACTCAACCCAATTGACCTCACCGATATTCACCCCCACCCCCCCACCCGGAGATGTCCAATCGGAGTCCAGCTCGTCCCGGATCTGAGCGATTTTGTCCTGCAGAAACCTAGAAAACTCCTCAGCCCGCCCCTGCAAGGGGTCCTCCCGCGCTCCCACCTCAAGGAGGGAGCGGGTCACCCTGAACAGGGCGGCTGGGCGGTTTTCCGCGGATGCAATAAGGGTGGAGAGGTAAGACCTCCTCGCCATCCTTATCGCCACTAAATACGTCTTAATATAAGATCGTAGTAGTGTTCGGTCAGATCCGGAGCGGCTAGCCCTCCAATTACTCTCTAGGCGTCTTTTCCGGCGCTTCATCTCCCTTAGCTCCTCAGAAAACCAAGGAGCCAAATGGGATTGGCACCGGGTCAGAGGCCGCAAGGGCACGACTCGGTCGAGGGCTCCAGCAGCCACCCTATCCCAGGTGGCAAACAAGCCCTCAATCGAGTCGTGTGTGCGAGCTTCGGGAAATGGCCCAAGCTCCGTCAGGAACCTATCAGGGTCCATCAGGCGCCTGGGGCGGTACCATTTTACTGGTCCCGCCTCCCTGCGGTCAGGGGGTGCGGACCGGAAGTCGAGCTTCAGGAGCGAGTGATCAGTCCATGACAGGGGTTCTATAACTATATCCCCTATACCCAGATCACTCTGCCACTGATCAGAGACAAAAACCAAATCCAAGGTGTGACCTCCCACATGAGTAGGGTCCCGAATTAACTGGGTCAGGCCCAAGGCCGTCATGGAGGCCACGAACTCTTGAGCAACCCCCGAGGCACCGCCGGCTGAAGGCAAGTTGAAATCCCCCATGACCATAAGCCTGGGGGTCCCAACTGCCACGCCAGCTATGACCTCGAGGAGCTCAAGCAGGGCCGCTGCCGCATAGCAGGGAGCCAGGTATGCGACCAGCAAGCCCACCTGAACCCTGGGACCAAACTTCACGAAAAGGAGCTCACACCCGGTTGTCTGAGACACAGTGGCTTAGATTGGATTCATCCTGATGGTTGGAGTACAATTTCCTAACCAAGTGGCCAGCCACAGAGTTGAAGCTCCTTTTTTTCTTTTACCCCATAACATTGATGTTATGGTTAACCATTAATATCTGATTGCAGAAAAGGAATAAGAAGTAGCAAGCACCAGGTAGGCCTATTAATACTGACTTTAGCCAATAAGCCAATACTGTTTGGCTTATTTGAGAGTTTCATCCAATGCTTTTCTTTTTAAGCTAGAAAAGATAATACCTCAATCATTGTACATACAGCATTCCCTGTCAACAATAAGGATATACCAGTTAGTTTCAGCATGTATCTATGCATATATGCATCTGTGAGATGAACAGCACAAAATTTGATTTGAGAGGCGGGAGGGAGGGGGGGAGAGGCTCCCTTTTTTCAACCATCTCTAGGCAGCTCCCAATCAAAGACTTAAGATACAATCCCATTAAAACCAGAAAACCAAACAGACTAAAATATTAAAAACAACAAAAACCTGGTGTCATATCACATTTCTAAAGTCCCCTGGACCTTGGAAGAAAAGCCAAGATTTAGATTTAGCCATAAAGATCTCTAAACTGTTTTGCAAGCCAGTATAAGGTTACCTACATCTCACAAACTAGGAGGAATATGCAGTGCATTGATACACATTTATGTCAAGCAGACCTAAAGTGGATTGATCAAGTGTACGAGTTTACAGTTGAAAATTCCTTGCTATATTTTGAAATATTTTCCCATTACCTTTGCAATTCTTTAGGTGTGCAGTAGTACATTTTTAATTAACATTTCACTTTGCATTTCTCCAAAGTTGTAATTATATTTTCAGAAAATGCACCAAGACATTAAAAACTCCCAAAAATGTGTATTGGGCATGGATGGATATATATATATATATATATATCCATGCCCAATACACATTATATATATATCCACACACACTCACACACACACATATGTGTATGTATGTATGTATGTGTATATATATATATATATATATATATATATATATATATATATATATACTGTTAAAAAAATCAATGTTTCATGATTGAATACATTAACATAAATTGCATAATTGTATTTCTTATTTAATTACATTTCTGCAATTGCAATGTCTTTGTACATGGTTTCACATATGGCTGACTGTCCTGTTCCTATCTAGATACTTTCTGAATATATCAGAAGCAAATATATGGAAAGGACTATTTCTGAACAAAATTCTGCAAGTATTATAACTTTCACTGTATTTTGGGAAAATGATGGATTGGTTATATAATTCATCCAAAACACAAATAAGTACCAATAATTATGAATCTTTAGAATTTCTTGCTTTTCTTCTTGAGCTTTATTTTTGCAGTTTTAAATTATTTTTTTAGTTACAGAACTGTAAAGTATAGCATTATATACAGTCATTTCCAAAAATTAAATATAGAAGGCAAAAGTATGGTCCTTACTCTTAAATTTGGGGTATTTAGCTAAATAAATTTTAAAAATAACTTTAAACTTGTTATAATATCAGGCAAATCAATATACTGTAAAGAAATCTAAATCAATTGCAAATTCAAAAATATTAGTAAAGAATTTTTTAAAAAAATCTAGGTTTAAAAATGTTCCATTATATTAACAGTCACATAACATTAAACCACTTAAGACTAGGAGCAATGAATGAAGTATTGAATATAAATTATTGCCATATTATAGACTACTGGAATATGATTCAAACAGATAAGACAAGTCATCCAGATAAGTATTGGATATTGAGTGCTGTTCTGTTGTATCTGCATAAATCTTTCCTTTCTTTTACTGATAAAATTTTTGATCAAGCATCTTTTGCTGGAAATCTCAGGAAATATTAAGAAGTTTCAAAATAAACCTAATGCTGCAAAATCTGCTGGAAATACAATGATGTAAGAAGTAGATTTCTACCAGAAGTGAGGATTTTGCTTTTCTTAAGTGATCCATTGCAGCATGAAAAATCTGCATTATAAATTAATTAAAAAGATTCACTTTTAAGATTCGTTAACTGTAATTTTACTTCAAGAAACTTTCAGGCTTCTGATACTTATGTCAATCCTCACAGAGTTATTATGTGGGAAAAATAGGAGGAGGAAGGTATGTTGGATATATTCACTGCCTTGTCTTATTCGTAAAAATAATAAAGGTCGTGTGTGTGTGTATACACACATACATACATATATGCATACATACATATATGTGTACATATCATACACACACACACACACATAAATAAATTTATGAAATAGAATACAAAAACAAGGAGGTTTCTCAAGCAATGGGTGCCTTTTGGATTGATAAGAACTATAGCTTACGGAGTGACTTTTTAATTCTGGTTAAATCAGATAAATTAGCTTAGAATAGTAAATCACTTTCAAAGAATAATGATAATTAACATGTGGTTCCATAGCCATTTATCTGGGAGTAACCCTATTAAATTCAGTGTGACTTTTGAATATGAAAATGAAGAACTGTTCTGGTAAAACTTTTAAAAATAAAGGTATTACACTGCTTTCATTAGTTAAAATGTAGACAATATATGACATCAGGAGAGAGAGAGAGGAAGAGAGAGAGTGTTTGGGGAGAATTATAATGCTTGTCTGTCTAGAAAAATACAGACTGTATCCTTTTTTGGTTTAGCTCGTTTCCTCATCAATGAACAAATCCTGAAATAATGAGTTGCTGGCTTCTTAGCCATCAGTAACTATACTGATAGGAGGTAATCAGAAATAAACTATATGGACTGTGATTTAATCCTGGCTATTGCTGTTACGATGTAGGGAAGCATAAAAAGATCTACAACTGAGTATGATATAAACAGTCGGATCCATTATATTCTTCTTTATCTGGCAATCTCCAGAAGTATTGGGACTGTAATGCCAGATTCCCCAGCCAACATGCTAAAGGCCATACTGTTAGATTTCAGTGACCTAATTCCAGTGGTGGGATTCAATTTTTTTTACTACCAGTTCTGTGGGCGTGGCTTGGTGGGCTCGGCAGGGGAAGGATATTGTAAAATCTCCAGTCAGAGGTGATATTTGCTGGTTCTCTGAACTACTCAAAATTTCTGCTACCGGTTCTCCAGAACTGGTCAGAACCTGCTGAATACCACTTCTGTCTAATTCCCAGTTAGAATCACTTTGAAGCTCATGTGGGATCAATTTAAAGAAGTTGTTAAGGACAATGATGAAAAGATATTGCCAAAGATCAAGATAAGAAGGAAGCAAACTGGATCTGAAAACATACCATGGAAATTGCTAAAAAGATAGGAGAATGCAAATAAGAAAGACAAAGATCTCAGGAAGGAACTTTAAAAAGTATTTCAAAAAGCTGTTACGAGAGACAAAAATCAATATTATAAGACATCAAAGAGAGAAACAAATATGGGGGGGGAGAAAAATGTTCCAAAAGACTAAAAAGGAAATGTTGCTATGAATTGCTATGTATAGCAATGATATCAATAACCAAGATAAATAAAAAGATATTCCCTACTTAGAAGAAACTCCAGTACAAGTGATGAAGTTAAATCAACTCTTCAATCATTAACAATTGAGAATATGAATTGATGGAATATCTACAAATAATGAGAAGTGACACCAAAGAAGAAGAATCTGTAAAAGTTTTAACTAAGCTGACCCAGCAAACCTGGATTAGCCTAACAGATTGAAAGAGACCAATCTATATACTAACACCAAAGTAATACGACAAAACAGAGTGTGCAAAACATCTTACAATAATTTACTTTCACATTCTAGCAAAATACTACATAGGACCATCCAATACTGATTACAATCATACATGAGAAGAGGGAGGGAGGGAAGGGGAGAGAGAGAGAGAGAAAGAGAAAGAGAGGGAGGGGGGAAGGAAGGGAGGGAGAGGGAGGGAGGGAGAGAAAGGAGAGATGCCAGATATTCAAGATGGTTTAGAAAAGGCTGAGGAATGTGAGACATAACTGATGATCCACACTGGATAATTGACAAAGCCAGTTTGTAAGGGCTTTTGCTTGTATCAGGGCAATCTGTGGGATGTCTTTAGAAAAATGGGAATCTTAAAGAATTTCATTGTCATTATGAAAAGTATTTGTAGTATATATAGTTCAGGAAGTCACAATGTGGAAAAATGGTAAAACAGACTGACTCAAAAGTTGACAAAAAAATGACAACGCTATATATTTATTTATTCAATCTATATACATTTTGAGGGAAGGTGAACTAGAAGATGATTAACATGGTTTAAAATTAGAGGAAAAAAATTTAATAACCCATGCTACACTGATAATACCACACTGAGAGTTGAAGTTGCACATGCAAATGATCTGTAAGTTCTAATAATGAAAGTCAGGGAGCAGAATAAAAAAATAGAACTAAGATTAAATATAAAGAAGATCAACTAATGACTACAAGAACAGTAACCTGCTTTAGAACTGACAGTGAAGATACTGAAGTGGTAGAAAACTTATCTTCAACTATCAACAGTAAAGGAATCATCTATCAAGAAATGTACCCAGACTAGCACTTGGCATAAGACCTTTGAAAAGATATTTAAATGGTGAGATATGCTACAAAGATGATACATATGGGGCAGCCAATCTTTTGTATTCTCTGTGATACAATACAAAAGCAAAGGAGAAAGCTCCTGAAAATAACATGGACAGCAAAAAAATATGAACAAATCAATCCAGAATTTTCACTCAACGCTCAAAGAATCAGGCTTAAATGATCATATTTTATATACATAATGTGAAGATCTAGTTCTCTGCAGTGGTGTATAATGCTGTGAAAGGTGGAAGAAAAAAGAGGAAGAGCAACAAGTATTCAATTATAGTGGCAATGGGTGCACCATTGGAAGACCTGAAGGATCAGGTTCGGAAGAAGCCATCCTGGAAAAGCAATCTATATACTGTATGTGGCTGCTAAGAGTCAATACATGTTTGATGGCAAATGAACTCAATTTCATTGAGGGCCACATCAGGGTTGTGTTGACCTCAGGAGAGGTGGGGTGTGTGTGGCCAGGGTGGGCATGGTCAGCTTGATGTCACTCATGTCAGTGGCGCTTTGGTGGCCAGAGTTCTCTGCCAATGAAAACAGGGTCACGAGCTCCATTTTCAGCTGGGACAGTCTCCTGCAAATCTCTGCGAGCAAGAATTGAGTCAGGAGAGCCAAGCTCCATTCACTGGCAGAGGCACTGCGGGCCGGTCCTTCAACTGTTTCCAGGGTGACAGATCTAAGCACCCCATGGGCCAGATCCGGACCACAGGCCTTGAGTTTGACACCCCTGTTCTAGAACATTACTGCCAATATTTAAAATTAATAATGAGGAATTCAGCTATTCACTTATCTGATCTTTCTCTCTCGGTAGCTTAGAAAGAATCCAGTAGACAAAGCTGAAAGGATAGAGGAAGTTCCACTGGCAGCCTCATGCTTAAGGACATCAGATCCATAAAATGAAGCACCAGCCTTAAAATCAGCTGTTGGAGATACAGGATTCCATAAAAGTTGCAATCTTAATTCACGTTTCTCCAGTGTTTGAGCAAACATAAAATATCTTTGTCCCTGATCACACCTTCCTAACTTGAACCAAAAATCATCTTGATTGTGAAAGTGAATATGGGTTATGTAGTTGGGGAGGGACCTGACTTAAAATTTTAAACATATCATCTTCAATTCCACACTGAGTGCTACACGATCCTTGGTGCTACAGTAAAGCCTGTCAGATATGTTGAACGAAGAAAAAGACTTGATCTTGATTATTTTGATCTGTAATACTGTGAATATCACAAAAGCCTGCTTCTCGATTATAAAGCTATCACTTTTCAAGGCTCTAGCTTTCTATCCATTAAATTCAATGAGAAATCTTTTCAGGGATGATTTAACAGTGCAATTTTTCTAGAAGTTACTTTGTCTGTTGTATCTTGATTTGTGAACAAGAGGCAGGGGGCAGGGGAAAGGTTTGTACTAATTTGTTAATCTTTGTGTTTTGTATTCTGCCGTTCGAAGAGGAGTACAATAAGTTGCAACATTCACATGCTGTTTTCAAATTAGTTTTGTGAATGTTCACCTTTGCTAGTCAAAATCAGTTTACTTCAATACCTTTACTAAGGAAAGGCAAAAGGAGACCTTTATGATGCTTATCAAAAGCCCAATTAATGTCAGAACAATTTAACACACATCATCTTTTCCAGGATTATAGCCCAACTCTTTAGGGAAGAAAATGACTATTTAAAAGTAAGCGCACATAAAATCATAAAATAACAGCAAAATGGTATTTTCAATTTTTTTTATGGGCAGGAAATAAGAAAAGTGCTTGCACTTAGCTAGCATTCTAGAAGATTGTGCCACCTTCTCCTTTAAACTTAAAACTTATTCCAAAAATCTATTATGCTCCAATGAAGTATAACAATAACATTGGGCAGGAGAGGAGTGGGACCAGCAATACAGTTTACCTGGGTTTTTTTTTGCAGTGCTCTTCAGTTCAAATGATGAAAATCTGTTTTTAATACATAGGTCTACTACTGTATGTGGAACAGGAGTTCTTCATATTTCAGTCCTTTTTTCATGGCAAAATCTCGAGCATCAGCCTGCCTGATTTAAATATTCTGAGTGCCTGAATGATAAGCTACATTTCTTTGAAATGCCTGTGTTTGTTATTAATAAGTAGATTCATGCCAAAACATTCCTTTGTTATGCAAATCTTGACTGGAAACATCAAATCATGTTACTTTCTCAAGTTCCTCCACATTAAGGTGTTTCTGAAGTCTCACATTATCAATAGCAGAACAAGCAAAATTGTGCTTTCTGGATATTTCAATTCCCATACACTCCAGTCAGAAATAATTGATAGTGATTGTTGTAGTTCAAAACACCTCTCCCAGCTACAAACTATGATTGATCACTGCTTGTTATCTGTAATTTTTTTTAAAAAAATCCGCTGATTAAAATAATTGAAATTAAAATTACAATGAACTAGATAAAGGAGCAGGAGAAAACAACATCAAAGCCACTCTGACAAATGACTCACATACACATACAAAGACACACACACAGTCGCTCACACATGCAGGTAACAATGACCTGGGGCAAGCAATAAAGGAATATTGCTTCATTATATTATTCAGATAATATGAAACATCATAAAAGCCTTAAGGGAGAAAACTAAGGAAGTATCAGCATATGAAAAAAAAATTACATGCACTTGGGGGAAAAAAGAGCTTTAAAAAAAAATTATGTTGGTCAGAGACTGGAGAGATGGTTGTTGAAGTGTTACTGAACTATGGGTGACTTTGAACGAGTCCCATTTTTCTTAAATTCACTGACACCATATGCCTGTTGTTGTGAGGATAAAATAAGATGACCTAATGTGTATTGTGCTGAGCTTTTCCAAAGGAAACATGTAATTATCAAATGGTGATGGTATAAGTAACATTCTAATTTTTTTCTGTTTCATACTCAGAGTTCACTAAAATTGCTTATCTCTATAAAACCACATTCTGATTTCCTTCCTATTGTGTTCAGATAAGAATTCTGCAATTACCATGCCTCTGTTGCACTTCCAGTTTTAGGATCTGTCACATTATAATTCTGCAGTTACCATGCCTCTGTCCCACTTCCAGTTTTAGGATCGATCATCCCCAAAGAAACAGAGAAAGATGAATGCAAATAAGTTATAGATCCAATATCTACAACTCATTTTTGTAGGGTATACTTTAGCAATGGCTATTAAGAGGTACAAGATTGATTCAATTCACAAGACCTTTTCGTTTTGACATTATTGTGGTTTCCAGTTCTACTTCTAATGGCATTCCAGTTGATTTCCAGTGAAACATACATCTTTCATACAAAGCAAACCATGCTTTCCGGGCCATACTCTTTTTTTAAAAAAAGTGCAAATAGAAAGGGAACAAAAGAAAATATATACAAATCAGGTTCTCAGTATACTGCTGCACTTTAATACAAATATCCGTTTGCAAATGAATTAACAGGGAAAGTACAAGACGATTGCAAGAACATACAGGTGAAACTCAAAAAATTAGAATATCGTGCAAAAGTTCATTCATTTCAGTAATGCAACTTAAAAGGTGAAACTAATATATGAGATAGACTCATTACATGCAAAGCAAGATAGTTCAAGCCGTGATTTGTCATAAATGTGATCATTATGGCTTACAGCTCATGAAAACCCCAAATCCACAATCTCAGAAAATTAGAATATTACATGCAAACAATAAAACAAGGATTGTACATAGAACAATATCGGACCTCTGAAAAGTATACACATGCATATGTACTTAATACTTGGTTTGGGCCCTTTTTGCAGCAATTACTGCCTCAATGTGGCATGGCATGGAAGCTATCAGCCTGTGGCACTGCTGAGGTGGTATGAAAGACCAGGATGCTTCAATAGTGGCCTTCAGCTCTTCTTCATTGTTCAGTCTCATGTCTCTCATTTTTCTCTTGGCAGTGCCCCATAAATTCTATATGGGGTTCAGGTCAGGCAAGTTTGCTGGCCAATAAACACAAGTAATCCCACGGTCATTGAACCAGGGTTTGGTGCTTTTGGAAGTGTGGGCAGGTGCCAAGTTCTGCTGGAAAATGAAGTCAGCATCCCCATAAAGCTCGTCTATGGAAGGAAGCATGAAGTACTCCAAAATCTCCTGGTAGATGGCTGCATTGACCCTGGACTTAATGAAGCACAGTGGACCAACACCAGCAGATGACATGACTCCCTAAATCAACACAGACTGTGGGAACTTCACACTGGCCTTCAAGCATCTTGCAGTGTGTGCCTCTCCATTCTTCCTCCAGACTCTGGGTCCTTGGTTTCCAAATGAGATGCAAAAGTTGCTCTCATCAGAAAAGAGGACTTTGGACCACTGAGCAATAGACCAGGTCTGTTTTTCTTTAGCCCAAGTAAGATGCTTCTGATGTTGTTTGTTGTTCAGGAACGGCTTGACAAGAGGAATATGACATTTGAAGCCCATGTCCAGGATCCGTCTGTGCGTGGTGGCTCTTGATGCACTGACTCCAGCTTCAGTCCACTCGTTGTGAAAATCCCCAACACTTTTGAATGGCCTTTTCCTGATAATCCTCTCTAGGCTGAGGTCATCCCTGCTGCTTGTGCACCTTTTTCTTCCATACTTTTCCCTTCCACATAACTTTCTATTAATGTGCCTTGATACAGCACTTTGGGAACATCCAACTTCTTTTGCAATTACCTTTTGAGGCTTTCCGTCCTTATGGAGGGTGTCCATGATGGTTTTCTGCACAACTGTAAGGTCACTAGTCTTTCCCATGATTGTGATTCCTACTGAATCTGACTGAGAGACCATTTAAAGGCTCAGGAACCTTTTGAAGGTGTTATGGCTTAATTAGCTGATTAGAATGGGACACTTTGAGCCTAGAATATTGAACCTTTTCACAATATTCTAATTTTCTGAGATTGTGGATTTGGGGTTTTCATCAGCTATAAGCCATAATCATTACAATTATGACAAATCACAGCTTAAACTATCTTGCTTTGCATGTAATGAGTCTATCTCATATATTAGGTTCACCTTTTAAGTTGCATTACTGAAATAAATGAATTTTTGTACGATATTCTAATTTTTTGAGTTTCACCTGTATGCTTCTTCCATTTATGGGATACACAGTGGGCTCAAAAATAAAACTGTTTAGCTATGAATCAAATTTCTTTCCTTAAGGATTTTATGGATCATTTGTAACATATCTCACCAGGTTCCAATTTCCACATGTACAGTAATTAAAAGATGTGACATTCAATATGAAGAGTAAAAATGTGGAAAAGGGGAAAAAAAACCCTGACATTAAACATTCATGGATTCTGGAAATAATCATGGAACGATAGAAATTCTACGGCACTTAAATGATTTTTCAAGAGAAAAAGTGTGGTTATTCCAAATTTAGAAAAAAAACTAGAGTACATTTCATTTATATTATACATGGAGGAACTCCCCTCTGACTGACCCAGAGGTGAACTGATCTATTTTATAAAAAGAAAAAAGAAAAGAAAAGGATTAGTTTATTTCTTAACCCAATTTTAAACTAGAGGCTTTTAAAGGCTAGGAATATAGCCTCAAAGATGTATTCATAGTCACCATCACACACACACATAAACACACACACACACACACACACACCAGCCCCATCAAAAGTCTTTGAAAACTATTGTCAGTGAAATAACTATTAAACAAGAGGTTGGTCTCACTTTCTAAAAAGTTTGTCATCCAGTGTCACTGGAGGTTTTTAAGAAGAGATTGGTCAGCCATTTATCCAAAACGTTCCAAAGATGCTTCTTCCCCCCATCCTCCCCGCTCAAAAAAAGGGCAACTGGACTTTCTTTGTTTTTCCTTGAAGACATTTCTTTTCTCATCCAAGAAGCTTCTTCAGTTCTGACTGAATGGTGAGGAATGGAAGGGTTTATATTCCTTGCAGTCATCTAGTTGTTAGCATTCTGAAAGTTGGTTGTTAGCACAGGTGGGCTTCAAAAATTTTAGCAAAGGGTTTTCTGCCTGGTTGCTGGGTGGGTGTGGCCATGTTGGGCATGGCTAGTCAGCCTCCTGCACCATGGCAGGGGGGACATTTTTGCCCTCACTGGACTCCAGAGGCTTTCCTTGAGCCTCTGGGAGGGTGAAAATGGGCTCCCCGGGCCCCAGAGGCTCCCTGGAAACAGGAAACAAGTCCATTTCTGGCCTTCATGAACTTCCAGGAGGCCCATGTTTTACTCTCCCAGAGCCTCTGCACGCACCCTGCACTTACCTGCATCCAAAACAGGTTGCGTGGGACTCATGGGAGGGGCAGGGTGGGTGGGACCAGCCAGGAGTGGGATTTGGGGTTCTCTAAACTGCATAAAATCTTAGCTAGGGGCTCTCCCGAACCTCTGAAAACCCCCAGCAGCCCACCCCTTGTTGTTAGCACTCTGAACCTTGAGAGGCCAGTGGTGCAGAGTTCTGATCACTCCCATGCAAATATCTTTATTTACATTTTGATTCTCATAATCCACAAAATGGGAGTGAGCTCAAGGTTTGCCTGCCAGCAAAGTGGAAAAAGTAAAAGAACTAAAACACATTAAAATACTTCCAAACTGGGCCTACATCAAATCCCCCAAAAGACCTACAGAGCTCTTCTATAAGAGATATAAAAAGGAACAACAAATGAAGCAATTCTGTCATTTCATACACGACGGAAATACCTGAAAAGCTCAAGAGGATTTTCAACTAACACAACATACATGCACACTTTATACCTAAGAATCACTAAGGCAGGACCTTTTCCACCCCAAGGATAAAACACCCAGACACAAACTGAGCAATGTGGTATATGTAATGCAGTGAAACATATGCAGACTTGTACACTGAGGAAACAAAATAACCATTTCACAAATGCACGGCACAACATAGGAGAACAAAGCCATCAGGACAAGATTTAGCAATCCATCGGTATTTGAAAGACAAAGTGCACTCATTTGAAGAAAGCAAAAATCCACATTCTGGACAGACAGGACCACTAGTTTGAAAGAAGTCAAAGGGGCCATCTTTGTTAAAACTGAGCAGTCCTCTCTCAACAGAGGAAAAGGTATATAACACCTTTTTCCTGTCTACAACACAATCCTTTCAGCAGTTTCAAGAAGGTTCCACATCCCTTTGCATTCTGATTCAGGTGACCCTGTGATTACAGAACCCCCCACCCAAAGTGACCTCAATGACCATCAGAGAACTGACGACTGACCTTCATAGTGTTGATGATCAGATGGCATTCCCTACTATTCAGTCAGAACTAAGGAAACTTCTTGGATGAAAAGCAAAATATCTTCAAGGAAAAAGAAAGAAAGTCCAGTTGCCTTTTGAAAAAGCACCCTTGGGACAACCATAACTTGGGTGAATGAGAATCTCATAGACATTTGTGCAGAATGGTATAAAGTCTCCTGCTTGAATAGGGTTGGACCTCCAAGATCTCTTCCAATTTCATTATTCCATATTCTGTTGCCGACATCAAATACAGCAAGTGAATTCTCAGTCAGGACCCATTTAGGCCGCTGAATCCAACACCATGTGCTATATGTAAATCTAGATTAAATAACCATGATGGACACCCCTCTAGCTTCTGCTGAGACACAATTAATGAAAGGGGCATTACTCCTCTTTGGTTCCATTGTCGAACTGCTTTTGCTATTAGAACATTTCCTCTTAATATTCAATGAACATTTGCCATCCTTTAACTTAACTACATTATTCCATATCCTGCATTTTGACATGACAATGAACAAAAGATGTACAAAATTTTTATCATCAAAGTATTTCACAAAATTATTGTATTGAAATGCTGAGAGATCTTCCTCATTGCTCCATGTCCAAAATCTAATCATTCCTTCTCTACCTCTAGCAGGCAAGAATTACTTCTGCACTACCATTTTTGCCACAAGGTAGCCCTGAAATGGGCACTAATCCATGTTCAGACAGAATCTTCCTTTACCATTGTTCTTCACTGTTCTAGACAATTTACAAAAAGGATATTAACTAGATACATTTATACATTCTTGTATGAGATAGAACATATGTTTTCCATGCAGAAAGTCATGGTTGGATCAAGCCTTTTAATTACCATTTAACCAATGGTTGGAAAAAAAATCCTAAATATGCTTCTGAGACATTGAGAAACATTTTAACTTAGTTTAGACAATTCCCAAGTAGAGTTAACAAATATCATGAATTTCATAACATAGCTTCTCATGTGTCTAAGATGATAATTATACCAAATTAGTAAAAGAAATTAGAAAAGAATTGGAAACATGCGGGAAACTACAACTGTCACTACTAGGGAGAATTGCAGTATTAAAAATGAATACCTTACCAAAGTTAATGCACTTATTTCAAATGATTCCGATAAAGTTAGGAAAACCCTTCTTTACTGAACTAAGCAAAATGACAACTAAATTTGTCTGGTTGGATAAGAAACCACATATCAAATTTAAATTTAACATCAGGAGCAGTGGTGGTTTTGGACTACCAGAGTGGGAGCTCTATTACCAGGTAGTGATATTAAATTGAATAAAAAGATTGGGTTAAATTAAAAAATAAGAGTATTTTAACAATAGAAGGTCATGACCTCCAGATAGGTTGGCATGCATTCCTGTGGGGAAAAAAGAGTAAGGCTCATGCCTATTTCAATCAACATCTAATAAGAAATTAACTTATTCAAACATGGAGAAGAATTAAAAACAAGCATTATATGAAGATACCATGCTGTCTGTCAACCATGGAGGCCATGATCTATCTGAAAAGATTAGATTATAAGAAAAATGATAAGTTACAATGAATTATTAGATAACCAAGGGAAATTAAAGTCAAATCAAGAACTTAAAGAAAAGGGAATTGTAATTAATTGGTAGCCAGAATAGCTTTTGTACACATGTGGAAAGGACCCAACACTCCCACATGTATGATTTAGTCATACAAAAAATAATGGATTGTGTGGAAATGGATAAGCTTACAGAGAAGGAGCACTGAAGTACTATTCAATCTGGCACAAAAAATATGAATGGATAGAGGATAGATATAAGAAATAAGAAGAGGAATTGTAAGAGACCTTAAGAAAATGATATGTAGATATGTAAAATAGATAGGTTTATAAGATAGAACTATAGCTAAAGATAATAACTATTGGTAAACGTATATTAAATGTAATAAGATTTATAAGTTAATAATAATTATAGATGTCAAAACACTGTTGAAAATGTGAATATGATTTGAATTTGTATTGGTGGAAAACACAATAAAAATGTATTTAAAAAAACCAAATAGGAATTTCATAACATAGCTTCTCATGTGTCTATGACATTAGTATAGCTTATGTTCTGTTACTCAAGGAGGGGAAGCAATTCTTGATGAACTCTTTTGAAGGTATAATATAAGGCAAGTAAAAGCAATTCAGAGAAACAAGATTTTCTAACATTTATGTTTGACTAACTGCATGGTACTTCAGAGGATGTTATGTTCTTTACACAAATAAAAAGTAACAGGGGTTACCATGGTTACCATTTCAACCATTATCCTTGCACTTACATACACAATATAGCAATAATTTTTGGGGGGAAATAAAAAAAATGTATAGCAGAATAATTTCATCTTCTACAAACAATCTGGCATTGGGGTTAACTTTTTTCTGCATTATGCTACATTTACATAACTTAATGTGACAAGAAAGGAATAAAAAAAATTAAGAATAAAGAACTCAGTAGGGGATAACATGGAAGGTGATTTGGAAGGGGGAAAATAATTTCTGCTTCAGAGATTTGAAAATTGCTCCATAACCTTAAAATCACAATGATGGCAGTCTTGCTTTATGAAAAAAGATGCAGACAGAAAGTGACATGGGAATCAAGTTTATATTTATATAAATATTACTAGCCAAATTTTGTTGTGCTCTCTCAAAAATAGTGTTTCAATATTAAAAGAGAAATATATTTTACATTTTCTGTTCCTTATATGAAACACTAAAGTCTATTGTTGGATTCTGATACATAGTAACCATCCTTGAATAGACATGTCAGATTTCTAATCAATATCTTGAATCCCAAAGACTAATTTTGAATAAATGTATTTAAAGTACAGTATTTTGTAATCTCCTTTTTTCCCTTGAAAATGGGTGTTTCTGCATTTCTGGAAGCTTTCCATGGATGTTAAGACTGGGTTTTATTTCTGGGGAAACATGGTATTATTCCATTATAGGAATATATGTGTACACATTTGTCCATGTGTATGCATCAATGATTGATCGATATTTTAGTCAGCTCCTGAAAAGACTTTACAGCTTGACTTTTCTGTTCTCAGGTTTCGATTTTGTAAAGCTACTAATACATATACGGCTCATATAGGTACCTTGAATTACATTTACCGCAGAAAATGCATTTATCTTTTTTCAGCAGAGTACATGACAACAATCAGAACAATTTTGAAAATGGAAAATGGATCCAGCTCATTTATTTGAGTTTTTGCAGAATTTGGAACTATAATGGTCAAAGAAGAGTGTGCAAGTTGCAAGTAGAGCTTATCTTTAAGAGATATACAGTATGTTGCCAGATACATAGAAAACCTCATATTGGACTGCTGATTTGGATGTGTCCACAGAATTGATAATAACTTTTTTTTCTTGGATATTTTGTGGCATATACCCCCAAAAAACAATTTCCTGACATATCTCAGACTCACTCTAGATCATAATGAAATATTTTATGCAATCTCTGTTGGACTGAATGGAAGTTACACAGCAGGCATATTTGGTAAATTGCACTATTCACTTATTTAGACTGCTCTGGTGAATCTTTACATAGGTCAAAATAAGGAACTCTAAGATTCTAAAATGCCAATTTCCAAGTTAAATCTCTATCAGCATTTCTTTGCAAAGAATTAAAAACATTTCCAGTGTTGATTTTAAAATACTTATCAAAAATGTTTTAATTTGTACATTATTTTTTGATGTGTATCACAGAATAATGCAGGAAGATGAAAAGGAACTGAATTCATTTTTTTTAAGTCAAGCTCCTGATTGGCTCATTGTATAGGTAGATTTTTGGTCTGGTTCCTGACTGGCCTGCCTCTAAACCTGATTACTGCTAGGTGTTGTTTCTGATGAGACTGCTGCAGATTCTATATTGTTAGTTAGTTAAGTGCTCCTTAGCCTTGCTATGGTATAAAACTGGGACTCACACTTTGTTTAGTTTCAAAATGCCCTCCTTCTAGTTGAAGTTATTAGAATGTTTATGGATCTTGATAGCTTCTATATAGCCACACAGTCATTTGATATAGTTGCCAGTTGTCTTCATATTGGATATTAAGTCCCTTATAAAGCTATACATGTTCCACTATTCTGATGATCACTTTTCCTAGATGGCAATGTCTTTCAGGTTCTTTTAATCAATATTATTCTGTATATTGTGGTTTCAGAAATGCAGGGAAATGGTGTACCACTGGATTATGAAAGTGGATTTTTGCCAGCTTTGGGTAGAAGCTTTTGATAGAGCCTGACTCAAGGACAGACTAATTGTTTCTCTTGAAAATAAATCAGTCAGAATTCTTCCTGGACAAGAAAACTATCAGCAACCAGCTTTCTTGGACTCCCGTGAAATAGACCAAGCAGGGATCAGCTTGCCAAATTTATTTTCTATATACAAGTATCCTTGACTTACAATCACATTGGAACCAGAATTTCCATTGCTAAGTTGTGAGTTCTGACTGGTTTTATGACTTTTTGCCATGATTGTTAAGCAAATCACTGCAGTTCTTAAGTGAATCATGTGGTTGTTAAATGAATCCAGTTTCCCCCATTGACTTTGCTTGTTGGAAACTGGCTGGAAAGGTCACAATGGTGATCTCATGACCCTGGGATGCTGCAAGTGTTGTAAATACATGCTGGTTGCCAAGCACCCAAATTTTGATCATGTGATTATGGAAATGCTACAACAGTCATAACTGTGAGGACCAGTTGTAGTCACTTTTTTTAGTGCCATTGTAACTTCAAACGATAGCTAAACAAATGGTTGTAAGTCAAAGATTATATGTACAGCCCCAATAACTACACTGAGTATTTATTACCACTACTATTAAGTGCTCTGATACATTTTGAATGTCACTCTCCATGACTATTTAGCTTTGCTCTGAAGAAGGGAGCACAAGCCAAGCATACCAGAGAATACAAATAAAGCCACTGAGATCCAAGAAAAATTGCCTAGGTAGCAACCTCATGACTTTGAAAAAGAAAAAGAAAGAAAACTGGATGTCCATGGAGATTGTCAGTTATGCAGGTCATGGTTGTCCCAAAGGTGCTTTTTCAAGAGGCAGCTTTCTGGTTTTTCTTTGAAGATGTTTCTCATCCAAGAATCTTCTTCAGCTCTACTGGATTGTGGGGAATGAAAGGATGTCTATTCCTTACAGACAGTAGTGCAAATGGGTTTAGCAGTTCTTGGAACTGCTAAAAGGACTGTGTTGTAGACTGGAGATAGATGATGTCATATCTCTCTTCCTCTGTTGAGAGAGGGCTGTTCAATTTTAACATAGATAGCCTCTTTAACCCATTTGAGCAATGTGGTATATACACTGCAATGCAGTGAGCCATGTGCAGATCTGTACATTGGAGTAACAAAACAACCAGTTCAGGAACGCATGGCACAACATAGGAGAACAAACTCATCTGGACAAGATTCAGCAGCTCATCTGCATTTAAAAGACAAAAGCCACTCTTTTGAAAACAGAAAAGTCCACATTTTGGACAGAGAGGACCAGTGGTTTGAAAGAGGGGTCAAGGAGGCCATCTATGTCAAAATTGAACAGACCTCTTTCAACAGAGGGGGAGGGATACAACCTAATCTATCTCCAGTCTACAACTCAGTCGTTTCAGCAGTTCCAAGAAGGCTCCATATCAATTTGCACCACTCAGGTGACCCTGATGACACAGATAAACCATAAAAAGAATGCAAATGACCAGCTGCCTGCAAGGAATATAAATCCTTCCATTCCTCACCATCCAGTCAGAACTGAAGAAGCTTCTTGGGTGAGAAGCAACACATCTTTAAAAAAAAAAACCCAGAAAGTCCAGTTGCCTCTTGAAAAAGCACCTTTGGGTTGCAATCAATTAGAATAGGGGTCTCCAAACTTGGCAACTTTAAGATTTGTGGACTTCAACTCCCAGAATTCTCAGCCAGCAAAGAGTTGAAGTTCACAAGTCTTAAAGTTGCCAAGTTTGGAGACCTCCAAATTAGACCATGACAATTGAAATCATGTGTTCATGCACTCAGGCAAAACATTGCAGTTACCCTGACAAAATATCTGGGTTTTTCAAGGGCACCCCTTCAAGTCAAGTTAAAAGCCATGGCCCTGTTCCCAAGGAAGTAAGACCAAGATAAAAAGAAAATTCCAACTGAGTTAATTTACCACTAAACATATTTAATTTGTACTTAATTTGCATTTAATACCTTTGAAATTACTCAAATTTAATTATGTTTAAAGAAATTAAATGCCGCCAATATGATTATCTTTTATGTCTCTCATGTTAAACACTATGAATTTTAGCATAGTTTTAAAAAGAATGTGAACAGGCTTCTAATTACACTGAAAGTCTATACCTGTAACTGCAGATTTTATCTCCATCTTCATATGTTTGACAGGCAATACAGAAAAGCAGTGGAGTTTATCTTCCAGGGAAGCATCCCAGAACATAGGTTTTTTCTCCTCAATGTGCAATCACACTACAGGTAGTCCTCGACTTACAACAGGGTTTTAGTGACCATTCAAAGTGGCAAAGGCACTGAGAAGAAAATGATTAATGATTGTTTTTCATGCTTGTAATGGTTGCAACACTTGATCACAGGAACAAAATCCAGACATTTGAAAACTGATTCAGGATGGTTGCAGTGACAGATTTTGGGCCTGATTGTGGTCATAAATACCTATCTGTATATATGACATTTACTTCTCTATATAAATAGCAATAGCACTTAGACTTATATACCGCTTCACAGTGCTTTACAGCCCTCTCTAAGCGGTTTACACAGTCAGCATATTGCCCCCAACAATCTGGGTCTTCATTTTACTCACCTCCAAAGGAATCAACCTTGAGCCTGCTGATTTTCAAACTGCCAAATTGCACGCAGCCAGCAGTCAGTAGAATTATCCTGCAGTACTGCATTCTAACCACTGCGCCACCGCAGCTCTTAATAGGAGTTTCTGTAATGTAGCGGTTATCACATTCGCCTAACACATGAAAGATCCCTGGTTCGAAACCAGGCATAAATAGCTCTTTGATCTTTTTAACCATTAATCAGTGGAACAGCTTTCCTTCAGAAGTTGTAGGTCTCCAACACTGGAGGTTTTTTAATAAGAGAATGGACAAGCCATTTGTCTGAAAGTGTATAGACTGGGTCTCCTGCTGTTGTGGCCTACCGGCAGCTGGCAGAGCTGGCAGCAGAGTCGGACAGTAGTGAGGAGGTAGTGGAGGAACCTGGGCCATTCCTGGAGGCTGAGGAAGGCTCGGATGAGGGCTCTAAGGTTGCTTCCAACTCTTGTTATTCTGTTCTGTTATACTGTTATTACAAACTTTGGAAAGGAATCGCCTTCCATTTGCTTCATCTGTCCACCAATCTTTAAAGTAGCCAAACCAAGATTATCAACTCACAATTTTACCCTTGGTTTATGTTCTTTCCAAAATACACATTCCAGAAGGTGGTGCCTTGATGTTTTTCTCTCCAGTCTCCTTTCTTGAACAGAATTGCCAATACAGAGCATGTAAATAAAGAGAAAGGCCAGAGCGGCAGTACCCTCTTCCTTTCTGACTTGGGGAAATCTGCTTTCACCATTGAAACACGGTCCCCTGGGTTCACCACAGGGAAGGTCTCCTTGCTGGGAAGACAGAGCAAAGATTACAAAAACTCTCCCTTATTTATTCACTCGCTCATCTAGAGCCACCACCTCCCTTGTAAAGGCACAGCAATTAAAACAGCTTTGAGACATTCAGTGAGGAAAGGTGGCATGTAGCTAAAGATATATCAGAGGAGAAGAGTGTGTGGCAGTTAAAAAGCCAGAATGCTTTGTTTCCATACAACCTGCTCCTAAGACATTCAGTAATTCTGTGGGGCTTAAGCCTTTTAAGCCATGCTTGCTGTAAATGAAGGATCTCTGAACACAGAAGTAACACATAGCAGCTGCTGTGTGGCATTCTGAGATCCCATAAAACATTTAGTTTTCTCAGCTGGCTTGAGCTTGTCAGAGAACACGAATACTTCAGAAACGCTGTGCTGTTTGTTTCTTAACTAACTGAAGAGGAAATAAAAATGAGGAAAATAATTTTTTTCTAGGAAATAATTTCCCAAGTGTTAGAGAAGATATGATACAACCATTTCCTGAGTCATTCCATCCAGCCCAGCTCTTGCATTATGCTAACAGCAAAAGCTTTTCCTTCCTATCATTTATTAGCTTGCTGCATTTGTCTTCTATCAAGATCCTGAGATAGCACTTTGGGGTTTTCAGCTGTTATTGGCTAAATCAGGTTCTCAACCTTTTCTTCACCATGGAACCTGGGCATGAACACCCTCTTACCCAAGACTTAACTCAAGATTTAAATCATAACATTTCTTCAAGCCTCTGTGATGGCATTGAAGACACCCCCTTCCCAAGGTTGGTGGACCACAGGTTGAGAACCACTGGATTAAATAATAATGTGGCTTGGTTTTTTATAATAAGATATGCAAATCCACGCTGTATTATAACAATATTATGCATGAGCAGATCATTAAAGTTCTTTTTTAACAATTGTGACTTTAAAAAAAACCCACTTAGCATCAAGTACGAAGATGGCAACCATTCTGTTAGAAATGATATATTCTCTCTTTCAATAGGTCTGTGATAGATTTCACTTCCATAGTACCAATAAGGAGGAATGTAGCTGATTTATTTGCTCCAAATAAATATGATACAGCAATTAATCCAAGGGCATTGCCAAGGATATTGAAACTTAAACAGCAATTTTAAGTCCCCGTGAGAATGAAAGTTACAAAAATTTCAAGGTTCAAGAGGGAAAAAAACACATTCTCCTGTGCTGGAGCATTTCAGCTTTATCTGGGAGAGGGAACTATTTGCAGATTTGATGCAAACTTAAGGAGCAGCCATGCAGAAAAAGGATCTACAAGCAAGAAGAAAGTATCAGAATATTGCTCTCATTCTACAGAATTTTGAAAAGGTCAGATCAGCAATATATATGCTGAATAAATGTTGCCAGGAAAATCATAGCCATATCCTCCATTTATGGATCACCACTGTAGATGAAGGTCAGAATATAAACCCTTGCTCAAATTCCTGGTTTCACCAACTATTTGTTCAGCTCCCTGTCTGATTCCCCCACCCTCCCAAATATCACAATGTTAACGTGACATCCAAGAAATTACTGACACAAGGATGGTCTGTGCAATCTGCTTCAATTTTCAGCAATAGCATGGAAAGAGGCACTTCTACTTTTGCTTCCAATATACAATAAACTGGCAAATTTATTGCTACTGTGAAATGGTTGCCTTTGCTTCTCTCCTCAGCCTCTTTTCCTTCTGGAATTTTTTTTTTAAACTGCAGGTAGTCCTAGACTTACAAGAGTTTGTTTAGTGACTGTTCAAAGTTACAACAGCATCGAATATGTGGTAGTAAAGAATAAAGCTGAGTATAAGTAATCAAGAAATGTAGAGTTATTGGCTGAGCGTCATGGTGGCCTAGAGGTGGATCTCTTCCTTATGACAATCAGGAACCTGTGAGTTCAATCTTAGGTAATGGTAAATATTTCTCTCTCTGGGCACAAAGACAATATATCTGCTGCAAACTTCATACCGGCGTCAGGAAGGACATTAGGCTAGCAAACACTCAGCTCCATTTAGTCGCCCCGACTCCACCTCAATGTAAAAGATTACAGCATTGTTAAAAGAAAACAAAAGTATAGAATTATTGACTACCTAAGCACTTGCGTTTTCTCTGCGATCAAGGTTGAATGTTCACAGCTTAACTAATTAAGACACAAAGCCAAAAACTTGCAACCTAAATGCCTTCTTCTTAGAAAACTTAGTTCTTTCTGATCAGATGTAAAATAAATTTCAGAAAAATAAATTTAAATTTTGTCATTTTAGGACAAGAAAAGCTTCAGTAGAGTTGGGAAGAATTTGTGTAATTTTAGGACAAGGACAGGTAGTCCTTGACTTATGACCAAAACGGAGCCCAGAAATTATGTTGCTAAGTGAGAAATCCATCAAGTGAATTTTGTCCCATTTTATGACTTTTCTTGACCACATTTGTTAACTGGATTACTGAGTTGTTAAATTAGTAACGTGGATGTTAAGTGAATCTGCTTTCCACATTGACTTTGCCTGTCAGAAAGTTGCAAAAGGTGATCAAATGACCCAGGGACACTGTAACTGTCATAAATGTGAGTCAGTTGTCAAACGTCTGAATATAAATCACATTACCATGGTCATAAGTATGAAAAATGGTCATAAGTCACTTTTTCAGTGCCAATATAATTTTGAACAGTCACTAAATGAACTATTGTAAGTTAAGGACTACCTGTATTGCTATTAAGTGAAGGTATAGGTCATGTAAAATGTGGTTTGTATTATAAATAGGTCCACTTTCTTCTTCTTCTTCCTCCTCCAATTTTAGCATCCATCTGTCAACGATGTTTATGTGGGGTTTTGCTTGATTTCCAAATTGGTGGAGGGAGCTTATGTTGTTAAAATACAAAGAAAAATTGAGAGAAAAGGCAAATCTTAAAAACAATTATAGCACATTTTAAATGTTGAACGTAAGATGCCTTCATATATTTTATAGGATATCTCATAGTGAAATTCAGAGATAAAGGCAACTTAATAAAGTGTGTTGCTGATACAACATTGAAAACGATATTAAACGGGGACATGTATGTATGCATGCACATGCATATGCTCATTTTTTCACATATTTGAGAAGCATATCATTCACACACACATACACACACACACACGTGTGTGTATGTATGTACGTATGCAGGGGTGGGATGCCCGGTTGTAAAGAACCGGTACGTCTGAAGCGCAGCAGACACCGAACCAGTTCTGTGTCTGCTGCTGTTTGGCTCACCTGCCTGCCCGGGTTCTTATCTGCCCTTTATTTCCTGCTTTTTCAACCTCAGCTGCTTTACACGGCATAGCTGAAGTTGAAAAAGCAGGAAAAAAGAGGCTTTCCAAATGCTGCGCATATGAGCGCAGTGCTTTTCAGCTGTCCGGGTGGCACAACTTAAGGTTTTTTTACACGCGCGCACAGCATAGTCACCGAACTGGTAATAACACTGGTTGAATCCCTCCCCTGTATGTATGTATGTATGTATGTATGTATAGGTGTGTATGTGTATGTGTGTGAAATATATTTTCAGTAAAGCTAGTTTGAATTTCTTTAAAAATGAAAGCTACAGCATCTCAAGGCCCAGAACACTCATTTATGACAGCCAGGATTTTTTTGCTGAAGCTGAAATGACAATTGTAGAACACTGTCACACTGATACATCTTTTGACTGATAACTGCAGCATACAAAACAGTGCAAGCCTGAGACTTTTAACCCCACTTGATTATAACTTGAAAACTTGGGAAAAAGTAACATTAGACCTAGAGATTGCTCAAATAAACTAGGGCATGCCACCTGTTCTGACTACTACTATACCAAAAAGGAGTGATCCTGGAAATAAAGAAAGCGAAAGGATGTTTTGTTTTGTTTTTGGATTGTTGGCATTTTATAAGACACTTGCCCGTCTAAATTAAGCCTGTCAGAGGTTTATCTAACTGTGAAGCACTACGAAGCTTCACTATTGGAAGACAAAAGTCCAATGGGATGAAAGTTGGCTCTCTGCCCATCTGTACATGGAAAGCGTTTTTGTTAGTCCACAGAAGAAAGTCCCTCTGACAGAAGCACCAGAGTCCTGACTTTCAGCAATGGCTGGAGGCAGGGGAAATTAGGGGACTACTTCAAGCTTTCTGTCTGTCTGCCTGTCTCTCCCTCTCCCCCCCCCCCCCCACTCTCTTTCTCTCTGTCTGTTTCTGTGTGTAAGAGAAAGAGAGGCAGACAGACAGAAAAAGAATATAATATAATGCAGGAGTGTCTAGTGCAGGGGTTTCATTGAGGGCCACTTCTGGGTTATATTTGACCTTGGGGGGCTGGGGAGGGGGCTGGCCAGGTGGGTGTGGCCACCTCAATGTCACTCATGTTGGGAGTGGCCCAAGTGCTGTGCCAGTGAAAACAGAGTTCGGGAGGGTGGCAGAGGCACTGCAGGCCGATCCTTCACTGTTTCCAGATCCGGCCCCTGGGTCTTGACATTGACAGCCCCTGATCTAACGTATACCAAGAGAGAAGGGGAAAAAGAGGGGGTGGCCAGGAACATAATGTAACACTATGTTAAACTATACTTGAATGTAATTTTTTCCATATGATAGTTTAGAATACTAAAATAGTCAAGAAAAATTATTATGATACTGACTGGTATTTTGTCAATTCAGGACAGGCAAGGGAAGTTTTTAAACTCCCATCTGTCAACAAAACAGCTGCTTGCACCATTGCAGCTTCTGCCAAAGTTGATACTTTATCTTTGTGCAATATAGCTTTTGCAACACCACAATCTATAGACTGTTCATCTTTATGCCATTGTATTTTTCCCTGCCATATGGTTCTGACAGAAGGCGAGATGCCTAGTTTAGGGTCCAGTAGCACTTTCTTAAGGGTATAAGTATATGGGTGTGTGTGGATAGATAGATAGATAGATAGATAGATAGATAGATAGATAGATAGATAGATAGATAGATAGATAGATAGATAGATAGATAGATAGATAGATAGATAGATAGATAGACGTGACAGAAACATAGTTGATTGAAAGCAAAATATTTCACATAACACACACACACACACAGACATACACACATAAATAGATAGACAGACCCACATCCCCATCTAACTGTCTAGCGACTCTGGGTGGCTTATAAACATCATAAAAACAAAAGATTAAGTAAATAAAAAAACAGAATACTTTGGAATGGAGGTGGGATCTTCTTCCTAATCCAATAACCATCTCAAGAATGGAACATCCCCATCAGGACCCAAGCTAGTCAGCAGAGGCAAGTTTGAGGCTCCTATAGAAGGCTGAGAGGGTGGGGGCAGATCTCACCTCAAGCAGCGTGATATTTCAGAAGATGGGAGCCATAGAAGAAAAGCCTCTTGGAGTCTGCCAGTTGGAGTTCTTGACCGACGGGATCTGTAAGATGTCCCTTCTGCCAGAATGAGTAGGCCAATCCCATTGATGTGAGACAGATAATCTGGATCTGTGCCACAGTGCCAAAATTATATAATTTTTCAAATTTGGTGACCTAATCAAATGTGGAAAATATATAACAAATCTATACCAACATTTTAAAAAGAAGATGCATTCTATGCTGAATTTCACTTTTATCTCTGCTTACTTAACTTTGGTGATGAATTTTGAAAGCAGATTTATTGGAACACATCATAGTTCTGTGTTGGTCTTAACTTATGTATCAGAGTTACTCCAAAACATGTATAAGCCATGTGCAAAGTTCTGGATTTTGCAGGATGAAGCCATATAAAGATAGAAGTGGTGGGGTTTTGTTCACTGGTGCAATGAGCAGTATGGTAAACAGCCACTATGCAGGCATGATTTCAAAAGATCTATACAGCTTAAAGTCTGGACAACAGCTGATCACAATGTCCTTTGCCTGACAGTGTATGAAACTCCTATGCTTTCTAGAGCAGATTCCATTAGATGTAGATATGTGTATTATATGCATGTTTGGATGGATGGGTGAATGGATGGATGGGTATTTCTCAACTTTAGCAACTTTTAAACACGTGGACTTCAATTCTGAGACTGCCACAGCCAGCTGGGATTTAAAGTTCATATATTTTAATGTATCCTAAGGTTACAAAACATAGATATTGAACCTATACATCAATTTGTTAGGTGCTGGTATCTTCATAAAGAGAAACCATATTCCAATAAGCACTCTTTTTAATTTTTTATGAAAATACATTTTGTATTTGTAATTTACTTGTTTTAAACTGCAGAGCTTTAAAAGTCCAACAAGTATTAACAGTATCTAATATAAAGGGAAATATGTTTCACTTTCATAAACCCAAAACCTTGTTATACACTACCCTCTAGTGGGTCCAGAAGGGAGGAAAAAGCTAATGTTTAAACACAAATAGGCTTCTATGAAAACAAAATATGATGTTCAGTGGAAAACAACGCACCAAGGACTTCATGATGATAACAGTTTATAATCTAATTTAAAATGTGGCTAGAATCTCCATATCAGTGATGTGATATAATGTACAATGCTACAGAAAAAAAAAATCCAAATTTGCTTTCAGCTGCACAACCTGTAAGAACAGCTTGTATTTTATAAGGAATTTAAGAAGTGCTGTTTTTCATCTTTCATGAGAAAAGAGAATCACTTTCAGAAAATTAGCTAACACAAGAACCTATTTCAGTTAATAAGTTGGAATTAACCTCATCTGACATCAACATCAAAAAGTACATGGTAAGCTATTACCGGAAACTAGCACCCTAAATAATTGAAAAAAACTCCATGTCACAGAGAGATTAAATTTATCATCCCGTGGAAAATATTCTTTCTTAAAAGAGGCAATATGCTTGATGATCTAATCATCAGTCACAATTCACATTGGTCTTCCTCAGTAAATTCCCGGGTATAGCATATATACTTACCATGATCAGCAAATTTGGCTATGGACTTCAGTGACTCAGAGAACACAATGGCCATTCGCTCAGAGATTAATTGATTCAATGGGTGACTGAAGTAAGACTCTGAAAATTGAATTATATATTTATTTTTTATCAGTGTGGGAAGCTTAGTTTATAATTTTTTAAAATCACTTTTCACAAGATGGGATGAGACAGTTAATAAATCATTTAAGAATGATGATGCCAGGTCTACTTTAAAGAAATAGATGCAGAGGTTTTAGAAAAAGGATTATCTAAATCCTGATTTTTTTCTTTAAAAAAATGAAGAAACTGACATTATTATTTGCTTCCCTTTAAAAACATAAAAAGGCATTGTAGGAATATTTAAAGTTGTTTATAAAAATGAACACTGTCTTATTTTAGACATCCAAGCAAAGGAGATTTTTGCCTAATATAATCTTAAACCTTTCAAAATCTATCCTGGTATTTGTTGGGCGATAGCAATGAAATTGGCAAAGGATCGGCTAAGATAAATTCAAAACCTGTCAATGTATGGAATATTTTTAAGAGACTGGGAAACTGTGAGTTCTAGTTCTAACTTAGACATAAAAATTGGCTGGGTGACTTTGAGCCATCATGTTCTCTCAGTCCAATCTACCTTACACAAGTCACGTCTCTTGCAGGAGCTGCATTAGTTCCCAATTTGTTTCTGGGTCCAATAAAAGTCACCTTTAAAGTCCTACATGGGGGGCAGGTTATTTGAAGAACTACCTTTTCCCAGTTACATCTACCCTGATCCACCAGTGCAGAGATGCAAGATATGTTATAGGCCCCTCTATTAAGGAGATCCATCTAGTGGGACCAAGAAGAAGGGTCCTCTCTGTGGTGGCTCCCTGCCTAAGAACATCATTCCTATGGAGATAAAATTGCTACCCATTTTGGTAACTCCTTTAAAAGATTTGAAGACATTGTTTTGCCACTGGGCCCTTATTACTTACAGTAGCTTTGAACTTACATTGCTTAATTTACTGCAATATGCTTATGTTAAACACCAGTTTTGTTTTGACTATGTTATCTTGCATGTCACATTTTATACTTTGCATTATGTTTTATAATGTGCTTGGCTATTAGACACAAATCTATTTCACTGATGTAACTTTCCCTGACTTTTGTCAAATCTTTTAATGGTTTGGAATAACTTCTTGATTATTCAACTTACTTTTCATCAGTCCCATCACACAGAATGACTAAGTGTGATGAACGATATTGACCATTTACCATCATATATATACATTACTATTCGTAAGAATCTGATCATTTCTCATTTTATCATTTAGCTGAGGAGCCAAGACTACTTAACCATAAGAGATTAAATGTGAATTTACCCATTAAATGGGAACTTATTCATCATATGTAGAGATATGGAAAGACAGAATTGGCTAAACTCTCTAAACCCCTGGTCCATGGACAGGAAATGGGCCATGGCATGCCAGTAACCAGTCCACGCAAACAAGCAAAGCCCCATCCATGGAATGCAGGTAGCACACAAAACTATAATCTCTGGTCTGTGGAAAAGCCTCTTTCCACAGAACCAATACCTGGTGCCCAAAAGGCTGGGGGCCGCTGCTCTAAGGGCACTATATGTTTGCAGCTACTTTGCACTGCTCTATAATTGAGGCTAAGAAAAATAGCTCTTCTAGCTCTGGGATTTGATTCACAAACATGCTCTGTGGAGACACACATTTATATATATAAAACCAGATCTGAAGTATTTGAAACAAGTTAATAAAAGCATAACTTGATCAGCCTTTCTGCTGAATGTTAACTTTTCGGATCAGCCAACTCTTCGTAATATGAAGACCTATGTCAAAGATGTTTTGGAAAAGATGTAATGCTTGCTTTTTAATAAATGAATGAAGAGAGTAATACAAGAGGGAAAAGCAGAAGGAATCTTCTTGTTTATAAAGTAAAAATGCAGACTCATTTTGTTCTTAGTGTTATATATCAAAGTTCCCCACTACAAGAGAGAGTTATGGGATGAATGGTGAGCAAGAACCATGAAAAGCACTGAATACAATGATGAAATGCATTTTTATTCAGAAAGACAATAGAGAGGGAGGAAGGAAGAGGGAGAAAGACAGACAGACAGACAGACAGAGATAATGGAAGGAATATATGTCTTATACTGTACTTATTTTAGGGCTATCATGCAGAAATGGAAGATAATAGGTTGTTGTGATTCTTAGGACAAAGGGTAATTTTTCCATCAATAAAATCTGCTTCAATCAATCCAACTTGGCTATTTCTTAACCATTATTCTGGGATTTCTAAAATTGATTTATTGAACTGAAGAAGAAAAATGCTTTTATAAGTCCAAAGCCAACCATTAGATAGCTACCATACATTCTGAGATTTGTCTTGCCCAACAGTGGCATTAATAGAACTACTTATAACTTATAAGGAACAGAAATGAGATTCTCTGCACATTTTTAAGGTTTCAAATATGTCTATATTTGTCCAAGATTAGAAGTAACATTGGGATCAGCAATTCCTGGAGTTGCTAATCATAGTGCACATTGGACACTGTACAGGGGTTGTTGTTTTTTTACAAAACATAAACGATGCTTCAAATGCATGTTTCTTGGAGATTGACCAATGTGTATGGGCAATTGCCCTTCCCACATACAAATACTATATTCGTATGTATGTATATTTTTATTTATTTATTTAATACACTATCTATCTCGCTTAGATTTAGGATTGCTAGATTAGTTGAAATTGAAAAGCCAAGAGAAAGAAGAGATTGTGAGTAAATTAATCAATATGCACAAATTTGGGAAGACAGTAATTCAATGGGGGAGGCAGCTGAAGATGAACAATTGTTCAGAGTAGAAGGAAAAAAGAAAAAGAATAAAGAATAGCAAAAAAAATCATGATAAATGCCAAGAAGCTACAATTATACATTAATCCATTACCCACCATTAAATAATCACAGTGAGTGTGCTAAACCGATATATGAAAATCACATTAGAGTCTCATTTTATTTGGTTCAGAAAGGAATCAGAAAACCACAAGTACTCTGAAACAGCACAGCTATGTCATGAGAATGACATAGTCTTAATAATAATAAAAAAATCTGCATGTATTTAAATTAAGTTTTAAAAGGAAGACATTTCCCAATCTTTCCATTCAAACTCAAAAACAAACTGCAAAAGCTTAAAAGGTCCATGGATCAGCATACTTGCTTTACAATAGTTTTGTATCTTAACTGTAGTTAAGGTGAATAAATACTAAGGGGTGGTTTATATAAACTGAGGAATTAGTAAACATCTTAATGAATTTAGTCAAACACACTTGGCTTTAAAGTTTGATTTCCCTGAGCAGTGAAAGAAAACAAAACTAGATATCCTACTGATTTAAAAAAATATACATTTAATAAAGCCTATGTACAGTTCACAGAGCCTTGGGAATTATCTGATCATATGAAAACACATCTAGTGCATAACTGAAATGGTCAAATTAGAACAGGGGTGTCAAACTCAATTTCATTTAGGGCTGCATCAGAGTTGTGTTTGATCTCGGGGGTCGGGGGGGAGTGGCCAGTTCAACATTTCTCATCGAGGCTCTCTTTTTGGCCACAATGGCCTCCTGCAACCTTCTGCCAGCAAAAATGGAACTCAGGAAGACTGTGAGTGGCCCGCCTGTGCTCCATTTTCATTGGCAGAGGGCTATAGGATGCCATTGCAGCCAAAAACAGGAACCAGACTGGGCGTGCCCTCCCCGAGCTCCATTTTTGCTGGCAAAGGCACTGTGGGCCAGTCCTTCACTGTTTCCAGGGCATCCCCACGGGCCATATCTAAGCATCCCACAGGATGGATTTGGCCCACAGGCATTGAGTTTGACACCCTGAAATAGAACATAACTGGTTTTCTTTTACAAAACAGTTTGTGAACTGAGTGGATTGAACAGTCCAATGAAATTAAAGCATGATCATGTTGCTTGGTACCACTGCCTTACTACAGGTAGTCTTTGAGTTACAAGTTTGTTTAGTGACTTTTTAAAGTTACAACAGCACTGAAAAAAGTGATTTATGACCATTTTTCACATTTACAACTCTTGCAGCATCTCCATGGTCATATGATCAAAATTAAGATGTTTGACAATTGGCTTATATTTATGATGATTGCAGTGTCCTTGGGTCATGTGATCATTTTTTGCGACCTTCTGACAAGTAAATTCAATGGGAGAAGACAGATTCACTTAATCACTTGCAGTGATTCATTTAATAATTGATGGCAAGAAAGATCATCAAATCAAACTCGCTGAACTGTTTTGCTTACCAACATAAATGTTGGGTTTAATTGTGGTCGTAAGTCAAGGACTACCTGTATTATATGAGAAAAATATATAAAGTTGCTATATTATATAGTTAATTGCAAATGCAATGTTTGCATATGGAATCCAGGCATGGGTATTGGAGTTATGATAAAAAGAATAATAATTTGAACATTCTGTTTGCTTCATTATTATCCTTCTGTTAACATTTCAGATTTTGTGTCACATCTGTTGCAATATTTTTCAGTTCCCTAAACTTTAGCTTTCAAAATAGGTTTGACTTGACAAAGCACTACATGATTTATTAAAGATCACTTTGAAACTAAATTGAAATATTCTCACCCTGAAGTGGATATTAAAGGCATATATCAATTCTTAACCTGTCAGCACTGATTGCCTACTATTTCTACGGAGGCATTCTCTCACTTCCAGTTTGCTCTAAAACCACTCAAATTAAAATTTAAAAGCACGTCAAGGGGAAAGCAATCTTTTTATACTTATCACAAAGGTAATTGAATAAGCATTAAGGCGCTCAGCCATTTTTCTGTTCAAGTAATTGTTATTATCTTAAATAAAAACTCAACAGAAAGATATATTGTTTATCAAGCCGAATTATTGGAGACAGGTGCTATATTCTTGCATTCCTGTGCTATTAACTCAAGAGGACATACTAATTCCTTTCAGATCAATTTTTTACATATAGATCACTTTTTGAGTTTTTCATTTATCTGCACATCACATTATCACATTATTATTTCTGTATCAATACAAGTAATAATTTAGGGATGAAAGAAATCTTAAAAATCAACTGGTATTACTACTACTTTCTACCTGCAACTGAAAGACCTTATTACACTCTTGTCCATTTATATGACGTCAATTTCAAACGAGCAAGAAGTATCCTTTTTACCGAGAAGATGTAACTTGCTTAAATTATAAGAATAGTCTAAAAGCTTCCACATTCTGTCTTTCAACAAGTGGCAAGGAATGTTCTATACTGGTCTATGGCTCCTATGCTGCCCTGGTTGTTTGTTTGTTTTGGCAAAACCCACATTTCTTGTGTCAAAGTTTAAACTATGATCTGTCTTAAATTGTAACAGCTTTTATGACAATCTCTTTTTTTTAATTTTAATTCTAAGCTGTCTTGGGTGTTTCTGTACACAGAAAAAACAGCTACACTTTTAATAAAATAAATAAATAAAGGAAGGGAAAATTTATTTATTTATTCATAGCAATAGCACTTAGACTTACATATCGCTTCAGTATTTTACAGCCCTCCCTAAATGGTTTACAGAATCAGCATATTGCCCCCAACAATCTGGGTCCTCATTTTACCGATCTTGGAAGGATAGAAGGCTGAGTCAACCTTGAGCCTGGTTAGATTCGATCCGCCAAACCGCTGGCAATCAGCAGTCAGCAGAAGTAGCCTGCAATACTGCATTCTAACATGGCTCTAATAGACCTTATATAATAATCTCATAGAGTAATCAAGGAACTCATAGCAGTGGTGGGATTCAACATTTTTTACTACCAGTTCTCTGGGCATGGCTTGGTGGGCATGGTGTGGCTTGGTGGGTGTGGCTTGGTGAGCATAGCAGGGGAACGTTACTGCAAAATCCCAATTCCCTCCCTACTTCAGTATCCTGCTTTCTAGCTCTGTTCTCCTGTGTAGGACAACAAAAGAAGACCCAGCTAATCATCTGGGACTCAAGAGGCAGAGAATAGGTGGGGGTGGGGCCAATCGGAGGTGGTATTTGCTAGTTCTCCGAACTACTCAAAATTTCTGCTACCGGTTCTCTAGAACTGGTTAGAACCTGCTGAATACCACCTCTGAGTCATAGTAACTAATTAAAACAGACTATAACCAGACTATATTCTTCCCACCAGGCACCAAATCACCAAATATTGACCCTCTGACTCAACTCCATTTTAGTCAAATGGTGGGAGAAGAATCAAATCTTCACCGACTTTTGGAAGACTAGAAGTATACACTCCTCTTCCCCACCCTCAAGTTTTAGGTGGGAGGCTATTCCACTATATCCAGTGAGCTGGATTAACTATGGAGAAAGCACATTTTTGAGATCTCACCACATTACAAAGTGTAAGGGAAGAAATATGGAGTGTGCTCACCCAGTGGAATAGAAAGATATCCTCACGAAGTGGTGGTTCCACAAAGAGCTTAGTCTTGTGCTATGTAGGGTACTACAGCTGATAACAAGCACCTTGATTGTACCCAGAAACAAACGGGGGAGGACAGCATCACCCATGAAAACCACAGTGTAACATGGACAAACTGAATCACCCAAACTTGTACATATTTGTGTACATACAAGTTGCATCTCCCGGGTGGAATTCTAGGTGCACATTGAAGTCATCCAATCCAGAGGTGACTAAGGCATGAGTAACAGTGAGCACGACTGCCAGGAAAGGGTACCATTGAAATACAAGATGAATTAGTGCAAAGATCCCCGATTGTGGCTGCCACCTGCTCTTCCAGCAGGAGCCACAAGGTCAAGAAGGATTACACTGATGTTATATGTTTGGATAGATATATACTTTCTCTTGAGAGCAGGCAACAGCATTTCATTTTTAATGTGGGCCGACAATAGAGTTACCAGATCTTATTTTATTTATTTATTTATTTATTTATTTATTTATTTATTTATTTATTTATTTATTTATTTATTTATTTATTTATTTATTTATTTATTTATTTATTTATTTATTTATTTATTTGATTTATATACCGCCCCCCCTCTCCCCAAAGGGACTCGGGGCAGTGAACAGCCAATAAAAACACATATACAGAGCACAAATACAACACACAACATGATAATTTTATCACTACTCCCTTGCAAATAGGACTCTGATTCAAAAGAACTCTCCTTGATAAAGTAGCCAAGATACACTTTGGAACATAGGTCTCCATAGATCAAAAGACGGGCATCTCAGTATCTGCCAGAATTTGCCACCTTCCCTTCGGAAGAGGAACTGGTGACTGTCTTTCTTACTGGGAAGTAGTTTTGGGGACTTCACGAATAACCTTAAGTGGTGCCAGGCAATGAGGGCAGCGCCCAGCAAGCCAGCATAGGGTCCAGAGGGTCCACACCCGCCTAAGGACTCAACCCAATCAGAAGGAAGAAGTCCTATTGGCTTCAGTTAGCTTTACTTATGGGTAACGATTGCAATCCTCCGTGCACTCAGACCCCGGAGACCCTCGCAGGGTCGGCCTGCCGCCTTTGCTAAATTTGCTGTGGCCTGAGAAATAACTAACGGAGACGCCCAGGCAACGGCAGGCCCAACTGCTAACGCCGCGGCGGCAGAAGTTTTGATAGTTTTGCGTTCCCTCCTCTCCTGCTTGCCGAATCCTACGCAGACGGGACTCTGCTCTCTCCTAGGTTCGTGCCAATGTTTTCCCCGCCTCCTTACCACCGGCTCCGGAGCGGCAGGTGGCGCCGTCCGCGGTTTGCACAGGAAGACAGCCTGGCAGCGGGTAGTTCGCGAGGAGACCCGCTGGTCAAAGGACGGTGGGGCGGGGCGGGACTCGCATTCGGCGTCGCCGCTTGGCTCAGAGTGTTGCAGGCGGGTCGGTATGGGGTTGTGCCTGCCTTGCCTGGGGGGACCCGCTGACCAAGTGGTGGAGACGCCGGACCCAGTAAGTGGGGCGAGATCGGGCTGCCGAAACTCGTTCCGTGACGGCTGGGGGTTTCTCCTTCTCCCTTTTCGCTTCTCTGGGCAATCCCAGATGTCGTTCGGCGTCCGGCTTCCGAAAAATTCCAGATTGATTTTTTTTTTTTTAACCCTCCTTCATGCAGCATCTCTAAAATGCTTTTAAACCTTCGCCGAGCTTCTCCACCCCCCTTTGTTTATTAATTTTAGATTACGTATTTCTTAAAAAACTGCTTCGAAATACGAGCAAAGCCCGGTCTTTTCCAGGGTCCAAAACCAAACCCTGTTGAGTTTACTTACTCCCAGGTTCCGTCTTGTAATATTAAAAAACCACTATGTGCTTTGTGGTCCAAAGTAAACTGTTCAGTTCAGGATCAGTTGTTTCTTTTCAGGCTAAGGCGTGTCTGTTTTATTATTTACTTATCTTTTCTTTGTGCACTGGACGAGCCAGATCAGTGTGTACCCAAAGGTCTCAAAATTGCAGCACCAGTGATCTATGCTACATAAGCGCGCGCACACACAAAAATAACAATGACGGTGCCATCTTTCAAAAGCACCAAAGAAAGAATAACACGTAGGATGCATAAGCCCTGCTGGAAAAAACCTGTTGTTTTCAAAACATTTGATTTATTTCCAGGAATGTCAAATAATTGCTTGGTTCCAGGCATAGCTTTCAGACTTCTTTATAAAGGAAGTGATCTGGGTAGGAATGTCATTCTTTATGAAGTGTTTGGGGTGGCATGAGAATACTCTGGTGTGCACAGCTGTTTTTGATGGATAATAAATAAATAAAATAAAAATAAATAAAACCTTAGCTACAAGCAAAAGCAAGTCCTTCATTTTCTGTGATTGGATTTTATTCCAAAGTTGGTGTGCATAGCATTGGAGGTTTGAGTGAAAAAACTGAGGAGATGCCAGATAGGCGTGTGAGTTCAAGGAGAGTTAATGCACTTCCAGCTTACTGAAAGGTCCTCACACAATAACTTCCTTTAATGCACAAGATCCAAAAGTTTAGAGGTTGGGAGTCAACATGTGTTTGAGAACATGCTGTGGGCTGTCTCACAAAATGGTATGAAGAGCTATTCAGCCTATTCAGAAAAGAATTGTCATGGGATCCAACCAATTAAAAGCTCTTCGTAGCATGAAGCCTGAATATTTGCAAGATTTTTCTGCCTCAAGTTATTCTGCCGATCTGAAAAATTACAGCTAAATAGGTATGCTTCAGGTTGCATATTGGCTGCCTCTGCCCTCTAGAATACTATTTACCCCAAAGTTTGCAAAATTCTGACCCTGTCTGACTTCAGTAGACTCCTAAAGTCTCAGCTTTTTCCACAGTGGGGGCAGGGCGCATGTGCTGGGCACACACATACGTTGCATGTTGTTGATAATTGTTTGGCTTCTACCCTACCCACTCTGCTGTAGCCACCTCTATATTTTTTATGTTATTGTTTTTAATCATTGAAAGCCCTCCAGAGTTGTATATAAGAGACCAGCTGTGGAAGTTGAAATTATAAATAAATAAGATATATTCACTGATATAAGCACTAATTTGCTAGAAAGCTATTTGTGTTCTTTTATCTCTCCTTGCTACAAAATGCTGTGCATTAACCCTTCTCTTTCTTGTGGCAAGCAGGTGCAGCTGCACAATATGGAGTTGCAGCCACTCATCATTTGAATCTTCTAAGATATTTTATGGGAGCTATTTGGGGGCCAGAGGCATTCTGGGAATATCTCAAGGGGATCCAAAAACATTTTTTCCCATAATAGAGTGAAAGTTTCTTCAACCGAACACGCTTATAATCTCCTTCCACATTATTCTTCTAAATGTACAATACACAAAAGTTAGCAAGGAAAGTCACCGAAATTCAACCCTATATCCTATTACCAGAACGACCACATTAAGATTGTAATGTAGCTGATAAAATATTCTTGCAGGATCCATATTGAAAGCCACCCAAATCATTGTAATAGTGAGATGAGCATCATGTAAATTTAATAAATTAATAAAATAAATACTATCAGAAAATCTGCCTTTTTCTATGCAAATTTAATTCCCAATGGTACATATTTAAATTGAAGATGAGATAAGCTGGTTTATTTGATTTCTGACTATTGACTGGAATTTTGATTGGTCCAAAACAGAAGTAACAAACTCAAGATTAAAAGTCGCTAAGGAAAAGGGTTTTTCACTTATTCAGCTGGAAGTACCGTTTAGTCTTTCATACGTGTAGTTTAATGACCTGTTAAATGTTTCTACTTGGTTTTATGTGGATGAGAGAACCCCCAGCGGTGGAAGTACATGGCTCCTTATGGTAACTCAAGATTTCTCTCTGGCAATTCTCTTTGCCAACATTAAAGTGAACAGAATTGGCATTTTAGAAAAATGAATGCTCATTTCTAGGATTTTGAAAGGTTTTAATATATTTGGAAAACACATAGAAAATTGCATCTTTTACCTCTGCAAAGGTGATGTGAAATACCTTTGTAATTCTATTTATATCTTTTCTTCAGGAAATTAGAAGGCAGCAACTTGCAGAAGCAGCAGAAAAAAGACAAATGGAGGTAATTGGATATTTGGAACAGCAATAGATTAAAAGAAAACCTTCTCGAATAATGAATGTGAACAGTAGAAAGATCTTTTCTGGAAATAGCATCTCTTTAAGAATGTGAAAACTGGTTATTATTATACTCATGGCAATGGGGTTTGTCTTAGGTTATACTGAAACTCAGCACTGCAACTAACTTAAATACCCAGTGCTTATTAATGAGAAGTAGTAAGATCGTGGATATTTGTAGTAAAATGTTTGCAATGGTGTTAGGGGAGCTGTAATTTATAGAGCAAGACCTGCAGATTAACAGGTTCTTATGTCTAAAACAATCCAAATATCAATGGTGTCCTTGAAGAAGCACCAGAAGAAGTAACAGAAGTTGCTGAAATTTATTATTCCAATGTATATGGAGAAGACTGGGGCTGAGAATCTCAAGATTAAATGTGCATGCCTCAATGACTTAAATAAACGAAAAATACCAACATTCAGGATTCCTGACAGATGGTGTTCTTTCAAAGACACTGCCCAAACTTTGCCCTAGTTAGTATTTGAATGTTGGCCAAAAAGATAATACTTATAAATAACTCTTCCCTTGAATCAATCCATTTCTTTATGGCCTCCCATTTGATGCTCTCAACACTGCTATATACACTTTTCTGGCACAAATCCCTCCCTGCTGCCACCATTACAAAATATTACAAAAATCCTCTTTGCAGCAAAGGAGAGAACCTGTAAAATAATACCAAAATCACAATTAAGTTTTTTCACACGTTTAGTTTTGGCATAAGATGAAGAGAAGCAACAGGGAAAAAAATGCAAGTTAAGACAGCTTTTTCAAGTATTTCCTGACACATTCTGGGAAAAAAAATCTTAATTTAAAAATCTTAATTTCTACCTGGTATTTCCTGTCTCTTCTGTGAATTTAATGTATTTTAGGGTAGTTTTTTCCACAAAAACTACTACGGCTGAGTCTATAGTTAGCTTAAAAAATGAGTGGGAAATGTGGATTATCCCCCAAAGTAAGAGGGAAAACTAGCTAGTCCTTTATAGACATTGTAGATTTAGATAGGGCAAAAAATGCAGATATCCTCTCCATGATTACAAGTCCTAGTCCCCTTCTTTTAAAATAAGAAAATGTTTGTTCCTGTTTCATTCTCTTCTGTTCTATGCTAGACTTGAATAGATAGTTTCAATTCTATAGAAGAGAAATAACTGCAGGCAGAAGCAACAGCTAACAGGCAATTTCAATTTTTCTTTTTTAACATGGAAGTGCACTGGGTGTTGTTTTTTTCCAATTCTTCAATGGAATCACAAGTTTTGCCTTTGCTTTTTAGCAGGTGTCAAATTCCAGTCAATTGCTTCTTTTTAGCATCTGCATTAGATAATGTGAACAGGAATAGCATGCATAAGACAGTTGTGACTGATTGATGTACTGCCAATAAGTAGCAATACTATTTATCGAAGGAAGAATATCTATAGCATATTTTCTCATCCATATTTTATAAGAATCGCCTTATCAGTGAAATGGATGACACATACATTTAATGAATAAATAAATGGGGAGGGGGAAATAGGAGTAAAACTTTGTCTAAACGCTTCCAAAAGCTTTTTTTGTTATAGGATTTTTTTTGTTGAAATCCATGCTTTTACACTTACATGTTATCTCTCTTCTAAATAAGTTCATGTAAATTTAATACAGATATGTTGGAGTTCTATATGGAATACAGATAGAGAACTAAATTTATTTTAATTATGATTGTAGAAAAGTGGGATGTAATGTAATGTCCCCTGTTGTTTCTTTTCCAAAGGCTGCGTCTCGTGGTATTAAGAATATCTCTTCTGTGGAACAAAAAAAACGAAAACAAGAAGAAATGGAGAAACGTCTTGAATCTGGAAGCCACGAACCAGAAAAAGGCAATCTAAGAGTAAGAATTGAAGAATCAAATTTGGATGGATAAGATCAAAGGCTAGGCTTTTCCAGCCTACTGTATTTCTTATATTGCTAGTCTAATGGAAGGCTCTTTCTTCTGATTTTTTTTTCTCAGTATCTCATAAAACATGTCAATGTACCTGGGTTGATATCAGTCACTCTTATGGCTCTTTTGAGTGTCTCTTTGTGTATTGAAACTTTAGGATAAATTATTTTAGCATTTGGGCCAGACAAATCGTTTGGACAGATCCCTTAAGCTCTGTTCACACATTTGCTCCCATGTTCACAGTATATGATGGCTTAATCAATTTTCTTGTCAAGATCGTTGCCTTTTTTTCTTGTGTATAGATTTGAGATAGAGCCTCGAGGTAGAGATGTCTGTAAGTTGAGTTATGGCAATTCCTTTTTTTTTGTTTGTTTGTTTGAAACATTTTGCTGCTTACCCAAGTTGCTTCTTCAGACTAACAGACATTTCAAGCCAAAAAAGAAAAGAAGTCCATTTGCCATGGCTCATGACAACTCTACCTGCATGACTCTGAATTTTCACCAGCATTGAGTGTGAGCCTATCGGGGCGATGGAAGGGCAGTTCTGAAGCGCTCCCATCTTTTTTGAATGGGATTTAATTCCATTTAAAGTTGAAATAGCTAGACTAATGTCAGGATGTGAGTGTGAGGGATTCATGCAGACTTTATTTTAAATGGGATCATTGTAATTGCTGTATAAATCTTCACTTCTTTTGCACGACAACTTTTCCTTGTATCTTAAAATGCACTTGCTTTCCTTTATATATATATTATTACATATATTTCTTCTTCAAAATGCTATATTTAAGGAAGATTTTTCATAATCTAAAAGTAGCCCGGAAAAATGGGATGGGGGTTGGAATAAAACAAGGTTATGCTTGCAGGTGAGAAATTGAATAATGTCCTTACGCGTAAAAAGTAGCTAATACTCATTTCTGTGTTTTTGCTTTTAGTGGCAGGTTGGATAAAACACTGAACTGCTTCAGAATGAAGAAGGGTGAAGCTTAGTCCTGCCAATAACTTGCCAGTTTCTGCGGATGAATTAAACTTGTTAATTGTTTGGCTTTTGCTGTTTGCCTCTGAAGATGCAGCAGTATTTTGCCATTGTAGCAGGGTAGCTGACATACATGCACTAAGGATGAAACAACACTTCACAATACCCAGCAAAGGTGTCCCAAACCAATCACTTCCTGTTTGTGTTGCCATAGCGTGTAACGTTGCATGTCTAAACGTACTGGAGGAGTGAATTATGGGAGTTACTTATGTAAACAGATGCCACTTTCATGCCTTTGTGATCATGGGGAACAATTCTGTTTTCCAGAGTATTCTTTGTTAAACTTGTTTCCATCTCACCCCATGTTATATTTGTGTGATTCAGTTCAATCCAATCCACAATCCTTGAATCTCTCACAATGGATTAAATGACTGAAACAAACAGGCTTGTTTTAAGAGTAAGAAATTCAGAATCAAAGCTTTAGTGCCTTCTGCTGGTTACACATTTAACTGCTGCCATGAAGTGAAAAGTCCCTATCCTTGTGTCTTAATTTTACACATGTTCTGCCTATGTGCAGGGTTTACAAAAATAAGGCCAAAATACCGGACTCTTTATTTTTTTTAAATAACAAGTGAAAGAATACCTACAGATGTTCTGCTTTACCACTTGGGTATACAGTTTGGAAGAAAAACTCATGAAAAGACAGCTGTCTGATCCTACTTCTTTGTGATGAAATTTCTTTATAAAAATTACTTAATTCTTAAAAACTGGTTCGAGGACATTATTCTGCAGATACAGTCAGTCTAAAAATATATAATGTCATTCATATTAACAATACTGAAATAAATATAAATATATTATGTGATTATTCTCCCATATGACCTTTGCAGCTTATCTGGAGGTGATGTAAAAAGAAACAGTACATTTGTTGAACTTCTAAACTAATATAGGAAATGTTCACACATCTTGAATTTTAAGCAAGGAGTAGTATCAACTTTTATGAGAGAAATGAAGGTGCAGTTTATCTTGCTTTGTGTCAGAAATAAAGATAGTTGCTTATTACTTATTCCCAGTATTATAAATATTGATTTTTTTAAAAAAAATGCTTTAGAAATATATTTAAAAGAAATGACAAGTGTTGTATATGTAGATATATGTCTGAGAGAATAAAATGTGCAAATTAGTTATTTTTTTTCTGATTCTTTCCCTTTCCATCCTAGACAAATATGAAAAAATAATGACTATTTGATAAGAATTTGGCTAATAATTTTTGTTTCCCCTTTAAAATGTGATATAAATCAATGTGGCTTAAACAGATCGCTTAATCATATTCTGTTAACCTCAGTAAAATACGTTGTTTCCTAATCTACTACAATCAGTTCTTTTTTAAAAAAAATAATCTTGAAATCTGCATATTTCACAGCTTACACTTTTATCTTTCTCATTTGTGCACATAAATCCAACATTCAGTGTTTAAAAAATTTTAATGGGAATTCAGGAATTCATACTTTCGTTGCAATAAAATAGCTTAAGCTTTTGGATTAAAATTCCAAAAGGCTCTTTGAGTGTCATTAGTTGTTTGCATCATTTTAAAGCAGCCACACTATTTCCCTGCATCATGAGGCAGCTGCAGAGGAGAGCTAAGTATTGATGTGTCAGGTTTAAAGATTTGCAAGCAGATGGTACATTAACATCTTATGCTCGAATGCACCTTTTCCAATTTTTTTCTGAGGTCCTATAAAATAATAGTGCTACTTAAAATTTTTCACTTTGTTTCCAGTTACTGGGTTATGATAACCTTGTTTGTTTATTAACTGTACCACTTTCCTTTAGTTATGCTAATAAACCATTTGGTGCCTACTTTGATCTTTGTGCATTATAGTATTGTTGCATTAATAAAGTATTATCTATTAAAATCTGATGATAAATGGGCATTTGTACCATACTTTTACTGCTTTTGTTAATATAAGGCCAATCTACCAATAACAATTCTTTTTTAATCATTTAGATTGCTTTTATTATGCAGAAAATCCCTCTGGAAAATGGTGCAAACCATGATTAAAGTGCCATTTTGAGACTAGAGTTGTTCATGGATCCATACTTTTATTGTATTTGAGAACTTTTGATAACTAGATTTATGAAGATTGTTAAGTTTGAGAAATACAATTCTAGATAATTTCTCATTTGCTGGCTAGAGGATGGACATTATCAATGGCTCGTTGTCCTTCACTGAACAGCACAGCGGTCAATGCAAAAATAACTATTTTTCAATTATATATAAAACTGACTTAAACCAGAAAAGGGACGGAATGAAAAGAGAAACAATAAAGACCTCTCTATAAGCTGCCTAGGAGAATGTGTAGATGATCCCCCTCCAAGTACTCTTTGCCGTAACCTAGGACCATGAAACCAAGATCTCAGGCAAACAAGCAGAAGCAGTTTAAATGAGCTGCCAATTGATTTTACTTGGGATTCTATGTATACAATGGTCATTTTCCCTTGTCTGTCCTTCTGTCATTTACATCTAGAAATTGAAACAAGAAGGGGAAATCTCATTTGCAACCTTTCCACACACATGATGACCACATTGTGATGGGACTGTGCCTTGAATTGGGTTAAAGTCTAGTATGGGCGGGAAGACTCAAAGACCAACTAATGCTCAAATAGCATTTTAAAGATTTATTTAAATAAAATAAAATTCATAATATTTGGTCTGATTTTTTTTAAAAAAACCCACCCTACTAAAGGGAATTTGCAGACACAGCATTTAAGCAAGAGGTATTATAGGAGTAGCGTGCTACCTACAGTATCCCCTGCCCTTTGTTCCCTAGTAGATTCTCAACATATTAAAGACCTAGCTAGTGACACTAAATTGGTTCTAACATTGCCCTGAAAACATGAATGCTTGATAGATAGCATCCCTTGGTAGACATTCCTAGTATATTAAAAGAACATTCTATTGGTCTTTAGGATCTTAGTGCTTGACCAAATGTATAACTTAGTTATTGATTGCAAGTAAATTGCTTTATGCAAGTTACTCTAAAATATGGATGAGCAATTTGAAGGCCATATGCTGCAAACACTTTCCAGCTTTTAATTTACAATCTTGATGCATCCTGATGGAATGTTTATGAAAGGACTAATTTGGTTGCATAATTTCTTCGTTAAAAAACAGAAGAGGTGTAAGGTGTATGTGAGATCAAAGTCAATTTCCAACCTTAAGCTCAGTGATGAGGTCATCATATTGTCAGGTCTCCCTTGGTCCTTTCTCCAGTTGGGAAAGTTGAATTGCAGCCTCTGTCCTATAAATAATTCTCTACTTCTGCTCTAAAATATGATAAGGCATCTGGCTTTACATGTACAGTACATTCAAATACAGTACATTATTTGCTTTTTGTTCCCTGAGCATTGCCTATTATTGATTCCTTCTGAGTAGCCTTGTGGCAGATGCTCCACATAACCCTTTATTGCAGGCACATTTTCATCACGTCCAATCTTCTCTTGAAAACCTCCAGCAATGGAGCACCCACAACTCAGAAAGCAAGCTGTTGCATTGATTAATTGTTCTTACCATCAGGAAATTCTACTTTATTTCCAGGTTGAATTTCCCTCTGATGAGCTTCCATCCATCGTTCTAATGTAAAAGTGTTGTTTTTTGTGATATGCCAACATTCCATATGGACATGGAATCATGCATAGAGGAAGCAGCTTAAGATAAACATAGTTGAGATTAGCAATCTGATTGGTTACAAATGGTCTGCCAGGGCAGCTGTGCGGCCATCCTCTTCTGTTTTGTTGCTGGGCTGTGCAGCGTTATTTTGATTGTAAGAGAGACCAGTTTACACAATCAATATTTTTGTATCCTTTGTGTGTTGGGAAATCCACCCCAACATCTTGGACAAACAAAAACAACTTTTCAAATAAGCCTAATGAAAAATTAAATGGAATTCCTGCCAGTGCTGAATTATCCATTACTCAAGGTCTTTTCCGGATGGGAGCAATTGTGATTAAAATGTTGTGTTTTATCAGGGCTATTCTTATGGATAGAGCAATCCCAATTTTGGAGAGTCAGTTTTATAAATGATTGCAAAATTCAAGTAGATTTATTATGCAAATTAGGGGGGAAATGAGTTCTTAGAAGTGTTTTTAAAGTATCTTTATTTCTAATACACCGTGTGATTTCATTAATCACATCATTTATATAGTCACCATTCAAATAATTATTGAACAATGATGGTTTTTTTTCTTAGCAAGGCACAATGTTATCAAGTATAGTCAAGGAAAATTAGCAAAACGTATAACCCAAACCCCAGCATTTGCATATATCACGGAGATGTGTATGGCAATCCCCTTCACGTTATTTATCTACAGAGAATGCACATATTATTTTCATTTTCAAACAATCCTGAATGAAATTGGTCACTTAAAAGCATTCCCAATATTTTTTCACAGATGTACATAGTTTCAAAATATCTACTGGTTCTAAAAGATCAATATTAGTAAGGTGCTCTTATCTATTTCTTGCAACTGTCCCTGTAGCCAAAATTAACTGGTGTTAACTTGTGACTTATCTACTGAATGAATTCTGACTTTCTGGGAATCTTTGTTGTGTTTTTACCATGTCATTAGTGTTTTTCCTCATTGGCCACAATGAGAATATATCTGCTGAACAAAACACCACATTGGCAACAGGAAGGGCATCCGGCTAGTAAACACCCTGCTAGATCTATTCAGTTACCCAGATTCCACCCCGCAAGGGATTATGGGCAGGGATGGGATTCAAGTTTTTAACAACCTGTTCTGTGGGCATGGCTTAGGTGGTGGGTGTGGCTTGGTGGTCATGTGATCGGGTGGACATGACTTGCTGGTCATGTTATTGGCTGTGTGTGGCCAACTCAATATCACTCACATTGAGGCACACATCTCGCCTGACCTCTCATGACTGTGGGGATGCTGCAACAGTTGTAAGTGTGAAAAATGGTCATAAGTCCCTTTTTTCAGTGCCATTGTAACTTTGAATGGTTACTCCACACAAGCAAAATATTAGGAAAAGGAGGGGAAAAAACTCTAGAGACGTTCCTGAGACAGGAAGTCTAGTCCTGCCAAGAACATAATAAGGGTTAACGGAGAGGCAGTTTCTGTAAGCAACACCAGAATGTTTCCTTCCTGCCTTCCTTATAGGATTAGGCCAGCAATTTCTTCTAACAACCGGTTCTCCGAACTGCTTAAAATGTTAACAACTGGTTATAGCGAATAGGTGTGAACTGGTAGAATCCCACCCCTGATTATGGGATCATTAAAAGAAGAAGATGATTAGTGTCAGGTTTTGAATGAAGGGAAAGTTGTTGTTTCAGTGAACCAGCTCCCTGGATGGTAACTAACCAAATGGACAGGTGTGAAGCTTGTCATTCTGCTTTAGAACCTCAAACAATATTGATATTATTTGAGACATGCCAGAGGCAGATGTAATTGACAAACTCACAGTATATATCAGCATACTTTCTAATATGAATAAACAAAACAAGCATTGGACACCCATTTTACAGAGGATTTCTATTATTTCTTTTTAATTTCATTTTGTAGATGGGCTACCATATTGACCCAGCAATTATTTATCGATATGGGTCTGCATGATGCAAGTCTATATTTTCCCAATGTCCCAATCATTTTATATGAATATGTGTATAGATTAGCTTCTTTCCCTATAAGAATCAGCCTGGAAACATGGAATAAACTCACCAATTTCATACATACAGCTAATCCGTAGTGATCAGCCTTGATTTGTTGAGAAAATTAAATTGGCTGTTCACATAGTTAAATGTTAACCCATGAATAATGATTTACAAACCACAATGGTTGGAGTTGTATGGGATATAATTCACAAACAAGGAGGTGTTTTTCTTTGAACAAAATATATATTTGTCTGGCGTTGTCTATTATGATATTAGCTCGCAGAGCCTAAGACAGATGTTTTCCCCATTACATTATACTTCTCCACCCATGATTTTTCCCCACTAAACTGAATATAACTCTTAGTTGTGGCAAATTATTGGGAATCATACCTACTGCTTTTTCATCAAACTTGTCCCATTTCATTTTTTTAATATGATCCATATTCTTTTAATCATCCTACGAGTACATTCATAGAGTAATAATTAGGCTAAAAATATGTCTGTCTTAAAAAAAAATCTGATTTTCGTAATTAACCTACCAAGAGTAACTTGCTATGAAAAGGTACAGTACTAGAAATAAATAGTTCTACCGTTCAACAATCCATGAAATGGGTTGCCATTTCCAGTCTGCATGTTAAGTCCAGAAGTCTTTTCAAAGCATCAACTAATTTGACTACACATGAAGAATAGTGTGGGTCTAAATATACCAAGTCCCCCAAAGAAATGAGAAGGCAATTTCACTTAATCTCTTTTTTGGTTTTGTAATGAGCAGAAACCACCAGATAGCTGTCTGGAGTCAGGTCCTTGATAGTTGGGGACTTGTTCTGGATGGGAGAGGTTTTGCCATCCACCCGAGATATTTGCAGCATTCGGCAGGGGTCATGCTTCAGCAAGTATCCTGCAAATGTCTCCCATCCTCCTCCTACACGAACCATTACGTGTTTGTTGTGAAGCATCTAAATTAGCAAAAGCAATGAAAAAAAAAAAGAAGGAAATTTAAAACAGCTGAAGGGTAGAATTCACATTTATCAACTGTTGAGAAGTGAAAGGGCCTGATATCATACATAATCCTGTTAAACTCATTGTTAGTATCCAATTCTGGGCAATTCTAACATTTGGCAGGAAATATTGATTTTGGTCCCTCAAATATTGATTCCACAAAGATAGCCAAATCTAAATTGATGTGCCCTTTCTTGTTATTAAGTTCTAGGGAAATAATTAACTTATGAACCCCTTCTAAATCAGTGGCCCCCAACCTTTTGGGCACCAGGGACCGGTTCCGTGGAAAGAGGTTTTTCGTGCACTTCTGCCTGCATCCCGCAGATGGGGCTTCACTTGTTTGTGTGACCCGGTTTCTGACATGCTGCAGACCAGTACCCATCCACGGACTGGGCATTGGGGACCCTGTTCTAAAGCATGGCATAAAAAGAGATGGAGCAACAGTGCCTGCTTTGACTCTTACAGCAATATGTTCCATAATATGCTTCACAATTGATAAAAAGGAATGGATTGTTGATGTCAAATGTATCTGTGGAAAGTACCTGCAAAAAATAGTTGACTGATGAGCCAAGAGTGTAAGCGGGAGTTCATGTCCTCTAAATAGCTGGAAAACTAGATCAACTTTATTTGGCACCATCTGCATTTGTCTTAGAGAACAATCAACAAGCAGAGAAGCAGTTGCAGTAGAGTGATAATCAGGGACTTGTGTTTAAGCACTCTGGACTAGATGTAGTTTCTGGAGTATCTTCAGGGACCGTTTCATGAACAAAACATTGGAGTAATTTAGCCTATAGCAGGGATGTCAAACTCACATCATCATGGCAGCATCATGTGACGTACTGTATTGGGATTTTTTTTCCCCTTTGCTAAACCAGGCGTGGGCATGTCCAGCGCATTACACATCTGGCCCACAGGCTGGGAGTTTGACAGCCCTGGCCTATAGGAATCACTGAAGCCAAATCTTTCTCTTTAGATAGACAACCTTAATCTTTAATCATCATTAAAGTAGATTATTTTAAAAAATTGGTAGGTTCTCATACTATAATATTATGAGTATCACTGAATAAAAATAAATAAAAAGTTATTCAAAATTATACCATAAACATGGTTGCACATCCAAAGAAAATATAAGTGGCCTTGCTTTAGGAAAAGGAAAGTAAACTAACCAAAGCCTTGTTTTAATATTAGTTTAACATCTTAAAGCAAAATAACTAAAGTAACTCAGAATAACCTGCTCCAAAATAACACAGCACTAGCAACAAAATGGATTGTCATAGTACCACATTATTAGTACCACAGTAGAAGGGACTATGCTCTACTTCTGAGTAAATATTACAGAAGTAGTAGAAAACCTGTTCAGTGAGGGCTACCTATTCCTGATGGCTTGAATATAAAAATGACTTAGGTTTTTCATGAATCATGACATCAGTTTGTTTGAGAAATTAAAGATAGTATATATATTCAATTAATTATCACTGTCCCTCAATTACCCAAATCTGGTGGCTGATCCCAGAAGAAGCAATTAAGCCACTGTCAGAAAATAACATGTGACAAGCCAAAATATATTGCAGAAAAAAACTAAAATTTAAATATAATATTTTATATATTAAATGTAAAAGAAAAAAATATTAAAGTACTAATAAAATTTAATAGACTGCATGTTTAATAAATATTCTGGGTAAAACACTGAATAAAACCCAGGAGGAGGAAAAATAGGACTGAAGACCTGCTCTTCAAGCATCTCTAGACATAGAGAGAATGAAGTTTTTACAAAAGTGATCCAGACAATTGCTCCTGTTGAGCAGACTTCAAGACAGCAATCTCTAGTAGGTTTTGAGCAATGGGAGACAAGGGAATAGCCATCTTGTTCATCTTGCAAGGGAATAGCTCATCTTGTGGTTAGCACCTTTAAAAGAATTCTATGTGTGCACACTTCCTCTACTAATTATATTAGGAAATGGCCTATTAACTACTTTTCAGCTATTAGGGATCCTTGAATCAACAAATCTAAAACCACTGGACTGGATTAGTCTTCTTTCAATCCTTAATAAAAGAAAACTTTAATTACAAAAATGAATTAAACAGCATAAAGATAATTAAGATTTTGATTTTGAAAAGTTTAAATTGGTAAGTTATAAAGAATTAATTATAAAGAATCCTTCCTCCGAGAAGCTTGGTTCTAAACATATAAGAGATAACAATTTCAATAATTGGACACTAGAGGGAACTAAAGTTTTTAATCAAAAGAGAAGAATACATAAACCTAATTAAGAATGACAAAGTATTATAACATTTTAGAAATGTTATATTATAACAATTGGAAATACTGCAGGATACTTTTAAAAGTGGAATCAGAAGTTAATATCAACAATGTTAATAGTGACTGTGGGTGGATTGTGTCCAAACAACATTTTAGAAAAAATGGCAGAAGAGGAACCACTTTATTTGACAAGACAGAGATGGCATCAAAAGTGGATTTAGAAATAATGGGCTATCAGAATGACATGAAAAAAGATGTTTAATTGGACATACAAAATAAATTGGTTGATGCTTTAAAAATTAAAAGGGAATTACAATTAATAAACCAACAGAATGACCTGGATAATTATTTTATATTGGATTTACAAAAGAGATTTGTTAAAGCTTGTATGCATCTTGTGAAATTGAACAAAAAGAAATAAAGAAAAATTTAGCTTTATGACATTACATGGACTAAAAATAAGATAGAAGTCAAAGGAAGGAATATAAAGTTAGTTTATTTGATAAAGGTAAGTTGTTATTTTCTGGTAATTCTTAATAGATCGTTGTTCACATCAGAACTGAAATGACAATATTTATAGATTTGTTTATAGATAAGAGTTAGACATAGAATGAGGAGATCATTGGTTGTAAATTAAGAAGTGATAAAAAGTTACTAAAAATTTTTATACTTGCTATGACAAAACTTGGAAGTCGCTTCTTTATATATTTCTTTTTCTTCATTATATTCTTAATTTTCCCCTTTTTTTCTTTTGCACTTTTTCCTTTACTATTTCTATTATTTTCTTTCTTTCTTTGCATTAGTTTTTTTCAATTGCAATTATCATATTTAATGTTATTTTTAAAAGATTGATAAATATTTTAGGAAAGGTGAGAGCATGTGTGAACCCAAATTTATTTAATCTTCTAATAATTACTATCAATAGGTTATTTCTTCAAGGATCTCTTGTATATTGTTTTATTGTTGATATCATTCAAATAAACAAAACAATGGGGATTACAAACTTGCAGCAGCTAATTCAATTAAAAATATGCAGTTAAAGGCAATTACACAATTAGAATGCAATTAAAGAATTTTATAGGACATGTGCAATTCAGATATGCATAACATTTGATTTATTGGTTGGTATGTGTGTCTAATCCTTAACTAGAGAAATAAAATAGTAATATGAAATGGATTAATTATAACAACAACAGCAACATTATATAAATTTCAAGCACAACAGTCTTGACCTTAAGGAAAATTCTCAAGCTGAAACAACTGCCGTTATTTTCATGCCAAATTAGGAAAATATAAAAGATTCATAAGCTCTGGAGGGGATTAATCAATGGAAACTTTTAGAGGTCATCATTCTTCCTAAGGAAAAAAATATTTGGAATTTTAAAATGTGATACTTTGAAAGCATTTTCCGCCAATCATGACAGCCATTGTAATTATAGAAGCATATCTTGTTAATATTGACATTCTCACATCCATTTGTGATAAGTCAGAATCTTATGTTTCAATATGTAAGGGAACTTTATCTGAAGAAAGCTGAAATGATTTTGATTATGAATACTCCTTTCTTAATAGGTTTTTGGTTTAAAAGAAAATAGAATGTTGCATTAGGAAATCCCCTGCTCTCTTTTATTCACATGCAAACCCAAGGTTAGAAAGCTGACTTGAATGTCATCAGAAGAAACATGTTAATGGAATATCATGGCTCCAAACAAAGAACCTTCAAATACAGAGTTTTGGATCATCAATAACAATTTAGAAGGGAGAAAAGGGGAAAAAGAACAACACTCTGATTATTTTCTATGTAGGGCCACTAATCTGGACCTTTATTTGACATTTGCTAAATATTTGAGAAATGTTTCTGAATTTCGGTTCTAAATTTTGTATTATGAATTTCTCTAGCAAGCAAAACAGCCTAATCTGTTTCCAATTAAATATAAGTATGTAGATATCTTTCCAGACAAAGTTTTTAAAAAAATGGAAAGAAGGTTAGCATTTTAACTTTTTCAAGAAGAACTGGAGTTTCTTGTTTTTCTTTGAAGACATTTCACTTCTCATCCAAGAAGCTTCTTTAGTTCTGAATCTCCATAGACAGTTAGCATTTTAATATAATTTGGGACAGTTCTTGTGAAAGTGGAGCTCCCACCAGGTCCCTTAACCCCAATAAGTTGTTACTAGTCTCTGTTGAGGAATCTGCCTCTTAATCTATTACCCAACCAATGCTAGGATCCTGAATTTGAGCAGAAAATCTTTAGACCAGCACTTGCAACACTGTCCATGGTCCTGAAATTGCTAATCTACAAATCTTCAGCTCATTGTGTTTCTCTTAACCTTCTTGCCTCTAAACAATAACCTTTTTAGGAAAGGAGATTGCCTGATAACTCCAAAAATCACTATGGTTTTACTCTTTAAATCATGCAGGTTCAGTGGGAGGGAAAAAAACTTTCTCTTTTATTTTCCTTCCATGATAGATAAATTTCATAAATGTCATAAGTTGAATCTTCTTTGAAGTTCATATTTGGAGTTTTCCACACCACAATTCTTTATAGAGGCTCCTAAAGGTTCCATTAATCAAACTGAGTTTATAACAGCATCATAATTATCTTTGCCCTCTAACCATGCTATTTGTATCAAAAGTGTTAGATATTTCTACACACCAAAATAGTCCCATAAATATTTTGCCACAAGGCTTGCCCAAGATTTGCAAGCTAAGTTTGCACACCACCAAATAGATTATTATAGATTATTATATCCCAGTTAGCATTGTATAGATTTTACGAAGCATGTTGCTCTTTCTACACATTTCTATGGATCTTTATGCAGCAATTGTATAAATTACTCTGGAACAATATGATAACAAAGCAACCAATACATATGGAAAAGAATGTTAACTTCATGCAGGAAATCCAAATTGTATGTTTATACTATGGTTAGGAATAGGCGAAAATCCAAATTTACCTTACATCCCTCCAGGCAACAAATCCAATCACTCTGGTCCCACTGCCTATGGAAAGAGCCAGGGTTTTAGTGCCTTTCTGAAGGCTTTTAGGGTCAGGGTCAAATGTTTTTGTAGGACAGTTAGAGGAAGATCAGAGAACAGGGACTGCAATGGAAAATGTACGTTTTCTGGATACTGTCAGATGACGTTGCTTCAAGGAAGAAATCTAAGCACATCCTGCACATCCTTTGAAAGCCCACCAGGACAAGTGGTGCCACAAATAGGTTGAGAGTAATGGAAATGGCATACAGGTCATACTGTAAATGTATGGGTGCTGAAAGATTGCAGATGGGATGCAAAAGTGAGTAGCTAGTAAGAGTTTTGAAAAAAAAAGGCAATGGTAGAAGCCTTGTGTGAACCTGATAGAAATAAGATTAGTTTCACTGTCTATGAAAACTTTGTTTTGCTTTGAAAAGACAATTCAGATGAATTGAAGTTCTATTGATAATGTTTCTTTGCTCACATGGGGATTAATTAATTCACTGTCCACATTTTGTTTGACTTTGCTAAGACTGATTCAAGAATTCATGCTACTGCAAGACACTAAGGATGAATGAAACAATTTGCTTACAGCTTTTGAATTTTTAAAATTTACCAATAACATGTTTCCATATTTCATTTAAATTTTATATGAGAGAGACAAAAAAAAGAGAGAACTATATATATAAATTACTCACAAAAAATGCAGGTGAAGGATGATGGCTTGTTTATGATGGCTTGTTTATTTGGGGCATGTAAATTAGATTAGTTTGAATTAAAACTAAAGAAAAAATGATTTACAAACAAGAAGTAGACTTATTTGTTTTACTGATCTGATATATCTAATTACAGCTTCGGTTTAGGAATGAATGTTTTGAAGCTATGCAGTGTACACTTGCATGGGATTTCCAAATATTTTTTATGTACAATAATGTGATAGATAGATAGATAGATAGATAGATAGATAGATAGATAGATAGATAGATAGATAGATAGATAGATAGATAGATAGATAGATAGATAGATAGATAGATAGATAGATACTTTGGGAGGAAAGACAGTCATATAATAAAAGAGAGCTGCCTTCAAATGAAATGTTTTTTATTTCATGAAAAAGATATATAAGAAATATAACTGAATGCTTCTACATATGAGTAATGCCTGATATCACTATACAGTGCAAACACTACATAAATTAATAATTTTTGAGAAGCCTATTAATTCTGCAACCAGTTTAATAACCTGGACATCCTCAAATAATAAGAAGTTGCAAATATGACATCTATCACTAGATGGCAGACATGTTCTGCATAATCTGTGTGCTAATCTGGTACATCACACTCTCACCTATGTGTAGGAGAATAAAGATTTCATTGAAAGTGAATAAGATAGATAGATAGATAGATAGATAGATAGATAGATAGATAGATAGATAGATAGATAGATAGATAGATAGATGATAGATAGATAGATAGATAGATAGATAGATAGATAGATAGATAGATAGATAGATATGGTATTTAGATTTCTTCGGGTATTTTCCCACATTTTAATATTTGTGCTTTTATTATAGCGACGTTTCAGCAGAATCTCATCTGCCATCTTCAGGCTTGTTTATTGGGTTCTTTTTAATCTTGTGTGTCAGGCTTGGAATTTGGTGCTGGCTTTCTGCTTTATTTGAATGGTTTTTTCCTCATCCTGATAGATAATATTGTATGTATATTGTGTATTACAGAAAGAAAATATATTTGAGCCTGGCTTGGAAATCCCATAAGTGTACATCAAGTATACATTGCATAGTTTCAAAACTATTCCTATGGTGTATTTGTTTGATTCTAAACCAAAGATGTAAGAGGGGGTTAAAAAAAATTGGCAACCACCATTCAGCACCACTACCTTACTTATTAGTAAAATAAGTAGCATGCAAAGCAAGTTCCTTGGATGTTATTTTTTCCCCAGGCTTGGCATGGCCACATTCCTATGGTCTTCTCCAGCAGGGGGTTGGACTAGAAGTCCTCCAAGGTCCCTTCCAGATCTGTGATTCTGTGTCCTAGAAATGTGCCACTGAAGTATTGCTTTTTTATTTACTCCCTTCTATTAATCTTTTGCCTTATGCCCGTGATGGCAAACCTATGGCACGCGTGCTAGAAGTGGCACGCAGACCCATCTCTCTGGGCACACCAACCATCACCCATTATTCTTCCGGTTTCCAATGTGTGCATGTGCGCTGGTCAGCTGGTCTTTGCACACGCATGCATGCCAGAAACCATGCACGCTGGAAGCTCAACTTCCCAGTGTGCACATGCGCCCCAGGGAACTGCTTTTCCTGTTTCCAGTGCTCCCGCGCACTTGGTGCCGAAGACATTCACCACCCTGCCTTATGCTGTAGTCATTTGCAGTTTTGTGAATATTTATTCCATATCAATTGCACTAATTTCATGAGAGAACTCCGGGACAGTCTCCTTTGAAATCATTTCTTTAACAGCATTTTTAAATCACCCCAAACAAGTCATTTAGCTAGTAAGTGTAGAAATGGGATGGATGAATAGATAGATGGATGGACAGATGGATAAATATAACAAAATCCCAGGCCACTCTACCAACAGCAGGTAGGGGGGGAGCTTTCTCACCACCCAAGAAACAAAACAGGAATAACAAAATCAAAATAAAACCAAATGGATGCCCTTTATTTTTCCTAGCTATTAAAATCTCCCCGTCCTAAAAATCCAGATAAAAAGGCTGTCCTAAATAGCAATAGCATTTAGATTTATATACTGCTTTATAGTGCTTTTACAGCCCTCTCTAAGCCATTTACAGTGTCAGCATATTGCTCCCAGCAATCTGGGTCCTTGTTTTACTGACCTCAGAAGGATAGAAGGCTGAGTTAGCCTTGAGCCTGTTAAGATTTGAACTGCCAAATTGCAGTCAGCTGGCAGTCAGCAGAAGTAGCTTGCAGCACTGCACTCTAACCACTGCGCCCGCATGGATTTTGGCTTTTTTGGCTTTGAAAAAAGAGATGAGAGGCTTGCACCGCTGGGCTGTAAGCTCCGCCCCTTTTGTGTGACTGATGAGTGTTGCCCACTTGAAGGAAAGGCTGGAGCTCACACCACTGTAATATGATGCCTTCAAATCTCAGGGATGCCTTTGAAAGTGATTCTTAAAATCGGGGCAGAGCAGGGGTGGTAGTGTAAGTCATTACTAGACATTTCTGCAGAGTTAAAGCATTTCTGTTAAGGTATTGATTTAATAGCTGTCCAGGCTGCTGCAAACATTCTGACAATTTCCTAACGCAAGAGCCACTAATGAGAAGCCCTGTTTCCTTTTTCTTTTAAACTAAGCAATGATCTTCCTCTTCCCACAGCTATATATGAACCAACATTAGCAAAGGCTAGGGTTTTGTTCTTGATGCACAGTCTGGAGATCCAGCCTGCTTATGAACAATGGTTTGATTTTTAAGGTAGAGATATAACAAACCCTCCTCCAGGCTTAAAACACCCATTTTAGTTTTTTTTTCCTCCCCCCCATCCTCATTTCCCCAAATCACGGTCGATGCTCCCAACTTAGTATTGATAGCCCACTGTACATTTTTAAAAGCCATTTTCCCAAAACACATTTGCAAGAAGAACGAGAAGGCAGGGAGTAATTGTGTTGAAGTAGTTGCTTCCAATTAGAATTGGCCCAAACACTGTACAGATCTATTTGGTTGTCACTCAGGGTTATGCATGCGAAGGTCGCTTTGAAGATGTAAATCAAAATGGCAAATGTGCACTGGAACCACTCTGGGCTGCAGGAACCGCAGCTTTCAAAACAGGAATGACAGATTGAACTAGCTAGAAATTTTAATTAAACCTCGTAAGAGAGAACTCTTCAGCTAGCTGAGCCTCAGCTGTGTGGCTGCCCTGGCTTGGATGAAGTGCCATGCCAGAAAGCCAGAATAATTTGAGAAAGTCATCACATCCTTAGAATGCATTAATTCTGTTCCCAAATAATGACAACGTTTTTAAAGAGACAGAGATGGGGAGGAGGGGGGAGGGATCAGGCAGCTTTAAAAATGACAGAACATATAGCACAGGATACAAAGACGTGTGACCTTGGTTGCTTAGCAATATGAGAATAATGCAAAAGAAAAAAAAAAAGTAAAAAGAAAACCCCAGAAACTATGGGGCCTTTTGTGTTACACTGTTGTGAAGGGTTATGTTATGTACTTCTCTTCAATATTTGTAGTAAATTGCCAAAACTCCCTGCATAAAAATTCCCTGCAAACATAAAACATTACTGAGAAAAACCCAGGATCACTTTTTCTTTCCTTCTAGAAGATTAAAAAGGATGGTTGGTTTGTTAAAAGACCCTGTAGCTTTTTAGAATGTCTGGTTCTGAAACCTTTTTAAATTGTAAACAAAAGAGAAGGGCTGGGGGGAAATGTTCATACATTTTTCTTAAGATAAACTGAGTGCATTTTATCAGTTCCAAATAGACACAAGATCAGGGCTACATGTTATTGCAACTTTCTGAAAAACTAATTACCCAGTTAATCTAAGCAAAAGTAGGTTGGGTGCAAAAAAGTCAGTGAAAAGCCAGTATGTTTGTATAATCTGTGGTCCTTTCTCTCATCTTCTTAGGTGTGTTTATGTACTAGTGGACAGTTGATTTGGCTGGGGATACTTTTCCTGAAAACAGTCAGATGGGCATCCTGGATATTCTTCTGAGTTGGAACTATCAACCAAAAACAGATAGCTTTATTGACTTGGAAATGCCAGCACTGTCTGTTTGACCAGTTCTAACTCCTCTATAGGAAGAGGGCTGGCTTTGAGGAGACAAATGCTAGGATTACATGAGTGTTCTGACCCAAACCTGGTTCCAAGAGAGCAAACACAAGACAAAGGCAGCAGTACAACCTTTTTATGTTTCAGCTAAGAATTCTTGTTTCTTCACAGATAAAAAGCTGTTTTCAGCTAATTAGCTCCGACAAGAAAGAACCTTGCCAAGTTTTTGCAAGTCTGCCAAAACACAACAGTTAAGAAATAGTTTACAAGAGTCTTCAAATACCAACTATAATGTTCACAAGGCTGAGTTCAAAACATCTTTCCCTTCTGCAAAGAAGGTTAATTTCATAGCTGGCTTTTATCTTCTTGAACTAGAGGCCATTACCTTGCAGCCTTACTCCTGAGTTGTCTGTGCTGTTGTAATTGCTCTTTCCTATAAGCAATCCTGTGCGCATACGCATTTGGCACAGGCTCCTCGGGGAACCTCCTCATCACTGCTGCCAGCCTCCACAATCTCTGAAGGCAGCAGTCCACTCCCTAATGGTCCTGGCCCCCCACCTGAGTCCTCGTTCTCCTCAGCCATCCGCACCTGCTGTCTGCTAAGCACAACAATGAGGCTCTCTTTGCACATAAGTGAAGAACTATTGTTGTAGAAAAAAAAAACTTGGTAGGCACAAAGACTTGTATTATGATGGTTACAGAGAATACATCTTGTTTCTTGATCCAGCTTTAAAAAAAAATCCCTGTGGTGTCATAATCTGAGGTACCATTTTAATTTGTATAGATATGATATGTGATACATGGTTAGTTCTGATGATATATTAATATGAGTGCTGAGTACTAGCAACAAGATCCCTTCAGTAATGACTCAATAAGATTCGATTCATTTAGTCTACATGTTGCTTCCACACCCGCATTTGTACCTCTAAGCTGGTTTGAAGTAAGATTAAAATTAAATTCAACATTGACCATGGCAAAATGTTCAGATAGTCCTCATACAGCTGCTGTTTGCCTTTACAACAGTGATGAAAAATAAACTTTTGAATGCCTTATTTGATTGCAGCTTTTTAAAAAAAAAATTAAATTCAACTTCTATTACTATAATTATCCTCTTTATAGGATTCAGACATTTGCCTCGGGAGCATAATAGGTATGAGAAAGAACTTTATTTTATTTCATCCTTGTATCGTTTAATGAATAATTTGTAAAGCGATTCTATTATGAAACCTATCTAACTAATGAGATTGCAATAGTAGTAACTTTTCATGGAAGCATTTTTATATACAGTATCAAATCAAAAGTTTCCAAAGGAAATTTCATGACTTTCCAAAACACATTGTTTAAATATGAAGATATGGAAGTCATGTAGCTTAATGGTGATATGAAGATAAATGATCTGTGTTTAGTATTAACCATCTTGGCTGCTGTGTGTTGCCAAATGCAACATGGAAGCATTTAGACAAAACCTTGCTGAGATCCTTAATGTAAGAAATCTGAGTATGTTGAATGCCTTTATGTTCATCAGTTTTATATCTTTCTCTTTAAACTAGAAGACCAGAAGAAGAATGAAATAAAAAAGGAGACTTTGGCAAAGTGTTTGGACCAGAAATGTGCTCTAAATGCCAGAAAAATACTGATTGTTGTAACAGAATATCTGGGAGCTTTTATCCTTCTATTTCCTTTCAGCGTGAACAACTGGATTCTGGTGTAGAATTTGGCCTTTTGACAGGAAGAAATATCTGGTGACTAGCTTTCCTTAGGAAGAGTTTCAGAGTCTCCATCTCAATTCTAACAGGATAAAAAAACAAGAACAGAGAATCCTGGTACACAACCCCTCTTTGACTTAATATGTTCATATATTAATGGGACAGCCAAATCTTTTACCTCTCAATTTCCCCAATACATGCTCCATACATAGCCACCCTGAGACTAGTCTCCACTTATTTATCAATTTCTATTAATTCAATTTGTACAGCTGCCCATTTCAATGTCATAATTCCATTCCAAACTGCTATTCAGTTTTCTTTCTGCATTTTATCTTATCTTTCTACCTACAGGATGTCTATCTACCTACCTATCTCTATTATCTATCTATCTATCTATCTATCTATCTATCTATCTATCTATCTATCTATCTATCTATCTATCTATCCAATTATCTGTCTATCATCTATTATCTGTCTATCATCTGTCTATCATCTATCTCTTATCTATCTATCTATCTATCTATCTATCTATCTATCTATCTATCTATCTATCTATCTATCTATCTATCTAATATCCTGTTTTATTATTATTTTTATAATCAAGGTGGCTAATATATCTAATACTCCTCCCTCCTCCCATTGTCTTCACAACAGCCCTGTGAGATGGATTAGACTGAGAGTGTGTGACTGGCCCAAGATCACCCAGACGGCTTTCATGGCTAAGGTGGGACTTGAATTCATGGTCTCCTGCTTTCTAGCCTTTATACATACTGGCACTCTATACATTTGTGCTTGCATGCATATCCATAAAGGATTGAAAGACTATGCAAGTATAAGTCACCTGCAAAAACAAATGTTTTCAAAAGTAAAGCTTCCTTTTGTTCAGCTCTAATTTATAAAATGTTAAAAAATAAGGGAACCTTGGATGTTTTTTTTAAATAAATCCCTATTAACTGTACTGATTTATTTATCAAATGTGCATACCATTTCCCAGCCAAAGGATTGTATCCAAGGAGATTTTCATCACCAGTTTTAGCTAGGGCAACTTAAGTCAACTGCCCAAACAAAGAAGTGGAGAAACATTACAAGCGGGTCCTTTTCTAAATTCATACATTCAATCCAACTTGGAAGAGAATTTGGAAATTTCTCGTTTATATCTCCTTTGAGATGAATACTTCTGAAAGAATAAAGATTATTTTGGAAGGTGAACCAAATGAAGCTCACGAACATTTCTAAGGGAAAAAAAACCCTTTTTTATTTCTAGACGCTCACTGCAGAGAAAGATTTATGGGTTATTAGGAGTAGCACAAAATGGGGGTGGGGGAACAGGAGAGATGAACCCCCATAATGACTGCTCAGATTTATTTATTAAACCATTAGAACTAAACATCACATGCAGGGTGCTTCTTCCATCACTGAATAAAAAACAAAAATGTCACAAAGTATTTTCCATCTGAATTTCTTTGAATCCTGTTCTTTCTTAATACAGTTAAACATCTCTTTAATCTTTGGCTTTCTGCTAAACCCCTTTCTTTTTTTCAGACCTAGTTATTTTTATCTTCTTCCTAAACAGACCTGTTTTATTTAGGTGATAAGGGATAAACTATATATAATAAACTGTAGAGGACAGGAGGGCCTGGAGGAATGTTGTCCATGGAGTCACAATTCTACAACAGCTTTGATCCCTATGCCATCCATCTGGTAAATTCACAAGATTTGTTTTTATCATAATGTACATTTGAACTAGACTATGTTGTTTCGCTATGTCATATAATATATGTGGGCATATGCATAACTCTGTATTATTTAGAGTTGCTGTGGTGCAGTGGTTAGAATGGAGTACTGCAGGCTACTTCTGCTCCTGCTTGCCAGCTGCCTACAATTTGGCAGTTCAAATCTCATCAGGCTCAAGGTTGACTCAGCCTTGCATCCTTCAGAGCTCGGTAAAATGAGGATCAAAATTGTTGGGGACAATATGCTGACTCTCATTTAGAGAAGGCTGTAAAGCACTGTAAAGTGGTACATTAAATCTAAGTGCTATTGTTATTAATAAATATCTCAGAAAAATGGAGTTTGATTATCTTGTAAGAGGAGAAAATATTGATAACTACCAGTAACAACATAAATTCTCCAGAGTTTTATCTCAATCATTTAAAAATATATAATTATCCTGAGCCATGACTCACCATACTAAAGTTCATTCTAAAGATTTTGGAATCAGCATCTCACTGCTGTGATGTATTTCAAAGTTAGCTTCAGCAGGTGTCTTTGCTGATCTTTGCTTTCATCTCATATTTGAAGTTAGTTGAATAGGTTCAAATAAAGAGTCATGTGATATACAGTTTGAATGAAGTATAGGCAAGTTTATTTTATATAAAACCAATGTCTATCTAGGAGCACTGATAGTTAAAACAATCCCTGAGAATCTGTATGTTTTTCAGACATTGATTAAGAAGAGCTTCAGTTTTGGAAGATTTCTTATTCTGATCATGATTATGCATTTGTTAATGGGCATGTTTCATTCATTATAAAATTATTTAAACTAGCAACATCAAATAAATAAAATGAATAAATAACAGGGATCACGTCTGCTCCAGAGAGAATTGGGGACTAATGCACACTTTCTGCATGAACAAGGCATGAAATCACTTTTTGGCTTGCTATAATCATATACCCTGGAGAAAGAGAAGGAGGGGAAGGAAATTGAGAAACAGGCTTTTTATAAATGTCTCAAAATGTTATATGAGTCTTTTCCTCTCCTCTTAGTAAATCATGGTGAGCGACATGACATAACAAGTAACTGCCTATACAAAACAAGAAATTAGCTTGAACAATAGCAGTGCTGTTTCTGAAAAACAACTTTTAAAAAATCAATCAAGAAAATAGCAAAGTCAATTGGACCAAATCCAAGTCATACAAAAAACAATAAACTACAAGTCTCTTGTATTTTTGCTTTCGGATCTAAACTTACAGTATTCACATTATAGATACATAAATCAGGAATCTTTTTCTGGTATGGAATGGAAAGTTAACTAGTGAATCAAAGGCAACAGATACAATTTATTGTGTATAATACTAACCAAGTATCATAGCACAATATAAAAGATAAAATTGTTTACTTCTGATAAACATGCTGTATTTATTGCTATAGACAACTAGCAAATGTGCGATTATTTATATGAATTTCAAATAAATTTGGTAATTATATTTACAAAAAAGGACATCAGTTTTAAGTAAGTATTTCATATTGTTAGGTTGGCAAATTACTAAGAAGTCCATCAGCATTAACAAAATTACAATCAGTCAATTAAAAATAGCAGCTTTATTTCGAAAAACTTGTGATGATACCTCAAACATTATACAACATCAAACACCTGCCTTTCCTGGATCCTTGTTTAAACATCTGACTGATTATGTGACCATCTATAACAAATCTGTTGTTGTGTCCATGTAGTTTATTTATTTATTATATGCTGTCTATTTTACTCTGCTAATTAGTCTCTGGGTGTTACAAGAAGCTGAATTTTTTTACCAATACTAGTGATTAGAGCCTCGGTGGCGCAGTGGCACAGTGAAGTACTGCAAGCTACTCCTACTGCAATTTGGCAGATCAAATCCCACCAGGCTCAAGGCTGACTCAGCCTTGCATCCTTCTGAGGTGGGTAAAATGAGGACCCAAATTGTTGGGGGTAATATGCTGACTCTGTAAACCACTTTGAGAGGGCTGTAGAGCAGGGATCGCCAAGCTTTTGGACCTCAGGGACCACCAAACTCATACTTTTAAATCCAGCGGACCACTAATATGAATTTTGACTGACGGTGGCTTGCTGACATTGGTGGGAAAGTCGGTGCCATATTCCAGAGCTGCAGTAATCACAAGACTGGCCCTTTGGTCATCCCAGAGCAGCTGCTCCTCCACCTGGGTGCACCAGCCTGCCATGGACTGAGGAGCTGCTCCGGGATGACTGAAGGCCAGTCTTGTGACTACTGCAGCTCTGGAATATGGGACCGACTTTCCCACCAACGTTAGCAAGCCACCCTGGGGCGGATTTTGCTCCCTCACCATTGGTCTTACCTTCCAGTTCTAGCTCGCAGGGCTCTACTCAAGATAAGGTTTGTGCTTGGCTGAAGGGTGGGGGCCAGCAGGTGGGCAGGCCATGTGGGTGGTGCAGCTTTGTGTTCCTGCACAGCCTGAATTAATTGGTTTGGGGGGGACATTTCTCTGCGGACCACCAAAATTTTCTCATGGACCACTAGTGGTCCCTGGCCCACTGGTTGGTGACCACTGCTCTAGAGCACTATAAAGTGGTATATAAGTCTAAGTGCTATTGCTATTATCATTACGCACATACTGTTGCCCATTAATTCATAATATCAATACCATGTTATTGTTAATAAACATTTCTCATTCCAACTTCAATTATTCATTGGTTAATGCAGGGAATTTGGTCACATTTATAGGAGGTTATTATAAGCCTAAAATAGTCATATTCCTTATTCCTTTCACTATCAAGATCTAAAAATCGAAGGTGAAAGATTATAGCATAAAGCAGCTATGGTTGCACCAGTGGTTATCAGCACACTGGGTGCTATAAAAAAGTCTTGAATGGCAATTAGAAAAATCTACATTTTGATAAAATGTCCATCTGTCAATTACAAAAGGCCACATTGCTTGGAACTACACATATTGTAGGCTGTTACATTACACAATCCTGAGATTTTGTTTTGGGAAGAACTTAATGTGTATAAAGGCCAACTTCAGCTAAAGATCCAGCAGCTGTAATTTCAAATAGTTATGGATACAACAATAAGGCCAGATTCAGTCTAAATATCTCTTTTACTATGCAGGAAGCCTTAACATTGGAAAGTTTGAAAAACAAGTTTAATTAGTCATAGAAGAGACCACCATCCTATTCTGAACTGCTATTAAGAGGATGCAATATTTGATGGGAAAGTATGGTAGTACCAAGGAAGAGTCAAGCAAGTCCACATTTTGTCATCAAAGCAAACTCCACTCAAAATCTGCTGTGGTCTTGCCCTTTTAATTCAATTAGATCTTCAAGCCACATGAAAATCAATGTTGCTTTTTTCAGGTAGTGTAAAAATACTCCTATTATTATAATGGATAGGATAACAAGATATCAAAACCCTTTATATCAACAATACTGTATTTTCTAATGTTTTACCTAAAATTGAAAGATCCTAAGTAAAGCTGATTTAAAATTAGGAAAATAGTTTACATTACAATTTTTTCTACAATTTAATGCTACCATATCTCCCTTTCTTCCCATTAATTGGCATTTAACTTTATAAATTAAACACATTTAACAAACATTTAATGCTTATATTATATCCACTCCTTTCATGGTATCCAATTAGCTTGTAAGAAAAATATACATTCATTGTTCTTTCTATTGCAGGAATCAGCAATCAAGCATTAGGTACCACCATGATAATTTCAAGCAATACTATGATAAGAATAAGCAAGAGAGATGAAAATAATAAAATGTCCAAAAGCTTAAGCAAAGTCCAATGTGAGAACAGAGATAATGCATAAAATCTGGATCATGTTATTTATGTTTCTTAATTTATTTAAATTGGCAAATAGTGGATTCTGTTCCAGGATTTCAGAGATCCTAAATTGCCAATTCCATCCAATTGCAAAGATCTGCCTAGCACTGGTTGGTAAATAATGATGTGTTCACCAAAAGGCCTGTTGCCAACACTTGTGTTGAGGGAACAGAAATTTGAATGGGAAAAGCAGTAAAATCCATCTTTTTTCCTCCTAGTGTTCCAGTGATGATACAGAACATAGACCAAATTCCCAGTTTATCTACCAGAAATTCTTGCTCATAACAAAAATGACTTGGAAGGGATTCATTTGTATGAGCTTTTTCAATATGATATATCATTAATTGAGCACATTAATTGAGCAGCAACAAAAGTTGTGTGATTTTTTAAAAAAATGTTTTAATTGTTTCTTCATATTTTTCTTTATTCCTGGGAATCGTCTGGACATGACCATTCATTTTTCTTCCTAACTTTTTTCAAAACAGGCTTGTTGTTTTCTTATTTCCAGAACTGTGAAAGAGTGGCAGACTTTATATATAAGGCAGGACTAGAACTCAAGAGTATTCTGCTTTCTAGTTTGAAGTCTTAAACCACTGTACCAAACTGCCTCTGGGTTTTTTTTCCAGATTGCCTTTTCTTCAGAACAGACATTCTAGGATTTAGGGAGTAAACTGCTATGCTTACTTATTAGTCACAGTGCAAAAAAAAACAACTATCATATTATAAATTAATGTGAAAACTTTTAGCCTTACCCATTTAAAACAATGCCGGGGAGAAAATAGAGGGCGTAGAGTGAAAATTTCCTTTTTACATAGAAAAATGTTATCCAAAAATCCTCCCTACTTTGGAAAATATATTTTCTAAAGATTGTGAGAGAGAATACAAACCTCATTCCAAAGGCCATTTTTAAAATATCAATTTAGAAATTGATATTTTAATGTACATAGTACATAGAAACTGAACTATATTTATAGTATCATAGGTTTATTTATCTTAAAAAGTATTACCCATGATATAATATGAACTTTTGCATATTTTGTCAAAGGTGTTGCTAACTATTACCCTGCATTCATTTTTGCACTTAGACTCAATTATTCCCAGAAGAGAGTTCATTTTACAAAATCAGTTTCTCTTGAAAACATAATAGTTTCATAGATAACATAAACAATACATTTAAAACTAAAGAATATGGATTAATGTCAAGGTTTTGGAATATTCAAAAAAGGAAAGTTCTACAATAACCTTCCTTATCACCAGCATTTTTTGAAGTACTTCATCATCTGAAAATGCAATTCAGCCTGGAAACTGATCCCTGGAATCATTTTTAAATTTTATTTTATATTCTGTAAGTAAAATAACTGGCTTTATAACTTTCCCTGAAAAGCACTATAATATATTCACTGTTGTATTTACTTTAAAAAGCTTAATATTTTACACCTTTTGTGATGATAAAATGGAATTATTTAATTGAAACTTACTGCTATACTAGTGATGGGAAACCTTTTTGTTGTGGTGTGCCGAAAGCGCACACACGCACGCTGGCACCCACAATGCAATGCACCCCACCCTCTTACCTGCATTGTGCATGTGCACACCTCCCAGCTGATATTCAGCCCGTTTGAGGCCATTTTCACCCTCCCGGAGGTTTGAAAGAAGCCTCTGCTTCGGCACTTCCGGTATTTCCAGAAGGCCCATTTTTAGGTCTCCCGAGGCTGCAGAGGCTTCCTTTAAGCCTCTGGGAGGGTGAAAATGGCATCCCACAAGCTACAGAGGCCCTCCAGAGGCTGAAAATGGGTATTTCCAGAAGGCCAATATTTTGGCCTCCCGAGACTGCAGAGGCTCCCTCGGGCCTCCAGCAGGCAAAAATGGCCACAAACAGGCCAAAAATTAGCTGGGAGGCACGCGCATGCATAGTGCAGGTAAGTTTAGCTGGGGCTCATGTGCCTGCACAAATGGCTCTATATGCCACTTGCTATATGGCACACATGCTATAGGTTCACCATCACGGTGCTATACTATCCTGACAGATGGTATTAGCTGGGAAAAATAATAATGAGGAGAATCCATTAAAGATCTATTAGAAATGCTTTTGCCTCCTAAGATTTAATTTTTCTCCCTTTGTTACCGATCAGCTTCCATCAACTATACAGTCTTTCCAATATTTGAAGAATGAAATTAAACTATGTCTTCATCTTTTTATTTATATGCTAATTGTAATGCAACTCTCTCGATCTTTTTTTTCATAAAGCAGAATCTCTACCTAATCACCATATCCATACCTCCCTTGTAGACATTTTAATCTGTAGTATCCAAAACTAATTACTATGTTTCAGTTGAAGTTTGATCCAACTCAAGGATCCAGTTTTAGTTGGTTTCCTTGGTTAAAAAACCTCTCTCTCTAAACATATCCTGAACATCTCTATTAGAAGATAAAGATTAATGCAGTGGGAATATACTACCAATTCTACTTGAAATGCTTCACAAAGATTACATGCAATTTTGAGATGCCTTGTCTTTAGAAGTATTTTCAGAGAGTGGCCTGTAATTAAGTCCTTTCAGAATAAATGTCTGCAATATCTTTTTCTTTAAGTGATCAAAGATTTCTGCTTATGGTAATCCTATAAATCAAGAAACCATTAAAACAATGCATTTTAAAAACGAAGTTCTATTTCCTTTATGAATGTTCTATTTACATTTTCTGATGCACACGTGTTAAAAAAATAAACAGAAATATACAAACATAGCTACTTTTGTCTACATTATGCTTTAATTAATGCAGAAGCTCTAATTTTCTGCTAAGCTTTTTAGAATAATATTGCAAAAGGTTTACAATGATAGTGTCTTGGATACTTTCCACATCATTTGTGGGGAGGAAATGCTAATATACATAAGACACAGTGGTTTGGATGATGGAACTCAAATTATCTGGAGGAACTAGGATAAAGAGCTAACATTGATCTGTTTATAAAACAAGAAGGTAATTTCCAAATAATAAAGTGTATAATCATATTGTTTAATCCTTTTAATTTCATTGTTTTATGTTTGTTTAATCAAATCCTAAAGTGAGCAATAACAAGAGAAAAATATTCAGTGGTTATTCAACTGGATAGAAAGAGGAAACAGTAGACCAGTGTTACTATTTGTTCTGAAATATGCCTGCTTATTAATGTATAAAGAGGAGTGTTTCATCGGAACAAGCAAATGGTAGATCACAGACCACCATTAGATCACTGGCCAGTTTCCATTGGACAATGGCAGCTGATTGTGGGATTTTTAACAAAGAATGTTTCATCTGAACAAAAAAAAGGCAACAATGCCTTTTGCTTGGAATAACTTGGCTGAGATTATTGTCTTAATTGTTAGAGATTCTTAGAATTTCTTTTTGGTTTGTAAATTTAAAACATATTGTTGGCTGTAGAGCATGTAGTAAAGTAAATAGACTGTTCAAGATTAAGTGTGTGTTGTTTAATATCAAATTGGTTGATATTGAATGAAATATTAAGAGGTTATGATGCATGTAATACCATCCAACCAACAAAATGAGACATGAAATATCATCTTTCTTTCCTGTGTATCCTTGAATTTCACTGCTTTTTTTAATAGTCTAAAACATGTGGTTCTGATAAACATTCCTCTTGATTTATGGGACATGTACTACTTTTATCCAAACATGAATTGCATACAGATCTTTTATTTTGAGTTTGAGATCTCTGAAATTATAAAAGAATACTGCTAAATATCTGGGTAAGGTATGAAATTACATAGTTTAAACACATCCCAGGAATGCAAGTTTCGTTATCTTTACCTTTGATAAAAATGTATCCAATTCTCCAAATGTCATCTGGGTGAAAACAAGTTTAATTGTTAAAAATTAAAATGTGGAGGAAAAATAAAATTAATTAAAGTGTCCATTTGTGCAAAATATTTTGAAGGCTTAGTTCTTGAATATTCAGTTCATGTTTCTATATATTCAAACATATATTGTTTAATCCCATGGGTTTTCATCCCCCATGCTGGTAAAACTGTTTACCAACTTGGATGAAAATACACGAGTAAGAATTTTATTTACTTCATTTTTTATAAGTACTTTTTTATAAGAAATTTCATATATTTTATTGAATGTTGGGAAAATTAAGTTAAACCATAGAAGTACTATGATGTTTCAATTTTGTTTTACATTTCAAAGATTGTGAATCTAAAACCATATTATACATTTCTATATTTGAAAAACATTCACACTTATTACTATTGCTAATTTCAATGTAGCTGTTTCTACTCTTCTTCCTTACCTCCTATATCTTTAATTCTAATTAAATAGGAATTAATCTAATTATTAAAGCAAATAGAAAGTAATCTAATAATTCATGGATTGTATTAGCAATTTTTTTAAATACAAAAGGTTACATATGGGCTTGAAGATACTTTAAATAATATTCCATTGTTGTGATTATATATAGCAGAAGAATATAATGTCTCCATTCACAAGAAATATATTTCCAATGTTTATGCATATAAGATATCCAGACATGGTCATCTTTGCCCAGGTTGTAGCCTTCTAAAAATATTCTAGTTGAAGATCCAAATCATGTCTCTTATATACATAGAGTTACATATAGAGTGCCATAATTTATAAAAAGTACACCAAGTTTGATCATTTTCAACTACGTTCAGTAGCAAAATCAAATAAAAAATTAAATGGATGAAGTTTGTTTCCAGCCTCTTCATTTTCAGAAAGCCACACTATTTAAATCTGAGTTGTCAAATTACTTTGAAAGAATCCAAAGCATAACTCATAAAGCTGATGACAAATACACAGGCAACTCCCATATATGAAACCCATTTACTGCACCTAGTTTCTGTATTAGAGATTAGTGTAGCTACATAAAGAATTCAGAGAATTATATACCTTCAACACAGATTTACATTATCCCTTTTCAGTAATGCAGACCTGTCAATTTGTACCAGAAAGTGCTTTCAGAATGCCAAAAGCAACAAGTCCCTTCACCTGAGTCATTATTAAGTTTATTAGAAGCTTAACCTAGTTCCTATCTGCTAAAAAAAGCAAAGTACAGCTTGATTGGAGGGTACTTTGGATACATAGAAACTGAAAGGTTTGCTGAACCTGAGAGAATCTCCATTTGAAGACAATGGAGCCTCTTTGCAGGCATACCCAGGAAATAACCTTTTCTGGTGATCATGATGGATATTGAGCTTAATGAACTAGATGATGAATGCTCAGTCTCATAAAACACAGACAGTCGATCTGAATGCATAGGTGCACACAGAGACAATAGTATGCAAGAGTATACTGCCAAAGGCCAGGAGAAGATCAAAATATGACTAATGGATAAAAGCACCAAGTCAGGACATGAGCTTGCCCAATCAACAATTGCCCAAGAACGGCTACACTGCATCTCAAACTGCCTTCCAAATTTGTAACAATTTTCCTAGCAAGATTGATGAAAAGTAGCTGGTCAGAATCCAACACTTTTTGGTTATAACACAGGAGACAAAGAAGAACTCTATACATAATTTGTGTGTATGTATGAACACACATAAGGAGTGTGTGCATAAAGAATAAAGAAATTCTCTAGTTTATTTGTTGCTTTCTGTCTGCTCACTTTTTTTTTTTACCCTAGGAAATCTTTCTGGAATCAAAGATCCAAAACCAACTTTTGGTAGCTGACTGCTAATATATATGTTATCTGTTTACATTAAAATTGCTAATCAGTACTATGTATCTCTAATTTGCTCTGCTACAATTGGATGTAAACAAATAGCTTAAAAGAGAAAGGCCATTTTCCTCTTTCAATAATATTATTGGTTGGCATAAGGCAGACAGAGTGCAAATCTGTAAATAAAGTAAATAAGGTAATTTTTTTTTTTAAAAAAAACTAGAGAATCGTTCTTAATTTCTCCCATTAAATTAAAAGTGATTTTAGGAATTGAAACGGGAAAAATTGTCAGCCTTATGTTTGAACTAGTTAACCACCATTCAGGAATACATTTCTAGATTGAAATGCCCCTAACTCAATGTGATTATTTAGAAATAAATGCAGAATTGTATATTTAAGAATATTTCTATCTATTTTAGGCTAGCAAAAGAAAACATTGGGAAATTAAGGGAGTGTAGACCTCAATTGTTAACATTTGTTTTATGAACGGTATGCAAATAAGCCCTCAAAATATAGGGAAGAAGGAATAATGCTTTCCAAAAAGGTTTTACCCAATGCTAGCAGGAAGTCATCCTGAGGTTGTAACTTTCATGATAGCTACATAGCTGTCTAACTGCAACTTTCATTCAAGAAATTTTATCAGCACGGTGACTGGGAGAGGCAGATATGCTGGGGGTAGAGGGCCATATCCAGTAAGGGGATCGCGCTCCCGATGTTTGCAAGCGGTAGCGTGCTCCGACCCTCCATACCCATCCTGCAGCCCTGGTTGTCTGGATTCTCAGGCCCTGAATACCCGGCTGCTGTTGTGCAATGCCAGGTCCGTGGTTAACAAGGCTCCCCTGATCCATGATTTGGTTCAGGAGGAGGCCGCGGACCTGGTAGGTGTTACCGAAACCTGGTTGGGCCCAGAGGGCGGTGTCCCTCTGGTTGAGATGTGCCCACCAGGTTTCCTTGCATTTCACCAGCCTAGGGCTCAGGGAAGGGGTGGAGGGGTGGCGGTGCTTATAAAGGAAGCCCTTTATCCTAGGGAGGCCATTGTCCCTCAGACGGCTGGCTGTGAATCTCTATTTGTGAAGTGGGGGCAAGGGGTTCAGATGGGTCTTTTGATGGCGTACCTGGCTCCCTGCCACGTCTCATCGGCCCTGCCCGGACTCCTCGAGGTGATAGCCGGGCTGGCGGTTGAGACCCCCAGGCTTCTGGTCATGGGGGATTTCAACCTGCCATCGTCCGGTGAAACCTCGGGGTTGGTTCGGGAGTTCTTGGCTTCCATGACGGCCATGGACCTGACCCAGTTAGTTTCTGCCCCCACTCACATTGGAGGACACATGCTGGACCTGATTTTTGTCTCTTGGCAGTGGTTGAATGACTGTAATTTTGGGGAGTTAGTTATTACACCCTTGTCATGGACAGATCATTCCCTCCTTAGGTTGGACTTCTGTTCCGCCACCCCCCACAGTAGGGAGGCGGAACCACTTAGATTGTTCCGCCCCAGGCGCCTGATGGACCCGGAGCGGTTCCAGAGGGAGCTTGGGCCGTTTCCTGAGTCTCTGGCTCACAGCTCGTCTGGAGACCTGGTGGCGACCTGGGATGGGTTGGCCGCCGGGGCTCTAGATCGAGTTGTGCCCCTGCGACCTCTGACCCGGCACAGATCCCATGTGGCTCCATGGTATACGGAGGAGCTACGGGAGATGAAGTGCCGGAAAAGACGTCTAGAGGGCATTTGGAGGGCGAGCCGTTCTGAGTCTGACCGAACACAGGTGAGATCTCATATTAAGACTTACCTTGTGGCGATAGGGGCGGCGAAATCTTCGTATTTCTCCGCCCTTATTGCATCAGCAGAAAATCGGCCTGCCGCCCTGTTTAGAGTGACCCGCTCTCTACTTGAACCGAGAGCGCGGGATGACCTCTTGCAGGGTAGGGCGGAGGAGTTTTCCCGATTTCTGCATGATAAAATCGCTCAGATTCGGGAGGGGCTCGACTCCAATTGGATGGTCCCGGGGGAGGTGTCCGGGGCAGGTCTTGTGAGTGTTATCTGGGGGGTGTTCGACCCTGTGACCGCCGAGGGGACAGGTTGCTGGGGGGTCTGAATGCCACCACCTGTTTATTGGACCCGTGCCCTTCCTGGCTAATTTCGGCCGCCAGGGAGATGACACGAGGCTGGCTCCAGGGGATTGTCAACGCTTCCTTGAGAGAGGGGGTGCTCCCTACCGCCCTGAAGGCGGCGGTGGTGCGCCCCCTCCTCAAGAAGCCTTCCCTGGACCCAGCTATTTTAAACAACTATCGTCCAGTCTCCAACCTTCCCTTCGTGGCGAAGGTTGTTGAGAGTGTGGTGGCACGTCAGCTCCCCCAGTACCTGGAGGAAGCTACTTACCTCGATCCGTTCCAATCGGGCTTCAGGCCTGGACATAGCACTGAGACGGCATTGGTCGCGTTGGTTGATGATCTCTGGAGGGCTCGTGACAGAGGGTTCTCCTCTGTCCTGGTCCTATTAGATCTCTCGGCGGCTTTCGATACTATCGACCATAGTATCTTGTTGCGACGGTTGGGGGGGTTGGGGATTGGTGGAACCGTCCTTCGATGGTTCTCCTCCTTCCTCTCCGACCGTTCGCAATTCGTGTTGGCGGGGGGGAGAGGTCCACCTCTAGGCCCCTGGTTTGTGGGGTGCCTCAGGGGTTGGTCCTCTCTCCCCTCTTGTTCAACATTTACATGAAGCCGCTGGGTGAGATCATCCGTGGTCTTGGAGTGAGGTGTCATCTGTATGCAGATGACACCCAGTTGTACATCTCCACTCCGGACCACCCCAACGATGCTGTGGGGGCTATGTCTAGGTGCCTGGAGGCTGTGCGGGACTGGATGGGTGGAAACAGGCTTCGGCTCAACCCATCCAAGACCGAGTGGCTGTGGTTTCCGGCGCCCCGATATAGCCAGCTGACACCTTCGCTGGCTATCGGGGGGGAAGTTCTGCCCCCCACAGAGAGGGCTCGCAACCTGGGAGTCCTCCTGGATGTACGGCTGTCGCTTGAACATCACATCGCGGCCGTCTCCAGGGGGGCGTTTCATCAGATCAGTCGGATCTACCGGTTGCGGCCCTTCCTGGATCGGGACGCCTTGCACACGGTCACTCAGGCCCTTGTCACCTCTCGCCTGGACTATTGTAATGCCCTCTACATGGGGCTCCCTGCGGGGAGCATCCGGAGACTCCAGCTGATGCAAAATGCAGCCGCGCGGGTGATCATGGGGGCGTCACGTAGCGCCCATGTGACGCCTCTCCTGCGCGAGCTGCATTGGTTGCCGGTGGCTCTCCAGGTTCGCTTTAAGGTTCTAGTTTTGACCTTTAGGGCGACCCATGGCATGGGACCAGGTTACCTTCAGGACCGCATTCTGCCAGCGTTCTCCATCAGGCCGGTGCGTTCCCACAGAGAGGGTCTGCTCCGGGTGCCGTCGGCTGCTATGTGCCGTCTGGCGGCGCCGAGGAGTAGGGCCTTCTCTGTGGGTGCCCCCGCCCTCTGGAATACTCTGCCACCGGAGCTCCGTACCGGCACGGACCTGAGGGCCTTCAGGCGCGCGTTGAAGACCTGGCTCTTTGAGCAGGCCGGCCTTGGCTGAGATGGTTTTAATTTGGTCTCCATTTTATTAATTCTAAATTGGGTTTTAAGGGGGGTGGGTGGGGTTTTGTTAGTTTTATCAAGCAGCCGATTGAAATTTAATATTTTTTAACTTTTGTATTCTTTGTGGGGTTTTTAGATGAGCTGTTCACCGCCCTGAGTCCCTCGGGAGAAGGGCGGTATATAAATGGAATAAATAAATAAATAAAATAAATAAATAAATAAAGAATGTCAAAATGTTCTGAATTAACTTGCATTCTAATAACTGGAACTGAAAGAAGAAATAGCAGCACTATGTTGAAAAGATTGTGATTTATAGTGAACTGAAATTGAAACTAGATTCTAGATGCACCTTTCTTGAAAATAAAATATTAAAAAATCCACCACTTTTAAAAAATCTCATATTAGAGTATCAAATGATTATGAATTCTCTGGTGGTATTAATTTATATTTTCCATGATAACAACATATAGTATAAAACTACATTGAAAATGAAGCTAGAGTTAGGTTTACAGCTAGGTTTAGGTCTTCTTGGAGTCATGGCCAAAAACTAATGTGCAGGATAGATTCTTACATGTTTTCTAAGGGAAGCAATGGTGAAAAGCTGTCACCATTTCATTCAGAGTTGTTTCTGGTCCACAGTAAACTAAGTTGAGAGTTACAGTAACAGTTAGAGTTACGTCTACCTGGAATTATGGGAAAATATTAATGCAAAGATAGGTTCTTAGAAGTTTTCTAACAGAAGCAACAATGACATTCTTTGTCTCAAGTTGTTTGTCATCCACAGTAAAATACATGAGAAAAAAAAATGGCATTGAAAATAAACCTAGGTTTAGGTTTAGGTCTTTTTGGAGTCATGGTCGATAACTAATGCTATGGAAAGTGGAAAGATTCTTTGAGATTTTCTGAAGAATGGGTCAGTGACAGCTTTTCATTGAGACTTGTTTCTAGTCCACAGAACAATACAAGGGAAAATCCAATTGGCATTGAAAATGAAATAGGAGTTAGGATTTGCAGTCCAGGCTGAAATCTAATGCTAGGAATAGATTCTTACTGATTTCTTAAGGAAAGTGTTAGTGACAGCTTTTCATTCGGATTTGTTTATGGCACACAATAAAATGCATGTAAAATCCCATTGGCATTGAAAATGAAACTAAGTTTAAGGTAAGAGTTAGGGTTAGGGTTAGTCATGGTCAAAAGCTCATACTGGGAATAGATTCTTAGTAGATTTCTTAGGAAAGGGTCATTTGCAGCTTTTTCCCCCAGAATTTTTTATGGTCCACAGTAAAATATATATGAACATCTCATTGGCATTGAAAATGAAAATAAGGTTAGGATTAGGGTTAGGGATAGGGTTAGGATTAGGGTAAGGTCCACTTAAGGTTTTGCCTGAAATCTAATGCTAGGGATAGGATTTTACTGGGTTTCTAAGGAAATTGTCAGTGACAGCTTTTCTCTTGGAGTTGTTTTTGGTCTACAGTAAAATACATGGGAAAATCCTATTTCCATTGAATATAAACTAGGATTAGGGATAGTGTTAGGGTCACATCTGCTTGAAGTCAGGGCTGAAAAGTAATGCCAGGGATAGTTTCTGAGAAGTTTTCTAATGGAAGCGATGTTGATAACCTTTTGTTCAGAGCTGTTTGTGGTCCATAGTAAAATGCATGGGAATATCTCATATAAAACTAGGATTAGGATTAGGTCTACTTGGAGTCATTGCTGAAATCTAATTCTAGGCATAGATTCATAGTGCTTTTTTAAGGAAAGCATCAGTGACAGCTTTTCTTCTGTTTGTGATCCACAGAGAAAATTCCATTATCATTAAAAATGAACTAGGTTTAGGATTAAGGGTTATGTAGATCTTAACATTCTAATAGCCTCTCAAGAAGCATTAAGCTGCTGGTACACTCATTTGCAACATTGATCTCCATGAGCCTTTAGAAACAGAATATCAGTCGTTGAGAAGTCCACCTTCTGATCCCTTCATATAAGCTGAAATCTTGGACTACCAGGGTCCAGGTTATGTAGGAGTTTATATATGCATCAAAACTTCATCCTAATAAAGACATCCATATTGTGGGTTTTGTAGACTAGCTCCAGGACAGTTAGCAAATGGAACAGGATCCTCATTCCCCCCCACCCCCAGATATGAAGATGTGACCTGAAAGGACTATTGGTAAATAAATCTCTGGATTTCTTCCACTGTCCTACCTGACATGAAAGTTGAGACCTTTTGACTCTATAATATTTGCTCTATAAATAAGCTATGACCTCTTCTTAATCTCAGAACAGATCTCTTAATAACTTAATGGTTTATTACTGCTATTATTAATAATTCCATTTGTAATATGTTGTTAGTGCTTCAGTTTGACCTTTGGTCTATTTTATATCACTTTCTTGTTTTGCTCTAAGTTGTTCCGAAGAACATGGAGGTAAAAAAGCAACTAATTCATACAAATGGAAATCAATCTGAGCCTGGGATTTGCTAGAGTAGATGAATTACATTCCTTACAATGTTTATTACTGAAACATATCTGAGGCATGTTTGAACATAAAATCACTAATCCATAGAAACACTACAAAAGTATGAAACTTGAAAAGTAATCCATTATTTTTCCCTTGGCTGTCAAGCAGACAAAATACATGGCCATGTCTCTTATACATACTTAAAACGTATTCCTATGCACAGCTAAAAGCACAAATAAACAAGGAAAATAGAATCTGAAATCAAGAGTCCTTTAGAAACAAGTGAAGATATTATGTCCAAAAATTACCTTGTATACAGTTCTCAGCCACTATATCTGAAATACTTTAAAATGGAAGCCTAAATATATGGTTTTGCCTTTATTCATTTTATTTTCATTCTTTATATTCTATTTTCTTTTACTATAATTTCACTCTCTGCATTATTTAATTGATTCTTACATTTTGACCTATCTCTATCTTGATATAGGATGCTACATCCAGTAATTAGTAACTTAAATAAATTTAATTTGTTTATTTATTTAATTAATGTAATAATTATATTAAAAATCAATAAATCTTCCACAGATCTTTAAAGAGAAAAGAATAGTATTTTTTATTTTCCATGAAGTGAAAAATGGAAAATACTCATGACTGTATCATAGTAGAAAGCAGTGGCCAACTTGTCCACATTCAGAAGCAGGACAAATATCATTTAGAAGACTACAAACTTGTAAGGTACACTGAAGATTCAAAAAGGCAGGAAGGGAAGCAGAAGAATGTAATGTCAAACCATTTTTGAGCTAGCACCAAGAAATCCATAAAGTTGTATTCATGTAGTTACCAGGCATTGAGCTCAAATTTATTTTTACCTTTACACACAAGCATTGTAGGATCTAGAAGTGAGTATCTTGCAACAATGGATTAGGGGTGAATGGATGAATAAGTAAAAGAAATGTTTCCCTCAACTGAGCTCAATGGTTGGTGCTTTCACGGACGTGTCTGTAATTTTCTTCTTGACAATACATAAGTGGTTTGTTATTGGCTGATGCTGTGATTTTTGATCGATTGCTTTTGAAAAAGCAATGTTCTAAAAGCAAACATGGCTACAAGTTGATAATCACAGCAATCATATTGACAATATAATCTGAACTAGAGCCTTATTTCAGACTGTTTTTCATATGAATAGTATAGGTGGAAGGTTGACCCTGAAGGTCCCCCAAATTCAGTAGCACAAATGCCTTTTTTAAACAAAACATGAACCGGAGCAGGACAACAGATGATTGAAGGGTGGGCAGAAAAAGAAAGAATGAGGAGAAAGAGGAGTACAGTAAACAGGATGAAGAGAACAAATTTTGGCTGGGAGGGAGTGCTCAAGTACAGAAGACTAGGTAAGATTTTTGAGATGACATCCTGCTCACATTCCCTTCAACACTGACTTTTTTTATATGTCCTGCATAGCTCTTTATGATAGCACAGGTCACAAAACAGTTCTTTCATTATCATTTCTCTCACTCATTTGCTTACTTACCATATCTCATTTCACAAAAGGAATAGTAATTTTTTTCTTACCCTGATGAAAAGGATCTTCTCTCCAACTCTGTACCTTCCCTGAGAAAGGCGCTCCACACAAAATTTACTAGGGCATTTACAAGGAGGATCTTCTGAAATATGTTTGACCTGGAAAAAAAGTTACAATTTCAATGTATTTTCTGCATTATTCTTCTATTATCTCAGATTATATCCAGTGTCCTGTGTTAGAGATGGACTAATTTCCAAACTTTTCTAAATTGTACATCCATCTGAATTTACAGTCTTCGCATTCTTACATTTCCCAACACAGGATTTCAATAGGCGCACCAACTGAGTTACAGGATCTCTTTTTTGGATATAGAGAGTCAATATAATATTACTCTGCATTGTTCCTATTAAAAGGAAGGTTAAGAATTAAGTCTCTCTCTCTTTCTTATTTTAGTCTGATGCATTTCTCCTTCCAGAGGCCTTCCAGAAAGAGCTAAGAGAGCTATTAAATGGGAAGTGAATTAGAATTGTTTTATCTACCATTTTATAATCTGATTACATCATGTCCCGTTATTTCCTTAACATCTTGACTTCCTCCATAATTTTCATCTACAAGAAGAGGTCAAGTGGGATTCAAAAATGAGGAATACTAACTTGTTTCATCCTTTCAATAGCTTCACTGCAGATTTTCAAACCCTGAACTTTAACTGCTCTAAGTTTGTTGCTAATAATACATGAAAAATTATTTACATCTCTGCCTCTCAATCCCAAAAAATAATGTGCCATTACATTCTGTATTACTAATATTTAAAATAAACACTATCCTTGAGATTTGATCATTTCTTCAGGAACGCAGATTAAAAAACAACAACAATGAAATTAGTTATTGTAATTCAAGTTTTTTCAGTAGAAGGTGTTCACAGAAGTTATTAAATATTGCTTCTGGAATTATTTCAAAGTGTGCTAAATCACACTAGCTACATACATAGAGAGAAAGATATTCTTGCTCATTATTTTGAGAAAGTCCTAAATTTTTATTTAGAGCCCTGGGGTTCTACCCTGTGGATGTCTCTGATTTTATGTTCTTAGTTTAAATGGTTAAAACTGGATTGCCACTAATTCAAAATGTAACATGTTCAGCCTCAAGGGTTAGAATATACTGTACTTATGTACACATGGGAAACATTCATGTTTATAATGGCAACTTTACACACACTGAGACACATACACTGGTATATATTCATAAGTAATTCAACACTCCTGAACATTGTATATTTTCACCCTCAGATGACCCAACTGCCTAGCAGATATGAGGCTGCTGGGCTTTTTGCCATTAATTTCAGGAAGAAATCATTCAACTAATGATTTCATTCAGCTGTTTCTTTTGTAATCATGTTGATCATCTGGTGATGGGAAGCATAGCAAAGTCTTCTAAGAGCGCCTTTATATCAAAGATCTGCATGTGAACCACTTAGAGAGGGCTGCAAAGCACTGTGAAGTGGTATATAAGTTTAAATGCTATTGCTAAATACAGAATGAAGTCATAATTTTTCACATACTTAATTTTATATCTAAGCTTCAGATAAGGAAGTATTGATGCTGAGTTTTTTGGGACATAATTGAAAAATAGCTAATGCCATTAAGAATCTATAAAAACTGTGTCAGAACGAAAAATGCCAATGGCAGCTTTCAATACTGTTTAAGTATTTTGTGTTGCATATTTTTCCCCTTGATGACCCACCCATATAATTGCATTAAATTCACAATAAGTTGGAGTCTACTATTTTAGAAACCACAAGTAGATGAAACACTGTTGAGCTGTGCTAATATTTAGTATAACTAGAATTTCCAATGAACTGAAAGAACAGAAACTTCATAGCAAACAAAAAGTTTTAGTTGACTTAATTCTTATCTGACATTCAAGTAAAACTGCTGATCAGCACGTGGAGGTATAACTTCTACATAACAAAGTGTTCCATAATGAAAATTGACCCAATGTGTTCGTGTCAAATAAAACAATGAAGTATTTCCTAAATATTTCATCCACTTCAGCTTAATACTCTAGAGACCTTTGTAGATCTAGTTTATAACCCAACAATGTGCAAAGGAAGATGGAGAACAAGATAAATATGTTGCTAAAAAAATAAAGATTGTATTTTAAACTTTCTTGCATTCTTTTTTTTAAAACAAAATGTATTTCTCAAATAAAAAGAATAAAAACAGCTTTACTGGATCAGACTAAAGGTGAGCTAATCCAGTGATCTGTTCTTAATTGCAGCCAATCATACAATCAACCACATAAGCAGGTCACCAAAACAAATGTTCTATCACATATTTTATTAGTTCCATTTAACAAGCCAGAAAATGTGCCTAGTATAAACAATGACTTCACTTTAACTAAACTTGCCCTAAACTTAACTCAATTGGAGTCTTGCTGCTATCACAGGGAGGGATTTATCATCTTGGATTCTTCACAATTGCTTCAATCTTGCACATTTCAGTAGGTTTCTTTTATTTGCTTTTAGCCAAGCAAGGAAGCAATTATATAATTTTATAACATGATGAATATATTCACCATCTGTATACCTCCATAGAGGGGGTTCCAAAATGTGAGTGCGTATGGTAGCAAAGGATTTTCTGGAAGTACATAAATCTGATGCCCTTTCATAACATCAAAGCTAACCTTGTTTCAATTTATTTTCAAAATCTCATCTCTGTCTTCAGAAAAAAAACTTAATATGAAGCCCATAAACATTTTCAAACAAGTTTATCTGCAAAAGGAAACTGTTGACATTAGGCATTATTTTCTAGGAGTATTTGCCACAAGAATAAAGAAAAGTCTTCTTTTTCTTTAAATGGCCTTTCCGTGGTTCACTGTCTAACAAACACATCAATGTTTTTCCTTTATTCTGTTGCTGTTTTACAAGTGGCATTTCTAGTACATTAACAACACATAGATAAGGTTTATTCTTGATATATAATACATGTTGTGATATGTATGTATGTATGCATGAATTAAATATATTAAAACTACACTGTAAAAAAGTAGGAGAATTTCAAGAAACTTATTGTCTGTCCCATCCCCCCGTTGGAGTCTGAATCAGAGGAGGAAGACAAATAGCTGTCAGGGAGCAGGAGAGTGGCTCTGTTGGCTGTGGAGGAAATTGGGGAAGGGCAAAATCAGGCTGGGCAGAGCAAGGAAGAGGTAAAACAAGGGAGAGCGGGTTCAGAGGAAGTCCAAGGCCCACCCACTCTTCACCCTAGGGCACACAGGGAAGAACAGAGAAGAGAGCAACATTGGTTGTGTGGCTTATGAGGGAGAAAAGGGCCCTGATTCCTTTCACAAGGCAATTTGGGGAGGGAGTTTAAAGGAGAACCAGTTGGGAGGGGCATTTGTCAGGAACAAATGTTGAGTTTATCTTGTGTTGGCTGCAGTTATCTGAGTTCCTGGTATCCTCCCAACTGGTTTGATTTACTGCCTTGTTAATTCATATCTGGAACTCCGTAACTTGCTCTGCTGAATTTAATTACCTTATTTTGCCTTGTTGGATTTATTTTAAAGTTTTCAGTTTACAATGTTTGGACTGGAATATCTGCAGCCAAAGGCTGGTGCAGGTCCGTGGAAGTTTTTTTCTCCAGACCAGAAACTAACTGGATCAAAGGAGCAAAGTTGGAGCTAATAAATGAACTCATTTTTATTCTCTGGCTTTGTTGCCTTTGTGCCACACCCCAGGTCATCACGCTTACAGTGCCATTTTCCAAAAAATAGTAAAACTGAAGAGAGATCATCTGAGAGTAATATAAATGTGCAATAGCTATAGTAATTCAATGATTTGGCCCAGATTAATGATATGTTTAGGATAGATGTGTGAGAATGTCCTGAGACATCCACCCTATTCAGACAGACTGTAGGGTTAAGTAAATTGCTAACCATACTGTGCCTAACCTCAACTCCAAAAGTGAAAATCCACATAAGCAGCAGATTTGCATAAGTAATCATTCTCTTTGAGAATAAAGTATTCACTGAATCATTTCCCTCTCCTCTTTCTTCTATCTATTTGATTTAATACTATGTTCTGTTTTGATGCATTTTGGTGGACAGAGACAAATCTTCTCCTCCACCTATGTACTGAGGTTAAGATTGCCCAAATCATGTAGATGCATTTTTATTCAGCATGTATACGGTCATTATGTCTCCCAACAGTGTTAACATAATCTAAAGGAATTTCCTAAAATAATAGCAACCATGGTGAAAGGGGCTGGATCTGGGAAGTCATTCAAAGTCAGGGTTCATTTCGGTTAAAATTATATACATAAAGACAGTTCTTCACTTACAACCACAAATGAGCCCAAAATGTATGTCGCTAAGCAAGATAATTCAGTGCGTTTTGCACCATTTACAACCTTTCTTGTCACAGTTGTTAATCATTGCAGTTGTTATAGTTAATACCAAAGTTGTTAAGTGAATCTGGCTTCCCCATTGACTTTGCTTAACAGAGAATCACAAATGACCCCATGACACTGCCGCCGTCATATATGCATACCAATTGCCAAGTGTCCAAATTTTGATCATGTGACCATAGGGATGCTTGCAAGCATGAAAAATGGTAATCAGTTACTTTTTTTCAGTTCTGTTGTAACTACAAATGATCACTAAACAAATGGTTGTAAATCGAGGACCTGTATTCTACTTATGTGGAATAGAGAGTTCTGCATACCAGAGACATGTCTATGTAGCTTTATTTTTGTTTTCTTGCTATTCTATGAATGGTGGATATCATAAGAAAGAATCATGTCTTATATTAACTGTCCCTTTTTACCTGTAACTCCTCAGATAGGAAGTGTTTCATTTTTATCTCCTGGAGGCAGCATGACCATGCTAGCAGGAGCATGTGACTTACAGTGCAAATTCTTAGCAGGCAATAAGTTGGGAAAGGCTACTTTGTATTTCTGTTTTTGTCCTCCTTTTTTCCTCTCCTATAAGAATAATGGCTTTTCATTGCTACGCATTAACTTTTGCCTCTATTTTTCTCTGACAGCCATAGTGAGAGAGTTTGAAAAGTTAAAGACACAGGAAAGGGGGAAAGTGCTGACCCTAAGAAAGTTTGTATTTCAACAAATGATACACCAAATTCCATCTGTTCATTATAGTTCTTACATAGCACAGGGGCTTTTAAGGAGTGCTTTGTAATTCCCAGGTGGGTAGCTACACTTCTACCCTGTGAGATAGGAGTTGCCATAGAAACAGGTTCTTTTAAAAATGTCATTCTTACTTTCCCATTTAACTCTTTGTTCTCTAGAACATGGTTTATTGTGTTCTGCATGTATAATAGAAGACTGACCTGTGAACTGAACAGCAAGTATTATTCTATTAGGATAAATACTCAAATTAGCTGCATGAAGAAAGTCCTAGATTTCAAGGCTGTTTTAGAGAGATGAAAAGAAAAAGAGGAAACCTTAACACCCTGAAACCACTGCCAGGTAGATTCAAAATATGGATCTATCGTAAGCTTTTAGTCATTCTATTCAAAACTCTGCATGATCTCAGACTGTCCTCATCGTTCCAAATAAATTGCCTGTACTTCTGCAATTCCACCTTCCATTTTTCAAAGTTCTTCAGCATCCCCAAAAAGGATTGCTTGTTATTTAAATGTTCTAAGTTGATCCCTGAACACCTATTAGACATCATATCCTTTAAAATCCTATTCAATACCTTGTTAAAGGAACATTGAAGCACATTTCTTGAGATGCTAACTAGTTATATAGGGCTTATATTGGGAGCCTTTGTGTCTCCAGTCCATGTAAGCAATGAAGTCCATCACATTTGACTGCCACTACCTGGGGGAAATTGCTTTACAGTTCTTGTTAACAAAGTTATTCCATTTTCTGTTTTTCTGCTGCCTCTGTTCTTTAAGCCTTTCACAGAACCACCTGCTTCATTCTCTGTAAAATGCCATGCAAACTGATTTAGACAGCAACAGAATATTGGGCTAGATCAGGGGTGTCAAACTCAAGGCCTGTGGGCCAGATCTGGCCCATGAGGTGCTTATATCTGGCCCATGGGACTGCGAAGGAACGGCCCACAGCAAAAATGGAGCTCCGGATGGCTATGTGCAGCCTAGCTGAGCTCCATTTTCATTGGCAGAGGGTTGCAAGAGGCTGTCACAGCTGGAAACGGACCCCCCCAGGAGCCCATTTTTGCTGGCAGAGCACTTGGGCCACCACAGGAGCCCCCAAAACAAGTGACATGAAGCTGACCATGGCCACCCTGGCCATGCCCCCCACCCCCAAGGTCAAACACAACCCTGATGCAACCCTCAATGAAATCTAGTTTGACACCCCTAGATTAGATAATCCAGTAGTATAAAGGCCTAGTTCAATGTCAATCAGTTAATAATATTAAATAATGAACAAAATCTTAAAAGGTATGTGTTCAACTCTAGGGAGATGGTGCTCATCTCTGTTTCTTAACTGAAGAATTCAGCATTCTCTGAAGACATTTCTATAGTGCTATGGCCAACATGACTATATGCTGAGGCACACTGAACACTGTAACCTTCCCATCCAAATAGTACCTATTTATCTATTCACGTTTGCATGCTTCCAAACTATGATACCTCAGCTTGCTCTCTTTTGAGTTTTAAAAAACATGAAGAAGATCTGGGATGAATAAAATAACTAGAATCTTATTACTGTGTCTCTCATCTCCAATATCTATATTTCAGCATATTTGAAAAGTGACTCTGTATATATACCTTGAATGACTGAGTCCCTGAATCTTACTGTTACGATCCTTGGTAAAAAAAACAGCCTTTAACATCCTGTGAAAAAATATGCCTGTATTCCTCCTCTTATTCCTTATTCCCTTTCTTTTATAATTTTATTGCATTGTATTTTGTTTGCCTTCACTGTACATCACTGAGGTAGTTTGAAGTTGGGTAATGCTTCCATTCCATTCCATCAGTAACAAATGGTTCCATATTATAAAAACTTCACTGTGCCTTGCTGTTATCAACATGTTTTTAATCAATCCCTCATTTGAACTAAATTTCCACTAAGTTCTTATATGTGTTTATTTAGTTTACTACTGTGAATTACTGTTTATGTGCATGCTATTCAAATTTGGAAAAAAATACTTATGAATCAGAATCATGTAAGCCTCAGGTGTGTAGAGCTGCAGCTTTCAGAATTCCTAAATAGTACTATCAACTGTTTTAGATTGGAGGAAGCTGAAGTCGAATAAATAAAGTTCTAAGAAGTATAACAAAACAAACTTACTGCATCATCCAGGAGTTTTCCTGTGCTCTTTTTGCCAGGTGACTTTGTCGGAGAAGGGGAAGGAGAAGGAAGAGGAGTCGAAAGTATTTCTTCTTGTTCAATCTCTTTCTCCAGCTTTATCAATCCAGAAGGCTCTACACCAAACCTTTTAAGAGGATAGATTGATTCCTGGACTTATAAATCAGTTACCTCATATTGATATCAGTTGTTGAAAATTGTGAAAAACCAACTTCTAAAAATCACATTAGAAATTCTTGCTTAAAATAAATCCCGAAGCTTGTATTTAGTTCTAAAGGTAGGTCTGAGGAAAAGCAACCACTGTATTAGTATTAACACATAACACATCAACATTACCATTTAATTTTGGACTTCAGGCACAGCATTATATTTTATTTATACAGTCCTGAATTTACTGATATAGAGCTTCTGAATTGTCCTTCTTCATAGAGGGCTGTTCCAAACAATTCCATCATTAGAGATGAGTCTTTTCTTATGATCCACAATGCCATCACTACTTGCATGGGATCATGACATAAAGTCAAGTGAATACCAGCTTGAATAGCTGGTCAATAGAGAAAAGCTGTTTTACACCAACCAATGTCACTAGTGATTGTTCCAATTTCCAAATAGATGAGAATAGGCAGAGAATAGATGGGGGCGGAGCCACTCAGAAGTGGTATTCTGAACTACTCAAAATTTCCCCTACTGGTTCTCCTGAATGGGTCAGAACCTGCTGAATACCACCTCTGCTCCCTAAGTTGGAAATCAAACATGTTTAAGTTTAGTAGGGCTGAACGTAGGCAATGTATTGTTACTTAATTTGTAGTATTTTCTCTCCCCTCTTTCTATTACATTGTTATAAAAGTATGTTGTGTTGTTTCCATAGATTGATATTTGTACATTCTATTAGCTAAATAGTTTAGAGTAATGAGAATCATATTACAAGTATCAAATTATTTAGCTTTTTCATTTGAAATTGAGTATAACACTGAAAAGGAACTGCTATAGCTCACATCAAAGTAATTTTTATATAGAGGTTTGAAGCTGATTACTTACTAAAGTCTTCTTTATATTGTTTCTTAGTGAGTGTGCATTCCTCTCTATCAATGTGTATAATTTTTATACCTATTTATTTATACCAAAGGAAAAAGTTAAAAAAATAAAACAAGAGAAAAACTAAAAGATTACAATAATTTAAAAAGAGCTATTAGATTTCTCTCACAGACCAGACTGTGCAATATGCTGTATCTATGGGAACCACACCTGCCCAAAGTTAGTCAAGCCATGTACTATATATGTATATGCATATGTATATCTATATGGATATGGATATATGTATGTATAGTATATGTATATTAAGGATATGGATATTGATATGTATACATACATACTGTTGATTTTGCCATTGCTTTGTATTCTCCAAACCCAAGTTCCCAATGAGAATTTAAAATGCAGCAACAATTAAAGCAGAAGTAAAGCTCTATATTCAATACTGCTACAGTGCAATCATGATGCTGAGGAAGGTTGGACCTAACACGGGACTGCCTGCTGCCACCATCGGCCTCCCGCCGGCCAGTGCGCTCCCACAGGGTGGGCCTCCTCGGAGTGCCATCAGCTGGGCGATGCCGGCTGGTGGCTCCGAGGGTGTGGGCCTTCTCTGCAGGAGCACCCTCCCTTTGGAATGAATTACCCCCGGAGATGCGAGCCATCACTGACCTGCGAATCTTCCAGCGTGCACTGAAGACCCACCTTTTTCAAGAGGCCGGTCTGGCCTAGTATCATTGGAGGGTTTTTAATTTTTTTCTAACTTTTAACACTTTACCCTTTTTTATTATTATATTGTAATTTTAACCTCAGCCACCAATTTAATCTTTTAAAATCTATTTAAAATTTTCCTATTTGATTGTATTGTTTTTACTAGGCTGTACTCTGCCCCGAGTCCCAATTTGGGAGAGGGGGCGGTATAAAAGTTCAATAAATAAATAAATGATCAGAACAATCTGAACCATTCAAGAAATTGAAATAACAAAGACGTGTAGTTTTAATGGCTGATCATCTGGAAGTACGATTGGTCAAAAGGTACAACTTACACATATCACAGTATTAATTGCATAACTGGTCTTGTTTCATTATGCAAAGCTATTGGGCATGCTCCCATTCTTTCTGGGATTAAGGAGCAATTCAAAGCCTTAAGAAGATTTCCCCCCTTTCAGGTTTTCCAGAAATATTGAGGCTCAGAATTACTAGCCATTCATTATGCAGGTGCAGGAAAGAAGACAGTGACATATTGGAAAGACAAGGCTACGTTATGAGACAGTGGAATTTTTTTTTCTAATTTGTAGAGAATAGTAGAGATATATTTAATACAAAAATTTCAGTGCTCTTTGTTATGCAGTGCAGATTCAAGTCAAATTTACCTCATTGGCTTTTCTTTATCTAATTCCAGACCTCAGATTTTTAATAATGCATCTAGTGTAGACACGCAGATGCTGAGAGGCCATAAATTATTCTGTTCCCATTGGACCCTGACTATACACATCAGATATAGCTCCTGTGCTCTTCAATTGAATACAAATCCATTTTTATTTCCACTTCAACATCTTTTAATACAATGTATCCTATTTCATCGCTTCAGAGTGCTTTCCCCCAGCCTAGCTGTTACCCTTATTTTGTTTCAATCCTTTATATTAAAGGGTACTACATCTGCATAAGGTTATATCTTGATACACACTAAATGAAGATTAAATTGATTATGAAAATTTGATTTATTCAACTCTGCTTAATCAATTCTTTTTTTCTTGTAATTTATTACTTTTTTTTTTTAATATGGTGGGATTAGAAACTGCATTTACTTGAAAGTAATGCCAGTGAAGTATAAACTCCTGTACTTTTTAGTGGAAAGGTCAAATGGAGAAGAGTGAGCCTATGGGAGGACACAATTTAATTTTCAGTGATAACAAAAATCAGAATAAATAAAGATACAAAGTTCTCAATGGTAATATAAGGCTGGAGGAGAAGTATTCACAATGGGAGAATGTGGACAAACTTCTTCAAATTAAAGATTTGGAGACAATATTATGGATTCTTAAGAACCCATCAATCAGTCTTAAAAGAAATTAAGGCTTATTGCCTGATTGAAGCAAGTATGAGCTCACATATTTTGATCACATAATACAAATGGATGATGGATTACAAACAATTATTGTGTTTGCCAAGATGGGAGAATATAGAATAAACTTGATAGGTAGGATGAGGGATATTTCTCTGGAAGAGCTCTAGATTGTCGTCAGATAAAGGTCAAGACACAATGTGCCATACATCACCAGGAATCAGGTCCAACTCAGTAACAATTAACTATAAATTCTGGATCTTGCAAGCCTAATGGACCTGGAAGGAAAATATGTAGCAGGGAGGAATTTCCCACTTCATATCCTTCTTTTGGTAACTAATATTCTTTTTTGTATGACACTCTGGGGATTTAAGAGACATCTCTGTATACTTTTTCCTCCCTTTTGAGTTCCCTGTAAGTGCAAAATGATGGAAGTATCCCATTCCATAAGATGCCTCCATTCTGTTTGGAATTCCATGGTCTCTATATGAAAAGCTTTATCTTCATAAAATACCTTCAGTGAAAAGGGTAGGGTATACAAATTTATTTCCTCATGGAGACAATGGCCACAAACAGAAACCCAATTTTTGCCCACACCTGATTTTCTCAGTCAGGCATACAGCTGTTTTTAAATGTAAAAATAGATTATGTTAATGCAATGGGTTTATGTAGCCATCTTACCATTTTACTGAACCTTATTTAGACTGAGATTAGTCCTGGGTAGGTAGACCATCATTCATGATTTATTTTGGCAGGCATAAGTTTTGCTTTCCTCACAGCATTATCTTTTGATCTGTTTGTATTTCTATTATTGGTTAATATTATCTGCTGTTGTTTCTGTCACATATTTTCACTTGAAGTACTAAAGGCAATGGACATGCCCCCCTTTCCCCCTCAGCATATATGTGTGTGTGTGTGTGTGTGTATGTGTGTGTTAGGTTTTGAGCTGATAAATAATTAAAGAAGGGAGACTAGTATAGATCTATTTTGAGCTACTTAGCTCTCGTCAGCTAGCCATACCCTTACTGGGATTCGAACCTGGGAAGTATTACATGTGAGGCAGTTTTAATTGCCATTAGGCCACAGATTCTCATCCAGATCATATATATACTTCAGCCCACAGTGGGAGCTGGCATGCCTGCAAATCTCTTACATCAAAGGTTGGGCATCTGTTGAAATAATGGTGTGAACTCTTATTATTTCCCTATCCAGTCTGAAACAGCACTATCATCCAGGACCCAACATTTGAAAATTTGCTATATGTTTTTTCAAACTTTCAAAACATTAAAAAATCTACTTGGGTTTATTTACAGCTTATTTTGCACCTCCATCATATCCGCTCCTAGTTCCTAGCTTTTTGCTGTTAGCACTGTAACAAAATTTCTTTTTCATCTCCTATCATTAATGGGTTAACTACCTTGACACAAAAGAAATCAAAAGTTGACTCAACTTACTTACTTGTGCTGGTGTAAATTGAAAAAAAACATAGTTTATATGAGGAAGAGGATGATGATACTGTTTACAATAAGGACCAAAAGCAAAAAGATCCCAGTTATTGAAGTATCTTACTTGAACATTCAAATACTCTATGGAAGAATCAGTCCTCTATTACAGTTTTGTTTTCAGGATAATTTTTTTCTGAGCTTTTTGAAATGACATACTAGCTCTATCACTTTTTTTTTTAAATAAACCCTTGACTGTTTTGTTTGAACAACTGCCCCCAATATGCTCTACATGTACTAATAGTTGGACCTTTGCCTTGACCCAGACTAGTATAAATGTTAGTTTGACAGTGCACTGAACCACTCATTCTCTCCATTTCTCTTGCTGCCAAGGGTGACATTCTTGTTCATTCTTTAAATAAGTTTGCCTACCTGGCTGCAATCCTTCCAAGCTCAAGCAAACAAAGGCACACTTCTCTGGGCTGCTTGTGGAGGACTGTAAAAGCAAATTGGAGACAAAAAGTATTTATGGGGAAGGCATTTGAACCATTTAATAATACATGCTTGTAATATGTTGAATCCTAAACTACAGGATTGAATGGCTGACATAGATAAATGACAGTAAGGCTACAACAGTTTATTGAAAAATTAAGATGGTATGTGCTGTCTTAGAAGAAGAAAACTTTTGTCAGATGATGCCAATGATGTGAAACTAAAGATGATAAATTAATTTTTTTTTTAAAAAAAACTTTCTATTCCTCAGTAAATTGATGTAAATGATTAATTCATTAATTTAATCACTTAAGTGAGTCATTTTTTCCCTCCAGAGTGGCAGACCTAAAGTAAGATTCTTAGATATTTCAAATAAACAAAGGATTGTAGAATAAAATTTAAAGGTGCTAATGAATTTAATGATTTCTACAATGGGATCAACAAATTATATGCATGCAGTTTTTGTTTTTAAAAAAGTTATACATCACAAACATATAACTAATCACTCTTTGAAACATACTGTACATTAAACAGATTATAACAAATAAGATCTTTACATAAACGAAGGAGGGGATTTGGAGAATAAAGTATTTTGAAATAATTTAGTCTGGCACAGGATCATTTTAAAGTTATATTTTTGGGTTTCCAAAGTATAAAGATAATTGGTTTGTTCGGGCAGCTAGTTTTATGAAATAGCATGTGGAAAAAAAATTCACCAATTTGCTTCTCACAGATATTCCATGCCATAGGTTTAACTCTATATGATTTGCTGTGTTGGCATCAATCACACTACTAAGGTCAAAATGAGAAGTCCTTGGAAACTGACTCACATGGGGCACATACATTAATGTATGTATTAAAATACTCTTAACATAAATTGATACTGAAATATCCCATGGGATATTTTTTAAAAAGCTGTTCAAATTTTTAAAGCAATATAACATTTCAAGAAATGACAGAGGTGATAATTGGACAACATGAAGAAGTGAAAGTTGGATCCTACAAAAGTATTCATTTGTGAATGCAAATTAATTTGTTTCTGTGCATCTGGATCACAGTAATCTGGCTACATATCATTTCATAATGAACAATGTCAAACAGTGAAATGGTTATTAAAGCAAGTAAGACAATATAGACAACATTCAACCATTAAAAATGCATGCTATGTTAAGAGTGTGATGCCATATTGTATATGAAAGCAAGACTATAATTCCTGATTATCTAGAGAAGCTTTTGAACAAAATGAGTGGTGAGAAATATTATTATAGAAGTGTATACTTAATGTTTTGCATTTTGTGGTACTAGAATTACTGTTTCTATCTATGAAATGCCATAATCTTTAAAAGCTAAATTATTATTATTCTTATCTTCCTTATCATAAGGCATATTAAATTGAAAAGTACCTTCTTATGACTTTGACAAAACTTCAGGGACAATTGTAGTTACAAATAAAAATATGGTATATATGCAAGATATATAGCCATATTCATGGAAATAATTACTTTCAGATGTACTTCCTCTTGTTACACACTGAGATATATATTGAAAAAAAAATGTCTGCATAGTTTGCAGTTTAATTTCCAAAAGGATTTTAGTTTGGTATATACAAAAATTAAGGATGTGCTATAAAAAATATAGTGTTCATACATTATGCAGAAAGTAGGACAATGAAAGGTAATAAATAACCCAGAAACCCAGTAAGGTTAATTAGGTCATGTCAATCGGTGAAGGTAAAAGCAAAGTAATTGTTAAGTTAGGAGACAGAAGATTGTTTATTACTTAGAAACATCATTTAAATCATATAACTAGCAAGGAGGAGCTTGCCTTCAGGTTGAAGGAGATAACTCATTTTTTGCCCAAAACCTAGTATGCAGAACTGGGTATCTTTCAATTCTTAAGGATTATTTCCTATGAATCCTTCATTTATCTCATATACAGAAGAAATGTTATTAGCTTTTCTAAATATTGTTCACTTAGTTTGAATCCTTTGTTGAAGCCTTTCTTGTATCTAGTCTTCAACACTGATTAAAATTATCTTTATCAATATGTTCTATTGACATTATGCTGGGGAAGAAAACCCACATTGCAAACAATCTGTATCAGTTGAGGGTGACTGCCTTTAAATAACTTAAAAGTTTCATTGTTTATGCAAATAACACAAATAAAAATGTGCAGTAAATAAATCACAGCAAGAAAAACAAAACTGTGAATAGTTCAAGCAAATTTTGTGAAAGACACCAACAGAATTAAAAAAAAAAGACTTATTCTGATGCAACTGGGAGGGAGGAGAAGCCACTTGCTGAAAACACCTCAGACTGTCTTTGCCACGTACCAAAACTAAGACTCCTAAATTGCACTTTGAATTTTTTTTTATTAAAATGTAATTCCAAAGCAAAGATCCTGGATTAATCAATCAATTTGATCACCACAGTACGAAATGGAATACACTGCTACTCATAAGTGAGTTTCACCATGGGCAGAACTTCCAAATGATATAATTTGAACTTTTATACAGTGACACTGTGACAGAAACAACTGACAATTGAGAAAACGTCATTGCATGCTAATGATAAATACAGACTACGCTCTTACCAATTTATAAGGCACTAAATGAGAGGTGCATGAACTGTTGGCAAGCATGGCTTTACTATTTGTTACTATTATTTTTATTGTACAGTGCATTTTTAACCATAGTCTAGGATTAGGTGCCACGCAAGGTGGAATAACAAAGCAAGTAAATGTAGGCCAATTAGATTCAGTGTCACTCCCACAGGATAACTGCTGTATCAGTGGACCATCACATATGATTGGAAGCCATAAGGGGTTACAAAGAAGTCCCGATTGCAGAAATGGATAACTTATGATGTTGATTTTATTCCAATGTTGTGTAAGGCTGAAAACATCATAAGGGGTGGCTTACAGGGTGGCTTTTTATTTAAAGCAGACTGTAAATGAGGACCAGGTCCACTTATGTGGTAAAAGTCCTGCTGTGTGTTGCATCAAAATGAGTCAGAATCAATCACATGTAGGTATGCCATAGGTATGCACTAAGTATCACAAGAACTAGTGATGGAGGAAAAAAATAAAGTGAAGCACTCCAAAAATAAATCACATATATTAGCATGCTTAGCATAGCTAAAAAGCAAACCCTTTTCTTGCTCAGTAGATTTCTTGAAGAAAAAGATGAAGGTTCATTGCCTCCATATCCTATAACCATTAAACAACACAGGACAGTCACACTTATTTGAAAATAGAGCATTGCATGTTTACAAAACAAGTGCACACAGAACCATTGATTGTCAGTTAAAAATACTGTTGTACTTTAAAACAGCTTTTGGCAGTAGATAGCAACCACCCACACAATACTCAAATTCCTTGTAGTTTGCAAAAAAAGAAAAAAGAAAAAAGTTTGAACCATAGAGAATAAGTGATGTATAAGAAATTAAGCTCTTTTTCCTTGCTTTTTCTTTGTTTTCTTGCATAACCATAACCAAGTTTTGCAATATTACAAGTGGGACTTCTGTAGGCTGATCTTCATTTTAGATCTGCAATAAAATACATTCAATTCTGTTGTGTAACATGTGCAACTGGCAATTGAAAAAAGTTAATGGTGTTTTGCAAACTGTTCCTCTCTGGTTTCCTTCTCATCTTAACTCCCTCTTAATCCCATTGATTACAATACTTTTCTCTTACACTGAATACAACACATTTCTTGTCTAATGCATCATCCCTTTGCCTTTAAGGAAATGCCAGTGACTTGGTTTTTTGTCATGCCCTTCAGATATTCAGTACAAGAACTCTCATAATTTGTCATCAGTTATGAGAGCTGGGCCTAATGGGACATGACTACATATCTAAACAGATTGAATGTCCTATCATCACTTTTAGTATGTACATTTTATCTATCAAGGCATTTCAATCAGATCAATCAGATCATAAGCTTCTGAAGAATACATAAGCAGCAGAGGTATCTGTTGTAAGAACAAATGCTAGAGTAAATCTCAACCTGTATAACATCCAAAATATACCCAACATCAGTGGTTTGGAAGTTATATATGTTTAGTGAATGCATTTTGATTTTCATTTATTTCACTGCATTTATTGCACAGCATATACAGTAGACAGCTACAGTTACATTGAAACAGTCTTCAGATTATTTTGAATAGGAACACATGGAATATATTCTACTGGGCAATGTAACGCTGCCAGAGAAAAAGATAGGTGTCTCCCTGGAGCTAATCTATGAAATAGAAAAAATAATTCAGGCAATTGCTCCCTATGCATTTGATTTTATAAAGAAAGCTGCAACTTATGTGTGAAATAAACCAACAATCTTTCTCAGGTCTGTCATAGTGAAAGCTCAATGGCATGTTTTAACAAAGCATTACATACAGAGACAGACACACACATATGGTGGTGTGTGTGATTTGTGTGCAGGGATGGGCTGCTACCAGATCGGACCAGTTTGGGCAAACCCTTAGTTCTGGTGATTAGTTGACCCTGTCCACCCGTCCCAGACCTAATCTGTCCCATATTTTCGTATTTCACAGCCCAGTTGATTCGCATGGCACAGCGGATTGCCACACCTCAACTGTTTTACTCACCGGGGCTGCAGTAGAAGGTATGTTTTAGAGCTGAAAATGGATGATTTTCAAATGCTGTACCCGTGCATGAAGCACATGCTCACCGAACCAGTTGTTACACCACTGTTTATGTGTACGTGCATGAGTGTATGCACATGAAGTTGGAGTCTAAAATTTGTGATTAGTTCCTTACTTTCAGGAGGATTTAGACCTATTTTTCTGAATCTGTTTAAATGTTCATTCTTCCCAAGATATCTCTGGAGCTCACTTTAACCTTGCCTCAAGGTGCAATTCAAGGTAAAATCAAATCAAACCAAACCCCATTCTAGAAAGAGAGAAGGAGAAGGAATGCTCCTAGTTCCTTTCTGATTCCCACCTAAAGACAAATTTTCTTATGTGACCTGATAATAATCTCATTTACAAACCCAAGAATGCCTTGAAGAACTAGTTGGCCAGAAAAAACAAACTTTTAATGCAAACAATCTGCAAAGAAACAATTTGGAAAAGAAATTCAGGGCCCTGATTATTTAAACAATTCTATAATCCACAAAGAGATTATTTTAGATGCATCTTTGGTCACAAAAGATCTTTTAAAGAAAGTAATTTGTCTAATTGAAAGGATATGTGGGCAAACAGATCACATTCCATAAAAGTAACAGGCTATGATTTGAACCAGCCATGCTGACTTAAGCAATTACACCAACTGCTTTTAATTTCTATGCATATGGCATATACTATAGAACCTGTCATAATTTCCTACCCCATCATGAGTTACATTCACTTCATTTGAGTAGAGCTATGTGTGTTGTAGCATGTGTTATGACAGGAAAAGCACAACATACTTTCTAAATTGGGTATGGCTAATATAAAGGCACAAAGATGTCAACTATATGACAAAAGGGCCTTTTATACCTCTCTGTTCAGGTTCAACTCAAATGTTGTATCAATGCACATTAATGTTCAACTCAAATGTTGTATCAATGCACATTAAGTGACCTCAGCCCTTCCTTTTCTCTCCCTGAAATAAGCAGAATTATCCATAATTACAATAAAACAAGCAGGAAGCCCATATTCAGAATCTATTATTTATCCCAAGAATGGAATTAAGAGGTCAAGATGAGCAACATTGAAATAGTAATGTAAAACAGGCCCACCCCCTTTTTTATTAAATTTGGACAGGACCGTTATAGCCATATTTGTTGCATGAACTTCAGCTTCACAAGTATCTAATTGATGGAATGTGTGAATCTGCCCCATTAACAATTGAGGCATGCACTGAATATCACTCTCAGAAAAAAAAACAAAAGGCAACAATAAATATTACAGCATAATTGGCACTTATTATTGACTTGAGACATCTATAACCCTGAGATTAATTACGTAGATCCAGATGCAATTAGTGGTTGGGATTGGAATCACTTGTTCACCCCAAGAACTCTACAGATAGTCCTTGATTTACAACTACAATTGAGACCAGTATTTCCATTGTTCAGCAAGGTGGTTGTTAAAGGAGTTGTGCCCAATTCTACAACTTTTATTGCCATGGTTAAGCAAATCACTGCAGTTGTGAAGTAAATCATGTGGCTGTGACACAACTCTGGGCTCCCTTCCATTGACCTTGTTTGCTGGAAAATGGCTGTAAATGTTGTAAATGATGATCATGTGACACCCAGGATGCTGCAACTACTGGTATTGTAAATGCATGCTGGCTACTAAGTGCCCATATTTTGATCATGTGATCATGAAGACTGCTGCAACAGTTTTTGGTGCAAAAACCAGTTGTAAAACACTTTTTTCCAGTGCTGTTTAGTTGTAACTATGAACAGTCACTAGGCAAACAGATGTAAGTCGAAGATTAACTGTATATTGAATGGATAGTGTCAGACTTTTCGTTGCCTATTCTAGAATAAAAGCCATGCAGGCAAGGATTCTAGAACCTGAAAACTGCCAAATATAGAATGCAAGCCCTATTTAAAATGAAGTAAAGTTCAATTATTGTGCCTCTTTTACTTTCCTGTGCAGTGCATACTTTTGAGTGGACAAAATGTGTTTTATTATATTACATAACATCCTGGGCTATTTTGTTTATATATCTAGCATAAAACTGCATCTAACAGTAGAGATTCCAGGCTCAACCATTCAAATCCCCCACATAAATATGTAGTCATTGAATCCATTAATACCCATATTTTGCAAGTGGGGAACATTGTCACAATGAGATAAGTGATCAACATAATAGCATCCCTAATGCCAAGGTATTGGAACCAAGAACCTCTTACAAATCTACTGCAAAATCATTCAGAGATTTATTACTTAAGCCCTAACTTTCTTCTCTCCATTAGTTACTGTGGGACAAGGCTGTTGAAAAGAATTAGATTAATCAAGACAATGTGGGAAATGAGCACAGAAAATAAGACAGGAAGTAAAAGAGGAATTAAAACAAGAATCTTCTATGCCCATTATCCATCTACACACTTTTTTCATAGCTCTTCATGAAAAGGCTAAGTTGCCTTGGCAACTGCCAGAGTGCTAGAGCTATAAAGTCATGAAGTTTTTCATAAATCATTGTAATCAACATGTTTTCAGTAACGTCACACCAGAACATATTTCACAGCATCACTGAATACTGTTTAGCATATTTTTTTCTTAATTTTCTTCCAGCTTGTATTTGTATTGTAGATAGGAAATATATCTACTAAGTCATTCCTTCATTTAAATAAGCTGAAGGTGATCAAGTCATCCCTTTAATATATGTTTAGCATGGAGTAAGGTAAAACAGAAGGAAACATCTTATTAAATTGTTCAGTTGCCAAATAATTAAATACATTTGAGGAAATGATTTTAGTCAGGTTTCCATCACTCAGATGATAGCCAAGTAAATTGTTTTGTAAAACAATACACTGAAATCTTTTCCTTTTTAGTTTTGCTCTTTGAAAGAACTAACTCAACTATGGAAGATTCACTTTAGGTTTCATTCTACTATTATAAATTGAAGATGGATTGCTATACAAAACCCCAAACAACTGGGACTTTCTGTTACATAATTTCCAGATGGAGAATTTAATCTGTCAAAGAATATCAAATTGCCATTGATTTATTTAGTCCTCTGCTGAAAGGGTATTGAAAAAATGAGGGAAAAAACCTTCATGTAATGAAATAGCTGATTGAAACCCAGCTGATTTTGTTTTTTTATATCCATTCCTCAATCGTATTTTCTTAGTAGCTTATGTGAGAAAAGCCAAATACACATGCAAAAATATAATTATAGTATATTAAAAACCAAACACAGCATAAACATCTAGGAAAGTGTAATCTGATTAAAAAAGATCAGAAGCTTTTTTAAAAAGGTGATTGATGCTGAAAGAAAAGACAGACAGACATCAACAAGCAGGTGTGACAGGGCAGTTCAGGAGAAGGCACTTTGTCTGGGAGCTATCAAATGCACTTTATGGGAGAGACCGTAATCAACAAACAGGAAAATACTTCAAAATGCCTTTCTTTTTCTGAAAAGGTGAGGAAAGAAAATCCAAATTAATTACCTAGGGGGGAAGTTCTTTTACAAAGGTGGCTTCAGATCTACAAAAGGAAATATTTCAAAGGGATCCAAAATAATAGATTTTTTTTTAAAAAAATCCACAAGTCCTAGCACTGCATCATAAGAAGTATGCTTGTAGCAACTGTGAATGCTATTACAGTATTTATCACATGCAGGAAATAAGCGACTTGGGATAAGACAGAGGTAGAACTCAGCTGTTGTCTTAAATGGGATTATCAAAATAGTTATGATGACATCATCCTGCATTTTACTAATAAATTATAAAAAAAGGCAAGACAATTTCTTCTGCAGATCCAGCTGATATTCTATCTTAGGAACTCTCGGAAGCTAGTTACCCTTGTTCAGGTGAGCATGTGTAGAACTTCAATTTGGCTACTGAATGGGATGTGCATCTTTTCTATCCTGACTTCCACAGATTTAGCTGGCATTCAAAAAAGAAATAGTAATTTTTATTTGCTTGAATATGCATACAGTCTCTTAATAATGTGGTACCCTGTTTTATTAAGGAGCTGAACTCTATGGAAAGAGGTACTCACACTCAAAGTGATGTGAACTCATTTCCACTTTCAGAAACCCAGCTGAAGGTATGGAATTCAGGAAGAATAAAGGGCAGAAATATACTTACATCTCTGTTTTTCACCCATGTATGTGCTTGATTTATATAACTGATTGCTTAAAAAGAGCTTATGTAAGATTCTTTAAGCCCCACAGCCAACGTTATCTCTTAGCAACTGCCTGAAGAGCAGCCACTGAGATCTCTAACTTTTAAACTAGGAGCCTTTTGACTTTGCATTTTTAGTACACAAAAGAAGTGTTCAGGTATTGATTTAGTATGCAAAAAAGTACTTAGTTTCAGCCAGCACTAGTTTCAATAACAGTAGTTTTCTTTATCCAATCTCTCCCAAATCCCCATGGAAGAGAAATAGATACTGTGTATACTTAATTTCATTTTGACAGTACATTCTGAACACTATTGGTTATTTTATGTTACTTTTTGTAACAGTCTTCCTAGAAAATATCTAAGGAATTAAATATTATCCTTCCTGCAGAGATGATTGAGCTGATATATAACTGAAAGAACAGATGTTCACTCCAAAACAGCTTCTTTCCTCCAAACAATCAGGAGAAATTATTCTTCTGGAATGGTTCTACAATAAGGTTTGCTTTTTAAAAAAGTTTTACTATAGTTGTCTGGATATACTATCTGTGGCCAATTCTTGCATCTATCTTCTAAGGGATTTGCATGCTAGCCCTAGTCACAGAGTAATCTGTAGGCTTAGTTTTGCTTATACTATGATCTCAGAAACTGATAGAAAGCAAGCAATAAAATAAATTACTTTGGACTGTCATAATACATAGCCTGTGGATACTTCTCTAAAGTCATATTAGAAGATGGTATGTTAAAATGAAGGATGAGAGGTAAAGTCATTAAAATGTTTATACAACATTATCATGGTCTGGTAAATGTATTTATTTATTTACCCAAAGGTGCTTTTTTAAGACAACTGGACTTTCTGTTTTTTTTTCTTTGAAGGTATTTTGCTTTTCATCCAAGAAGCCTCTGTAGCTCTTCAGAAGCTGAAGAAGTTTCTTGGAGGAGAAGTGAAACATCTTCAAAGAAAAAACCAGAAAATCCAGTTGCTTCTTGAAAAAGCACCTTTGGGACAACCATGATCTGGATGACTGAGAATCTCCATAGATATTTATTTCTTTATGTGATTATTCATAGCTTTCCCACTTCTAGATAGTTGCAGTAAAGTAGAAAACCAGTCTTTAGCCGAAGTGAAATTAAGACGACTTTTTAAAAAGTACCTTCAGTAACAGGAAGGGGACACACACTTCAAAAATCATGTCCATCTGAATATTTTAAATAGTAGATTAACTGATCTTAGTTACATAGATGCTAGTCATGGCAACTATTTGCAATCAAAACTAATAAAATTCAGTATTTAAATTGTCAGAAGAAGCATTTAATTGGCTATTATGGGAAACAAGAGAGTAGACAGGATAAGTTTTTTCATGTGATCCAGGTTGTTCTTACAGGTTTTTTTTTTAATTAAAATTAAGTGGATACAATCAAAACTAAATGAACAATCACCTGAAAATATATTTGAAGCTTCAAATGAAAGTAGTGTAAACAACTCTATTGAGTTCTTCATTTTGCTAATGAAGATTTCTGGGAACCTTAAAAATGTATCTGGCTTTGTAATACTTTGATTCATTCTAAAGATTGATTATTTTATTATTTCTAACTTCAGATTCAATTCCTTATAAGAATTTAACATGATTTTCCAACATTTTAAACTACCCAGAGGTGGGTTTCTACCAGTTTTGTCCACCTCTGTAGAACCGGTAGCTCTGAAGAGTAGCAGACATAGAAATGGTTCTACATCTGCTGATGTTTTTGCCCACTCGCCCACCCGGGCTCTTACCTGACCTTTATTTCCTGATTTTTTCAACTTCAGCTGCCATGTGAGGCACAGCTGCAGTTAAAAAGCAGGAAAAGAGGACTTTTTGAAAGGCTGCTTCTCTGTACGCAGCATGCTGACGACGATTTACAGACAGCCGGCAGCAGTGAGCAGGGAAGCACATCGTAAATCACTGAACCTCGTAAATGACTGAACTGGTAGTTAACCATGTCGGATCCCACCCCTGAAACTACCCAAGAAAATTGTTTTGAAGGAAGGCATATTCTTTTACAAACCTAAATTATTGTTCTATGAGTTTACAGGATTTTTTCTTATGGAGCAATAGGGCAAAATTTGCAATTTTATTATCAGTGTGTTTAAACACTATTTAACAGAACTACAGCTATCAATAGATATATATTATGTAATCAACATGAGTAACAATGGTAGCCAAGAACACAATGTGAACACAATATTCTCAAATACAAAAATGTAAGAAAAGGAAGTTCAATACAGAAGACAAACAGATCATTTGCAACTCAGATACAAGTTACACATATTCAAAAACCTTTTGAGTGGTGGAAGTCTCAGTAGATTTATCAGGCTCATCTTCCATCACAACAGCTGAAATTCATTTCCAAACAAACAACTGGTTCTTTTCATCTTCTGCTGAAATGCAATCCTGAGACAAAAAAGTTGTCCCAAATTTTGTATCAAAATAGATCTGTTGTAAGAATGAAAAGGAGCACAACATACTACAACAATGAGGATTTCACCTGATGCAAGATTAGGCACAAGATGTTGTCATTTGATTCCTCTTTTTCTCTGAATGAAGTAGCTAGCAGTAAATCAATGTAAGGCAAGAGTCTTTCCATCCTGTTATGTTTAAAATGGTTATATGCCATTTTTAAAATCACACATTCAGTTGAATTCTAGATATGAATTTAAGGACACAAGCAACATCCATTTCTATCTCCTGGAGATTAAAATAATTGGATTTCTAATGTTATTTTTTTAACCAATGAACAGATGACTTGAACCAAACCTGGTGATTTATCATTTTCTTCCAGAATGTTTTTATTAAAAAAATTTTTTTCCCAAACTAACACAAAGTCCTGGAATATCCTTGTGATCTGCTATCCAGTAACTACCCAGGTCCAACGTTGATTAACTTTTAAAAATTATCCAACTTTGGCTTATTGTAGATTAATAGTAATTTGATTTGAAAAGCGGAGCAACATGGTATTGGCATATTAGGTCTGATTTGTACCCCTCCTCAATAATCAAACACCTAGACTGTTTTTGAAAAAAATAATCAATACAGTATGGATCAATCTTACATAAAGTATATTTCAGGTAGCTATTAACTATGAAAATTGTGGGTTTCTTAGGGTTATTCAAGAATTATGTTACAGGGATGACGTGAATGTTATTTCCCATTGGAAGGTGAAAAGGAACTTCCAACGTACCTGGAATCATGATATTAGAAATTATCTGCAGTTCTTTAAAAGAGTTTAGTATGTTTACAAAGCAATTTAGTATGTTTCCATATAATCTTATAAAAGAAAAGCGGTGCTAGCAAGTATTATCCAATGGTGCTAATTTCATCTTTGTCCTTAATGTTTGATCATTCATGATCTAAACATGAAAATCATAATATATATAGTTGGCAGAAGAAATTACTAACTGAAAGATCTTGGTATTAAATTTGGTATTGTATATATTTGATTTTATTATTATTAAGATACCAAAATTAAATAAATTATATATGAGTCCTTCATTCCTTTATTTATTCAGGGCATACTTTAAAAAAAGGATCATCTGAGAAAGCAAGTGATTATCAGTTATTATGCTTAAGATCTTTTTCTGATTTGCCATTATTTTACAAATGTTATTGAGGATTTGCAGAACAATTTTGTCCAGTAAGCCAAATAATCAGAAAAAAAAAGCTGGAAGAAGCAGAATAAGTCTAATCTTAGAATAATGATATGCACATACCACAAAGTTATAAGCATGCAGTTGAAACCCCAAACCGTGAGTCTGTTTTAGTTATTAAGATCTAAATTTGAAACTCAGTAATTTTTGAAACTATGGCGTAAAATACATAGATCAGTAAGATAAAGAATGTGATTCTTTATGATTGTGATTAGTGATTAGAGATTAGTGATTAGTGATTCTTTATGATTTGTGATTAGAGAAATAACAGCATATAACAGAAAAATCCTGAGCATAATGAATTGTATAGTCTGAATTTTTACTTATTTTTTTGAACAATTTTCACTGAGAAATGATGTAGGGCTAAAACATTCAGGGGGGAAATATGATTAAGATCTTCAGAATTCTACTACTATTAAATATCTAAATGCTTCCCCAGATTTTTTTTAAACCTACTACATGCAGACAACAGGTAGATAAAGAAAAAACTGCCCTTTCTTCAAAATAATTTAGAAAAATTCAGTAATGCAATTATTTCTTATGTTTTGAAGTGATACAACAATTACATCATTCAGTTTTTCTGGCATGCATAGCAATCATACAATGTAATCAAAGTAATCAATGTATTAACCTCCCAAATGAATGAGTATCAAATTGGCCTCTATGTAAAGATCCTGCTACATTCAATAGCTGCACCAACTTGAAATCAGTGATGCACCTCAAGTCCTCACAATGCGAAGGGTTTTAGAAGTCTTAGCAAAGTGGGAGAGTTGAATTCTGAACGGTGATTCACAGTTGATTATATGCTGTTCCAGAGAAAACTATGTTTCCTTTGGAATTACAAGGTGAAATTTTCCAAGAGAAAGAACTTCTGCCTTGACCCATTTAGTTCCTCAGAGCTGCTCCATCTTTCCTAAAATCAAGATACCACCATGCCTTGCCTCTCATTCCCACCCTCTGGAATATCTGGAGAACAATGACAGAGATTACAGCCGCATTTTAATTTTCTGTAATCTCCAAATAGCTAGTTTCAGAGAGTACTGCTCTATTGAACAAGTGTACTTGTCAAGAAATTAAAAATATCTATTGTGAAGCTATGGGCATCAAAATTATGGGGAAGACTTATACTGATTACAATCTAAAACAAACACATCAGAGCTGAATCAAGTTTTTTTAACCACTTTATTGAAATCTCTCTATTTTCTTCAAAACTCTGAATTATTATTATACCCTTAAAATAATGCACATTATTCCAAAAGTAAAGAAACTATAAATTCTTGAGTTCTGCAAACAATATGGAGGAGAAATAATGACATCATTGATAAAATTACATTTTGAAACAGAATATGATCTCATGATTATATCCTATGAAAATCATTAAAAACATATGTGGTATATAGTGCAATATACTAAAAAGTGCCTCATGTTACTGGCTGATACATACCCAACCCTTCAGATTCAAAGAGACAAGTATCATCCACTCCCACATCTCTGCACCAAGATAGGAAATTTGCTGTATTGTCCCGTGCAAAAAAAGATCCAGATGGAGCATTGGCTTTGCAGGGGATTTTCCTCACTGGCATTTTCTGTAACACAAAGAGAAAGGTGGTTGTCAATGGTTGCCCATCTTCGCATACAATGGCGACTCATACAAAGGCACAACCTGTGGAGGGTTAGTCCATGAAATGATGCAAGACTTGAACTTGATAGCCTAATGATATTTTACAACTCTATGAAAAGACTGAAATAGTTTGAAGCAATATAGAATAAGGCTGAAAATATGCAAAGAAGGCAAAAGTTTTAAATCAAATAGAAGACAAGATCAGGATAGAGGTATGGAGATAGTAACAATCGGGCACATTAATACCCAGCAAGACAAATACTAGGTCTCTAGAAACTTATAAACAATTAACTTTGTAGACATCTGACTTGTACAAAACAAAGGTAAGCAATCAGATATCAGATGTCCAGCACAGACATAGAATAATCTTGTCATAACAGACCTGGCTATAAAATGAGAAAGTTAACAAGGGAATGTAAACCAGAAACGATCTCAGAATGTTATGAGGAAAGATAGCATTTTTAATAGATTAGGCCAACAATCCAAGCCACCAGTGAGGACAAAACATAACATTTTCTCAGCCTTGCAGTCAATATAAACAGATTTTTTTTTCCAAATGTGAAAATAAAAAAAAATGAAAAAATAAATAACCCAAAAGAGAAGATCACTCTTTTTGCAACCATGGCACAATGTATGCATCAACTCTTCTCTGCCCTGCCTCACCCACACTTTGGGTCAACTATATCAGAGGTTTTAAACCATTTTTCCCTCATAGTCACCTTCTAAGCCTTATTTACTTCTGTAACTTCTAAAAATATAACAGGCTGGGGGAAAACTATAGTCCATACTGAAAACTACTGATATGTTCAAAGAATGATGTTTTACATCATTTGATTGTAATGTAAAGGCTACCTAAATGCTTTTTTGCAACCCTCCAAGTAGGAGATGCAGGCAATACAATGATTGATGCAGGCATACAATGATTGATGAGTGTCAGTCATGCATGAATGTGTGCTTTATATTCCTCCTCCCTCTCCCTCTGTACATGCTTGTTTCCCCAGTAACAATAAATGTTGCATCATAGAACAGTGCATATTTTCAAAGAGATTCTTTGCTTTGAGGATTCAAACAAATCATTTCATTGAAGCTGTTTCTTGAAGCAATTAAGTCATCTCCCTTTCCTTGAAAGCAAAATGGCCATGTCATTTTGATTAGCTACGCTCTGACAAATAAACTTTTGACATGTGCTTCAGTGAATACAGCACTCTTCTCTTCTAAAACATCTTGCTCAAGCTTTGGTGACCCATTGTGAAGGATACATTACTCTACTTTGTCCAGCGTGTTCTTCACAAAACCTGAGAAGGCTTCTAATCAAGTATAGTTTATGTGCAGAATCTTCTCCTGGCTTTGGAAACAATAATCAGGAAGTTTTGGGTCAACATTAAGTGCTTCATCTGAGCATTTTACTTTTTTCAGTGAAGAAAACTATTTTGCTACTGTGGTACAAATATCTTTGATGAAGCAAATCTTAATTGTTCTTGTACCAAATTTGGATTTTGGTCTTCTATTTAGTTTATCTCAATACCACAACAATCTTGCAGAGTGCATTCCCCCTATACTCTTACTTTCTTTCAGGATTATATCAGTTAAAACTGTAGCACAGCTCTTTCTTTTAAGCAAACATTCACTGGCAAATTAAGTGACTGGCTATTATTATAACATAATTAATTTGTTATTCTTTACATCTAAGATTCTTTATTCTCAAAAATTGCCCATAACCCATATAATTTTATGCATACTTTTCACGTTCAGTTATATTTTCACAGTGAGGTATACTTGGACTTTGAGAAGTATGCCTCAGCTATTGGTCACAAAATTATGCATGATCAAGAGAAAATAGGTGGAGATGACTGGAATAAATTTAATGTAATAATGAAAGTAAATTAATTATTCTCCATAGTTCTTAACTTCCGTCACATGAAAAATGGCAAAGTTCTGAGAAACAATGAGAACAATTAAGATACACGTGTCATGGCATCAAATCACTGATATGATTTGTGTCCTTTGTGAAATGAAATCATGACTGACATGCCATAATTTTTAAAATCATACTTGTTTGTTTTAGATTCTACTGGAATGTTAAGATCACACTGAAAAGATTTAAGCAGCAACATAAGATCCACTGGCTCAGGTTGTACACTCTTCTGTTATTACTTAGGTTTAATATTCAACATGCATACTAAGTATAACATGAACCAAACCAATAGGCCTAATCTTCTTTACAAAAACAAATTAAGTCTTCAAAAATCCCAAATCAGTTCAATCCCTATAAATCATAGAACAACTACTTATGCATGGCTGGAGATTTAAAATATATAGAGAATAAGCAAGTTAGCCAAGAGTTAGTCAAAATGACTACACATGCATTGTGACAGTGCAAGGTTAATCCATGATGAATGTTTATATGACATTATTATTCAAATAAAAAAGCTTTGCATCATGATATTGTGATGTAGATTTCAGGAGTTGCTCCATCTCAAATCCTCATGGACACAAATGAAATATTTAGGAATGTTTCTAAAAATAGAAAAATATGCATATTTATGTGGGACGCCAACATAAGACCATCCTAGCCTGGTCTTCAATGTCTTTCAACACTGTACCAACCTTCACTATAAATGATTAAACAAATTTATTTGTGACAAGGTACATGTGTTCACATACAGATGTAACAATAATATGCACATTCGAAATTTTCTCATCTGTGAGAAAGTTAGCTAAAAATAAACAGGTTATAATGTTCTGTTTCTCTATTAAAATGATTTATGGAGTATCTGCTTCTGTTCTGGAGCTGGTTATTAAATTCAAGATTGTATTTAAGCCAAGTCCTGGGAAGTATAAATGATGTAGCTTTAAGTCCAGACATAATTGCATGTAGGGAAAAAACCCAAACAAAAAGCCTTAGACAATTCTTGGCAATATCACAAAACAGTCATTGGGAAGGGAGCACATACAAGCAATACAGAACTGACTGTGTTACATTTAACTGTAATTACTGGAAAACTAACTGTATCTGATATATGATTCCAGTAAGGAAAATTATTTCCAAGTAATGGAATCATTTTGGGAGCAGATTTTGTTATAAAGCCTCGAGTCATGTATTAACTCTGTTTAGGCCATTTGACTCAAAACTAGATTTTGAGATGTTATTTGCATTCCACATCATAGTGCTGAGGCCCACATGTACTTAAAATTGCATACAAACATATTGGGAGGATCACTCTGCCTGGGATGTTCTACAGGAGAAGCAAAAGATTAATATTAAGTGGCAAAACATGTCAGGTAAAGCATCTGGGATGGAAAAATGCCTAAGAGCCAAGTATTTCCATTTTCCTACTAACTCCCATTCAGTTTTTAGCTTTCTGCTTATCAGAATTGTGAAAGCCTATCAGGAGTAAGAGATGACTAGATGTAGAAACTAAGCTTTTCTGGATAACAAAGCATTTGTCCTTTTTGTTCCAATTGACTAGGTACTGCCAAGTCAGTGTCAGTTCTTATCAACCACTCAGATTTTCTGCATGATGATTTGTTCCTAGCCTGGCCTTCAATGTCTTTCAACACTGTACCAACCTTCATATAAATGAGTCCATCCACCTCGCTGCTGGTCCAGAGGTGGCATTCAGCAGGTTCTGACCAGTTCTGGAGAACCGGTAGCGGAAATTTTCAGTAGTTCAGAGAACCGGTAAATACCACCTATGACTGGAGATTTTACAGTATCCTTCCCCTGCCACACCCACCAAGTCACGCCCACAGAATCGGTAGTAAAAAAATGTGAATCCCACCACTGTGCTGATCATCCTCTTCGCTTTCCTTTCATCTATAGCAGGGGTGTAAAACTTGATTTCATTGAGAGCCACATCAGGAGTGTGTTTGACCTCGGGGGGGGGGGGGGGGGGCAGGATGGGAGTGGCCAGGGTAGGCATCACCAGCTCAACATCACTCATGTTGGGAGCGCCTAGGGTGGCCAGATCATTCTGCCAGCAAAAACTGGCTCCTGAGCTCAGTTTTCCGCTGTGAGGCCTCCCGTAACCCTCCCAAGTTCCATTTTCACTGGCACAGGCACCACAGGCCAGTCCTTTGCTGTCTCAAGGCCAGCCCTGCAGGCCAGATCTAAGCACTCTGCGGGTCGGATCCAGCCTGCAGGCCTTGAGTTTGACACTCCTGACCGAGCATTCTCCAGAAAGCTAGATCTTCACATGATGTGTCTGAAGTAGGATAATTTGAGCTTGATCATTTGTGCATCAAGTGAGATTTCGAGTTGATTTATTCAATGATTCATTGGTTAGTTTTGTGGCTGTCCACAGCGTTCTCAATAATCACTGAAGTTTAAAAGCATCAATACTTTTCCTATTCTGCTTCTTCAATTTGCACTTCCATGGGGCATCAGAGGAAATACCCTGGCTTGCACTGTGCTTTTTGTCCGTATAGAAGATATCACAGCATATCAGAGCTTTCATGACTGCTTTAGTAAATATTAGTCTGTGGCATTTTTCTTGACTGCTCATTCCTTTACTGTTGATGGTTAACTGCAAAAGGCAGAAGCCACTGAAGTATCTTTGTACTATTTATACCCATTTCCTGAGTCTTTTCCCAGAGTTGTATATTGAGGTCCAATTGTAGGCAGTATCTGCTACTCTATCACTCTCCCACCCCCCACCCACCCCAAAAAAAACCCTCTATACAATTTAACAAAAAGAAGGCAAAAGATTAAAATGTCTCTGCTTATCCACAGTCAGGTGTTCATTTGCATTGTGTAACTTTAGCATAAAAATGAAAAAGGCATGGCTATTATGGCTTTAAAATCATGGAACTTTGGCACCCAGCTTAGATTAAACTTTTACTCAAGAAGTGAGAGAAATTCAGTACTTCATTTACTTCTTTCCCAATACATTTACAAATACTTACACATAATTAAAATTTCAATTTTTATTATCCTCCACTCTGTAAAAAGTAAATTCTAACTCTGAAATATAAGATTTATTTAACAAAGATTTGCTGTTAGATATTTCATTAGATAAAATCCAACTGCTTTTTAAAAATGACTTGAAATTCTGCAGTGTTTGGAACAGATTGTCCGGACCTAATTAGGTTTCCATATGGCAAAAGTGACTTTTGTTGACATAGCAGTGTATAGCCAGAGTTAGCCTAAAACAGCAGTGCACACAATTACTCCTATCAAATATCACATACACCCCCATTCCCCACCCTGAGTCTTGCTGATGTGCATGCAGGCAGTTTAAGGCAGGATGTAAAAGTGAGAGTGAAACAGATGATGTCAGCCTGGAAAAATGTGGCCAGGTTCGTGCTCACATCCCAAGAGAGGCTATGGATATATGAAATCATATGGAAAAAGAAATAAATTGATATAATTTTTCCAAATGAGGCTCTATCATTCTATTTTACAAACATTCTTGCTTTGCAGATATTCAAAGCATATTTTAAAATCTTTAGAAAAGAAAAAGGAACTCATTTTCCCTTCCTTCCTTCCATCCCTTCTTTTCTTCTTTCTTTCTTTCTTTCTTTCTTTCTTTCTTTCTTTCTTTCTTTCTTTCTTTCTTTCTTTCTTTCTTTCTTTCTTTCTTTCTTCCTTCCTTCCTTCCTTCCTTCCTTCCTTTCTTTTCTCTCGTAATTAAATAAGCCTAAAGAGAAAGCTGCAGTGAACCAGGCTATTCTCCAAGGGAAAGAAGCCTGATGGGCTAAATCATTTCAGTAATCTTTTCTGTCCATTATAGCTATCATTTATACATACATATAATCCACTGATTTCTCAGACCTTCAAAAAAAAAAAAAAGATTCCTTTGTCTGGAGAAGCTATCATTTTCATTCTGTAAATTCCCTCCTAGATTTTTCCTTTACGAGTTGCTCTGTGCTCCTGGGAAAAGCACATGAAGGAGAATTTCTTGGACTGCTCTATTTCAGATTGCAACTGCTGGAATATCATTTTTATTCCCTTTCCCCCCAAGAGGAAAAATATCCTCGACATACTAGAAGCCCTAGTATATCCAGCAATGGTTGGCTTCTTCCCAGAACCACATTCTTCATCAAGAGAAGGGCTGCTTGCCTGCAGGACTTCAAACTTAAGAGCCTGTCTATGCAGACAGTAGCGGTTCGTCACAAGAAAAAAATGGCTTTGGGATACGGTTCACTGTGATTTAAGGTGAATGAATATTCAAAACAAAGCATAGAAAAGCAAGTATGGAGGAATATGATTTTACACTAAAATAACAACAACCGCCGAGCAGTCTTTTCTAACTGATGAAGTCCAGGCTGCAATTCCCATCAACTGCCAATGAACAGATGTCTTTCTTTTTTAAATGCAGTTTGGTCAATCGGGTAAAAATAAATTGAAAAACCATTTAGGTCTATGGCATTATGCTTGACTGGAAATGGATTCCTCAAATCCAAATGTATGGATATTTGAAGACATACACTGATTAAGGCAAATTAATGGCAAGATGGAAACTATTGAAATCATGATAGAGTTTGACAAGTTTAAGAATACGTGAAACGTGCCCTCCCTGTTACTTTGCACAGCAATGCAGTCCTCTAATTTCAAAGTGAAGTGGTCTTGTTGCTTTACTTTGGTTTACTTCATTCTCAGCATTTTCCCACAAAGTCAGTATGAATTAGAAGAGCTCTCCTTCACCTCCATGCCCAAATCAATCTGTGGGAGTAAATCTATGTTGCTTTGCATGGATATAATAACCATGGGTTCAGATCATATGTTCAGACCAAGCCAGAGGGAAACATAACCACATCTTCTCTGATTTACTGGATCCTAATTTATGTGTCAATGTTTTCGAAGAATGCTTGATAGCTACCAATAGTAAAATGCTACAGCCAGGTTCTTAATCAACCAGATCTGGTTATGGGAACATACAACCTCAGTGTGACAGCAGTTACCTCACATACCAGTTATTTTCAGGAGTAATTTCAAAGTACTGTTCATGCTCTATAAAATTGTGTATAACTTTATATCTGGTTTTTTAAATACATTCCTTCAGGTGAGTCTGTTCTGAGTTTTAATATCCTCACGAAAACCTTGCGTTCGGTTCTGCCAACTTCTGAAGCACATTTGGCAGAAATTCAAATGAGACTGTCTGTGGCTATTCTAGAAGGAATTTCAGGAGGTGGGGTGATTTTCTAACCATCTCAAATAGCTCTCCACCAAAAGGTAAACATTTGTTCAGATAGGTCTTTATTGGCAAACCTAATGCACTGGAAAGACTGTAAAGATAAAGAAAATGTATGCAGATTTTGCCTCAGTTATGATTACTTATATCATTTTACCATTCTGCTTTGCCTTTCATATGTTTTTCCCCTTTATATTGTTCTTTTATTGCACTTTATTGTATTTGTATTTGTCACTTTACACACTAATTGTTCTATAATGAATTATTTCCTTCAAAATTCAACAGGAAGGCTTGCTATTGCCAAATATCAACCATCACAGCCAATAGAGGAAGGGGATGTAAAATATTCCTTGTACCTGTATACTGCACTTTTAAAAGTTAAAGAACTGCTTGTTACACGAGAAGTTTTAGAAATAAGTATTTTTGTTGTGGAAAGAAGTCGCTGCTTGTCATTTCATTCTGATTAACTCAGCAATTTGTGCTTGACTATCAAGCTGAACATTGATTGAAAAACAGAGTTTCTTATAAACTGCTGAGTCACTGGAAGAAAAATGAGGGAGGGGGGAAGGAAAAATATTTGGGAAATGAAATTAATAAGGAAAACAGGAAAAAACAGAAACTTCATTGCATTTAAATGGAGTTTGGAATGGAATTACAGTTTAACTATTACGTTATGCAGCAAAACTGATCTCACAGGGGATAGATTCCATTGTTACAGCCTCAAACTCTCACAGCTTCAATCTCAAACTGTCAACCGTCGACCTCATCCCATTCCTAAGAAGTCTATAAAGGGACCGTGCATAAGCACACCAGAATGCCTACCGTCGCTGTCTTACTGTCCACATTTATCTGTATTTTCTTCCTTTGTTCATGTTTATGTTCATTCTTATACCTGCTATTTTGTACATTTTTGACTAACTATCAAATACATAAATAAATTCTTTATTCATTCTCATTTTCCCCAAGGCAGGGAGGGAAGGAGGGAGGGAGAGAAGGAAGGAAGGAAGGAAGGAAGGAAGGAAGGAAGGAAGGAAGGAAGGAAGGAAGGAAGGAAGGAAGGAAGGAAGGAAGGAAGACTCAGCAGACTGGTTCTGCTTTTTTCCTCTCAACTAACAAATTCCTCTCAATCAACAAATGCAACATCAAAAAGTCCCAGTGGACTGGGCCAAAGGCCTTTCCTATCTGCATTCTTACAGAGACATTTACTGTGAATCCCAACTGCAAGACACATGGGCACATTATTCTCCATATAATGATTAATTTATAATGACTAGTTGCTATCAGTGGCTTTATTTTCTATGAATTTACTTTACTGCCTTTAATAAATCTGCTGAAAATTGCTCCAACTGCATCTTTAAAATTTTGCTTCCTTTTGGATCACTTCACTAATCTTATTTGAGGTATACCTTAACTGGAAATATCTGTCATGCCCCTGGTGGAGACTGACTCTGAGGGAGAGGAGGAACAGCCAACAGGGAGTGAAAGTATGGCTCCAGAGGTGGTGGAGGAGGCTGGGGAAGGCCAGCTGAGCAATCAGAGGAGGACCCAGGCCCATCCCCTATCCATCCTAGGGCACGCAGGAGGAGAGGGCCATGATCCTCTTAATGGATTGCAGGTATGAGATTTGCATAAGAGTTTGGACCTGCGTGCTAACAGACGCTGGAGACAAATTAGTGTTTTATTCCTAAAGAAGGTTTATCTTGGTTGTCATTCTTCCAACAGACTGTTCCTGGTTATCTTCCTGAAGTTGGCAATTATCTATCCTGCTCTGTCATGGAACTTTATGCAGTGTGGTTTGTTTTTGGTTTTTGCTTCGTTATCGGCTCTTTGAATTTGAACTGTGTTTCTTTCCTTTGAAATGTTATTTTGAAAATAGTTTACTCCTCCACTGTGAACAATTAAACAGTGAAGCCCAGTTGAAGGCATTACAGGACTTTTATTTACGTTTTGGTTTTTGTTATATTTCTGATATACTCTGGGTCATCACAATATCACGTTACTTTGCCTTGATTCTTTCAGTTGGAGGAGGCTTCTGATCATAAGAGTATTAATGGAAATGGGATTCTGATAATGTTTGATTCAAGATGGCATGATCATTCTGATCTGGAATTTCAAAGATTGATCCAGGATATTATGTTTTTTTTTAAACAAACAAACAAACAAACTTCATTGATTATATAACTAAAACAACAGACAAGCACATACACAACACACACAAAAAGAAAAAAGGAAAAAAATAAAATAAAAAACAAACTATTCCATTATCAACAGTCTGTGATTCCTTATTTGTTATCATTATTGGTGTCATATTTCCAAATATATCTTAATGCGAATATGTAATTACTACCACTTTTTCAATTTAACAATATTTACTAATGTACTTTCTATTTTTGTTCTACCCAGTCATACCAGCATTCCCAGCTGTTATAATATTCTGATGATTCTTTCCAGGATATTATGTTTATTTTTTTTATTTATTTTTATTTACATTTATATGCCGCCCTTCTCCGGAGACTCAGGGCAGCTTACAGTCTTTAGAGCACCATGCTAAGTGCTCGGCAATAGCCTTCATTCCATTGTATATGTCTGCTTATTTCTAGGGCTTTTTGGCCCCCTCAAGCAGCATTTTTTACAAAGTCAGCTTATTGCCCCCAACAATCTTGGGTCCTCAATTTACCTACCCCGAGAGGATGGAAGGCTGAGTCAACCTTGAGCCTGGTGGGATTCGAACCTGCACTAATTGCAGGCAATTGAGCTAAGTGCTAGATGATTAAGAGCCTGCACCACCAAGGCCCGGTTTAAGGGACATATTGATCAAGGTAAAGCCCCTTTCTGAATACAAGCAATTCCTCTTTTTAATACTAGAACATTATCACCCCATGTATAATATGTTTTTAGTAGTTAAATAGCCGAGGGTTAGGAAATACTTCTCTTTTGGTTATGAATTCCCTTTATGTGTTATATGAATCCAAGAGTTAGTGGTTAAAAAGAGGGAGAAAGATGTATTTCTGTCTCTAATATATTCCTCTCTTGTGTCCTTTTAGAAACATATATTCCTAAAATACAAGCAAACTTAGATACTATAAAGAATGCATAATTTTACAAATTCTGAAATCCTTAAACAAGTTTCTGAAGATTAACAGTACTAATAAATACATTGCTAATAGATTGGATCAATTCTTAATATATGATGGATTGTAAGATTAGATGTTTTATAAATTTAATTGAATGGTGATAGAGGATAATAGGTGATAAGCAAAAATAGAAATACTATATTTTTTAAAAAAATATCCCACATTGTAAATCAACTAAGTGAGTTTTTAAAATTGGTAGAAAACTATTTTAGGAACATTCTGTTAACTTTAAAATATTCTTCAGATGTACATTGTAGAGAACTACCATCAATTATTTCATTACCCCAAATCTTGTAAACCACAACCATTTTTTACAAAGAACCAACCTTGGACTCTCACTTTTTAAAATTGCAGACAGTAAAATCTGATTAATAATAATAAAAATTCTGTGCAGATTCCCAGCAGCAGTTGGGATCACATGGAATGTATTGTCATATTCAACTTATCTTCTTTGGTTTCACCTTATTTCTTAATGGATAGTCTCATGGTAGGTAGTTGTCCAAAAATTACATCCAGTCCCCACTCTCCTGCAAAATTAGTTCCAAATGGTGTTTTACCTTTTAGGGGCCAGCTGGAAATCCCAGGACAGCAATTTAGATAATATAAAAATGTGTGTATGTATGTGCCTATGTGTAGATAGAAAAGACAGATAGGTTTTGCTGACATTTATGAAATTGCCAGATATTCAGAGAAGTTGATGCTGTCACTCAAAATGTTCACTGGGAATTTCAGTCTTGATTTGTCTGAAATTTAATTTGACATTCTTCTAAAACATTTCATTTCTCTTCCCTCTGTGATAAAGCTTAATTTTTTTCTGTAATTCTTTCAATCAGACCACAAAGAAGCTGCTGAGATCTGGGAATACAAAGCTGGATAAGTCTTAGGGTTTTTTTTTTCTTTAATGGCTCCATGATTTAAAAAACATGCTGGAATGTTAACACAGGGAGCCAAATTTCCAAAACCAAACTTAACTGAGTGAAATTGTGAAACAGAGCTTTTTATTGTGCACCTCTTTGATAAGAAAGCTGAGATACTTACAAAAACAAATACATAAATGCACTTGCTTCAGACGCTTTTATATGACTTATTCAGATAAATTATTAGCTCTTTTTTTTGAATAGTAAAACTGATATGATTGGAGTTAAACATTCAGGAAGTCTTACATCCATGATTTTTTCTCTGTGAAATATGATGACTCTGTGTAAAATGATAAACATAATATAAAAAGACAAGAAAACAAAGCATTGAGAAATGAGCACATTCATACACACAAAAAATCTGGACTTGTTTTGTTTGTTATTATTATTTTTCCAAATGTATTCTACCACTCCTTCAGCAATTGAAAGCAGTGTTAATATACTCCTTGTCCATTTTATCTTCACCAGAATTATGTGAGATACAGTAGGCTGATCTAAGAGATTGGCCTCAACTCACCCAGAAAGCTTTGTGGCTGATGGGCCACAATTTCTTCTCAATCCTTGTTCAGAGCTTTAATTGTTAATCACATTGAGTTGGTTATTTTTTTCCCCCTTGATTACATAATACATTTTAGAAGGCAAAGATGCACTCAAGTCGAGATAACAGGGCCACAGTCTTAGACAGTTTTTTCCTGCAAAATGATTTATCCCAGTCTTCCTTTTAGATGTTTTTAACTCCCTAGTCATGACAATGTACCTCTAACATTATTCAGTGTTCTGCCATCTAACCAAGTCTTACCTTACTGAATTTCAAACTCAAAGACACAAGAGGTCTTTGAGGTCTCACAAGAAATAAGTTGTAGGCAAAAGGTTTAGAATCAACCACTTTTTAATTAATTAATTGAATAAATCTTCTTCTGCTCTAAATCTGGAATCCTGAATCCCAGACCATCTAACCTAACCCTATATCTAACAGATTAAAAATGATAAAATGCAATCAATCACTTTGGGACTCTGTAGTAAAGAGAGTGATTATCTACTGATACAACATATCATTGTCTACCTATGCCTGGCTTTGAACATGATAAAATTGGTAATATTGTTTGTTTTGTTTTTCATTTTCCCTGACATAATAGCCAAAGGAACCAAGAAATTTCTTCATAGAATAAAGTGTAAATGAATCAACTCATTACATCAAATAAATTTGTGAAGCATTTTGTTTCGGCTTAAAATTTAATATTCCTCAGAACTAACAAACACAATCTGTCTGCCTAACATCTTTTTTGCAATATAACTCAAGTATAAAAACAAAATCTGGAGAATGAAGAATGTAGCACCAAGGTAATATACCAGAGACCTCTAACTTTTCATAATTTTTGATTTAAAAATCTTACTGGCTCCTCAGAACTGATGTAGTTACTTAGTTCTGTCTTGGTCCATTATCCACTTAATATTAGGTATAATTTCTTAGGAATTTCTATAAAGCTAAACTTAGACATATAGTTATGTTCAGAGCTGTGACACCATGAATAATCTAGGCTCCTTATGCTCACAGTCTCACATTACAACTCTCTAAGCAATTACAAAGTTATTGGGCCATTTTAAAGTACTTAAGGATAACATGACAGTGATGTATTATAATGTCTCCAGTCAAGCCAGAATGGCATCACCTTCTTTCTATAATTAAAACAATACATGGTATTGCCTTTTTTTTTAATGCAGAACAGGTAAACACTCTAAAAATGATTCAACAGTAGTAAGAAATCAAGTAAACACAAAACCAAGCAAATTTAGCATTTAGGGCAGGAACTTTATCCACATATCTATAGAAAAATCAAATGAGTCTGATTCTGGAGATGATTGCCAGAAGTGAGAAACTTAATTTGTACCTAAGGGTCATTTTACTCATCACCAAGGCAGATTAGACAGTTTTATTCACTCAGTGGAATACTGAGCTTAAATGATATTGTTTAGCAGCAAAGAAAGAACAAGGGGTGGATAGATTCAGTTGCAAAGGACAAAGGTAAATTGAGAAATGGATTGTCCTGAAGCTTGTTTCTTCTCATGCACAATTTAATCTTGGATGACTTGTTCAAAGAGATGGCATTAAGTGAACACTTTGGCATTTAAAATATGGAATCCTATACTGTGCTACAGTATTATATGTCTTGTGTTTCACATCTTCATTCCATGTGGACAACTTGCTGCTGGATCACACCTGAACCTTATTTGTTCAGCCCACGTTCAGCCTTGTAATTGCAAAACTACAGAGAAGTGCAAAACATTTCATTGTGAAACTTCATAAAACATCCTGTTCTGAATTCAACTGCTGATCTGAATACCAAATAGATTGAGTTCAAAACATTCACACACACACACACACACACACACACACAGGTAACCTGTTTCATGCTCAAAACAACACATCTGAATTCAAATGAAACTGTTTGCACATCCATGGTTATATTTAAATTGCCTGTAGGTTATCTGTTATCAGCTGCATCATGGGAACAAATTCCTGTTTTGCAGCAAATCAACCATTTAGGAGGGATTACTGGGACAATTCCCCTGTTAATTTCTCCTCCACCCCTTATCAGAAATCTTGTTCATTTGAAATTTATCATCTCCTAGGTAGCAACCACTTATTGCTGTTTCCTCCTATTATCATAATCTTGATTAGGTTTGTGGAGTGAGAAGGTAAACATTCCTGTCTGTGAGTCGTATTTGGGCAAGATCTCAGTAGTAAGCAAGATCTCATAAACTTTGCTCTATTCTTTCTTTAATAAATGGATTTAGAAAAACCAAAAACCTGAGGTTATATTTATAGATGATATTGACGGTGACTGTGTGTCCAGTGTTGGATTTCAATTTGTTTGCAATAGCACTGCCTACCTATAAAAGGAGGATCTTCACATCTTATGGAGTCCTTTCTGGCTGGCCAAGTTACTCATACTTTAGAAAGATTATACAGAAAGTTACAGGTAGCCCTTAACTTGTGACTGTTCAAAGTTATAATAAACATCCCTGAGGGTAATCATTATGTTTCTCTGAAAATAAGACTGGGTCTTATATTAATTTTTGCTCCAAAAGATGCATTAGGGATTATTTTCCAGTTAGGTCTAATTTGGGGGGAAATGTGGTACTAAATGCATCTGGCTGGCTGACAATCTTAACTGGGGCTTACTTTTGAGGTAGGGTTTAATACGAGCATCCCAAAAATCATGTTAGGGCTTATTTTCCAGTTGGGTTTTATTTTCAGGGAAACACGCATATGACCCAGATTCAAAGTTCTGATGGCTTCCCCCCAGTCACATGACCATGCTTCAAGTGCTCAGCAATTGAGCTACATTTGCAGCAGTTTGCAACATTCCATAATCAGGTGACAGTTTTACAATGGTTTTGCTGAAAACCATAATTATTATTTTTTTGTAAAACTGCATCTATAGCACATCATTGGTTTGCTACATGGTCATGGCATTGGTCATGGCATTGGCCACTTCAGTGTACCATCTATCTCTCACATCCTGGAACAAACTAAATGAATGTACAGTGTTGTTAAAAATGACTTTGAAACAGACACAACTTTGAATTAATCTTTGATCTTTAAGCTACTTAATCAAGTGGAATAAAACAGGTAGTCCTCAACTTATAACAGTTCGTTAGTGACTCTTCAAATTTACAACAGCACTAAAAAAAGTGATTTATGACTTTTTTCACGCTTGCTACCTGTTGTAGTGCACATTTGCTACCTGTTGTAGTGCATAGTCAGGTGACAATTGACTCATATTTATGATGGTTGCAGTGTCCTGAAATCACAGGTTCACTCTTGTGACCTTCTGGCAAGCAAAGTCAATGGGGGAACCAGATTCACTTAACAACTATAGTAATTCACTTAGCAACTGCAGTACAAAAGGTAATAAAATGAGGCAAAATTCACTTAACAAATGTTTCACTTAGCACTAGGTGAAAGGACTACCTGTATGGCTTTTTTGGGGGGAGGGGAAGTCTTTTTGGTTGGCCGACTTCTGGTTCCTGCCTATCTACTAGAGGCAAAAGGCAATGTTCATTATTAGCTCTCTTTCAAGTTTCTCCTCCAAAAAAACAAAGTAGTTGGGTTGAGAGAAGGTGACTGGGTCAAATTTACTAAGTGAGCGCTCATGGCTAAGAATGGTTTTGAAACTGAATCTCCAATAACTCATTGTTAGCTTTATTAAAATGACAGTGTTTCAAGAACTGTTTACAATTTAAGAATCAAGCAAAACAGTCTTATTAAACGCAACTATTTTATTTCAGTTAAGATGGCTTCCACTGCTGACTTATGTCCCTTTGTTTCTATAGACATGCTCTCGTGATTAATTACTTCAAAGTATCAATGTTCCTTCCTATCTGCTACTCCAGCCATTTCACATAATTCTGCATATATAATTTCATCTAGTTTCTTTCTATAAAGAAACCTGAGTTTTCCCCCAAGGATTGAAATCATTCCAAGTAACAGTTCGATTTCCATATGTTCTTCAAGGAAATATATTCATGAATTTACAATGATCCCTCCAGAAATATTGCACAGACAAAAGTGGAGAAACACATATAAAATTCTGCACACTACCTAACTTCTTTTATTTTTCTGAATTTCACTGAAATCAGTTTAGATTTTTTTTTTCCTTAACAAAAATGGGCCACACTGACATAGATAGATAGATAGATGGATGGATGGATGGATGGATGGATGGATGGATGGATGGATGGATGGGTGGATGGATGGAGATGGAGATAGGTAGGTAGGTAGGTAGATAGGTATTCTATGAACCCAGGACACTGCAACCATCATAAATATGAATCTATTATCCTGCATCCAAATGTAAATCAGGTGACCAGAGAGATGCTGCAACAGTCATAAATGTGAAAAATGGTCATATGTCACTTTTTTCAGTGCTGTTTTAACGTCAAACAGTCACTAAATGAACTACTGTTAAGTCGAGGACTACCTGTATTTGAAAGAAAAAAAATGCTTAAGATTTAAACTTTGGAACTCATACATACATACATACATACATACATACATACATACATACATACGTACTTGGGGGTGTCTATGTATATATGACTTATTTTGTTTGCCATAAAACAACATATCTCCCAGTATCAGGTTTTGTGAACGTTTTCAATTAGCTAGTTATTGAATGCAGAACTTTGAATTTATTTATTTATTTATTCATTTTATTTACATACTGCCTAATCAACTGCCGACTCACAGCAGTTTATAATAACAAATTCTTGACTTCAGGAAGGCTTTCTTGTTGAAATGGGCATACCAGAGTCTTTTTTAACCCTAAACCCTCCCACAAAGTAGTATTGTCAATTTCCTTTAACTAGACAATTATACCTATGCCTGCTGTCCAAAGGAGACAAAAGGAACAAATGTGCAGAATGCAAATAGCAATAGCACTTAGACTTACAAACTCCTTCCAAATAGTGAGGATCAGGCTGGAAAACATTCTGTCCAGTCCATCAGAGTCCATAATCCAAGCTAAAATGTGTAAACATTTCCTCCACCAGATCCCATCCATAAGAAGTCAAGGTTTTGGTGAATTGGAGCTATTTGGCCACAAAGTGATTGTGGTAATCAGTCAGGATGTTTACTTGTCTCATTTCTGCCTAACAAAAAAATCAGTAACTAAACAAGACTGCCAGCTGACAACCCAGCAAAGCAATAAGGAAACAGAAGTAGAGACACTTCACCACTGTGTAGGCACAAAATTAAATTTGAATCTGTGCTTTGTAAATTTTATTCTTTGTGTTTGAGTCTGAGATTTGTTGCTCCCATTTTATCTCATAGTGTTCCTTTCTCAATAAACTAACCAGGATAAAAAAAAAACAGAGAGAAGCTGTGTGCCAAAAGCTAACTATTAGATGTTGCCTAACAAGCTGCAGAGAAATTGAAATAACCATCAGATCTGTGAGAATACATGAGATTCCTGAAGCAAAACCATCCCACAGAGATATCCTAAGACTAGTCATTCTTATCTAGACTAGGAAATGACCTGAAACAACAAAGATCTAGAAAGTTATGCTCCCTGTTTCCAGATCTTCTGATCTGGAACTCTGAGGCAAAAATTAAATTTAATATACAATGGACCAGAGATTACCTAGAACAAATCATGGAAATTTTGAAATCTCAAACTCTTTCAGTCTCAACCTTAGGAAACTTATGTTTGAGATTGAAAACATCCAACATTAGGGATGAGTTTGGAAAAAGTAGAAATTTCTCATACTATATGAAACCAAGGGAAGGGATAGGAATTTGGCTTTATCTAGGTATAGCATATGGCATGCCCAACTTCACTATTTAGATAATTTTTTTAAAAAAAGTTTGTTTGTTCTAAATTATGTACTGATTTTTCAGAGTCTCTGGAACATGGATGCAACTTGATAGGCAAGATAAAAATGCAAGTAGCTTTACAATCTTATGAAAATAATCCTGTCCAGATGGATTAACACATGTTAACACTCTGTTATACCCTCCCAATTCAAATCATACATTAGAAACATCTTTGCTCCAAATTCTAAAAAGAATGTTTTTAATAAACTGGAAGACATTATCCTTGCACAATAGTAGTAATACTTGAGTTGATATTGATACTGGTAGCAGGACAAAAATATAAGGCAATTTTAGTCACTCATTCTGCAATTCACTTGTCTTGCATGCATATGTGCCAGAGGTGGTATTCAGCAGGTTCTGGCCAATTCTGGAGAACCGGTAGCGGAAATTTTGAGTAGTTCGGAGAACCAGCAAATACCACCTCTGACTGGCCATGCCCCCATCTATTCTCTGCCTCCAGAGTCCCAGCTGGGTCTTCTTTTGTTGCCCTGCACACGGAGCTGGAAAGCAATTTAGTGGGGTGGGGAGGGAATGGGATTTTGCAGTAACCTTCCCCTGCCATGCCCACCGAACTGGTAGTAAAAAAATTTGAATCCCACCACTGATTATGTACATACAGATAGTATTTAATAATTGTTATGTCTGGAATGATTAGCTAACTGTCTAGTTTAAAATTTCATTTTCTGCTGAACTTGGACCAAAATAAAATATGTTTAAACTTGGTTTGAAAATGCTACTTTATGAATAGCACTTTTATGTCATGCTATCTCAAATTGTGAGTGGGGAGGTACTTTTCTGGAAGTACTCCTATATCAGTGGTGGGATTCAAAAATTTTTACTACCGGTTCTGTGGGCATGGCTTGATGGGCATGGTTTGGTGGGCATGGCAGGGGAAGGATACTGCAAAATCCTATACTCTCCCCACCCCACTAACCTGCTTTCCAGCTCTGTTCTCCTGTGCAGGGCAACAAAGAAGATCCAGCCAATCAGCTGGGACTTGGGAGGCAGAACATAGATGGGGGCGGGGCCAGTCAGAGGTGGCATTTACCGATTCTCTGAACTACTTAAAATTTCTGCTACCAGTTCTCCAGAACTGGTCAGAACCTGCTGAATACCACCCCTGTCCAATATAGTATCAAACTCTCTCTTTAAAGTCCCTTCCAGCTCTATTTTGATTGATTGCTTGATTAATTGCTTGATCAAAAAATAAAATAAAATATGTTTTATACCTATTATATGTATACTTGGGGTAATTTTTATGAACTGCCCTTCTCCTCTTAAGGAAAATTGGCACAAGTGAAATTAAGAACTGCTACCATTATTGATTCTGGTCCACTGGCATAGTGTTCAGCCATTACCTTCTACTGCATTCATTGGTTTAATGCCCTTTACTGGGTTTGCATTAATAAATTATATTTATGTTATTCTATCTGGCCTGCTATTAACACTCAGATTCTGAAAAAAAAAATCTCATGAAGCACTATTTTTTTTTTTTGTTAAATGGGACGTGATAGCTGATGCCAATTTTATACCAGTCCCCAGATATAAAAGGTATGATCTTATCGCAAACTGAGATAAAATGCTCATGTAAAAGACCATAACAATGCTTGCATGTTAGAATTATGCAGATACCCAGTTTGAGAACTAGAGACAGAAGCACTTCATCTTCTGGTTTAAAGTATAACCTTCCATTTCAGGACCTAGAAGTTTCTTTTTCTCTTAGCAATAATGCCAGAAAGATACTCCATCTTTGGATACAGTTGGAATAATACTGTGAATATGATCCTGATAACTACTAATGCACATGTTATTTGAGTTTAACTCTTCAAAACACATGTGTGCACACATAGAGATTATTTAGTGATTTCAAAGTAATAAGGACTCTGTGCATACCACACATGCCTTGGTGCTTTAAATTTATTTGTACAGCTGCAAAATTCTCTGATTAACTATCTGTCAGGAGAAGTAAAATATGGTCTGGAAAGTAAGGAGATGAAATCCAAGACACTGGGAGAAAAATTACAAAATGAACTTCTGCAATATGAATTACTCTCACACTTTCTAGAATAATAACCTGTAGTTGGAAGACCAGTATATCATTAGCCATAACCTGGATAGTTCCAGCCATTTACTAATAGGCAGCATTTATTGACATAACTGTCACTGAAACTCTTTTTCTTTTAAATCTGCTGGAATATAAATTTGGTCATAATCCAAATACCACACAGTGTCCCAGAGGCAATACTGCAGGCAGGAAAACAGAAATGCAATCTTCAGAAATGATCACTGTGTTCCTATGGAATCAGCCTGCTATTAAATCCTCAGATTTTAATGATTACATTTTTTTAGGCAAATTAAGATTATACATTTATATGACATGTTTTTTATCATTCTGATTGTGTCAGTACATATCAGTTATATGTCATTCTTTCATTGCTGCCATGCCCCTGTCGGAATCTGACTTGGAGGGGGAAGCCAAACAGCTCACAGGGAGTGGGAGTATGGCTCCATTGGCTGTGGAAGAAACTGGGGAAGGGCAAAGTCCAGCTGGGCAGAGCAGGGAAGAGGTAGAGCAAGAGAGAGGGAATTCAGAGGAAGACCCAGGCCCACCCCCTCTTCTAGGGCACGCAGGGAGGAACGGAGAAGGGAGCAATGTGAGTTGAATGGCTTACGGGGGAGGAAAGGGCCCTGATTCCTGTCTTTAGCTGCAGCTGGGAAAATAATGTATAAAAAAGGAAGCTGTGTGCAGCAAACTGTTGGGAGCAAATGTGAAATTATCTCGTAACATCATGGCTTAACTGTGTTCCTGGCGTCTTCCCAAGTGTTTGAGTTTTGTTGTGCTTTCAAGTCTGAAATTCCTTGTGCCCTGTCAAGCTAATTACTTCAGTTTGGTTTGTTTGGCTTTTAAGTTACAGTTTTTGTGTACTTTGTTTTGGACTGAATTTTCTACAGTTAAGGACTGTTCCTGGGAGAGTTTTTCTCCAGCCGAAGGTAACCTGGACATTGGGGGCAAAGTTGGAGATAATAAAGGGACTGTTATTGCTTATTTGACTGTGTTGCCTTTGTGCCCACCCCGGGTCATCACAATTGCATTTCAATAAAAGTTGTTTATTTTGTTCCTTATTTGTATATTTTTAAAGGACCAGAAATTTAAAAATGTGACAGGCCATTTCCAGTCTCTGGACTAACCTCTGCAACATGTTTAAGTATTCAGATATATATCTCACACTTATATACAAACACATTGCTACTATTTTCCTCATTGCTAGTCAGCCTCTTCTTCTCTTTCCTGCACTTTCTCAGCATTAGAGCCTTCTCTGTGGTCTTTGCATAATATATCTGGGTAATTTGATCCTGGTTGCATTGCATTCATGTCAGAAGCACCAAGGTGCTTCCAGGTTGAAAGGATTAGCTGATGACATCACCATTGCCCAGAGGATGCCCAGTTGGGCTCCTCTCATTTCCCTGGCAGGAACTGGAGCAAAGGATGGGAATTCACCCCATCCCATAGCAGCACTCAGATCTCAAACATGGGTTTGCTAATTTCTGATCCAGAGTCTTAACCATACAAGCCACTGTGATCTTATATTTGAGTCAGGTAATTTGTGTCAGTAATCCATTTCTTTGTTTTCTTGACTGTCCACAGTATTCTCAGGAGTCTTCTCCAACATGAAAGTTCAGAAGCATCCATAGTCTCCCCACCTTGCTTTTTCAAAGTCCAACTTTTGCTTCCATAGAGTGTCACAGGGAACGCATTGCAGAATTCTAACTGTTAATAATCATAAAGTCCAATCTGACCCATAAGATTTTGTTTGATATTTGGTCATTCTGCTCAATATTGATTCCCTTGTCTTTAAAAGAAAGAAAAATACTAAAAATAAAAAAATACTATCCAATCTTGGTAACTTTAAGATTTGTAAACTTCAACTCCCCGGCCACCATGCTGAAGTTGAAGACCACAAATTTTAAAGTTGCCAAGGTTGGACACTCCTGTGCTAAAATTTAAACCTGGTATCATTCTCTATATAGATTATATATTCAATCATTGAACTGTAGCCTTTTTCCTAAGAAAGAGTTCCTTTATTTGGAATTTGTTTTAAATCCCTAATCAGTGGGAGAATTATATGTTCCCTAGTGCTACAAGTTATTAAAGAAGAATACCAGAACAAATTGGATTTTATCCCCAGTGTTCAATTTAAAACAAGGTAGAATTTTGCCTTGATACGGACATGATTGTATTATATCTAAAAAAATAAATTCATATAAATTCAGAAGGCATGAGCAAAGTCCCTATTTATGATAAATTTTTAAATGGTTGCTCCTTTCCCCCATGATTTTTGCTGTTTTTCTTTTTGCAAGTATCAGGTCCTTATTTTCAGATGTTTGCTTAACCGTTGAAGTATTTGGTTAATGACCCTGAAGTTTGTTTAATGACCTTCTCAAAAAGGGTTGTAGGACCAGGCACAGTCTTGCAATGACTCAGTTAATGTCTGCCACAATTTATGACCATACTTCTGAGCTTAATTATGATTGTAAATCATGGACTACCAGCAATTAACATCATAATGATCATTATAATAGTATACATAAATCAAATGTAGAATTCTATATGGAAGCTCAAAGGAGCAGATTAAGTATGTGAACAGCACAGAATTTCAACAAGTGTCCTGAGATACAACAACATGTGAAGAGTGTGTCATAACAAAAATTGAGGACATATGTTTCCTGATCAAGAAATGAGCTGAGATGGGAGTGGGTGGGGGAAGGCACTGTAACGCTTGGAATAAAAAAATCTGGAAATAATTTACGCAAAAAACATGAGTATGAATAGAGATACAGTGTCTTTTATATTGACTAAGTATCTTATCACACCCGGCTAGAGAAACATATTCAAGCTGTTTTCCCAGCACAAATGCATGTACACTACATGACTTGCACAAATTTCATGCACCAAATATGAACTCTATGCTATTCCAGATTCTTCACAATAGGATTCTTTATAGTCTTGGGCTTTCCATATCCAGGCTTTTTGGAAACTATTCTCATGGGCTTATATCATGGAAAGAGCCATGCTTAAATTAATTCTGACAAGACCAAAATAGTTTGTTGCATTCCATTACTTTGAGATGAAAATAATGATGTGCCCTCATGGCCTCTGAAGGCTTGTCAGTAACAGAGGAAAGTTGCAAAGGAAGTCTGTATTTTTCCTTCCCTTTGTAGGAAGAGATAGAACCTAGTAGGACCACACAAAGTGCCAGATGGAGCTCATCATACTGATACTGAAGGGTCTTCAAAGCATTAGTCACTCCAAATGAATCATTATGTAAAGATGAAACATGGGTGTCAACAAAGCCCATTGTAGTTTTCAGAAATAATATTTTGTTCTAAATGAGAAAATGACTACAATCTCAATACTAATAATGCTAATAATGCTGCCTAAGGAGATTTTTGGTTGCGGCATAAGGTCTTGGCACATGAACCATCCACACAACATCCTAAAACAAATTTATCTACTCACTGCCTTCAAAATATTTCAGGAATATTAAACCACCACCATTCTTGACCACCAACCTATGTGACCACACCACTGAAGAAACACTTGAATTAGTCTTAGATTAAATATCTGCTTAAACTGCAGACAATTTCAGTCCATCCTTACCAATATTCACATGTACTATACCTGTGGATTGCAGTGTGATTTTAGCAGACAAACTGAAGAATGACTAGGTTTGTAACAGAAATTGCATCAAGGATAACTGCATAAAACCAGGTAGAACTCTGTTCTTCACATTTTACTTGTCTTCACTTAATAATGTATACTCTGTTGACTCATTTTTCTGCATTCACTCAGCACGCTAAAATTATTGTGGTTTGAATTCCACACAACAGGCTAAGCTTCCACACAACAAGCTAAGCATGTGCTTGGTTAATGTGTGAGGGCTTATATAAAATTTCTTGCTCCCATATCATTAAACAAAGACTCAATGAGTCACTTGCTCAATCTCTGTATTATTGAAAAAGAAGGAATCCCTTTGAGATTCAGTGTGCAATAAATTCTTAAACTCTTACTTCAAAAGGCATGATTTGGCACCAGAAAGAAACCAGAAAGCTCCCATTATATGAAAGAATGCATTAAGATATTTTAAAAGTAATGTTTTAATTTATTTGGGGAAATGAAAGAAAGACAATAACTGTCAATGAATTCTGAGGGAAACATGCACCCTGTTGAGATATAAAAACGTGACTGATAAGCTTTCAGTTCATGGAGTTACTTTATTGGTAAAATCTTCTTCGTTCCCCTTTTCTCTTTCCTTCATTCTAACCTCTTCTCTGCTGTCTGCCTCCCACTCACTCAGCTGCAGTTTGGCTGTTGTCTCCAGCATAGATCTTCTGGCAGCTGTTTCCTTTTTAAAAACAATCAGCCTGCACCTACCTACAGAGTGCTTTATCACTTTTAATAGCAGCTGAAGTGCCTTAAAGTTTCTAGCTGCCAACCACATCTTCAAGACAGCAGCTGGACATGAGCTCCATTATAAGTCTTATGCAGCTGCATGATTCTGTGGTAGCACATACAGTATATTATGAATACAGTGAATCTCATGTTTTGGAAGGACATTGCAGAATCCTTTAGTATGTTAAATTCCATGTAACAGCATTCTCATATAAATGCTCTTTTGTACTAAGACTTCCATTTTCCACTTGTGGAATTTATAACTTGAAGTTTCTACCCAAGAAATTGCAGTATCAAAAGGGAAACATGCCTTGGCAAAGGTTGGCAATGGTAAAAAGCTGTTATGCTGTCATTTCTTTTCATTCTTAAGCTATGGAATGTGAAATAATATGCTTGCCCTCATGCTGTCACACACATTTGCACAGCATTAGGGTGAGATTTTCTGCTCTGATTTGCATGACATCTACAGTATCTTAGAAAAGAAATTATCTTCTGGAAAGAGGGAAATACTTCAAGAAAGAAGGGAACTGCAGATTTATTAGTTATTCTTTACCTTGATATTTTGGTATAAAACAACAAAAAACTTGTAATCACTAGACCAATTTGATCAAATGGCTAATGCAGCGGCCTAGAAACCAGGAACTGATTTCTAGTCTCACCTTAGGCATGAAAGCCAGTTGGGTGATTTTGGGTCAATACTCTCTTTTCAGCCCAGCCCACCTTATGGGGTTGCTCTTGTGAAGAAAATATGAAGGGGGAGGAGTACCAGGTACATCTGTGGCATTGAGTTATTTATAAAAGTAATAAAAGTTGGAAATAAAAAAAAGCCACCACTTATTTTTTTAAAAATTAAGTGCTAACAAATAGTAAAGCAGAAACAAATCATCTCCATTTTGATTTATGAAGCAGTGCCAGCCATTTCAGGGAAAAGTAAATGTGAATAATTGTAACAACCACCATAGTTCAGTGTTTTCAGTACCCCTTTCATCTAGCTGATACTTTTTACAGATCAAGTCATAAATTATTGTTTGGCATCATATATAAAAATACTGATGGATTAGGAGCAAAATACAGCATTGCCTGTGGAAGATCCTATGTTTGATGTTTGTTATTTCTACTTTTAAAAGACCTCAGGCCATAGAACTAGAAAGGCTTCTCCAGATATTCTTACAAAATTATTAATGTTTCTCAAAGCAGGCCATACCAGGTCAGAGTATATTCAGAAAGAGAGCTAAACATCGCTGCATCATTTCTACACCCCACCCAAAATTGTAATTAAATTGTATAGATTGCTTCAGCTTCCCTGCCTTATTACTTCTGATATGCTATTCCACAAGGTGAAGATTAATGCAGAGACAAGTATTCATATAATCACTTAAAATGCTCATTTATTTGATTTTATGTTTATCCTGACTTTGCACCAATAAATGACATTGAAGACAGCCATTGATTAAACACTGAGTCATGATTTCCTATTAGATTATAACCAGACTAAAGCAGCTTTCACCAGCATTAGTAATTTTGCATATGGCAAAAGAAAGACAGCTTAAATAAATCATTAGTTATTGTCAATAGAGAGGTTGAAATCATAAAAAAATAAAATAAAATAAACAAAACTCCTTACATAAATTAAGGTAAATTTACCTTCCCAAACTTGATTTCAATGCAGTTTTCTTTAAATTTTTCCTGTAGAGTCTCTGCTAGCTGACAGAGCAAAGCGCCATTATCCAATTTCTCCATGAAGGTTTCAGCTGTTATTTCTTTGCCTGAAAAAGATACAAAAGGAATATCAATCAACACCAGTTTTCTGGATTGTTCATTGTGTGGAAAAATATGATTGCCCTGTGGATTTTGTTTATATCCAATTGTGATCGCTCCTTGCTGAAGAAATAAATCTCACATTATAAATCAAATACTCATTTATACTTTTTTTTAAAAAAAGATGGCAGAACCTTTATTGGAGGAAAGCTATAGTCAATGAAGTCAAAATGTATTTTATTTCATGATTGCCTATCTGTATTTTCCCCACAGCAGTTAATGGTAACACTGAAGAGCGTTGTTCTAAAGCTTAAAACACATGTAGCCAATGTAGTAGCTTCACATACTTAGACATTTCTTATAAATGCAGATGATTGCAATGCCAGATTGGCTGAAAATATATGTTTCCATAATCTAAATTTAGTGGTTTTCCTTTAGGACTTGGGGAGGATGACATTACACTGGAGCACCAGTCAAAAGACATGATTTAACTTGATGAGAAGGTGCTGGAAGCAACAGCCAATGGATTGGATGTCATTTACATTAACAAGCTCAGGAATGAGGATGGTGGAAGTATTTGATACTTTTTGGAGCAGAAAAAGAGTGTTTTGCTTATTCAGGTTTAATAAATATTATAACTCTATTAATCTTCACAATTATAGTTTCCTACCCACTGGAATGTGGTTCCCTTTGAGATCTGGCTGGCTTCCATTCTGACAGCATTCAAAGTGCCTTGAAAAGACCTCCTGTTCTCCTAGAACTAGGCATGGGTAGCTGAAGCCCCTTGCTGCATATTGGTTATATCTGTTCTTTGTGTTGCTGGCAGGATTTATTCTTCTTTTACTTTTCTAATTTGTCTTCAGTTTTTATTTATTTGTATATAAAGTGAAATACCCAAACTCATCCTGGAGTCAGACAGCACTAAACTGAATGCTTATAGATTATTATTGGGAAACCCCACCTAGTAATGCTAATAACACCACTTGAACACCTTCAGCATTGATAAAATTACCATCTGTAATCAGGGGTGGGATTCAAATTTTTTAACAACCGGTTCTGTGGGCATGGCTTAGTTGGTGGGCATGGCTTGGTGGTCATATGACTGTCTCACATCGAGGCACACATCTCCTTGCCTGGCCTCTCATGACTGTGGGGATGCTGCAACAGTCATGAGTGTGAAAAATGGTCATGTCACTTTTTTCAGTGCCACTGTAACTTTGAATGGTCACTCCACACAAGCAAAGTACCAGCAAAGGTGGGGAAAAAATCTCCAGAGAAGTTCCTGAGACAGGAAGTCTAGTCCTGCCAAGAATGTAATAAGGGTTAATGGAGAGGCAGTTTCTGTAAGCAACACCAGAATGTTTCCTTCCTGCCTTCCTTACAAGATTAGGCCAGTAATTTCTTCTAAAAACCAGTTCTCCAAACTGCTTAGAACGTTAACAACCACTTCTAGATAATAGGTGCGAACTGGTAGAATCCCACCCCTATCTGTAACTACAAAATGTAGGAAGGATGCATAAAGAAGTGCAAAAAAGTAAATATGACATTTTTTTAAAAAAAGTATATTTAACTTTTTATAAACAGCAATATTTATTTATTTATTTATTTATTATTTCAATTTATATACCGCCCTTCTCCCAAGGGACTCAGGGCGGTGCACAGCCCATCTAAAACCCCACAGAGAATACAAGAGTTAAAAAAGTATTAAATTAATGTTGGCTGGTTAATGAAAATAAGAAAACTCCACCCCCCCCTTAAAACCCCAATTAAAATTAAAAATAATATGGAGACCAATTAAAACCATCTCAGCCCAGGCCGGCTGCTCAAAGAGCCAGGTCTTCAACGCGCGCCTGAAGGCCCTCAGGTCCGTGCCGGTACGAAGCTCCGGAGGCAGAGTGTTCCAGAGGGCGGGGGCCCCCACAGAGAAGGCCCTACTCCTCGGCGCCGCCAGACGACACATAGAGGCCGACGGCACCCGGAGCAGACCCTCTCTATGGGAACGCACCGGCCTGTTGGAGATCACTGGCAGAATGCGGTCCTGAATATATAACCAGTTTAAATAAATAAAGATAATAATGCATTTATAAGCATTTATAAATAAACACACAACAGCAAGCCAGTTGAAAGAGCACAATTGGCACAAAGAAATCCAGAAGATCTTTATACTAAAAACAAAGAGGCAACTACCTCCACAACCTTTAGATTAACTCAACAAAATGATCTGGAGAACAAATCCTGAGTAATGTATATCCATGAATTGCACTGCCATTTAGCTTTTTATGGTAAAAAAAGAATGTCAGACAAATATCCATCAGTGGTAAGTGGTATGTAATTCTATCCCTCATTCTTGCTTCCAATGATAAACTACATGAAACAAATAGCTGCAAACAGTCGCCTAAGGTTGCCTTATCCATGTATTGCATCTTGATCATTTTTTCTAAGTATCTTCCTGCCAATACCTAGTTTGCATCAAAAAGGGGATACAGAAGAGCAGTGCTCATCCCATTATAGAATCTCTTCTGTATCAGACTGCCAGAAATGTTTTGGTAAAATAACAGGAATAATTAGAAGGTAGCTATTTTGCTTTGTTTTCATGGCCCTCTGTGTGCAGACATGAATTATTATGAGGATACTTTATGATTTCTACAAATGCATTTATACCCTGCAAGCCAAATAACAATCCTAAACATCATTTGCCTGCAGAAAATGTATGAAGTGTTGCCACTCTCATTTAACTACAGTTGAAACTCCCAATGTAATTTGGGATGCTGCCTAAAAAGTCCCCAGCATTCAATGGAGATCTTCATAATTCATTTCTTCCGGCACACTTCCACTGCCATTTTAAGATAACCATGACTTAATGGCTAAAACTCTGCCTAATCTTAACAATGTCTGGCAGTTTCTTAACATATAATTTAAATAGGCATGTTTCCAGAAAACATAATGATTAATTACAATTAGATCTGGTGCTCACATTAGATTGTTATATAATGTGGTAGTGAGGGTGTCAGTATGTATACAGCATTACAGAATATATTTCTCTATATAAAAGCGAAATACCACTCTCACATCATCACAAAATCTCCAGACCCGTAAAGCCTACAAACCTGAAATTTGGCGCGTGTGTTCCTCTTGGCTTCTAGATGCTCACTAAGAAAGGATTTTTTGAAATGACCATTGCAGCATTAGTATTTTGTATATTATTATTAATACGCTCTGATGCTAAGGAGTTGTACTCCCCTTCCCCACCTGAAAAGAAATTTATTCTAAATGCAAAACACAAGCAGAGGACAGGAATTTCAGTTTTAGTTTCACAACAGCAACCAGCTGTACAGAACAGTTGAGCTAAGCCATGCCCAGGCTCCTTGCTGTCTCCTTGCTCACACAGCAAATACTGCTTCAGTTTCCAAACAGCCATCAACTCTCCCACATACTTACAGGAGGCACAATTTTTCCCCTTATTTTCCTCCCCATAAACTAAGCCTGATCACATAGTTTCATAGCGAAGCACAGAAGAGCTAGTTATATATAATATCCCTTCCAGTCACTGTTGACTACTGGCAATTGCCTGGATTAGTTCCTGCTGTTTTCTTGGCAAGATTTTCAGAAGATTTGCATTGCCTCCTTTCTAGGGATGAGAAAAGAATGATTAGTCCAGTCAGCAGCTGCCTTCATGCCTAGGGTGAGTCTAGAACTCACAGACACCCAGTTTTTAGCCAGATGTTTTAATAACTACATCAGATTGGCTTTCATGATGGATATACGGACTTTGGGGTTTTTTTTGTTTATAAACAATGGCTTGTTGTATATTATTGTTTTACTACTTCAATCCAGTCTTTATTAAATCAGGATGACCCACCAACTGTGTTTAATCTAAAATAGGGGCTTAAAGCTCTTAATCCAAGCTGTCCTGAAAAAGCCTCTGGAGATTCTCTGTCATAGTTGTCTCAAAGATGCTTTTTCAAAAAGGGCAACTGGACTGTTTGTTTGAGTTTTTTTCCCTTGAAGAAGAAGAAAAAAAAGATTCATCCATAAAATAAGAAAATACAGCTGACTCTTACATCTAGGGCAAAATTCCAACATCAGGATTTCTTAATAAAACAATTCCATCTATGCAAATTTCAAAAAGACTAATAAAAAAGTTCCCTCAAATCCTCAAACAAAATATCTTTTTTTTTCAATGGGTTCTGAACCCACTCCTGGCTGGCTTCACCCACTCCTCCCCTCCCAGGATTCCCCACGCAGCCTATTTTGGTTACAGGTAAGTGCAGGGGACACGTGGAGGCTTGGCGTGGGTGAAAAACAGGCCTCCAGAAGTTTGGAAAGGCCAGAAATTGGCCTGTTTCCGGTTTCCACAGAGCTTCCAGAGCCCAGGGAGTTTGTTTTTGCCGTCCCGGAAACTCAAGGAAAGTGTCTGGAGGCCGGGGGGAGCAAAAACTTCTCCCATCATGGTGCAGGAGGCCAACTAAGCCATGCCGACCATGGCCACGCCCACCCAGCAACCAGGCAGAGAACCCCTTGCTAACATTTTTGAAGCCCACCCCAGGTCTGAAGATATCCAAGTTAAGCCACAGTAAAGAACCATGGCTTTTTATGTTTCTTTAATTTAATGTCTCACTTGGTAAATTGTTATGTAATTTTGTGCTCTTTAAAATTATAGCTTGCCCTAAGCCTAAAGACCAAAACCTAAATGGTTATTATCATATTGTGGAAATTACAGAGTTTCTTTACTTGCCTCTTACAAGTTTATACAACAAATCAAAACCCAATTTAGTGAGTTTGACATTTAATTTATCCATTTATTTGTTTAATACTGAAGGCTGAGCATTATGTAAAAGTATGAAATGTAAAAAAAAAACATTTTTGTGTTATCTAATGAAGTGCATTAATATTGAAGCCATAATTAAAATGTTAGTCTTTTAAGATATAAAACGCATGTTGCTTTTGCAGAAATACATGGCAACACATTCTGGCTTTTTCTTTAATTATGACAAAAATATGAGTATATTATAGTTATCACATTAAATTCTAATAGTTAATTCTAATGACTGATCTATATTGTAAGCTTTTTTGAGTATATAAACTCTGTTATACAATAGTTGTTCCACTTTTTTCCCTTACAACATATCAGAATATTTTAACTGAGCCAAGATCTATTCACAAATTTATTAATATATTTACAATATTTGATGGTAGAATACTATAAGTGAAGTTTCATTTAGCACAAATGCTGCTTATACCTGTAAGCATGAGTAAAATGGTCATGATATCCTAATCATATTCTGTTTCATGATTTATGGTTCTGTCCTACTTCATTGCTTTATTTTACATACCTAGTCAAAGTAAATAACAAAAAAAGTTGATCAGGTGCTGAAAGGTTGTTAACCACCACAAACCTGCAAATTAAAATTAATGAATTTTGCTTTCAACATCTATACCTGAAAAATAAGTGAGCTATACCAGCCTTCACTATACAGACTGTGAGCTCAACAAGGAACATTTCTTCTTTATCTACAACAATCATCTTTGAAATCCAAGAAATCTCAACCTCCTATCAAAGGTCTAGTGAAATATTTTGAAATTATGTTGTTTCTCTTTTATGGAATTGCAATTAGTTTCATTTATTCATCACACATTTCACACATACAAATTATATCAATTCAAGAGACTATCTTGCATACAAAAACCCTGTTTCAAAAGTGGGAGAAGTCAGGCAGAAAGTGGATGGAGCCACTTTAATTATTTAGAATAGAATAGAATAGAATAGAATAGAATAGAATAGAATAGAATAGAATAGAATAGAATTCTTTATTGGCCAAGTGTGTTTGGACACACAAGGGATTTGTCTTTGGTGCACAATCTCTCAGTGTATATAAAAAGAAAAGATACAATCGTCAAGAATCATAAGGTACAACTCTTAATGATAATCATAGGGTACAAATAAGCAATCAAATCATACTAGGAAACAATCAATATAAATTGCAAGGGTACAAGCAACAAAGTTACAATCATTCAGTCACAAGTGGGAGGAGATGGGTGATAGGAACAATGAGAAGATTAATAGTAATAGTAATGCAGACTTAGTAAATAGTTTGACAGTGTTGAGAAATTATTTGTTTAGCAGAGTGTTGGGGAAAAATCATTCTTGTGTCTAGTTATTCTGGTGTGCAGTGCTCTATAACGTTGTTTTGAGGGTAGGAATTGAAACAGTTTATGTCCAGGATGTGAGGGGTCTGTAAATATTTTCACAGCCCTCTTTTTAACTCATGCAGTACACAAGTCATCAATGGAAGGTTGGTAGTAATTATTTTTTCTGCAGTTCTAATTATCCTCTGAAATCTGTGTCTGTTTTTTTGAGTTGCAGAACCAAACCAGACAGTTATAGAGATGCAGATGGCAGATTCAATAATTCCTCTGTAGAACTTTATTATTAAATTTCATGATTTTACAGGGGGTTGGTATTAGCTATAATAATATTTTGGCATTGAAATTCTGCTGAGCCTGACTGATCCCACAAAGGTTAAGCAGAATCCAACATAGTTAATATTGGATAGGAGAAACCAAAAAATCCCAAGGCAATGGGCCAGAATGGAAGTCAAAGAAATACCTCAGAAGAAAGCAGTGACAAATATTTTGCCCTACTGCCAAGAAATGACTATGTAGTCACCAGGATTCAATCCTGACTTCTGGAAAGAACCTTCACTGTTTATTTTATTCAATAATGAGGCTGTAATTTTTATTTATTTAACAGACCCAAAGAAAAACATGAATAAAGGAAATCACCAGAATAAGCAGAACTAACATTTTCAACTATATTTTTCAGGATTTGCATGAATTAATTGATAAAACAGATCCCTTGCAGAATTTTTTTCCCCTTCAAAATTCCTCCCAAAGAGGAAAAAAAAGACTCATTTTGGGGGGACTTTTTAAGGACATGCATTCAATTTCCTAATCTCACTAATCCTAAAATAGGCTTGAAAATTTTGGATCTGATCATTCTGGGGAGACCTGGCATAGAGAGATTTTGAAAATGTAAGTAGATTGTGCTTTTTAGGCTTCTGCTGCAGTTTCTTAGTTATATGATTTTGAAGTGGAGAAGGCTGCTAGATTAATAATTACACAATAGCTATAGGTCCACGGGTTTAAAAAAAAAGTCTGCTTGCAAAAACATGGTTCTCCTTCTTGAAATGCTGGGTAGTAGCGAGTGATTTTATTATAAGCTGCATTCTCCCATAAGGTAGTCAGTGCAGTATAGCTAAGACATCTGGTACTTTAACTCTGTTGGACTAAAACTGCAGCTACCAGAGCCATTGACTGGAGAAAGCTATTCTAAATAATCAATTGCTTCAGTGTAATTGGGAATATGGATTTTGATAATAATTTCAGCTGATAAATTCCATCTTTAAAAGATATGAAAGAAAACTTTTGACTCAGCAGAAAATCACACAATACTTTTTTGAAGCCAAAAAGTTGGCTTGTTGTCCCAATTTACTCTAAATTAATGCACTCTTTATATTCTGGACTGCAAACACCATAAACATGTGGGTTGCAGGTGATATGGAGTTGTAGCCAATCGCATAGGGGCCTATCATGTTAAAAAACACTTTTCAAATCAGACTATAAAATGTGATTCATAACTTTCATGTTATGGAATATTAGCAATTTCTGGATTTTACTGATTTCCGAGCCATAGTTCCTTTCCTTTTCTTTTGGAATATTTGGCAGCTCTATGTTTGTGCCATAAACCTTTTAAGGTAAGGGTCTACATTGCTATTTTATTTTTCCACACAGAAGCTGAATTGCAAATTACAAATTACAGTTTTCTTTCCTAGCAAAATAACTTCAAACAGCTTGGGTCACTACTAATTCAGTCATTTATTTCCAGTAGTATCTTCTCCAAAAACCCAAGTAATATGCGACATCATAAGTGACCTTTTTGTCCCAAAAGATAAACTGAGGCACCATAAGCATTCCTATAAATTGATAGGATTATTTTTTGGTGTACTGATTTTCTCTCTCTCTTGAAAAGTTTAGGTTTCAGACAAAACGTGGATTTTTAAAACCTAACCTAATTTTCAAGACTTAACCTGAAGTCATTAAAAATATGTATGCAAAAGAATGCTACATGTTACATTCACCAGGGACAACAAACTTAAAAGTCTACCCCATACACGAAAGGCCAAACAGAATACTGTAGATATCTTTACATTATTAAGACTGATGGGAAGAAGGCCTGTGCTCTCTCAGCAATCTAATCAAGACAGCTGTCTCAGCACTGCTGATAGCTGGCCAGGTGATGGATGATCAGTTGGGCAAAAGGCAAGAGCTCTCTAGAGGGATGGAAATAGCTTTTGCAATTCCCACTGTTTTCTCACTCCTGATCCATGCCTAGCCAGTATGTTAAAATGAACACACAGAGCTAGCTTTGAACTCTCCTTAAAGCTTTGAGGTGTCTAACGTATGCATTACTCATTGCAGTAAAATGTTTGCACACCTTTTAATACCACAATAATAATTAATGGGAGTCAACTTTTTTCATTAAATTACAATATGGAAGCACTTTAGGAGAGAGCTATGCTGTTACTAATCTCATCTGAGAAACCCTCCAAGCCCAGAGCTATGGACCCACCCACAGAAACTTTTTTTTGTATCTAATATCTACCCTGAAGCTCTAAATAACACCAGTATATGCTTTCAGATTTTTGTTAAAACCATCTGCCCTTTACAGTCTCAATTTGTCCACACAGAAAATCTTTCCAATCTCAGCAGCTTCTAAGATGTGTGGACTTCAACTTCCAAGTTTCCTGCCAGCCTGACCATTGCTTAAACTGAGAGCCACACATCCAGAAATTGTCTAAATTAAGAAACAGTGTATTATAGCTTTTACAATTATAAGGACTCTAAGTCCAATTCCCCAACCAGAAAGTTCAGATCATCCCAGATAAATTTATGTCCAACCATCCCATATTTCTTCTTTTGCCTGCCAATAAGTTTTGGGTTGATTATATGAATTTATTTTGGCTGGCTTGTGTTTTTTTTCCCTGCCAAATAGGTTAGGATTGGATTATCAATCAACAGCTGACAATTATCTCTGCAGAGATATGTACTTATAATTGCAAAAATACTGCACCAATTGATTAGATCTGTGTCAAGCAAAAACTTTTGGGATGAGATTTTTAATAGTAGCCAGCAAAAAAGGAACAACAGCCCTGCAGCCTTTGTTTGAAAACCTCAATTGATGGAGGTCCTATATGACTTCAGCAAGAAAGCAGTTCAACTACTTAATAGATCTCATGGTCACAATATTAATCTTTATTTTGAGTTTTGATGTCTTGGAAAAGCTTTTACCAAATGGTTTTTGTCCTACCTTTGGCCACTATGGAGAATAAATCCACAGTTTTCCCTATCACAGCCCTTCCAAATATTGATCCTAACTCTGAAGGGGGACATGTTTATCATTCCTTATCTGATGTTTTTATGTTGGCTGTCTTATCCATTGTTTATTTTTATTTTATTTATTTATTTGTCAATTGCTTACAAGATAATAGGTGTAAGTAAAACATAGTTATGAATACATGGATACATATAGAAAAATAAAATATAGAAGAAACAATAAGATAGGGACGGTGGGCACATTGGTGCGCTTATGCACGCCCCCTACAAGACCTCTTAGGAAAAGGGTGAAGTCAATAGTAGACAATCTAAAGTTAAAGTTTTTGGGGTTTGGGGAAGAAACCACAGAGTCAGGTAGAGTATTCCAGACATTGACCACTCTGTTGCTGAAGTCATATTTCCTGCAATCAAGTTTGGTGTGGTTTACCTTGAGTTTGTATCTATTGTTTGCTCTTGTGTTGTTATGGTTGAAGCTGAAGTATTCATTGACAGGTAGGACATTGCAATGTATGATTTTATATACTATACTTAGATCGGACTGAAGGCGGCGTAGTTCTAGGTTTTCTAGGTCTAGAATTTCAAGTCTGGTGGCATAAGGTATTCTGCAATGAGTAGAGGAGTGAAGAACTCTTCTTGTAAAATATTTCTGGACTTTCTCAACTGTGTTAATAGCAGATATGTAATATGGGTTCCAGACTGATGAGCTGTATTCAAGTATTGGTCTAGCAAATGTTTTGTATGCTCTAGTTATTAGTGTAATATTACCAGAGAAAAAGCTATGTAACTCTTAATGCCTTTTTGGCTATGTAGTTACAGTGGGCTCTATCACTTAGGTGATTTGAGATGAGTACTCCAAGATCCTTGACAGAGTTTGGATCATCAACAAGGTCTTGACTATTCAGCCTGTATTTTATTTTCTGATTTTCTTTGCCAAAATGTAGGACAGAGGATTTATTTGTTGAGATTTGAAGTTGCCATTTGTTTGACCATTCTGATACATAGTCTAGGTCTTTTTTGAAGGGTAGCAGTATTGTCTGTGGTGTTGAATAGCTTTACAAAATCAGCGAAGAGAACGCAGTTGCTCTTAATATGATCACAGAGGTCATTTATGTAGAGTATGAAAAGAGTTGGTCCTAGAGCACTGCCTTGGGGGACACCACTGTTGACAGATACAGAATTTGATAGGACACTCCCAATTTTAACCATTTGTTGTCTGTGACAGGAATGCTTCTATCCAGTTATGCAGGTGTCCAGAGATACCATAAGATTTTAGTTTTAGGAGTAGTTTGTCGTGTACCACTGAATCAAAGGCTTTACAGAAGTCTATGTAGATTGCGTCTATTGCTTTGCCCTGTCGAGTTGTGTAGTCCATATGTTTTTGCAATGTAAGAGTTGTAGATTACTTGATAGTTTTTTCCTAAAACCAAATTGTTTATTAGAGAGCAGGTTGTTTGTTTCTAAGTGGAGGATGATGGATTGGTTAATAATTGATTCCATGACTTTATAGGTGACGCAGCATAAAGAGATTGGTCTGTAATTTTCAACTAGGCTGGGGTCTCCCTTTTGAAAATGGTGATGACCGTGGCTTGTGACCATAGTTTTGGCAAGGAGCTGGTCCTGAAAGATTTTTCAAAGATTATGCTTAGAGGTTCTGGTATGGCAGTGGATTCCATCCGGTCCAATAGATAGAGATGGTTTTAGATTGTGTAGTGCTTTTTCAACATTGTCTTCTGTAAAATCAGTATGTATTAGATCATTGTAGTTGTCTGCAGGTTCGACTAGGAAATATTGGGCATGATCCATTGCTGTTTACAAATACTGAGCCAAAGAATGTGTTAAAGAAGTTGGCTTTAATAGTGTCGTCGTTGCAGTTTTTACCATTAAATCCTTTCAGGGATGGGATAGACCTTGAGTCTTTTAGTTTGTGGATTACAAAATTGTAGAAAGCACGGGTGGAATTGGTGCGTAGAAGGTTTTCTTCTTGTTTAATGTGATAATTGGTGCATTCAGTTTTTATCTGGTGGCATACATTTTTGTATCGGCTTTTGAAGTTGGCAATGTGACCAGATTTGTTTTTCTGCCAAAGTGATTTCTTTTTGGATTGAAGCTTCCTTATTGTTTTGGTAATTTGTTTTTTCTGGTTTTGGGAGTTGTTAATGGAACATACAGTTTGATGACTCTTTTGACTTCAAGTAAAAATATGTTGTAATGGTTTTCTACAGTATTGTATCCAGAGAATAGAAATTGCCAATCAAGGGATGAGAGATCGTTGTTTATAAGATCATAGTTGCCTTTTTTGAAGTTATAATTGGGATTCTGTCGTTGTGATGATTTTTGTGTGGACGTATGTTGAGACAAAAGTCAATCATGTTGTGGTCACTGTTGGAAAAGGGTTCTTTAATTTGTATTCCGTAAATTGAATTCAAACTATCGCAGAAGATGAGATCGAGGCACTTGTTAAGTCTAGTGTTGTTAGTTCTAGTCCCAGATTTGTTATTGCATTGTAGAAGGTTGCATGTGTGGGTTCAGTTGTACATTCGTTAAGGGTCCAGTTAATATGAGGTAGATTGAAGTCACCAAGAAAGATAAAAGCGTGTGGGCAGGATGCTGCCCATGTTAGTAGTGTATTTAGCTTGTTTGCATGTTCGATGTCATAATCAGGGGCACCACTTAGTGTATCACTTCACTGAGATGAAGTGATAGTGAGAGAGTGATATAATTTTGATAAATAAATATTTGAGGCTACTATCATATCTCCCCTTCTCTTCTTTAGGCTAAACATACCCAGATATTTTAACCATTCTTTGTAAGATTTAGTCTCCAAGGCTCTCTCCATTGTTGTTGCTTTTCTTTGAACTTTCTCCAGTTCCCCAGAATCCTTTTTTATTGTGGCAAACAAAACTGGATATAATATTCCAGGTGTGGTCTGATGTCAGGTGTGAAAGATTAGGTCCACATGTGAAAATCTCATTAAACTGATGTACTGCTAATTATGCACAGTAATTATTCCATTTTTACACAATTAGGAATCTTCTCAACTAATGGTTAGCACCTGCTAGGAGTTAAATAAGGATCAATAGAATTCAAGAAGGGTTGGACTTAGGACTTCTGTTTCTGTAGAAGTTCTAGGTTGATCCCTCTTAACTTCACCCCCGTCTTCTGTTACTCCTACCATGTAGGACCAGTGCAGCAAATTGCAATGTTATGCCTTTGCCAGTGCAGTCCAAGACTCTTGGCTCTTTGGCAATTGAAGAGCACTGCTACTCAGATATTCAAAGTCTTCTCACCAATATGTCTGATGAACCAGGTATATCCTACATTATATCTCCATATCTGTTTTTTCCTACCTAAGTGCAAATCTACAGAGATTTTGAATCCTGATCCTGTTTTATGAGGTGGCAGCACTATTGTCCCTTAACATTGGTGTGCTCTGCATCCCTTCTACCCATCTCAATGATTCATAAAAATGTTGAACAGAACTGCATATCTCTTTCCACTTAGGCATAAATCCATTAAGCACCACATGATGGTTATTCAACTAATTGCAGATCCATTTGGTACTGGAATCATCTATCCCACTTTGCCACAGTTTAGCAAGAAAGAGACTGTGGTCTACTTTATCAATTACCTTACTGAAGGTCAGGCACATTATATCCATTGATCTATTACTCAAATCAGTTTGTAAAAAAAATGATAAATTACTAAACTGTTTTTAAGAAACTCGTGCTGGCTTTCAATATTCACTTTGGCCCTTTCTTAGTACCTGGAAACCCACTGTTTTGTTATCTTTTCTAGGCTCTAATCAGATATTGAAATCAAGCCCTGCACGATATGCATTTTCCTGAGTCCACTTTTTCTCCTTTTTTAAAGATTGAACAAATGTTAGCTCTTCTTTAATCTTCTAGCATATGCCCCATATACCAGCAGTTCTCTAAGATTACAGTTAGTGGTTCTGAGATCATATCTGCCAGTTTCTTTACCACCGTGGGATGTAATCCATCTGGTTCCAGCAAACTGAAATCATTCAAAGCAGCTAGTGTTCTCTCTCCACTTTCTTGCCAATTTTGACCTGCATGTCTCTCCTGCAGCTGCTGACAAGATAGATCATTTTTTTAATCTTCCAAAAAAGTCAGAGGCAAAATAAGTCCTTAAGCAGTTCAGCTTTCTCCCAGATTTCTCTAACCACTTTGGCATCTTCTCCAAAACATAGCTCAATTTTTCTCTTGTTTTGCACATATTTAAATGACTGCTATTGTTTTGGACATTCACCTTGTAAACCTCAGCTCCTTCTGGGCCTTTGTCTTCCCAAATCCATGTTTACAAATTCAGGCTATTCCCTGATATTTTGTTTTTGCTATATGTCCATTTTCACATTATTTTAAAATTCACCTTTTCACTTTATCAGAGAGCTCTTTATGAAAACATGGTGTTCTCATCAGTCATCTCTCCCACTTTTTCTTCTCTTTGTAATGGCTTACTCTTGTAAGTTAACTATTTAATAAACATAGGAGGAAGTCTTACATAAAATGTTTATTGAAATGATTATAGAAAAGGTATTGTGCATATCCAATAGATCCTTAATCCTAGAAGCGCTCTCAATAGCTCTTTCTCATACTTTCCTCACAGAAAAATAGGCATATAAAAGGACTGAAGAAATGCCAATTGCATATAGGTCAATCTCCCTCAATTTGGCATCTGCCAGATATGTGGTCTTCAATCTCAATATTTGCAGCCAACATGCTGAAATTTTTGGAAGCTGAAGTTCACATATAAATAAGGCCTCCAGCTTGGAAAAGGCTAGTGTACCACATAGTTTTTTCCATATGTTGAGAATGAACATCTGCTATGAGGAATCTGTTTATAGCCTTAGCCTCCTTATATCATCTTGTTGGTCTTGTTAATTACTATTATTATTTTCCCCTTATTAGTACTAGTATATTTAATAAAATAGATGAATTGCCATTGTCCAGTGTCCCATGTTGACCTTTTCCTTTCCTAATTGACTTCTGAAGGACTTCCTAAGAATCATCTTGTCTTGATAAGAGAAGAAGCTGACAAAGTGAGAACTCAAGACCAGAAACATAAGGGGAAAAAAACATTAAAAGCATATATATGAGCAGAATAAATGCCAGCTGAAAGGATACATAGGTTCAGTTTGAGAATAATCAGAACTTAACATTTGTGTTATCTTCCTCTTAGAAAATATCATTAGCAACATCCTTGTTTTTTATCCTACTAACAAATGCCTATCCTTCTGTTTAGGCCTTTTAAACAGTAAGCTTCAGGGTGAAAGGCCTTACAAGCCTCTCAGTTAACTATTTTTGGCCTAAAATAAGATAAAATGGCTTAAATAAATACTTTTTGGGGATTAGGTCCTCAAAAGCCCAAGTTTTTATTTGTTTGCTTCAACTTGGCCACTGCCTAAATCTAGTCAAATCCACCCGACAGAAATATTATTTAAAAATACACTTTAAAAAAAACCCACTAAGAAACAAAAGGACAAACCGTTCCATCAGATTCCACAGCCCTCCACAAAAAATCTCACTAATGTAAGACACTAGCCAACTTCATAGATTCTTCCTACAAAGAAACAAGATATCAGTAAATCTAAGTGACTTTATCAGCAAACTGCTAGTTACTAGACAGCATATCTTTCTGTTCTTGTCTGCCCCTAAACCAGGTTAACAGCTCAGCAATACAGTACCAGAAAAGTAAGAACAGTGCTATCATGGTATAAGCTTCAGTCTGAGTTCTTACTTGTGCTGACTTGCATTCAGTTCTATTCCTCATCTATCAGCTCCAGACTTCATTTCCATTTATTTATCACCTGAATCTTCTGAGAAAACTCGAGGACAACAGATAGAAAAAATGCTGCTTCTTCAGAATCCAGGTCACCTTTTAGTGCCATATGTACAATATATAACACAGCAGCACAGCAACAGCCCACAGTGCTGAAGGAGCCACAAATTCCCCAAATATTATTCCTTTGAGATTTATGGGTTCTCTAGTTTAGACATAGTCTGTTAGTATCTTGTTTCAAAAATTGCTGCCCTATAATGCACCATTTCACTAAGTTAAAGGTCATGACAATTGGCTTATGGAATGTGTCTTGTTTAACATGTGGATATTCCATTTATGTACTCATTTTTCTTTTCCTTACCTCACGTCTTAATTTATTTGTCTAATTTTATCTTCCTTTTCTACATTTGCCTAATCTTACCAATTCTGAAAGGAAAAAGCTTGGTGGGTATGTACATAAGAAGAAAGTGTTTAATGTGCATTGAAGCTTTGGCCTATTGGTAGACACCATATTGAAAGCCTGCCAAGCAGACGTCTGTTCTAAAAAGTGAAAGATGACTGCTTAACTGTATTTAAACAAAATCCGTGCACAGGGAGAGAAGCATAAAATAGTGAAAGACATTTTCTCCATAATTACCAATAATTTTCCTTCGAAGTAGTAGGGAAGAAGTGCCAAGTATATTACAAACTGGAATGCTTTTTCTCATAGGACTGTTTCAGGAAACTCAAAGAGATTTTTCACACAAACTGAGCAACAGCCTTAGGCTACTCTGTAACATACAGAGGAGAAAAATGTATGGCTCTCCCAATGTGGATGAATTATATGTTGCAACAACCATAATTATTGTTTCCTTGGTAGATGATGGAGAAATACTGACACAAGGAAGTAACCAATGACATTTACTTCAGTAAATTCTGTGCCTATCTGAGATTTTCTGGGTAGGGGGGACTGACAATAATTTTGAGTATCACTTTCAATTCTTTTAATATAGCCAGATATGAATCCTAAATTTCTCTGTCTCAAGGAAATAGGCACTTATACTTTTGTGTAGATCCTGCCTACAGAACTAGAGGTTTGGCTCACCTTTCAGCTTTCTAAATATGGATCCAAGACTGTCCTTACTTTTACATTCTGTATTACTGAGCTTTAAGTCTTCTGGCAATGAGTGAATGGCTACTACTTGAATAAGACTAAATAAATAGTTAATTTCCCATTGGTAATATGAAGGTGTTATTGGCTCTTTTGACCTTAGCAACTCAAATGAATAGCATTTTCTTTCCACTTTTCCCATAAATTAATGGATATTTTCTGCAGTCCATTGTGGCCTGAAGTAGTCTAAATTAGCCATGCTTAGAAAATCCACAATTTTTCAATGGTGGAGGAGTAATTATACTAGCATGTTGGAAAACCCCTCACTGATAAAATGCTTGAAAATCTTCAACTGAAACTTGAAAAAATTAAGGTTAGCCAAAAAGTCTACCTTCCTTGCTACTTTCATTTCATTTTGCCAAACAGTGGTCAGACTGCAAATGTTTTGAAGTTTCTGTATCAAGGTCTACAATCAAAACTTTTTTCAGTGGAATTTTTAATCAGTTTGAATTGAATTGGGTTACTGATGAATCTCGAATTGAATCATACCCAATGGAATCCTGAATCTTTAAGCCAAATAAAATCAAGGCTATTAATTGGAGGTGTTTCAGACTTTTGTTCAGCAATCCCTTGGATTAAATATTACATACTCCTGGGAATTCTGGACCAACATTGAATTTCTCATCAAACAAATGGATGCAGGATGAATATACTAAGATAAAATGTTATAAAATGACTGCAATAAAACCAATTTTAATACTGAATTATGTTCTGATTTGTATTTCAATAGAGATATTGTAACTTCTATTGAATAATAATACAATAAATTTTACTAAACTTTTCTTCATCAAAATACTTCATTTGCAATAATCTATGTTTTCTTTCCAATATCTCTGCAGAGCACTCTTTTCTACCTTGAGGCTGTCCAAGTTGGCTTGGACAATTCTTCACTGAAATTTTGAGACTTGAAAGTCTCACCATAACTGGAAGTTTTAATGCTATAAACTAGTTAGTATAATTATTTTCCCACACTGAAAAAATGTGGGTTTCCTAAGCATGGCCATGGTTGAATAAAGTTGTTGTAATGTTACTTGTGATTCAAATTGTGTTTCTGATCAACATGGTTCATAACCATAGTATTATTTCCAAACCAGTTATTTGTTTCCATCTAGATGCAGATTTTATTTTGCATTGGGCCATTGCTTTTACACACACACACACACACACACACACCAGTTGCTGGAAAGAAAACATGAAAGAAAAAAAAAACATGGATTGAACCGAGAATGGCAACATCAAAGATGAAATTGCTGTAAGGAGATATGTAAATTAGATGTCTAGAAGCAGCCTTCCTGTTGTAAGCTTATAACCTTAGCTTGAGATCCTATTATAATCAAGCCTCTGTGGCAGATGAACTGGAGAATGGGGAAAAAATGCTTGGGTCCAAGCACTCTACCTACACTCTACACTGCCTATTTAATCTAACTAAGAGTGAAGATGTATGAAAGGCAAATGAAACAGATTGACTAGAAAAAAGGGATTCTGTGCCAGAAAAAAAGATAAAATCTGATTTGTTCCTTTTTCTCTCACACACAGGTGCTAAATCATCAGTAGTTCATTAGAAAGCAGTACATGGCACAATTATGGCAAAATGCCACAACTAAAATCACATTCCAGTCAATATAACTAGAAAACTGAGCATTTAAGGCAAAAATCAGTATTGAGACTCATTGCTTTCTCTACCATTTCAAATACAAATACAATTTTATCACCAAGATCCATCTAGATGATTGGTAAGAGTAAATACCAACACTTTTTATTTGTAATAATCATATATAAAATAATGACAACAAATATACATATGCTTCCTAATTATTCAAGTAGTGCATAGTGAAATATTCTTAGAAGAACCTAAATTTGCCAGTGAATCATGTCAAAAAAACTCCTTGATTTTTGACATTCAGCCCAGAAAATCATAGAATATATCCCTCAATCCCTACAAAAGCCTTATTTTTTAAAATTGTTTTTGAACTGTCCTTTTTTTTAAAAAAAAAATCATATTTTAGCACTTTGCACTTATTCAAAAGCATTAAATAGTAATGAAAATGTACTGAAACCATAAAAAATATTTCACTGCATGATATTTGCTGTATTACTTATTTTTTAAAATTGTTTTTGAACTGTCCTTTTTTTTTAAAAAAAAATCATATTTTAGCACTTTGCACTTATTCAAAAGCATTAAATAGTAATGAAAATGTACTGAAACCATAAAAAATATTTCACTGCATGATATTTGCTGTATTACGTCTTGTAATAGAGGACATGTGTGAAAGAGATTAGAATCCAGTTTGCATGAGACATGAACAGAAGAAAAGCCAGAAGATATCCAAGGCAGACATTGAAATGCAAATGCAGAAAAATTATGCTGTGCTATTTTTCCATCAATTTTCATTTTATTCCATCTGATGAAAGATATTTTTCTCTTTAAATGTATATTAAAATGTAACAATTGGAAGAAGCACTTATTTAGGTTTACAGCCAAGGATAGGTGTAAATTGCCTTACATATTACTGCCTAATTATTTTTCCAATTCCCAGGCTTCTCATACTTCAATTTAATTCCAAGGAAAGGTATCACAAGAGTGATAACCATGGCTATTCATGATGCTATCAAAGCATGCATTGTGATGTCACAACACAAACTACACCCTTTCATACTTAAATCAATGGTGGAAAGAAGTACATTAAGGTACAGTTTGCATTATGATCCTGCAATGCATGTCTTGTCACTTGTTCCTCCTATCATAAGGAGGCCAATGAAATTCACCTTGTTCATGTAAGGTGGACCTTACATGAAAGAAATCTTCAACACTTGCAGCAAAAGAAACAGTAAAGCAGATTTTTAACACAGCATAATTACATATAATAAATATATTTGATAGCAGGTAAATAAACAAAATTCTCAAAGCTTTACTATAGCCTTTTTCCCCTTCTCCCCTCTTCACCCAATATATACATACATATATTATACACATTTATGCTCAATTAATATGTAAGAAATATTTATTTCATTGTGGCCTTCCAAATAGTAAAGCAGGTGAAATTAAAATTCTAAGCAACCTACAGAACTAGACAATAAACAAGACAGATGGTAGAACTTTAATTATTTATTCAGAGCAGGTTTTTCTACTTGCATGTCAGGGTCCAAGATCAAATTTAGAAATGCTTAACAATAATTACAGTATGTAGAAATAATCTTACCCAGCAAGTTTGTCAGCCATAGCGCCAAATCTTCTTTCATTGGTAACAAATTAGCCTCATGTCTGCTGGCCAACCACTGACTATACTGGTGCATATCGGAGAGGCCAGGGCCTCGGACTTTAGGGCTCAGAGAAGTGCACATCCTTCAGCCACTGATGGTACCTGAACTCCAGAAAATGTAAAAAAAAAAAAAAAGAACTCATATAATGAATTGCTTCCAGATGTTAAAGAATCCATATTCAATAGTGTTAAAAGATAGATGATGCCTCTTTCACAAGAACACAGTAACACTATTAGCATGCTTTTTTTTTCAAATGCAGCCTTTTAGTCTTGATAATTAAAAGGCAAGAAAAAGTTCTGTCTGTACACATTTATGTATATACATGTATCTGTGTATGATATATACACAGATATATGTACTGTATAATATAGTACCATGATGACGAACCTATGCCACATATTCCGGTACTAGCAGGCAGAGCCATCTCTCTGAGCATGCCAGCCATCGCCTGTTGCTCTTCTGGGTTCCGGCACACGCACGTGCACCAGCTAGCTGGTCTTCACATGTGTGGGAGTGACGGAACCTGGAAGAGCAGCTCCCCGGTGCACGTGTGTGTGCCAGCCAACTGGTTTTTGTGCATGCATGCACATTAGAAACCAGAATACCAGGTGGCTGGCAGCTTATGTGATTACAGAAAAATAAGTCACATCAAATCTTCCTTCTCCTTTCAGAGAAACTGCAGGCTTATGATGGATGCCTGCCTTCCTGCCTACCTGCCTGCTTGGAGTCAAGTTATAACTTGTAAATCTGATGCAAGCTGACAGATCAGGCTGTCTTTTGGATCATGTCCATTGACTGGGAACTATCTACACTCTTGGCTTACGTGGCTCCTTTAATTCATAATGACATGTGGTCTTCCCTTGTGCTGTATTAAAACCCACTGAGGGCTCAAAAGTGAGGCTACCTTTCCTATCTTTGATGGGATACCAACATTAATCAACACTGACACTGAGTTTAGAATAAAGGTGTATAAAATATTGCAAATATAAAATACTACCTTAAGGGGAAAAAGTACAGGCAATGAATTACACAGGTAGACCCTGGGTCTCTCCTAATCAGTACATGCATGTGTATGTATGCCCGTGTGCACGTGTGCATGTACACCAGTATATATACATAAAAACCTCTGAAATAAATTCACAAATAAAAGAAAGGCAGACATGTTAAGAGGTGTGGTGTAGTCCAAGGTGCTTTTTGAGATTGGTTGTTTATTGCAGACCTTTTATTATTCAACTAGATAACATCACCAGTGCTACTGACTATGCAGCTTGCTTCCTGTTTATATATAGTTATGTGCTATGCTAGTGTTGGTAGAATTATGGTTTTCTTTTTAGTAATTCCTAGAAGTTCACAAATTTAGAAGTTCACAAAGCTCAGTAAATATTTCATATCTGTGGAAAAAGATTTACTGCTTTTTTAAAAAGAAAGAGTACCAAGGTTTGCCTATGATTTTTACTTACTAATTAGATCAGAATAAAATAATGATTATTCTTTTGTCTCTGTGAATATCACCCCTACTTGTTCTTTATTTCTTGAAATCTGGTTCTTTAACGAAGTTTATAATGGCTGTTTACAGTATTATTACCGTGTAAGATTCTAAACTTTCTGAGAATGTTTTCCAGCATCCACAGTTTTGAATCTGCCAATTTCTATTTACAAAATAATATATTAATAATATGTGGGTGTATTAGATTCAATGACATCAAATCCCAGTGAGTAGAGTCCCCAGTTAATTCGGGACTCTACTCACGTGGGAGGTCATACCTTGGATCTGGTTTTCGTCTCTGATCAGTGGCAGAGTGATCTGGGTATGGGGGATATAGTCGTAGAACCCCTGTCATGGTCGGATCACTCGCTCCTGAAGCTCGACTTCCGTTCCGCACCCCCTGACCGCAGGGAGGCGGGACCATTAAAATGGTACCGCCCCAGGCGCCTGATGGATCCTGATAGGTTCCTGACGGAGCTTGGGCCATTTCCCAAAGCTCACACACACGACTCGGTTGAGGGCTTGGTCGCCACCTGGGATAGGGTGGCTGCTGGGGCCCTCGACCGAGTCGTGCCCTTGCGGCCTCTGACCCGGTGCCGATCCCAAGTGGCTCCTTGGTTTTCTGAGGAGCTAAGGGAGATGAAGCGTCGGAAAAGACGCCTAGAGAGCAGTTGGAGGGCCAGCCGCTCTGGGTCCGACCGAACACTATTACGATCTTATATTAAGACGTATTTAGTGGCGATAAGGATGGCGAGGAGATCTTACCTCTCCACCCTTATTGCGTCCGCGGAAAACCGCCCAGCCGCCCTGTTTAGGGTGACCCGCTCTCTACTGGAGGTAGGAGCGCGGGAGGACCCCTTGCAGGGACGGGCTGAGGAGTTTTCTAGGTTTCTGCAGGACAAAATCGCTCAGATCCGGGATGAGCTGGACTCCGACTGGGCATCTCCGGGCGGGGGGGCGGGGGTGGATATCGGTGCGGTCAATTGGGTTGAGTTCGATCCTGTTACTGTGGAGGACGTGGACAGGATACTGGGGGGACTGAATGCCACCACCTGTTTGCTGGACCCGTGTCCCCTCCTGGCTGGTCTTGGCCACTCGGGAGGTGACACGAGGCTGGTTCCAGGGTATTATAAACGCTTCCTTGAGAGAGGGGCTGTTACCTGCCGCCTTGAAAGAGGCGGTGGTGCGGCCCCTCCTCAAGAAACCGTCCCTGGACCCAGCATTGTTATCTAACTATCGTCCTGTCTCCAACCTTCGCTTTGTTGCGAAGGTTGTTGAGAGTGTGGTGGCACGTCAGTTCCCGCAGTACCTGGATGAAGCGAGTTATCTTGACCCCCTCCAATCGGGCTTCAGGCCCGGGCACAGCACGGAGACGGCATTGGTCGCGTTGGTGGATGACCTCTGGAGGGCCCGGGACAGGGGTTGTTCCTCTGTCCTGGTCCTGTTAGATCTCTCAGCGGCTTTTGATACTGTCGACCACAGTATCCTATTGCAGCGGTTGGAGGGGTTGGGGGTGGGAGGCACCGTGTTGCGGTGGTTCGCCTCCTTCCTCTCCGACCGCTCGCAATTTGTGTTGACGGGGGGGCAGAGATCGGCCCCGAGGCCCCTACGATGTGGGGTGCCTCAGGGGTCGGTGCTCTCGCCCCTGCTGTTCAACATTTATGTAAAGCCGCTGGGTGAGGTCATCCGTGGCTTCGGGGTGGAGTTCCATCAGTACGCTGACGATACTCAGCTGTACATCTCCACCCCGGGCCACCCCAACGAAGCCGTCGAAGTGATGTCCCGATGCCTGGAGGCCGTGCGGAGTTGGATGGGTCGTAACAGGCTTCGTCTCAACCCGACCAAAACCGAGTGGCTGTGGTTTCCTGCGCCCAGATACAGCCAGCTGGTTCCTTCACTGGCCGTGGGGGGAGAGGTTTTGACCCCCGTGGAAAGGGCGCGCAACTTGGGTGTCCTCCTGGACGTACGGCTGTCTTTAGAAGAACATATTGCAGCCGTCGCCAGGGGGGCTTTCTATCAGATTCGTCTGATTTACCAGTTGCGGCCCTTTCTGGATCTGGGCGCACTTCGCACAGTCACTTCCGCCCTCGTCAGCTCCCGCCTGGATTATTGCAATGCTCTCTACATGGGGCTCCCCTTGAAGAGTCTCCGGAGGCTGCAGCTGGTCCAGAATGCAGCCGCGCGGGTGATCGTGGGTGCTCCTCGGAGCTCCCACGTTACACCGCTTCTCCGCAGGCTGCACTGGCTTCCTGTGGCCTTCCGGATTCGATTCAAGGTGGTACTGACAGTATTTAAAGTGCTCCATGGCTCGGGACCTGGGTACTTACGGGACCGCCTGCTGCCATCATCAACCTCCCGCCGCCCAGTACGCTCCCACAGGGTTGCCCTCCTCGGGGTACCGCCGCCCGGCCGTTGTCGGTTGACGGCCCCGAGGGTTCGGGCTTTCTCTGTGGGAGCCCCCTCCCTTTGGAATGATCTCCCCCCGGAGATACGGGCTATGACGGATATTCTGACCTTCCGGCGCGCAGTGAAAACCCTATTTTTTAAACAGGCTGGCCTGGCCCAGTAACTGTATTTTAGTTTTTTTTAACTTAATTTTAATCGGGGTTTTATTAGTTTTTAATTTTTAACTCTATTTTTGGGTTAGACAGCCGGATCAATTCGGTTTAATTTATTTTAATTGTATTTATTGAGTATTTATTATATGTTTTAGTAGGCTGTACACCGCCCCGAGTCCCTTTTTGGGAGAGGGAGCGGTATAAAAGTTTAATTAAATAAATAAATAAATAAATAAATAAATAAATAAATAAATAAATCATTATTTTAACCTAGGTTATAATTCGTGAAACAGGAAATGGGTTCCAATATTTAGAACAAAAGAAATACAAAGTGAATAAGAGCTTTGACTCTTCTACACTCCCTCACTTTTGGTATTCGAATTTAAGTGAGGAAAATTGGAGAATATAAAGATAAGTTTCATGTGAAGTGAAGCTCCTAATGATTATAGATACAATTGGGTGATATTGTTGGCTCAAACACATAAGTAGTTTCCCACTGCCGCCTTCTGGGTTAGGTTATATTTTTTTTCTCCCATATTTCCACTCAAATATTAACCAGGCTTAACTCTGCATAGCTTCTAAATCCAGATAAGGCGAACCAGATGCAAAGCTTTGAACTACTATTGTATCTAAACCTTGAGACTCTACCTCCTGAAGCAGATAAACTAATTTTTCATATTTGATTCATTTAACATTTGTTCTTTTTCCTCCTCCAAGATGGTGTCTAAATCATTTGGCAGCAGCATAATGACATAAGTACAGTTGTATCAAAACTGACTAGGCCCCAATACAGTAAGGTATCTATATCATCTTTCAAAATATTTTCTAAATAGAAGCTCATTAAAAAGTACATCAATTTCAGATTAAGACACTGGATTACCTAAATTAATGCATAAATAAACACTACATATATGGAAGAATTAATAGTATCCTCATGAAACTAGGAAAAGAAAAACATATCAGCAAGTGGAACCAAAAGTGGGGTCAAAACCTCTCTCCTCAAAAATCCCAGAATAACAACTTCTGTAGTATTTGGTGAAATAATGTATGATTCAGTTCATTGTTTATCTCATCAAAATCTGCTTTCTTTGTAACAGAAAAAAAAGAATGGATAGGTATTTTCAAAACATCTGAAAAGACATTTTAAAACAGCAAGGGCATCATGGCATAATTCCAACTGAAAGGGGCAGAGAAAGATCAATTCTACCACCATTGTCATTTTGTAATTCTTTTCATTTGCTTTCTTTTTCTCCTTAACAAGGGTGGGATTCTACCTGGTTGTACTGCACCAAGTGAGAAATCAAATAAGTTCCTAACCAACCTAGCTGACAACTTTGTTGTCCAAAAGGTAGAGGGTGAAACTAGAGGGACTGCCATACTGGACTTAATTCTTACAAATAGAGAAGTGATAGAGGTAGTTGAAACTGCAGGAACCTTGAGTGAGAGTGACCAGGTCATACTAGAATTCAACATAACACAAAAACAAGCAACAGAACATAATGACACCAGAGTCTTGGATTTTAAAAGAGCTTATTTCAATAAACTCAGAGAGAACTTGGGAAAGATTCCATGGATGAAAATCCTAAAGGGGAAAACAACTCAAGAATCTTGGGAAACTCTAAAAAGTATAATCATAGAAGCCCAGACCAGCATAATACCATGAGAAAGAAAAACAAAAAATCCAAGAAGAAACCTAGCATGGCTGCACAAAGATCTCTCTGGCAAATTGAAAGAAAAAAAGGACAAGTACAAAAAAATGGAAAGAAGGACATACAACTAAGGCAGAATATCAGCATATAGCCAAATCTGCAAAGACGAAGTCAGGATAGCAAAGGCTCAGAACGAACAAAGACTTGCAACAAAAGTCAAAGATAATTTAAAAAATGTCCTCCAACATATAAATAACAAGAACAAAATCAAGGAAACAGTCGGTCCACTAAAGAGAGAAGATGGCAAGGAAGTAACAGGCAACAGAGAGAAAGCAGAACTGCTTAACTCATTCTTTGCATCCGTCTTCACGCAAAAAGAAACTATAGCTCAATCCACCAAAAACATAACTGTAAAAGACAGACCAGAAATAAAAGTTAAAATAAGCAAAAAATAGTAAGAGAACACCTGTCTGATCTTGATGAAAACAAATCACCGGGGCCTGATAGGATTACATCCCAGAGTTTTTATCATCTCAGAACCACTGCACCATATCTTTCAAAAATCCTGGAACACCAGGGAACTACCAGAGGACTGGAAAAGAGCTGATGTGGTTCCCATCTTCAAAAAAGGAAAAAAAAAACAGACCCAGGAAACTATAGACCAATCAGCCTAACATCAATACCCAGAAAGATAATAAAAAAACAGATCTGTCATCATCTAGAAACAAGTAAAGTAATAACTAGCAGTCAGCATAGGTTTATTAAAAACAGATCATGACAAACCAATCTTATTTCATTCTTCAACACAGTGACTAAATTAGTAGACCAGCAAAATACTGTGGACATAATATATTTAGATTTCAGCAAGGCATTCAACGAAGTAGACCACAACCTACTTGTTAGTAAGCTAAAAAAAAGTAGAATAGATAACACCACCACTAGATGGACTCGCAACTGGCTGGCAAACCGTACTCAACGAGTAGTCCTCAATGGGTCTAAGTCTACATGGAGGGAAGTAAGCAGTGGGGTGCCACAAGGTTCCGTCTTAGGCCCAGTACTCTTCAATATCTTCATTAACGACTTAGATGAGGAATAGAAGGGGAACTTACCAAATTTGCAGATGATACCAAATTTGCAGGAATAGCTAACATCCAAGAAGATAGATTCAAGATCCATTTGGATCTTGACAGATTAGAACACTAGGCCGTATCTAACAAAATGAAATTCAATGTAGAGAAAAATAAAGTCCTATACTTAGGCAAGAAAAACAAAAAGTACACATATAGACTGGGTGAAACCAGGCTCAATAGCAATAACTGTGAGAGGGATCTTGGAGTCTTAGTGGACAACCAGCTAAATATGAGCCAGCAGTGTGCAGCAGCAGCCAAAAAAGCTAATGCAATCCTAAATTGTATTAACAGAGGGATACAATCAAGATCAAGGAAAGTACTAATACCACTCTATAAAGCCTTAGTAAGACCACACCTAGAGTACTGCATCTAGTTTTGTTCATCACATTATAAAAAAGATGTTGAGACTCTAGAAAAAGTACAGAGAAGAGCAACCAGGATGGTAGGGGACTGGAGGCTAAAACATACAATGAACGGTTGCAGGAACTGGGCTTGGCTAGTCTAGTAAAGGACCAGGGGAGACATGATAGAGGTCTTCCAATATTTGAGGGGCTGCCACAGGGAGGAAGGGGTCAAGCTATTTTCTAAAGTGCCTGTAAGCCAGACAAGGAATAATGGATGGAAACTGAACAAGGAGAGATTTAACCTGGAAAAGAGAACAAACTTTCTGACAGTGAGAACAATCAACCAATGGAGCACCTTGCCCTCGGAAGTTGTGGGAGCACCATCACTTGAGACTTTCAAGAAGAGATTGGACTGCCATTTGTAAGAAATGGTGTAGGGTCTTCCGCTTGGGCAGAGGGTTGCACTAGATGATCTACAAGGTCCCTTCCAACTCTGATTATCTGTTATCTGTTATCTGTACCGGTTCTATAGAACCGGTTGTTACGATTCTGCATAGTTCAGAACAGATGAAAAATTGCACTGTTGGCTAGTTCCTCCACTCCCTACCCAGTCACTCCTTACCTGGTGTGCGTGCCATCCAACTTGCCTGCTAAGTTGCTATTTTTCCTTTTTTTTTCCTTACCACCAGCTGTTCTGACTAGATTAGCTAGAACAGTTGTCTCCAATCTTGTCAACTTTAAGACTTGTGTCTTCAACTCTGGGAGTTGAAGTTGCAGTCTACAAGTCTTAAAGTTGCCTAGGTTGGAGATCCCGAGCTAGATTCTAGCTAATCTAAAAGCAGAGCTGAAACTTCCTAGCTTCTATTTTTCAGTGCAGACTCAGGCAATTGATTGCAGAATAGTAGATCTCTGAATGAATCTGTGATTCTGTGAGCAACTCAATCTGCCTGCCAGCTTTGCCTGATTTTGGGTAAAAGTTGCTTTTTTAAAATAAAAAATTCAATATTTACATACATGGTGTGTTGTGAATTAATTTTGTGAGTTTGCTTGCAAGCAAATTTTATGTTCCACACTCAGGCAATAGATTGCAGAATGGTAAATCTCTCAGTGAATCTGTGATTCTGTGAGCAACTGAATGTGCCAGCCTGCTTTGTCTGATTTTGGGTAAAAGTTGCTCTTTTTTATAAAAAAAATCAATATTTACTTAAATATTTATAATATTTACATATAAGCCACGCCCAGCCAGTCACGTGACCACCAAGCCATGCCCAGTCAGCAAGTCATGCCCATCCAGTCGCCACCAAGCCACACCCACAAATTAGGCCACACCCACAAACCGGTTGTTAAGAAATTTGAATCCCACCCCTGCTCCTTAATTTAATTCTCTTGTTTGTAGTACATCAATGCAGTATTTCATGCACACATTTGTCTCAATTCAGTGTTGATTCATGTTGATGTTCCTATAAAAAGATGGGAATGATAGCCTTACTTTTAAACCCTAAGTGGTTTTTAATGTAGCACAAAGGAAGAGACCGCATGACGTTATGAATTAAAGGAACCACCTAAACCAGAACTGCAGAGGATTCCTAGTCAATGAACAAGATCCAAAAGACAGCCCTGATTTGTCAGCTTATATCAAGATTGTAAGTTACCATATCCCGACCTCAAGCAGGAAGGCATTCTTCATAAGCCTGCAGTTTCTCTGGCAAGGATAAGGAAGATTTGACACAACTTTTTTTTTTCAGTGTTTCTTTATAAGCATCAACATGACTTGGGGAAGAGGCAAATTATTGTAAGCTCCAAGCTCTATCGCTCAGCCAGCCATAAAAGTTTTCTTGTGTCCTGTAAGAAGTTTCAAAATATGAATAGCAGCAACAACAGTCATATTGTTCTGTTACATCAATTTTGTCAAAATACTCGAAAGTCTTCATTATTGTAGATTTGGAAATGTAAAGCAGAAATGTTATAGGTTTGAAAAGGCAATTTGGAACCTGTCATTTCAAATACATTGCAATATAACAATCCCCATGGACTGCATACTTAGAAATATGCCCCTCTCAAAAAAAAAGCAGAATGCTTTCTGACTAAAGTATGCATAATTAATTTACCACCAACTCTTATTGAGGACTCAATGAAAAGATTCAATAGAATAAAGCATAGATTACGAATGTTTGAATCAAATGGCAATTTTAGTATATTCTGTGGATATGTTATGAATAAAAATTTTCTATTCTTACAAAAAAGTTTTGAGGGATTTAAAAAAAAAAGGTTCACAAGAAATTTTACTTTTGCAATTTGGTTACAAATACATAGCAGTTGTAACTTTAGTTACTGATTGAGATAGCAATAGCACTTAGACTTATATACTGCTTTATAGTGCTTTACAACCCTCTCTAAGCAGTTTACAGAGTCAGCATATTGCCCCCAATAATTTGGGTCCTCATTTTACCCAACTCGGAAGGATGGAAGGTTGAGTCAACCTTGAGGCTGGTGGGATCTGAACTGCCAAATTATAGGCAGCTGGTTGCAGCAGAAGAAGCTTGCATTTCTGCACTCTAACCGTTGCACCACAAAGGCACAGAGATAGTGACTGTATAACTTGAATGAATGAATGAATGAATGAATGAATAACTGTATAGTCAGTGGGACTTTCTGTCAAATTAATGCAAACTAAATTATACCAATATTAGCATAAGTCCACTTTTCATAAGGCCAATTGTGGTCCAAAGCACATTACTTTTCTTTCTTTCTGTTTCTGAAAATACTCAGTCCCTGCTGTAATCTAATATATACATTTTTTAAACTAAGACTGGATTAATTGAAAAAGGATTAGTTGAACTTAATATGATCAGCCTTAATCCACAGCAAAATCACATCTTATAAAAAAATGTAATAGCATTATCAGCACTTTGGAATCAATCTGGTACTACGGTATACTAAACTAAATTTAAATATAGCATCTGTTTTGATGAAGTTACTCAAAGTTCCCAAAGGTTCACTAATTTCTGTCAGATATATTATGTTTAAGCATAATCATAACCATAATCATTGTATACCACTTTTCCATCACTGTGTTCAAATTATCAAGACATGGTAACTGAATAAAATATCCTCACAATTTTCAATTACCTTCATGGTTAAGTGAAGATTTGAAATGAAGACATTCAATTCAAGACATCAGGTAAAGACATGAATAGTCTTTACCAGATCAAGCTTAAAATTTTATGGATCAAGTCTTTGCACATTTCAATTATTCAAGGAAATTTACTTCTAGGAAAGTGAGTACAGATTGCAATTTTCATTGATATTACTGCCCAGGAAAAATGTAGTTTACAAGGCTATTGTCAAAGTTTGCAAGACAAATCAACATTAAACACCCAGACAACATGTAATTTCTTGCAAAAAAAAAAAACCCCAAACCATTATTTTAAAAATAAAAAAGAGAAATGGAAGACACCACATCAAACCATATTTGAAATTAATATATTTATTTCAAGATGTGCTGTTTGCTCTTGCTGAATTATAATTAGATGTTTGCTATATTTTTAAATAAAACTCAGCATTTACTTCCTGACAATTTTCTTACTAATTTAAATTTGAATATGTACTCATGTACTACAAACAATTTCATATGCCTTTGGGCAAAATTAAACAAATTATTTTCTTCAGCATCGCTAAAGGTCATGTGTCCAAATATACTACCACATTTTTCAAAAGAGCATAAGATAAAAACATGAGTTTTCTGCCTATGCACTTTTAATTAAGCCAAGTAATGTAGTTCTATTGCTTGATTAATGAATAATGTTCACAAGTCCAGTAATGAAAAGTCTGTCCATCTTGACTCTCAATAACCCTGCAGGATCCATGCAGATAGCTCAAAAATGACAAAACTCAGTCATTCAATCTACTTCATACATTATCAGAGTTTTAAATTCACATTTTGCAGTTCCACATCTAATATTTTGTCCACATTTTTTTTTCTTCATTCAATCAGTGAAACAGTAGTGAACCTGATCAGATACACTGAAAAGTTTGTGTTCAGACTCGATGACAATAAAATTCAGCTTTTAATAGGAATACGACAAAATGAAATATTTAGGAATAATCACTTAGTTTTTAAAGAAATTGTGATATGATATACTACCAATAGATTCTATCAGTGAAAAACACATGCTTGAAATACTCACTTCTTTACTTCAGTAATAAACCTTCTTTCACATTACTTCAAGTACAGACTTTTCAACCAAGAACAAAAATTTATTTACACTCAGTGAACCTGCCTCTCTTATTTATATAGTGTTTTCTTACAGCCTTTAAAAAAATCTAATTGTAACAAAGTATCTCTAATTCTTAGGCTGATTATCTATGCAAATGATTTTAGCACAGATAGTTTACAGTATACCTAAAAGCATCTAAGTTTCAACAAGCTGGAAGATTACATTTCTCCTATTCACTCCTACCAAACAGTGAAGTTTTTATTTTACAGACAGAAGGTGCACTTAGTTTTCTCTGTGTTGTAGCTCTTTGCCAACTCTGTAATTTAAACTGTTTGTGATGTTTGTCAGAAATCCCATGGGAGATTAGATGACTATGTGGTATAATTCAACTGATTAGCAAAAGTTATGGATTAAAGCCCTAATTGTATGGTAAAAAATGGTTTATGTAGGAGACACTGGATTATTTAAACTAGACAAGGAGGAAAGACAATAATAGTTAAATTGTTGAAGATTACCTAAGAGTGTACCAATATGTAAGCAGTAATTAAGGATATGTGGTAATCCTTGACACCTTTGGAGAGCATCAGATATGCGCATCCAGCTGGAATTAAGTCTTGCTGAAATAAATTAAGCATATGTCTGACAGACATGCTTAAGCTGCTGTGTTCATCAACACAAAGATTAAGAAACATGCACAAAGATCAAGTAACATGCCTCTTGGTTCTTTGGTTATTAAAAGAACAGTTTACAAAGTCAATAACAAAACTCATACTAAATCAAGGAAACAGTTGTACCACAACAAGAACCTCTGTCCTCTCATCGACTAATGTGATCTCAAATCCAAGTCAACAGCAACATCTTTTATGTAAGCATTCCTGACTTCTCAAATTCAGATATCTCAGGCAAAGCAAGAGGCAGCTAGTCTATGGTCATCATCCAGATATTGCCAGCTCTTACAAACCATTATGATTGACTATACTGAGCTGAGCTGATAGTTCAGCAACACTGGACATCACAAATCCATCAGAAGAAATGAAATTGAACTGGCTCATCTAATACTTTCTCTTATTTTTCACAGCTCAGGGAAAGATCTTAGTTTAGCCACTATTGATACCACTTTCATCAACTTCCCATGCTAAGAACCAAATTAGTTGTTCCGTTCTTGCAGTCTTCATATTTTTCTTCCCAGTTTGATATCAGTTTGTAAAATGTTGTATATAACTTTCCGGTGAAGAAGCAATATGTGCATTTTTCTATGATTTTTCTAATGGTTTGCAGTTTGTAAGAACTTTTCTTAGTGTAATGTAATTGATTTACTGAAGATTAGTCAAGTCATTGTTCACCCCTAATGACCAAATATTTTCTAGTTATCTGCCCTTAACCTGGCCTTTCAGATCTGATAATAAACACAGTCAATTACAGAAGGCAGATTTACTTGGAACAGATTATACCTATATCCTTAACACTATCAAACAATATCTGCCTATCCCAAGTCATTAGGAAGGACTCAAAGGAAGATAAAAGGGCCAATCTAAACATCTGACTGTACAACAAACCATGATAACAGCAAAAATGTGCAGAAACATCTGCAAAAAATAGCATTTACCTACAAGCAGAAACTGGTGGGACCATAAAATAGACAAAGAAATAGAAAATGAAGAAACTAAAGTGCTTTAGGGCTTTAAAATTCAAACAGGCAAACACCTGCCATATAACATCCCAGATTTAAGAACTATCAATCAGAAATATAAAAAAAAGTCTGGATAGTGGACGCAGAAGCATTTGGAGACAAAAGGGGGAAAAAAGAACTGAAGAAAAATATAAAAACATGCAAACAGAAGTAGAACATCTGTGCCAAAGGAAAGCAATATTTACCAATAGTAATAAGCACCTTGGGTGCAATTCCAGACAAGTGGAATACCACTAAATCAGCCTCAGCATTGACAAAATCATCATCAGTCAATTGCAAAAGGCAGCTTTACTTGGAACAACTTATATCCTGTGATGACACCTTCAACATAATCAAACAACATCTGCCTCATCAAACAACATCTGCCTATCCTTAGATCCTTGGGAATTACTCAAGGTGGATTAAAATGCTAAATTCAGTCTAAACATCTGCTGCCTATGCAATCAACCGTAACAATAATTTAGTAAATTATATGCTGTCTGATTCCCAGCAACTCTGGACAATTTTTACAAATTATTAAAACATTTAAAAGCCAGGAATGTTAAATAACACAAAGACAATGCAAAACAATAGCACATTTTCATTAATATGCATATATTGGAGACCAAGTGCTACACATATGTGATAATCAGCTTCTTACTGCAAAAATGCCTGTGTCATAATTAAGAAATTTCTTGTGATGGCCACCATTTATTAATAATTCTGAATCAATACTTTGGAAAAGCTTCTATATTTAACTTTCGATTTCTGTTGAAATGGACACTATTCAAAGCTTATAAAACATAGTATATAATCTGTCCAAAGATTCTTGGATCTGTTTATTTGTTCCTTGAAACATATGCATTTTAACTATTGTTTTAAATGTAAGTTTAAGGGAAAATGGAATTTTAAATGTGAAAAGATTACCATGTTTTTATTCATGCTGCTTTATGAAGCACACAATAGATGGCAACTCAAGGCATTTCTCCCTATCTTGACAATATGCATAAGGGATCCAATATAGGAGAACTGATTTCTGTATCCATTTCAAAATAACAATAGTGTATATATAGAAATACTTTGCATGTATGGTGGCTTATCGCTTGGAAAGACAATTTTGAGTCTGTTGAAGAGGCATGTTACTCCTAATATGATTGAACAGTAATAGATGCATTCCAGAATCAAACTTTGATGGTAGGGAAATGGTAGGGAAAACCAACAGAAAAATATAAATAACTACTGTCAAGTGTGGAAATCAATGTCAGAGTTCTTAGTGAATGCTGAATTTGATTGTTTGCATTTCAGATGTCCAACAAGGTGACATCATCAGTGCAAGAAATCAATACTTGGGTAGTTGATAAACAGCCTGATCTGGAATATGCAACGCCTATTACTATGGAGCATCAAAAGAGGAATCAACATCTGGGAAAATACTATTTCTTGTACATAGAATTCCATACTCCTTAACTGAATTTGTTATTACAGTATCCAACAAAGTTGCATTTGCTGAAATTCTCTTCAGTCTAGAACCTGGTCAAATGGATAAGCAATAGGTCACCACCTTGTACCACAAATTCACTTTTTCTTGGGTTGGCAAGTTCATTCCTGTGCTTGCTTGCTTGCAGTCTGCCTACTGTTTTGACTGAGTTTCTCAATAAGTCTCATTCCCTCAATTATCCTGAATTTCAGTTGAACCATTTCAGGAAAAGATTATCTTGAGCAAGAGGAATTTCCATTTTAAATCCTTATCTGCTACAAAAGGTCCCATTGCTTGATGGAGCAGGTTTGCAATGTTCAGAAAAGGGTAAAGAATAAGGGAGTGTGTAAATAAGATTTTAAGCCAGACCTAATTTTGTATCTCTATCAACTCTAAGCTAAATTATAAATGCAGTAATTTAGTAACTATATTTCTCTATAGATATTGTACACTTCATCTCTATTATACACTAGATCAGGGGTGTCAAACTCAAGGGCTGCGGGCCAGATCCTGCCTGCAAGGTGCTTAGATCTGGCCTGCGGGGGCTGCCCTGGGAACAGGAAAGGACCGAGCCACGGTGCCTCTGTCTGCAAAAATGGAGCTTGGGAGGGCTGCATGCTGCGACAGCCTCCTGCAACCTCTGCCAACAAAAACAGAGCTCGGGAAGCCACATGTGGCCCTCCTGAACTCTATTTTCACTGATAGAGCACTCAGGCCACCACAGGTGCCCCTGACCTGAGTGATGTGGAGCTGGCCATACCCTCCCCTGAGTTAAACACAACCCTGATGTGGCCCTCAGTGAAATTGAGTTTGACACCCCTGTATTAGATGCTCTCCTGGCTATTGTGGCTATACATTGATAGAAATATATAAAGCAAGCAGAGGCAGCTTTCATCATATAATTAAAAGTTGCCAATCAGCAACATGGCTAGTTAATAAAAAGTAGACCAGCTGCGGCCACAGAAAATCTTTTGTTTTCATGGATGGAAGACAACGGTCCTGGAGAGCAGCCATTTTGGATAGAAATAAGCTGCAAGAGCTGAGAAGCCAAATTGAGTTCAACAGAGTCAAATTCAAGTTTTTTGCCATCCCTGCTATTTCTGTTTAGTATGTGCATGCCTCCCTCCCACAAGTGTCACACACAAACTTGCACATAAGCCCCAGAGAAAGCATTTTAAAAGAGTAAGAACCTTCTGGCTCTTTGTATCCCTTCTGGTTTTGCTCATAATGTTGATCGTGCTTAAACAGGAATGAAGAAAAAATAAACTTTTTTTTTTCAGATAACACTAAAACCTGCCAAGGGAACTGCTTACAGAAAAGCATGGCCTTCTCCTTGACTGTTAATATTTAAAGCAGAAATGAATATCTAATAAAATGTATCTAATAAACAGCGAACGAATCCTTCATTTTTACAAGCAAATCTTGTGTTTTGCATCTCCTTTTTTTAAGGTGCCCACTGAATCAAAAATGTAATCTTGAAAAACAACTTTCATTATTGCTAAATTCCTATCATTGCAGATATATGTTTGATTCTTTGTGTAGATTGTAAAATTGGGGAGAATCTATTTTTCTTATTTTTTTGCTTATTTGCTTCTCCATTTAAAGTAACATCAGTATGATGAAAAAGGCTAAAAAAATATTGTTATAGTTATCTCTTTGGAATCCCACGGCAACTGGGCTGTGAAACACAACCCTGGGCAGAAAAGCATTACAGGGCAAAAGACACTCTAGATATTTGCAGGTAGTCTACATTTAACATTCAGCAATTGTTCAAACTTGCAACAGCACTGAACAAATGGTACATGAGGTTCAGGCTAACACAGTGCCCTTATGGTGATATGATTATGGTCTAGATCAGGAGTGTCAAACTCAAGGCCCGGGGGCCAGATCCAGCCCATGGGGTACTTAGATCTGGCCCACAGGGCCACCCTGGAAACAGCAAAGGACCGATCCGTGGTGCCTCTTCCAGTGAAAACAGAGCTCGGGAGGGCTGCGCATATCCCTTGCAAGTTGTTTTTGCTAGAAGAGCAAGCTATTTTTGCTAGAAGAACACTAGGACCCCCACAGGTGCCCCAACATGAGTGACGTTGATTTGGCCATGCCCATCCTGGCCATGCCTGATGCAGCCTAAATGAAATCTAATTTGATGCCTGGCCTAGATGCTTGGCAATTGGCTTGGTTTTTTGACCAGAGCAATGTCCTATAGTCACTAGCCAACTGGTACAGTCATGTAATATGACTGCATCACTTAGCGACAGAAATTCCAATCCCAATTATCATCATTAACCAAGGGCTACCCACAAACAGTAAGCCAGAATCCGCTAGAGGCCATAATATGAGCCAAGTCCTGCTGAAGAAACTAGAATCAGGCAGTGAAGTATTAGGCAGTGAAGAAAATTGGCACGCTAAGAACTGGCTGGTAAGCTGATATATATTCAAAAAGATGTAAAGATGCAAAGGCAAAGCCAGAATTGAACCGTTGCTGAGACTCGTAGGCAGCGGGAGCTATTAATTTTTGGTAAGAAAATCTTTCCCCCGCCCCCTTATAGTTAGATTCAAATCCAAATACACTATATCTCAAAACAATTTAGCACAGAATTCTGGAACCCTCCCAGGTTAGCTTGGAAATATATTGTAGATGTTAAGAAAAAAAAAAAAGAGGACAGAAAGAGGGGAACCATCATCTGAAACTTGTTAATCAATTAGAATGTTTAAGGTTTACAGTATAACACAGTCTGATAAAGTAAACTCTAATTCACAAACAGTTTTTGTCTTCTGACATATATTTTATAGAAAGTACATAAAGACAGAAGCATGGCATGGTATCTTAGACATTTATGTCTAACTTCTATGTAGGATATTTGGGTTGAAAGCCAACATAAAATGTATTTTTCCAGTGGGGTAAAAGGCAAATTGAGTGACTCCTTGGAATGGGAATAGACGCCACAGTTCATGTTGTGCTAGCACAAGAACCTTGGAGCCTGAAGAATTCTCCATAGTTATGGAAAATTGACTCACTTGTTTCCGGGACAGCCATTTTTTGTAAGCAAAATGGAGACTTTTACAATCCGTTGGTGAGTCCAGTGGCTGTGAGGTGGGGTTTACCTCACGTTCAGTGCTATTACATAGCTGGATTAAAACAGACACTAGAACTGACTTACCTATTTCTAAAACACTTTTTATATTTTGTTGTGTTTTTAGTTAAAGAGAGAATTTCTCAGCTACTGTAAGTATTTCCTCTTGAAGACTTTTGGTAATTTGGTAATGACTTTTTATTTAGAATCCTGGTATGATTTCAGGTAGTCCTTGAGTAATGACCACAATTGAACCCAAATTTTATTTTGTTAAGTGAGACATTTGTTAAATGAGTTTTGCTCCATTTTACCACCTTTCTAGCCACAGTTAAGTGAATCATTGCAATTGTTAAGTTAGTAACATGGTTGTTAAATGAATCATGGTCATAAATCACTTTTCTCAGTGTCATTGTAACATTGAACGGTTACTAAATGAACTGTTGTAAGTCGAGGTTTCTATTGTATTGTATTGAGATTTGTATTGAGATTTGTGTAGTTAGCAAAAAAAAAAAAGCAGATTTGGATTATTGCTTGCTTTTCTAAGATTTGAGGGAATTGTTTTATGGATGTTGAGTTTAACTTTCAGCAAATCCACATCTGTAGAATTGGAGCTCTGATTTTTTTGCATTTGTGGGAATGTTTTTTTTCCTATTTGATTGAGTGCTAATGATATTGTATGTTGATATATAAACAAGGTAATTGGAGAAGTTTCCTTTTTCTCTTTTTTCCTTTTTTGCCCATTTCCAATGAATTTACTAAGTGCAATACATTTTCCTTTGATCCTTTTCTTGGACACTCCAGTATTATGTCATTATGTTACATTTGCATCAGTAATGAAATTGAAAGTTATTTATTTTCTGTTTTCTCTTTCTGCGCTCCTAATCTATTCCCTTCCTGACCTTTCCTTTTGTATTTCTTTATTTTTCTGTTTTCTTATATTTTATTCTTCCCTGAAACCTAATATAGTCTTACTATAAAAACCAGCATAAAATGCAATTATACTTTGTATAATTCTGTGATATTTTACAACAGCTGTTTGTCAATCATATTATCGTAGTATATGGTTGTTACGACTAAGTAAATTATTATTGGTAAAAATAATATATAAGGCATTTTATTTCTTGTTTTCTTTCTTTTTTGTCCTATTTTTTTTCTTTTTAGTTTCTATATTTAAGTTTAAAGATTGTTCTGTAAATTGGAAGGGTAACGTATTCAGTTTTATTTTGGTGAACCTAATTATTTTTTGCAGCAGGATACCAATAGCATAACCCTGTAGATCAGGGGTGTCAAACTTGCATTGTCATGTGATGTATCGCAACTTTCCCCCCCTTTGCTAAGGTGGCATGGTCAGTGCATGATACATCCAGGCCCCGGGCCACGAGTTTGACCCTCCGCTGTAGATGTTTACCCATAAACTACTATATTCTTCTTCAGCACCACAGGACTTGTCCTCAGCTAAAAGAATAAAAGACTTAGGCCTGAACGTTATGGATTCTTACTCATCCAGTATTTGTGTTGCTCTCAGAACTACTGAAGAACAAACAAACCTTTCCCTACTTATTTTCTCAAAGGGTTCCTTTTGCAAGTTTCTCCTTGCTGTTGTTCAAGAATTAAATAACACCAACACTAATAAATTAGGCACAGCAAAGTGGGGGAGAAACCTGGAGGCGTACAGGTAATCCTCAACTTACAGCAGTTTGTTTAGTGATCATTCGAAGTTACAACGGGCATTGAAAAAAGTGAGTTATGATCATTTTTCACCCTGGAAACACCCCCAGGGTCATGCAATTTACATTCAGGTGTTTGACAATTGGTTCATATTTATGATGGTGGCAGTATCATATGATCACCCTTTCTGACCTTCTATAAGCAAAGTCAATGGAAGTCAACGTTAATGAGAAAACTAGATTCACTTAGCAATGGTGTTACTAATTTAACAACTATGGTGATTCACTTAACAAATATGGCAAGAAAGGTCGTAAAAAACAAATGTCAAACAAATGTCTCACTTAGCAACATAAATTTTGGGGTCAATTGTGGTTGGAAGTCAAAGATTACCTGTAATAAGGAATCATGCTAGGAGGACAAGGTAATGGGACTCTGATGAAGATGGTCCTATTTCTGTGAGATTTTCCATTTTATTCCCATAGATAGTCAGAGTTTCCATTGTCAAGGATGGAGTTCAACTTAGATCTTCCCAGGTCTAGTCAAAAGCCTTAACCATGATACTCCAGAACTCACCAACATATGGGCAGTGAAAACCACCTAAGTACTATTGTGGGGTTTGAGGGAAGACAACAAGGCAGGGCGGTTGTGCACTTGTGTGCTAGGGGAGCTTGTTTTCTAGATGCAGTATTTATAGATGTGGGGGGAATGTTCTTATTTTCTTGTGTAAGAGGGCTGTTTTAGGTGTGTTTTTGCATGTACTCTGCATGTGCTCTCTATGGGAGAAGCCTATGTGGGCATTATGTGCATTGGGGAGGGGGGGTAGCCTGAATACTGAATAGCATCTTTCACCATATTCATGACTGGTAGAGTGGCTTATCAAAAAGGAATGGATCACGTGACAAACAGGCAGCTTATTATTTTCATGGTCTTTACCATCTACTACCTCACTTTGCTTAACATCAGGAGTAACCATATTTTCTCAGTATCCCCACAAGGCATGCTACTCATACATGCATAACTCTTCTTAGACCTTTTGTTTATAACTTAAAAAGGTTTGATTCCTATTTAAAAAGATAAAAACTCCCCCAAGAGACTCATGATGATATGGGAATGTGTCCATGTGGTCTGCTTGTTTCCCATACAGAAGGGATTGCCATTGTCTTGTCCCCCAGTTTTCCAGACTAATCTGCAGCCTTAGGATTTCCTCGTGGTCTCCCATTCAAGTACAAATGAGGTCCAACCCTGTATAGTTTTTCAGGAAGAGCCAATGTTGACTATATTGTCTTAAAATAAAGCCCAATTCCCAGATTGTTTTTCAACTTATAAGTATATCTGACATGAATTCTAAGACATTGTGATGACTCTTCCAGACACTTCCCCAGATGCCTCTGCAGATGCCAGTTCAGTGGAGGATAAACCAGTCCCAGGTACTTTACACTTGTGTGCTTTACACTTGTGTACCATGGTGGCGCACTGGTTAGAATGCAGAACTGCAGGCTACTTCTGCTGGGTGCCTGCAATTTGGCAGTTCAAATCTCACCAGGCTCAAGGTTGACTCAGCCTTCCATCCTTTCAAGGTGGGTAAAATGAGGACCTAGATTGTTGGGGGCGATGTGCTGACTCTGTAAACTGCTTAGAGGGGGCTGTAAAAGCACTGTAAAGTGGTATATAAATCTAAGTGCTATTGCTATTTAGGAAGCCAATGGCTCAGAGCAACTGGCTGAGAGTGATTTGGCTGAAGCACAGCTGCAGCAGGACAGCCCTGAAGCTACAAGTGGGGAAAGCATGCAGCTGCAGCCAGTTAGCAATGAGGAAGAGGAACTGCCTTCTGAACCTGATCCAGGAACACATAGATGCAGAGAAAAAGCAAGAGAAGCAAAGGTAAGGTGGCAGCCTCATCCTTCTTGATGGGCTGCTCCAGAAGCTATTTAGCACAGCAGACTGATGGAGGCAATGCTGGAAACAATGTGTACATTTCCTAGCTATGTTTCCTGGTTGTTGAGTTTGCAGCCTTGCTTTGGATTGATCCTGTGCCTTGACTTTAGGTCATGCCTTTTGAACTCTGGACTTTTCTTGACTTGTGTACACTCTTGTACTTTGAATTTAATTTTGCCTAGTGGATTTATCTTATTTGAGAAACTTTCAAGTGCCTTGAAGACTCATGACCATTGCTCTGTAGACTAACATTGGTCTGCTTTTGGCTGGATTTAATTGAGATAGTTCTGGTTTCTAGTGAAAGGAATTGCTGGGGAATATTAATAAACCCACTAACTCACCATTATGTGCATGTGTGAGTGAGTGGGACACCACAGACATACACCAAAGGAAGGAACTGGAGCTCTATAAGCAGGCTATCCTCTCTCTGGTAAACAGAAACCTTGTAACAGGAGAGATTAGGCTCTTACAGTAAACCCAACACTAGTAGGGATGACAGTAGCCAGACTGAAAAAGTTACTTCAACATTACCACTTCCCTCTCAGCCCTAAACTCAGCCTTAAATACTTGTTACAGGTAGTCCCCAACTTATAAACATCCATTTAGTGACCATTTGAAGTTATAATGGCACTGAAAAAAGTGACTTATGACCATTTTTCACACTTACAACTGTTGTAGCATCTCCATGGTCACATGATCAAAATTTGGCTGCTTGGAACTGACATGTATTTATGACAGTTGCAGTACTCCAGGATCAGGTGATCACCTTTTGACAGGCAAAGTCAACAGGGAAGCCAGGTTCACTTAACAACCACTTTACTAACTTAACAACTGCAGTAGTTCACTTAAGAACTGAGACAGGAAACATTGTAAAACGAAAGAAAACTCGCTTAACAACTGTCTTGCTTAGCAACAGAAAGAATTGGGCTCAATTGTGGTCTTAAGTCGAGATATTACTTTGCCGCTGGTTTTAAAAGTGAACCAGAGGAAGAAAACGGGATAAATTTTATTCTGATAGCCAAGCCAAGGCCTTTGTTTCCGATTGAGTTCAGGATCTGTTTTTATCATTAACCGCAAACCCCAATCAGTCTACGTGCTATAGAAACAGCGATTGCGTCTGCTAAGGACACGTACTTCCCTCCCTGGCTCGATTCTCCGAATCAATATTCCGCTGACTGACGCTAAGGCTTTGGCCAACTGTATAAAAGGCAGCGCCACGCAGCCCCATCCATCACCAACGGCCGCTCGGCCCAGGCGAAACGTCTTGCAGACCGTCAGCCAATTTCCCATTAGAGCGCGGTCCCATCGCAAAACCACCCTGCTGAACTTGGTCCAAAAGTCCAGTCATTTGGAAAAGGGACTTCCAACTACATTCTGTTTCCACTCACGGCCTGGCCACGGCGAGGCCAGACACCTGAGAGTCCGCAGAGCTGGAGGAAACCTGCAATGCGACGGGGAAGGGAAGAGGAACCCGCGCCGCCGAGCCAGTTCAGCCACTTTCTGAAGCATGAAAAGCCAAAACGCCGGAAAAGAGCCCCACCTCCGATTCTCTCTCTCTCTTCCTCCCCCCGCCCCCCAATTTCCCGCCATCCCTGAACTGGAGGAGGGAGAACTCTCGGCGCTTGGATCTTTTCGGAGCGGCAGGAAAAGAGGCGGCCAGGAGAAGCAGACTGCAGAGGCGAGTCGGTAACGTGATCCCTGCCAAACATACCAATCCTAAGAGTCTGTCTCGTTTTCTGGCTGCTATCTACCTCTCCCACACGGGCGGGAAGCAGGAGCCTTTTTAAAGCAACGTCTCCTGGGTTGCTCAGGGTTAACCTAAAGGTCTGCAATTAAGGCCAAGAAGGAAAGCTCGTCGGACTCTTCTCCCCCCCCCCCACCAAGATTTGCTGCAGATGTTTCCACAGAAAAACGGGCAAAAGGAGGGGAGAAACAAAGGCTACCACACTGTAACCCGGTGCGGAATGAATGGACGGGAGAAGGTGCTATTTCATTCTTCTCCTCCCACCTTTCTCTATCCAAGCCGAGTCTTCCAAACGAAAACATTAGAGGAGAGCCAGTTTGGCATAATCGTAGCTGATTGGGGCAGCGGGCAGAGACTGCGAGTTCCAGTCTGATCTGAGGAACAAAGCCACTTAGGTGACGTTGGGCCATTCACTCTCGCCATGGAAGTGGCAGGCAAACCACTTCGAAAACATCGACAATAAAACAGCGGGGGCTTATCCTGGCAGTTGCCAGGACTCAGCAATGTCTCGAAGGTATCCCCTCTATCATCCCCCAAAAGAAATTCCCAAGTCTACTGTATAGCCAGGACATAAGACTCATAGGTTATTAAAAACCTTTTGTCCGATCTAAGTCCACTTTAGGGAGCAAGTTTGATCTGGTGCAGACTGCTGCCTTCCCAATTAGTGATTGCAGGGACCTTCCTGATGCCGGAAACGTAATTCCCTACTGTACAATCAAGGAAATCCATGGTTCCGTTCCCCCACTCCTCTCCCGGCTCACGAAACCGCGGGAGAAAGGACTTGCCTGTACCAAGGCTTGGTCCAGTTGGAAAATCCAATTTCCCTAAATCCCGATTGCCCGTCCCACCTCGGATGGTTTTCCAATTGTCGCTCTGTTCTTGTTCACGGCCGACGGCCTCCAGGCCACGAGCTGACCCTCGGGATCTACCTTCCCCAGCGCTATTTGGACTGCCTTGCTGGGACTATACAGTAAAACGGGCATCTCCCTCGCAATGTACAGCGTATACATTGGTTTTGCCTGCCTACCAACCTCACAAGCCTGTTCTTAAAAAAAAAAAAAAAAAAGACAATGCCAGCGTTCATTATTGGGGCGGAGGTAGATTTTGTTCTCTGCGTTCAAAGCCAAGATTGATGCGCGAAAGCCGGGAGGCCACGCGCAAAAAGGCCGGCCAAAGTTTCGAAAGCGCCAAAAGCGATCCTCCAAGAGCGCGTTCCAAAACAGCGCACTCACGCAACCACCCACGCAGGCACCCTGTCCTCTCCCCCCCCCCCATTGTTGTTGTTGTTGTTTTGGCACACTCAAACGTTTGCACTCAACGCGATTGTCCCAAGTCCGCAGAGTGCCGGACGGACGCGCACTTGTTTGTAAACTTTGCGCGTAGCCCCGCCAAGCTGGAGAAGACTGCATGTGTTTTGTTTTGTTTTGTTTTTTAACTTGCGAAATCCTCCGCCTCGCTGCGGCAAATCTAGAAGGAGGCGAGACGGAGAGCAGAAAATGGAATGGGAAGAGAGAGACAGAGAGGCTCCTCTTCCACGCGAATCGAAATATAATCGCATATAATTGCTTCTCTTTTGTCCCCACTTTGGGATAAAAAACAAACCGCTTCGAGGTTACACAGACGTAACGAACACTCCCGCACGTTCACATCCTTGGTGCCTTTGTTGAATTTCAACCGCACCAATATCTCTATCTTAAATGTCTCGCGCGGCCACCAGAGCCCTCTTCCCCTCACCCACCCGCGGCCGCTATTTCTGAGTGGAGAGTTAGCGCTGCGCTTTTCAAGAAAAAAAAAAACGCCACTCACTCACTTTGCCCGCGCAATGGCTCAAAGCTTCTCTCCTCCTCTCGTAGCCCGTCCTCTTAGCCCGAGCAGCCCGATCGTAGCAGCGCTACTGCCACTGTTCATACTTCTGATCTCTGAATACTTGGTGCTCTCTTTGGGAAAGCTTTTTTTTTTTTTTTTTGCCAGAAACTGATTTCCTACATTTCATCAGTCCACATAGACGGAACGGAAGTTTAATGCTGACTTGAGGGAGGGGAGTAGGGGAAGAGGTGGGGGGTGGATAGAAAGAAGCGGCGAAACGGCGAATACAGGTTTACCATAGGAAAGAAGAGGGAGATTGAATTACAAACTCTTAGCAGAAACTTTGGACCGAAAGCGAGCCAAGTGCTTATTTATGTTGCTTCCAATGCATTGAGAGGAGCGGCGCGATGACTTTGAAAAGAATGCTGGATGGGATTGATTGGGAGCAGCATTTAATGACACTTAACATGCAGTAAAATGTTTCAGCTGGGGAACATCAGGAGCCAGGGTTTAAGTTGATTCCTTTAGGCTCATTGGGCAGAATCCATATCTTCTTGAGTCCAAGGATAGTGCTCTCACTGATGGAAAACAGGGAAAAAATGCAGTTAATATATTCTGGCATAAGCTTGCCTGGGTATAGTTTTCTTCTTGCAGGCTTACAAGCAGATAGACAGAGACAATGATGGGTGGATGATTAGGTAGGTAGCAAGAGGCCTGTGCAGCACAGATGATGAATGGTTGCAATTACTTGGGTATGGCTAACCTAATAAAGAGAAGGACCAGGGGAGACATGATAGCTGTGTTCCAGTATCTGAGGGGCTTCCACAGAGAGAAGGGGATCAAGCTATTTTCCAAGGCACTGAAGGCCAGACAAGGAATAATGGATGGAAACCGATCAAGGAGACGTTCAACCTGGAAATAAGGAAAAACTTTCTGACAGTGACAACAATCAACCAATGGAACAGCTTGCCTTCGGAATTTGTGGGAGCTTCATCATTGGAGACTTTCAAGAAGAGATTGCACTGCCATTTGTCAGAAATGGTGCAAGGTCTCCTGCTAGGCCAGGGTGTTGGACTAGATCAGAGGTTACCAACCAGTGATCCGTGGACCACTGGTGGTCCATGAGAAAATTTTGGTGGTCCGCAGCACACTCATGTCTGCAATGGGGTGACACCAGCAGTGGATGGACTGATGCACACAGGGAGAAAGGGTAGCGCGTGAGAGATTGTGGCATCAGAGCCCTTCCCGGGTGTTCCCTGGCCTGTGAGGGGGTGGGGGTAAAGGAACCTCTGAACTGGTGCTGGGTAGTAGGACTCTGATGTCCAGAGGCCTCCACGCATTGAGGAGGCTGAGCAGCAGCGGGAAGAGCACAGACCTCCTGACCTGCAGGAAGCGGCTGCCAGCGATGCCCTCAGGTGAAGATATTGCGAGGGGGAGGCTCGATCCCTCCCTCAGGAGCTGCAAAGCGCTCACCACCCCTCTGGCACCCACCAAGCCTACTTCCCGCTGGGCGTGTGAGTGCTTCTGGCAAGGAGGAAGAGAAGCACGGTGGGAGGAGGCTTGGCGCTGCCAGAGGGGTGGTGAGCGTTTTGTGGCACCTGACAGGAAGGGCGTGGGAAATCACGGTATTGGAGCCCTTTTTGGGTGTTCCCTGGCCTGCAAGGGGATGGGGATGCAGGGAAAGGAACCTCTAAACTGGTATTGCCTCCTGCCCCCTGCCTCTGCACATCAAGCAGGCCAAGCAGCTGCCAGCGATGCCCTCAGGTGAAGATGTTGCGAGCGGGAGGCTCAACCCCTCCCCTCAGGAGCCACAAAGTGCTCACCACCCCTCTGGCCGCTGCCAAGCCTCCCACCCTGTTTCTCTTCCTCCTCGCCAGAAATGCTCAACACCCAGAGGGAAGGAGGAGGCTTGGCAGTGCCAGAGGGATGGTGAGTACTTTTCGTCTCTTGAGGAGAGGGGTCGAGCCTCCTCCTCACAACATCTTCACCTGAGAGTATCACTGGCAGTCGCTTGGCCTCTCGGTGCATGGAGGCAGGAGGCAACACCAGTTCAGAGGTTCCTTTTCCCCAACCCCCATCCCCTTGCAGGCCAGGAAACACCCAGGAAGGACTCCGATGCCACAATCTCCCATGTTACCCTCCCTCCCCGTGTACATCAGTCCATTCACCGCTGATATCACTACTGTTGCCCACCTCCCCACCAGCCATCTGGTCTTCAGTACATGGCTCATCGTCCTCCGGGCATCAGGTTCCCACCACCCAGCACCAGTTCACTGGTTCCTTTCCCCCCACCCTCAAGGACAGAGAGAGAGAGAGAGAAAGAGGGAGAAAGAGAGAAGGGGGTGGGAGAGAGATTAGAGATCCCAGTGTTTTGTTTTCTGTGGGAAATGGGTCCAAATGAGTCTGAGTATTTAAGGTTGCAGAAACAGGCAACCAAGCTAAGTGCCTGAAGGACCCCATCCCGTCAGTGGAAGTCAAGGCGCTTCAGCGCGTGGCATGCTGGATTCATATTAGTGGTCTGCGGGATTTAAAATTAAGAATTTGGTGGTCCCTGAGGTCCAAAACGTTGGAGACCCCTGGACTAGATGACCTACAAGGTCCTTCCCAACTCTGTTAATCTATTAATGTATCTTTCATATCCTTTTTTTCCTATAGGCTTCTAAGTCTATCTTGCTGATGAAACTTGGTATAGCAGTGAAACTCTAAATATTGGAACAAGTTGTGTTAACCTGTCCATTAAAATGGGCATGTTAACTTCTAATGGGTTCACCATAACATCAAGTAAAATTATTTCCCCAAAAGGAGAAAAAACAAAATTTCATGGCAGCAGTCTTTTCATAGCAACATATCATATCTCTGTGGCTTTCGGTTACCACAAATTAATCAATCAATCCTTGCAGGTACAGAGACACACCCAAAAATTGCCTGAGCTTGAAAAACAGATTTTTAAAGCCAAGTTATTTCATGTTGGAGGACTATCCAAATATCATATTTAAAATATAAACTTCTTTGAATTGAGCTTGAGTTCTGATACTTCAGAAGCAGAGCCCTAAGGTTTTTTGGTTACAATGGAAGCAACAATACCTTGTTTTGCATTATTCATGAATTTATCCATCCACCCACCTTTTCATTTCAAAGTCTATTCCGTAGCCTTGTTTAGCCCTTATCTAGTCCCTAACAATGTCTCACCTTCTTAAGGTTTTAGAGATCAGCAAATGTGGCCCGTTCCAGGAATTCAGATGAAACAATTTCTGCACAGTAATTGGGATTATAGTGGAGAGTTTCCTAGCAGGCACTTGTCTTTTAGTCATTCTTATTCACATTATTTTAGTTCACGGTAAAATTGCTTCTGTATATCCCATTCACCATTTTCAATATACCCCTATGTGTAAAGTCACAGCATTGGTTTCACTTTCCAAAGATGAATTAAGAGTTTTTCAACTTAATGGCAGAGCCCTTTTAGCACTTGCTCTGTGTGACAAGAGAAAAAAAAAACACTCTGAACATAAAAACTACATTCTGGCAACTTCTAATTATGATATCCACATTTATTTAATTACCTTACTTACTGTTTGTTATTTTAGCCATAACGTTATCCAACAGTTGCTTATTAGTTCAATCATCTTGTCATTGTGAAAAAAAAATAACTTTCGTTAATTCAGGAGGAAGAAACAGATGTTGGAATGACTGCATGGATATAAAACTTGTCTGATTCAGTTTCCTACTAGTTATCATCCTATTCTCTGAAAAATTAGAGCATTCCAAATGTCTCCTCATTTTCAATTATTCTTTTCCATCTGACAATAAAAGTGGTCACATATCATGTTTAAGGGAGGGTAGCCTTTTAGAAGTTGGATCATATATTTTGGTTATTTCCCCGCCTCCCCTTGGAGGAAGATAATAGAAGGTGGCATTTTCAACCCAACTACATGTAATAGATGTATTCAACTTATGTGAGGTTATGCATACTTATTTTAATCTATTTCCATCACCATTGAGCAGAAAAACTTGATAACATCATCAAAAAGAGAATGAATAAAGAATTGCCAACTTTTTCTTTATTCACTTTATTCAGCAGGATCAGATATTTGCATCTCTTCTCCATATAGAAGTTGATTAACTATATTTCTTGCAAAGGTATAAGCTCCTTGATGCCTACCAGGGCTCACTGATGCCATTCCTCCAGAATCCACATGCAAACAGACTGAAAATTTAAAGGAACAGAAGCATGGATGACATAATCATGGCCGAAATAAAAGCACCCCTTCTTAGCAGAAAAGAATCAGATCACAGTCATTGTCTATCCAGGAGTGTCAAACTGGCAGCCCATGGGACTGATGTGTTAAGTGCAGGCCACGCCCACCCACAAAGGGGAAAGGGAAAAAAAAGTCACAGTATGTAACATAATGACAATGTGACGCTGCAAGCTTGACACCCATGATTCTATGCTAACTTGTAATGCTGATGTTATTTTTGTAGCCTATATTTTGTATAATTTTGAAGATGCTACGCTGAACCACAGGATCAGGAAAATCCAGAGTTTTCCAGAAAACCCATGACTTCATACTTACTTCAAAGGAACTTTTGCACTTGGAATAAAACTATGAATCTTTTCCCAGACTTCAGACTTCAAACTCTACAGTTGTGTGTACATGGGTTTCATTTCAGAGAATTAAAAAAAAAAAAAAGATTGGAAAGGCTGTGTAGCCACATACACGGCTCTCCCCTAGAAATGTTCAATAATACGTGCCTTAAACAATGTCCAAGACATATGGTTAGAAGAACAACATGCCAATTTGTCTATACTTAGTCTGTACTTTCCACCCCCATTTGACTGAAATACATTTATTGAGTTTTTATTCTTGTTTTGATTGAACAGCCTTCGTATCATGCTTCAGCGTGCTAATGTGATATGAAAATACAGTACAATTGGACAGTCACAGGCTAGTAATGCTGTATATTTCCAAGCCAACTTTTATGGAGAAAGTCCTGGTTAGGCCTGATTGCCAAATGCACAGCTGAAACTCATATTATTAGCTACAAATAATGGAGAGATCTACACTTCAAACAAAACCTACACATTCCTGATTTGCACTCCTGGCTGAATTTTTCTTCCACGTTTGGCTTTTACTTCAAATAACAGCCTTTAAGAAAGGCTTGTATAGAAAAGGTAAAAAAATTCCAAATGCTTCTTATAATTTTCATGTGTTTGTGAGACTCCTGTACTGCCTGACCAAACATCTCTGGGAAGTGTAAAAATCTGTAATTTGGGTTAAAAAAAAACCCAGAGATAAATAACCATGAAGTGTTTTAAAACTAAAAATATACTTTATAAAATAACCATATAAAAATATTAGAATAAACACTCAAGAATAAAAAAAAACTAATTCACCATCTAGGAGGACAGTCACAGTAGCCATGCCCCTGAGGCTTAATGTAATAAATGTCTCCACAGACTTTCTAAAGACCAGGAAGAAGGGAGCCAATTTGAATAGATGGAGTGGCCATTGAAAGACATGTTTTTTTGTGACTTTTGTAGATAACAATCTCTAATCAAAGGAACATGTGAAGAGCTTACCTAATAAGTATTAGCGAGTGATAGATATCATTGAAAGAGGATGGTTCCACACCTGAACCAAAGAAGAGCTTTCAAAATGACCATCAGCACCTTAAATTGTACCAGGAAGCCAGCTGTCAATCAGGCCTTAAATATTTTGTATAGGCATCTTGAGACTGACTGTAACTACTTGGACTATATCCTTCCATTCCCCACTATCCTGTCAGAACTGAAGAAGCTTCTTGGATAAGAAGCAAAATGTATTCAAAAGAAAAAAACAAGGAAGTCCAGTTGCCTCCTGAAAAAGCACCTTTGAGACACACTTGGACTATAACATTCTGGACAGCTATACAAATGGACTTAAAGGGCATCACACTATAGAATACATTGTAATATTTGGGTTGAATGTTAATTAAGGTGTGTGAATGACAGTAAATAAATATCCAGAAAAGGTTGCAATTGTGCTTGGAACTGTTTAATAAGCCATCTTGGCCATAGCTACCCACTTGATTCTTGAGAAGAGTTCTGAATCCAACAGGAAGCCAAATTACAACTCTTGCTCTCTTCAAGGACTGCAACGATAGTCAGAACTACAGATGATTTTGGCAGGCTTTCAAATCCAGAACCAGTTTCTCTCACTGGGAATTAATTTCAGCCTCTTCTGCTGCCCCATTCAGACCAGACCAGCCTCCAGGATCCTGAGTAGCACTTCTGAAAGTCTTACTTGTTTTGCTAGAAAAGAATGAAACCTGATCTTGTGGTAATGGATGATCACAGCTGCAGTTTCATGCAGATATTGACTAGGAGTAGAGAGAGCATTCAGGCTATGTCACCCCCACAACTGAGGGGCCTAGGGCTTAATCTCTATCCCCCTGGTTGAAACTACCTCTTCAGGAAGATGAAAACCATCAAGAAAGCTGCCCAGTGCTCAAAGATGTCTCTGAATGATATGATTGATGATACTAAAGTTTGCTGAGAGATCAAGCAGAAACAGAAGAGTTACATTCCTTTCCCCAGGCTTAGCAAATATCATCTACAAGGCCAATCTGCGCTACCTCCATGCTGTACCCGAATGATAGATTTTTTCCTTTCAAGAACTGTCCTTTTGTGTTAAGAGATATACTGAAGAATTCTTTGGATTCAGTAGGGAAAACTTACATAAGCACCCACTGGGAACTTTTTAAAACAGCTGCATCTTCTTTTGGATCACATGACTGCCCTCTGCAGGCGGACACAATATTAGGTACATAGAACATAGAATACTAACACAGAGTTGGAAGGGACCTTCTAGTCCTCCTCGAGCAGGAGACCCTATACCATTTCAGATAAATGGTTGTCCAGTTTCTTTTTGAAAGCCTCCAGTGATGGAGCTCCCACAACTTTTGAAGGCAAGCTGTTCCATTGGTTGATTGGTCTCACCATTAGGAAATTTCTCCTTAGTTATAGGTTGCTTTTCTCCTTGGTTAGTTTCCAACCATTGTTTGGCATTTTGGAAAGTGGTTTGACCCCCCTTATCTTTGTAAGAGCCCCTCAAATATTGGAACACTGTTATCATGTCTCCACAATCCTTCTTTTTCATTAGACTAGACATACTCAATCTTGTGGTGACCAGACCTCGATGCAGTATTCCAAGTGTGGTCTTAATAATGTTTGCTTTAAGGAGTTGCTGACAACTGCTATGTACTCATTTAACACATACCCCAACATATATTTATTGTTCTCTAAATATAAAACACTCACAGCCTTATTAAAAGGCAATGTTTATTTTACTGATTTATTTATTTGTCAAATATATTGGCTGTCCATCTTGCCTGTGTTACCAATATACTCTGCCCTGAGAGTTTTTTCATATGTTGATTACAACATTTTTAAAAGTTTGAAAGATGCCCAAATGGGCAATGGGATAAGGAGCAAACAAACACCAAAGTTCTGTGACCTAACTTGCCCCTTTTTTGCTGCACTGTCCTGATTGATGGATATTTTCTCTCATTAGCTGAAGACAGATTGAAAAAAGACAGATCAAACCTAAAAAAAAAAAATCACCTTGCACTTGGCACACTCACAAATCAAGACAATATCACTCAGTATTAATTCAGAACAGTGAGGATAAAGGCAGACTGGGGATTGGCAACGGGCAATAGTAAATTTTATGTCTGTGCTGTTTGTGTCAACTCAGAGATGGGTGGCTAGCACTTTAATTCAATAGTTGGAAAAGGCCCATAAACTTAATGTAGCCCATGAGTTTCTGGTAATTTTTATGTTGATGTCTAATTCAAAGTTTGCAGGCTGGATACTGGAAAAAAAAAATCAAAGGAAATCCCAGAATGTTCATCTGCCATTTATTTGTCTTCTGGGAAGGGAAGATTTCTTTTTTTAAAGTTTTTTATTTTTTTAAAAAACAAATCCATCTTTCAGTTATACAGTGTGTCGACTGGGTACATATATCTTGTGCACATATTAATATTTGTATACAAGGGAAGGAGATTTCTAATGCTTTCTGATGGAAGAAAACTCAATTCCTAGGTCTACTCAAGGGGAGCAATCACCTTTTCCTAATAGTACAGGTACTTCTTGGTTAATGACAGTAAGTGGGACTGGACTTTGCATTACTAAGTGATTCAGTTGTCAAGTGACACCATGTGATTCTATTGCTTAGCAATGGCAAGCCCAGCATTTCCCATTGCCGTCATTAAGCAAGAATAGCAGATTGTTGAACAAAACTCAGTGACTTACAAGCAGGTGGAGAGACAGGTAAGTGTTGGAAAGCATGTGGATGATCCACATGGCATAAGCATGATGGGACTGGAGTGGCTGCTGGTGGATGGGGGATTTGGTATTCCCATATGATATCACTATTAAGTAGCTGAATTGGTTTCCAATGAACTTCGGAGGCAATTAAGGGGTTAGTGGTGACCCATAAAGCCCCTACAGGACCTATTCTCCATTACCAAGCCTGCTATATGGAACATTTCATTGGTTCTGTCCCTTCTGCTCTTGAAACTGTGAAAGAAAGGAAAGAAAGGTACTGGATGTAGGATACAGGATGTATATCTGATACATGGCTCATTATCTTTATAATTTTCAATGTACTAGATATTTTGAAACTCTTTCTAACCATCCAGAGTTGCTTAGAGAGTGGGTAAAGCCATATAAATCAATTAAACAAAGGAGCAACAATAATCCTGGGCATAAAATTGATGTAATATTTCCTTTGTTTTCTGGAAACAAGGACTTTAATGTCAGTTTTCACTAAAAAGCTACATATTCCATGTATGAGACCATCTAGATATATGATGCTTTGGTAAGCTACCCAGTTGACTGGAGTCAGATGGTATCCAAATAGAAATAAATAAATAAACTCAGTACATGGGTAAGAGGTATAAAGAGGATATACTTATCACTGGAGAATATTTTATGACAAGCCTATAGATGGATTCAACATGAATCAGAATGGAACAATACTACTGGCATTTACTATCAAAAAAGTACTATCAAAGAAGGTAAGGTAGTAGAACAGCAATTCAACTTCCAGGATAGAGATGATAAAAACTGGGGAACATCTGGTGTTGGACCAATAATTTCTAGAAGTCGAGAATGAAAATATTTCCATTTCCCAAACAGTATGGAAATAGGACACAGGACACACTAGCCAGTCAAAAATGCCAAAGGACAATAGAGAAGAATGATTTGGGAAATCAGGCAGTGCATAGGTATCTTTATAGCTATGTTAGAAACCTCTGAGCTAAGATGAGACTGTTGTAATTATGTAAATGTAAAAGAGAACATGAAAACAGAGGGTCTAATGGAATTCAGGTGGAAGGGAAAGAACCAATGGTCATTTAAGACTCATCCTGAAACCAGTTTGTAGATGAAGAAAACGTATTTCCAGAAAAATTTCATGGTGCCACAAAGTCTAAGAGCTCAGCAAAAATCTAAGAAGTCCAAGAGGTCATTAGCATGCTTAATGAGCAGCAGCAAGAAAGTTTCAAGACAAAACTTGTCCAGATGAGAACAACAACTTCCCAAAAGTAAATAAAAATAACTATGAAAAGAAGAGCATTTTGATAAGTGCACTAAAAAGCAATTGAAATTTGTTTATTTATTTGACTTATATGCTCATTGTGCTTAGAGGTGACTCTGGGAGGCTTACAAATAAAAATCAGTGAATTCTTCTAGAAAACATACATAAGTCACTAATTCATCTGTTTATATATGGCATAAAAATATCAAATAAACATAAGCAGATTGCAAAACAATTGAATAAATTCTTCATCCTCACTGCAGAAGATATACAGTACAAATTTGTGCCTGTATACAGTGATATTTTCAGGAAGGAATTATATAAACTGAAGAAAATAGTACCATTGAGTCCATGTGGCATTTTTAGCAAAATTTGGAAATGACTGATATAATAAAAATATGGCAGCTAAAGCTAGTTTCTTCTCCAGAAGTGAAACTGACCAATCTAAAAACATTTTAAAGAGCCAGGGGAAACTTAGGAAATTATGGACATGTTAGCTTAATAGCTGTTCCTGGTAAATTGTAGAAAACACCACTAACTTTAACATCATGAAACACAAAGAACAAGTTGCTGACAAAACTTCAATATGGTTTCTGAAATGGTAATCGGGTCTAACTTGATAGTTTAAAATTGCCACTAATCATGCTAGTAGATGATTGGATAGACATTGCAGAAGACTTTTGAGGAAACCTCTCACCAGTTTCATGAGCAATCATGAAGTAAGTGGTGAAATCCTTTTATAGATTTTTGTACCTGATTGAAGAGCACAAAGCAGAATGTAAGAATAAATGAAGTGTTCCTACAGTGGAAGAATATAAACAGTAGAGAATCTGAATTGGAACTTCTATTTTATAAATAATTGGTAAGTAGGAGAGAGCGTGCAAATAGCCAAGCTTGTGAATTATGAAGTAAGGGTAATTAAAATTAATTCTGTTTCTTTTGTTATTGTTTCCAAAAATTATTTTTATCGCTTTAACAGAAAATAGCTTTTCTTTTTCGAAGAAGAAAAATAATCCATTGAAATAGGGTGAGCAGAAGGCTCTCGTACTGACATTAATTAGGAGATGGTTATACTGTAAAATTTCACCTCTCTGTGCTGCCATTCCTTCTGTTTAACACATTACAACCTTCCTGGCTCCCCCTACACCTGCCCTTCTTCAAAGCAAGACATCTTCAGTTAAACTTTTTTCAGACTAGGAAGTAGCAGCGCTTCGCCTTTCAGTAACAGTGAAATAAGTTCAGAACCATCACCAAAATACATTCTAAAAACTAAATTCTAAATCCCCTTGTTGAAACTGATTCATACAAGACTGTTTCACAGATTTTTGAAATGTGTAATATTACAAATTATTAATGTTATTTGAAAAGTAGAGGTTGAAGACTAAATTCATGTATTTGTTTAATCTGCTCTCAACTCAGATTATGGGACTGTGTGCTAATATCATGTTAAAAATGTGTTAGCAAAATACTGTACAAACCAAAACCAGAAAAGAATTAAAACATAATACTCCACCTTCAAAGAAAGCTAATCTAACACCCTGGCCCAATGCCAGGGAAAAGCTGGATTTTCAAGGTCTTGCAGGAGGTAACAGTGTTGAGGCCATCTGAACGTTGGGGTGGATAAACCACTCATAGGACTTGAAGGGACCTTGAAGATCTTCTAATCTAACTCTTTGCCCAAGATAGGAGTCCTTGTACGATTATGGACAAATAGTTGTCCAATCTTTTCTTGAAAACCTCCAGCAATGGACATTAGTTAGTCAGTCAGTTAGTTAGTTAGTTTACTTTATTGTCATTGCACCTCATACAACGAAATCAAACACCATCTTCAGTGCACATCATGACCATGACCATGAAAATAAACACAAACACACATCCTTCACCCTCCACACACTGAACCAAAAACCCCGACACTGCACCAACACTGCACTATACAGCAGAATTCCAAAGAGCTACTGCCCTGGGATAGAAGCTGTTCTTCAGCCTATTTGTCCTTGTTTTTATTATTCTGTACTGTCTGCCAGATGATAATAGTTCAAACAAAAAGATTACCAGGATGAGAACCCAGAAGCACTCATAACTCTGGGAAACAAGCTGTTCCGTTGACTAAATATACTTACAGTCAGGAAATTCCTTCTTATTTCCAGGTGGAATCTTCTTCTGATGAACTTCCACTCATTGCTTCTTGTCTTGCTCTCAAGTGCTATGGAGATTAAATAAATGCCCTCTTCCTTTTGAGAGCTCTTTGAGTATTGGAAGAGTATTATCAAGACTTCCTTGAGCCTTCTTTCATTAGGCTAAACACACCTATTTCCCTTAGCTGTTCATTGTATCATTTAGCTTTCAGATTCCTTATCATCTTTGTTGCTCTTCTTTGCACTCTTTCTAGCATCTGTATTGTGGAGACAGAACTGGATGCAGTATTCCAAATGTGATCTTAGTAGTGCACTATAGAAGGGTATTATCACTTTTTGTGATTTTGATGCTATCCTTCTGGTGATTCAGCCTAGAACTCATTGGGATTTTTTGGCAGTTGTAGCACACTGCTGACTCATACTCAATACTGTCATTCAAGACTGACTTCAGCACTGTCACAGGATTGTGGTTTGCTGGCAGAACTCTTTTAGTGAAGGGTCTGGTTTTCACCTCTGGTTTTCTTTTTAGGCTGCCACTAATGGTAACATCTCACGTCCCAAAAGTATTTTCTGGACAGCAGATAAATTCATGCAGGCATGTCCTGTAAACTTTTATTAATGAACAATTCAGTCACAGGAATATATTACATTAATATATCATGTAGAATGTATTTGAAGAAATCACATAAATGGCTCAAATTGATGGGCATGCAAATAATTGGTGGGCAAGAAAAGCCCCTTTCCTCCCTTGTGTTTTTTATTGGTTCTTCTTGGGTTATGTGAAAATGCCACCCTGTCAAAAGCTCTGTTCTGTAAAGATGCCAATGTCTGATCAATATTAACACACCTCTCCAGAATAGATTGCAGGAGGGGGGAGGAAGAGAGAGATTATGTGAATAAAAATGATGCACTATGACTTTGTGTGATATTAAACAGGAAAAATTATTGTTGCAGGTTTGTTTTTGGATACGGTAAGGTTCAGACAGCATAATTCATGCGCTTTGATCAAAATCAGGCTAACCTTTATGTAGCCAAAGAAAGATATTGATGTTGCTATCATGTTAATCTAAACTACTCTTGAGCAAAGTTTAATAAATAATGCAACTTAAAATGAAAGAATCATCTTAAATTTACTGTGGCTACGGTATTGGCAGAAGACATTTTTCTTTTCTCCACATTTGCTATATTTGCTCCTTTGGCTTCGACTGCAAGTAATTCCAGACATAGATATGACAGTATGCTTGAAGATAAAATTTAATCTCACTAATACTTTTGTCGTGTTGGTTCACTTAGCCTCTTTTGTTTCAGAAATCCTGATTATTCCCGATAAAATTCCTTGTTAAATGTTTCAGAATTAAGAAGAAAGATTTTATCTCCTTGAGGGAAAGCACCTTTTATTTTTCCTTCAAAGAAATCTTTTTCAAATTATGCATCAGCATGATTCAGCCATTCTGCACAGAACATGCTCCTGGATGCGCACATAATGTCCATTTTAAAGTTAATGAGTTTAACATATAATACTTGCCATGAAATTTAGAATGCTCACTTAAGTCACAAAACATACACCAGCTCATATGATTCCAACTATTCCCTTGCTCTATATATTTTCCCCAATGAATAAAGATCCATATGGAATGTTGACTTCTCAAGTTTTTTTTTTTAATGCTGCTTAGAAAGACTGAAAGAAAAAAAATAAGTAGTTTTCATTTCTTTGGCTTTATATGTATTTTAAAATGTAAACTCTCCCTGGACAGTTCAGGTGATATGTTTGGAAAGCTTAGCTATGCCGCAAAGGAAAGACTGAGAGAATAATAAGAAACGTGATGGAAGAATGTATAATAAAAAGCCTGGAGAATGAAAATTGAAACAACAGACACTTAGAAACGCATTGGAACAAAGCTGTCTTTTGCATTTATGGGGGAGAAGAAAGGGATAGCAGAGTACATATGCATAAAAACATAATTAGAGATACTATTAGCATACCAATGAAGTAATAGTACATTTACACTAGGACATATAAAAAAATTTGTGAGAAGATTTAAAAATTCAAGAATATTCAGACCTTTCTGTAAGCAAGTGTGCGGTTTTTAAATAATGTTTATTGCTTTTAAAAGAATAACAGAAAAGATTAAATAAAAGGAACAAAACACAAAAATATACATATTATCAAAAAATAACAAGTGCTTAAAATAAGTGAAAACATGCAACACAAAAACAAAATATAAAGTATAATATTTGGCCTACTGGTGAAGATGCTCACCTCCCACTTGGAAGATTGACAATTCAATCCTAGATAATGGCAGATGTTTCTCTTCTAGGGTACAAAGAAAAAAGATCTGATGTGAACCCTGCATGGCACTAAGAAGGGCATCCAGCCAGTAAATATTCGGCTCCATCCAGTCTTCCTGACTCTATATAGAATTAAGGGCTTACAGGGTTGTAAAAAGGAAGCTTACATATCCCCTTATATAACTATCATACTTTTTTAACCTACTATATTTTGTATTTCATTATACTTAGCAATATAGTTCTATGTCTATAGGTAATCTGCTCACAGGTGGCAAGCATAATCGAGTATATTGAATAAATGGGGTTTTTCATTTATCTCTCCAATGTTGCAATAACAGTTATAATAAGGACACAGAGAATCCATTTATACTCTCCAGTAGTCCAATTCCATGTAGTATCTATTTCAAGAGAATACTAACCTCTGAAAATTTTAGCTTTTGTTGCATATTTATGTCCACTACTTTCTTCTAAAATTTAATAAGCGTAGGAATTATAAAAATGTGTATTTAAAAGAAACATTGTCCTTATTACATCTCTAACACATTCCTTTTCTATGCATGCATACTGGAGTCCCAATAAATTCTAAATATTCCTTTAGTGTATAAGTTATAGTATAGGGTTTATTGACATAAAAGTTATGTCAATTGATACAAAAGTTAAGAAATTATTCTACTGTCTAGACAATATAGGAACTTTTAAGTCTTTATTCAACTTATCTCTTAACATCTGCATATCAAGTTGATGTATTGATTTATTGATAACAAATATCCATGCAACTAATAGTTAGGGTTTTTTAATTTTTAAATATTTAATCAGTTTTACTAATATTTTGAGTATCTCAGAAGCTGAAAATGCTGATAATCCAAACAATGTTGGTAACAAACATTATAGTTGTAAATATTGTCACTGAGTTACCCCTGATAGATATTTGTCTCTCAGCACAACAGTATTAAAAATTCTTCATCATCCAGTCATGATCTCCATTTTTATCCACTTTTCCAAATCACCTTCTTTTTTCCAATACTCAATGTTAGATTTCCCTGTAAAGTAAATTTAGCATGGATATAGGTTCAAATCTGGTTTTATTAGACATTCCATTCCATAGCTTTCTAACTAAAATAATGGTTTGCAGAAATACTAGAGTTCTGTTGTATTTAGATCCTAATACCAATGATGCTATATATGTATATTTTCAAATCAGAAAATTAACATCAGTTTTTGGCTTCCAGTATTTAATACTTGACAACAGGTAAGCCTGATGATGTAGCTCCAGATTAAACAAAAACAAAAACCAGAATGTTCATTAATTGGTGATTGTATTTTTTGGTAAAGATATTCTTGAAATTGAAGAACCTGATAAAAGATGCAGTACGTAGTATTAATCCACTCACTTTATCTTGAATGGTAAGAAATCCAAGTGGCAAAATGCTTCACTGATTTTGGAAGAGGAGGTATTAGAAATGTTTGGTATCTTTAAGGTAGCCATTTTGAAATCAATCACACAAGTAAAGTCCCTTGGAAAGTAACAGACACCAAACTAGGCTTGATTGGGCCTCAGCTTTTTAAACTAACACAAAGCCCATTCAGGAATCTGCAGAGTAGTTAAATTTAAACATTTAAGCTCTAAGAGTTCTGCCTTTTCAAAATTTAAACTGCCAAATGCTTCTTTGAAAAGAATGTGGTAAATTACTGATTCAGTTTCTAGGGGGGGCAATACTCCATTCACCAGCTGCCACTGAAGAAACCTCAGGTGGTTTCTCAGATTGTTATTGGATGATGCCACACCAGCTGCTTTATTCATAATTTTCATACGTTGTATGTTGTGTTTATAAAACATATATCCAAATTCAAAGTAAATTATAATTTAAAAACCAGGTTAATCCATCCCTTTTGTTTTACACCCAGACATTAAAAGACTCTGTCCTAGCTATTCCATTCAACTGCATTTCAAGACCATTTTAAATTGATTATTCTTTGGATGACTGATCAGGAAGAACTTATTAGACAAAGATAAACACTGGTTTATCTTTAATCATTTCAAATCTAGCAAAAGCCAATATTTTGTTTTAAAGACCACTAACCCTGAAGTAGATATGTTACCTATGAAACAGGCTCATTTCACTCATATTTGTAAACATTTTAACAATAATAAAAATGGTGACATTCTCATAGGCATTGTATTCAGGATGAGATGGAGCAAGGATTACCGACCAATACCAAATGTAGTTTCTGTGTGTAATCTTTTAAATGCTGTGATTTATTTATTTTTAAAAGGAACATAGTTCAGTAACCTCTTGCTTGATGGAGGTCCAAAATAGTCAATTTTTTTGGAAGCCATGGTATTATGGAAGCAAAGTTGGACATGGAAGAAGCAAGACAGAAAGAGTAATTGCATTTCTAAACTTTTGCATTAGAGAAGAGTCTTGAGAATATTGCAGATGGTCAAGAAAACAAATTAATGGATCACCAAACAAATCAAACCAGAATTCTTACTTGAGGCACATCAGGAAGAAATTCCTCACTGTAAGAGAAATTACAATAGAAACACCATGGAAACTGGTGGACTGTCCTTTGCCTTAGGTACTTGAAAGACCTTGAACATCTGTTGGGGATGGTTTAGTAGTATATCCCTATATTGGAAAAATGACTGTACTGGATTTATCTCCAAAGTCCCTTTCAATCCAAACATTTGCAATTTTATAAATGATTGCTATTCTTCCTCTTCAAGAAAATTTCCTAAATTGGTGCACAAAGTATGTAAATAAATATACTTAAAAAAAAAAGGCCTTGGAAAGGCTCCAGCTGAGGAGGACTTTCTCCCTGTCTCTTTTTACAGGTAATATGCACAAACAACAAATACAATAGGAAGAGAGGAGAGTAACAAATGCAATAATAAAAGCTGGCTCACAAAAAAAATACCTCTTTTTTTTTTTTTACAACCCCATAGGCTCTATTCAAGGTAGAGTTGGGGTGACTGGATAGAGTTGAGCATTTACTGACTGAATGCCATTCCCTGATGCCTATACAGAGTTGCAGCAGATTTTTTTCTTTGCACCCTAGGAAAGAGAAAAAAAATCTTCTGCTACCTAGGATTGAACTCTCAATCTTCTAAGTGGGAGACAACCTGGGCCACCCTGCCACTCAAAAGCTGGATCACAGTCATCATAATCCTATAGGAAAGATATGTAGTTTTTGTTTCTTGGCTCAAAGCCCCCAGTAAGTAACCACTTCAGCTTTGGCAAGAGCAATTTACTGGTTTTCCATTATTTTGCTGTGTAGGAATAAAAAGATGGCAGAGAGAAAATAGCTGCTCTTCCCATTTAGTTCTGGCATATGTAAGAATATATTATATTACAATACACGTGAAATGTGTTTTCTTCAGAAAATCCCCATGCTATTATTTCTAGGGTTTTAAATTAGTTTTCCATAATAGGGCCGGGAAATCCAGGAGCTGTAATCACAACACATCAGGAAGGCACCACTTTGGGAAAATCAACTTCTGACAACCTAGGTAACATCAGTGTTATAACTGATGGGACTCCTAGGACAACTATACAAAAGGTAAATTAAAGGGATGAAGAGATAGACAATATAAATGTCCATCCAAAAGGGGTACCGGAGTACAAATACCCATGACCACAGATACTTCTTTTTTTCACATAGTAAGTTTGTAACTGTGTTTTTCACATTGATAGTGAATGATAAACCAATAAAACAAACATAACATTAAATCTATTATGTACCTTCTTCTATCCAAGGAGCAGAAAACCTTTAATGCTTGATGAATCAGGGAGATAATTTGACTTGGTAGCTTTCTGATCTTATTTTTTAAAAAGTCCATTACCTATGGTCCACAGCAATCTGCTGCCTAATGCAGTGCTTTTCTTTCAATGAGTTTCTATTACGGTATATGGGGATGTTGTTGCTATCACCCTCCAGTTGTTTATACCCCAGTACAAATTGCAAATGATTTATCAAAGCCTCCCCCAGGCAGCAAATCAATTTACTTCATCTGTACTGTGTAGAGCAAGAATTTATTTCAAGGCAAAGCTCTCATTATTTTAGCTGATCACCTTTGAACAACAATCCATCAGAAGCTTGGAGTCATTTGTATGGGAAGAAAGTTCTCAAATTTGTATCATTAGCTACCATCAATTGCTCTGAAAGGTAAGCATGATTATTGCCCCTCTAACAAACTTTCCTATGGCTTCTAGTTTAGAATATATCGTTCTACCTGAGAACAGGTTCTATTAAACCACATCCTGTCACAGCCTACTGAACAGATACATGCCCTTTTCCAACTTGGTGCTATACAGGTGTGGATTTCAACTCCCATAATTATCAGTTAATATGAGCAAATAAGAAATCAAGAATTGGTTAAAGTTCAATGCATCTAGAGAAGATATCAGATATAGGAATCTACTGAACCATACTGCACAAAGCCAAAAGGAAGCTGCTGCTATGAGCCTCTTCCTGGATTTTCTGAAGTCTAAAGTTGTAGTACATTTGAGAGGGGAGAAAGATATATCCATCTATAATATATCCATATAATCTATATCTATCTATCTATCTATCTATCTATCTATCTATCTATCTATCTATCTATCTATCTATCTATCATCTATCTATCTAAAATTGCCCAATAGCTGTTATGGAAAAGCCAATTGCTGATTGGTTAGAGTGATATCTAGAAGATTCTCTGCCTACTCCTTTCTACTCTCTCAGACTGGAGATACCAAGAATAGAGAAAACTTCACAAACTGTTGCTGTTGGGCCTGTTGTCATGGAGACACTGGTCTTACACTGCCTCATCTTTTGTTGACTTTTTGCTCAGGCCTGGTGTGAGGCTGAGATCCCACCAGATGCAAGTTTTGAATTGAGGATACTTCTTCCCGCAGCTTCATGCTTCATTTGTGAATCTTCTGGCGAGACGCAGAGTCATCTCCTAACTTCTCCTTCATCACTTGGATTCTCCTTTGAAGCAAACAGACATTCTTCAGCAGAAAAAAAAAACACCTTGGTGAGAGCACAAGTTCAGCTGCTGCTTTTACAGTTACAGTTACAAGGTCTAGGAGAGAATGATGGAGGCCAAAATCAATTCCAATTCCTGGGTCTTCATGGATTATTTTGCATTATGGCCCTATGTTCTACAAGATAATAGTCACAGCTCCATTGAACTCTGGCTGGGAAGTGGAATCCAAAGTCTTACCGCTCTCTTGACTATTCCTGGGAGACCTAGCTTTCCTGTCATCCTTTTGCCACCTCTTGTCTGCCCCAAGTTTGACTTTGCTTTGCAAGACCTGTTGTCCCAATCTACTCGACCCCTATTTGAACTTCCTGTCTACTTGGGAAAGCTGTTTCAGTTACAATCCTGTAAATGGAGAGTGGCAAGTCAATGGCTAAAAGAGAGTGAAGCAGAGGTGGTATTCAGCCAGTTCAGACCAGTTCTGGCATACCAGTAGCAAAAATTTTGAGTAATTCAGAGAACCGGCAATCAGATGATTCGTTCAGCAGAGCAGATTGTCACACCTTAGCTGAGCTAAAAAACAGTTCATCTCACCAACACTGACACTGAGGGCAGTCTTTGAATGCTGCGCACATGCGTTTGCAAAGCATGCATGCGAGCATGAAGCACTCTCTCATAGAACCAGTAGGAAAAGATTTGGAATCCAACCACTGGAGTGAACTACTTTGGCAGAACTTGCAGGCCTGCTGTTTTTACGAGAAGTCATAGCCAGTAGGCAGTATAATCCAATCCCAGCTAAAATAATTTAAAGCCAGGGATGTGGACTTTGAAGTCTGGGCTCTAAGTGTATGGAACAACCTTCTTCTTGACATGGGGACACTTGCTTTTGAATCAAAACTTGGAAGATTTCGTTCCTCATTTACTGCAAAGACCAAACCCAAATATCTAGAAATGTAGAACAAAGAAGCAATATCTAATTCCATTGTTATTTGAAGCTCATTGCATCCTCATTTTTGATATGCAGTTTTCAGACCATAAAGTTCACTTCTAAATTATAGGATTCCTACTGTCTAATTTTTTAGTAATAGCACTAAACTGTCTTGGCTAAGTGAAATTAGGACTGTGTTCTTCATTGTCACTGTAGTGTTACCACATAGCTGTGCATGTAAATAAACTGCAGGTTAATTTTTCACCACTTTTTTGATATGTTTAAAACTGTTTTGTGAATTATATAGTTATATTAGTTATTATTTGGTTCGTCACCCAGCCAGCCAGATGTTCAGACTAGATTTTGCATTTTTGTCTACCTAACAAATCTATTCCAAGGACTTGGGATAGGCAGATGTGGGTGTTTGATAATGTTATAAATAGGATGTAAGTTGTTCTGAGTAAAGCTGCCTTTTGCAATTGACTGATTATGAATTTGTCAATGCTGATGGTGTTCAAGTGGTGCTCCAGTTATTTCGGGATTGCATTATTAGTACTATCTTTGCTTTTTGAGCTCAGAGCTTGTTCACTTTGTCCATTTTCATTGCAATATCTTTATGATATACAAACATTATGCCTGACCATAGACTTTGACATTTACTTGAGAATTGCGAGTGGATTTTTATACTTTGTATTTTTTTCCAGTGTAAAAGAATTGAGGACATTTTCAAAAAGAAAATAATTATAAATTCTAAGTCTTCACACTGTTTTCATTTGAAACAATAATTGATGGTGCATGAAATATGTTCCATTACCACATGAATTCACTCTTTCAAATTTATAAATTGTCTCCTTGTAGCTGTAATACTACAGATTGCTGCAGGACTGTTAAAAAAACCTTGAATTTCAAGGATATATATAGGAATGAAGTTGGGGTACTTGAAATTCCTAGGAATTGAATATTCACAGAAGGAAACCAGAGAGTTTTCCTTCCCTTCCCTTTCCTTCCCTTGGTTTGATAGGACTATTTTTCTCCATCATTTTGGTAGTAGCTTCTTCAATAAAAAAAAAGAAAAACCTATTAAGGCTATTCCATATTCCATATATTCCATATTCCTGACTCCAGCTTTCAACAATAATGCTTAGAGAAGAATCAAGTTCCGCAAAGAATGGGTTAGGCCTCCCTGGAATTACAGACCATCTTTCTCTAGTTAATTATATCATAATTCAGCCCCATTTCCTTCTGTGGATGTCTGCAGCCAGGCCAAGAATGTACAAGTGATATCATATGAATCATGACATCAATATACAAATAATGCAAATGATGTAATCTACATAAATTAACCTATTTGCTTCGTTGGCACAATGCAGGAATCAGACAAATAATGAAAATTCTGCACATATTCCTTGTATTATGGTTGAGGATTTTGTATTGTGTTCTCTGCAAAACTTTTGCTACGATTTAGAAAATGCAGTAGTCTCTTTTTGATGAGATGGCCTGCCAACAAATCATTCTGGTTCACTTGATTCTATTACCTACAGTTACAGATAAATTAACGTGATGATTGTCTTTTTTTACTTGATGAATGAAATATCAGATTAAGTTATTTCTTTCACTAGATTGATTTATTTTTATTTATTTGTATCCTGTCTTTATTGTTTTTACAAATAATTCGAGGTAGCAAACATATCTCACCCATCTTCTGTCTCCTATTTTCCCCACAACAACAATCCTGTGAAGTGTTATAATTGGGAATTGGTTATGTCTAATTTAATGAAAAAGAAGGACTAGAGGTGACATGATAACAATGTTCCAATATCTCAAGGGTTGCCACAAAAAAGAGGGAGTCAAGCTATTCTCCAAAGCACCTGAGGGCAGGACAAGAAGCAATGGGTGGAAACTAATCAAGGAAAGAAGCAACTTAGAACTAAGGAGAAATTTCCTGACAGAACAATTAATTAGTGGAACAACTTGCCTCCAGAAGTTGTGAATACTCCAACCCTGGAAGTTTTTAAAAAGATGTTGGATAACCATTTGTCTGAAATGATATAGGGTTTCCTGCCTGAGCAGGGGGTTGGACTAGAAGACCTACAAGGTCCCTTCCAACTCTGTTATTTTATTCTATTCTGTGTAGACTCTGGAGGCAAGGTAAGTTTTGCTAAGACAGAAAGTCACCTAGTTGACTTTCATGGCTAATATAAATTCTTCTGCTTGTGGAAGAATAAGATGGAAATGTTTTAAGTATTATACATTCAGTGTATAAAATGAGTTATTCCAATAATATTGAATTAAGTTCAGTTTTTATTATTTTTGTTTTGTGCAACAGTGAATCAACAGTGCACAGTAATAACTGCAAAAGAAAAATGAAATTATTGTATCCATTGAAACCTTATGTTCAACTACCTACATTATATCAGTTACCAAAAATATTTGGAAATAGGCTTTGGGGAATAATACATACACCAATCACACTAATACCATTGCATTAACTTGGTTTAGTCACCAGATACATGGTAAGATATCACCTGAACTATTTTAAGACTGCTAAACTAGCACCTTTAATACTGTTTCTGCACATTTATCTTTGACAGTGTTTTAGAATGTATATGACTATAATAGTGAATGATAACAAGAATAATCTACAACATGATAGCAATTTTTAGTTCAATATGGCTGATGAGGTTAGTTTTAGTTCAGACATATATAGCTGCTGTCTGTCATTCTAGAAACAGCAGGGATCCCAGGAATGTTTTTTTATTGCTGCAAGGTAAAATAATATAATCTTGAAAAATCTATCAGAGTTTCTCTGTGCTCCATTTCATACCAACCAAAAACAAGATAGGTTGCTTTGACTTTTTTTCATGCTTTGCATTTTTGCAGGATTGAGTAGTCTTTTCTTCTTCCTTAATAGGTCTTTGCTTCTTCCCCAAACCAGTTCTACATACATTCATACCAACTGAGATTTAAGGAAGACCACTGCATGCTAACTAATATGCAAAGTAGACAGTTTGAGAAATTTAAGTATGTTTAGCATTTTTCTCTTTTGAGTTTTTGTAGTGTTTAAAATAAGTTAAATCTTTAGTTTTTTAATGATATTTTTGAGCTACATATGACTTGCAATAAGCAGGCTGGGATCAAAGATGATGCTAAACTATAATCTTCCATTATAATTGATTAGCATGGTTGATAGTGTTGGAAGGAAAATCCATCTAATTCTGTTCCAATCCGGGAGAAAGGCACTGGAGATAAAATGAAGGCTGGAGGCTGATTGGAAAGAAAGGTTCTCTTTATTGATGAAGCAGAACCACTAATGATGTGTAATTCTGGACAGCTGACAAAATGGAGTTCAGAGTGGGTGGGTTTTTATACCTTCTGGATTTCTATGGGGATCATGTAGGGGTTATGCAGGGGTCAGAGCTGGCTCTAGAGGCAAAAGAGAAAATGCAAATCCTAGGTGTGTCTGAGCTAATTTTGTCAACCTTTTATTTGTTGCTTATCTGAGTTTCTGGCTCAACCCAGTCTTTCTAAATGGATAACCAAATCTGCGTTTCTAAAAGCTGGCCTCTTCATTTTCTGCTTGGGGAAGGGAGACCGGAGTTGGTTTTTGCCTCCCTTAAAAAAAATTTCATTTCTCCTTTAGGGGAAATATTTTATCCTTTCTTTTTTAATATTTCCCAAAATATTTCATTCTCTGGGAGGGAGGGGTGCAAGGGAGTATCACACAATAGTTTCACACCATATGTGCATCCTGTCATTTTTTTAACTTATAAAACAAGCCATGATTAAATCAAGTATGACTTATTGTACACTATGAAACAACTGTAGGAAGAAAAGGTTTGGTTAGACATATAGATATACAGTGGAACCTCAGGTCACAACCGTAATCCATTCCAGGACTTTGGTTGTGATGGGAAACGAGACTGACTGCGCATGTGCATACTGAAAAAAATGGTACAGCAGGGGAAATTGCCAGTGGCTGTTTGATCGCCACCCAAGGATGTGTTCACGACCAGAGTTGAACATTTTGTGGATTTTTTGGTCGACACCCTATTTGGTCATAGTCAGAAGCATTCGGGATCTGAGACTCCACTGTACCTACATCTAAAGACCAAAGGGTTAGGTGAAGGCAAGACCTTTATTATGCCCTGAGATCAGTGATAGGATTCAAAAATTTTTACTATGGTTCTGTGGGCGTGGCTTGGTGGGCGTGGCAGGGGAAGGATACTGCGAAATCCCCATTCCCTCCTCACTCCCGGGGAAAGAATACCGCAAAATCCCATTCCACCCATCCCACTAACCTGCTTTCCAGCTCTGTTCTCCTATGCAGGGCAACAAAAGAAGACCCAGCCGATCAGCTAGGATTCGGGAAGGCAGAGAGTAGATGGAGGCAGGGCCAGTCAGAGGTGGTATTTGCTGATTCTCCGAACTACTCAAAATTTCTGCTACCAGTTCTTCTTTGACTTACACTCCCGCTCTCAGATATCCAAACTGTTAATGGTTGAAAGAGGATTGCAATATTGGTCAGGTCTTGAGCATTCATAGATCTTTCTGTATTATGCAAAATACTCCAATAATATGATTAGTAAAAACTTAGTGAAATCCCTTAGAAGATGGAGCAGAAAGTGCACACATTTGGGAAACCACCAGTGACAATTCCTTCACAATTTTGACTGACCAGCATTTTATAACAGATCTACCAGTTTTTGGAAAAAGCACTGCATAAAGCAGTCTTCAATAAAAAAAAATCCCACCTATTACACATGAAGTGTACATAATGTATGAACTTTGCTTTTTGAAGAAGCCTCCATATAAACTAGTCTTTTTTGTAACCCAAGGCAAAATACTCATGTAGAACACTGCTAGGGCTCTGGACAGGCAGAATGTATACCTAAAAGCCTCAACCATCTAATAAAAGATCAGCAAATACTACCCGTAGCTTCTGACTTCATCATCACCAAGATTAGGAAAGAGGTATTTCAGATTGTCCCTACCAAGTCAGATACTGGGAGAAGATGGAAAAGATTCTTTTAAAAGTGGAAGAGCTAAGGACAAATCTAGGTTGCCACTCCAAGGGTCTGTTGATGAGCTGAAGCCTGCATCATGAAGACATGACCACCAGGTGGTAGTAAATGCCAACTCTGCTGCCATCTAGTGATCATCTGGATGAGGCAACCCATATATGGTAAATCCTAGTTAATTGGTTGTTTAATGGACTCCTAATATGTCTGAATCCCAATATTGTATTACACTGGTCAGCTAAAAGCTGTTTTGGAGAGAAACAAAATAAAAAAGGATAGCAGTCAAGATGTTAAGGATATTAGAAGATTTAGAATAAGAAAAAAGTATAGCTGCATAAAACAGATCTATGGGAAAAGGAGCTGAATTCATTTTCAATATCCATCATGACAAGCTGTGAAAATAACCTTAAGGAGATAATAAGTGAAGCAGATAGAAGGGAGAAAATTGTGACCTCTTGCTGCTTGTATGAAAAAGAAATCAATTCTACCAACAACTCTATGTGAATCCAACTTCACTCAGTGTATAGTATAAGCCAGGATAATCTTTAAGTTAGAGAATATGATTTAGTTTTGCAACAGAACTTGATACTCCAGAGGCTCCAGGAATGAAATATAGTCTACTTTTAATAGATGATGGTACATTTCCAGCCTGTCCTTCCTATCTTTTATTCAGATTGTTAATAGTAACTATATTTATACACTAACATAAATTTGGACACTGCTGAACAAAATGAATGTTTCACTGAATCATTAAATAAAAGGAATCTGACACAGTCTTTTCATATTATAAAATTAAACATGACATCCAGGGGTGGGATTGTACCGGTTCTGTCCACTTCTGTAGAACCGATTGCTCTGAAAAGCAGCAAACAGAGAACATACATAGAACTGGTTCTATGTCTGCTGCTGTTTTGGCCCACCCGCCCACCCGGGCTCTTACCTGACCTTTATTTCCTGCGTTTTCAACCACAGCTGCTTTGCGCGACACAGCTGCGGTTGAAAAAGCAGGAAAAAAAGAGCTTTTTCAACCGCTGTGCACCCGCGCACAGTGCTGCTCAGCTGTCCAGGAGCTAGATGACGACGATATACATGCACGTGCAGAATGTAATATCACCGAACCAGTAGTTACACCGGTCGAATCCCACCCCTGATGACATCTTTATGCAAAATTGAATGTACACCTTCTATTTATATATAGTTGTTTACAAATTCAAAATAAGAGAAAAATGAGAATGGTAAGCATTCTCAATCATGTGTTGTAGCACCTGTTTGGCAGATTTAATACTTTCCAAACGAATCCTGTAGACAGCTATCTTTCTATTCTTTTCGAATTTTTCCCCTCTTTGAAAAGTCTTTCAGTTCAAAAATATTAGGTTTCCTTGTATGCATATTGAGGTTTGGGGGCTGAAGCTTTTATTTCCCCAAAAGGCGACAGGAAAGACTATCTTCTTAATCATTCATTTTTCCCTACAATTTTGGCCTAATCAGTCAGTCAACCTGAGATCTTAAAATACATTTGATAGCTGAAAAGGGACACAGTGCAGGCTTGGGGAAAAGTGAGAGTGAACTATACACCTATGTCTCAGAGAAACTATTGGTAACACTTCCCCCCACCTTTTCTCTCTAATTTTATTTTCCTTAAGCAATTCACAAGTCTGGTCTCTGCCTCTTCCTGCTTTCTGCACCTGGCTGCTTCTGGTTAGGCTATTGGCATTGTTTGAATTGCATTTTTTTTAACCCACCTCAATCTTAGGCAATTTTGTTAGAACTGAATAAACAGAAAGCTTGATGTTGGTGTATGAGAAGCTAGTTCAGCTTTGATATGATACTATATATATGAAACTAGTTCAGCCAATTTCAGCTGTGGTCACAATCCAGGTGAAGATTCATATAAAATACCTAAAACCAAGAGGGAGAAAAATAGGCAGCAGTGATAAGGAAACTTTCTTGCTATAGTGTTAAATCTCCTCAAAGACTTAGAGAAAGAAGGGTTTAGGGAGGGAAGTTTTCTAGCAGTGATAATAATGATGTTACCTTAGTGTTTGGAAAGAGGTACATGTTTTGATTCTTTCTGCTGTATCATGGGAACTTGTCAGTTACAGTCTTCTCTCAGCTAAGAAAATGTTAATGTATAATGCAGGCCGCAATCCACATAAGAAACTATAGTGCAATATTATGCGGTTTAAACTACATATGCCTATATGTGCAGAATCATAAAACTGAGCAATTAATTCATTCTTTTTTTTCAAAAATTTTAGCTATTGTTTTCCCCTTTAAAAAAAAAGATTTGGTTTTCATCTTCCCCATAATTTGGCTGTATGCTTTGATTGTACACATTTGTATACTAAGAGCACCAAGGACAGGATTTCTAAGACTCTCATAGCATATTATGGACCTCTTCTAAACTCAGCAGCTTTCAGCCCAGTATTAAGAATAATGATTCTGTAACAGACAACAGTACACCCATTTAATTGTCAGGAGCATAATGATTTAAATCTCATTCCCTTAGGGCACACCGTTTTTTTTCTCAGTTGAAAGGGCAACCTATTGCCATTACAACATTAAGCAGCTGATGAATTACCTTGCTGTTCCACTAGTGATTCACAATTGATCATGTCCAATTAGAGCCTAAAAGAAATCAATTGCTCCTTCTTTAGCTGTGTATAATAATAAGAAATTTAAAAAATTACTAGCATAAAATAAAACCATATGCATGTTTAGAAATAAGGGAAGAAGTTCTTTTTTTCTCCTTAATGTTAACACAAACTCCAAAATATATGTGTTGTGTGTGTGTGGGGGGGGGGGGGACTGTTTGAAAACCTTGGCCTACAGAGGTTTTACTTCTATATGCAGTACGATACTTCTAAATACAGTACACACATCTGAAATTGAGTTCCTCTGTAACACTAATAAAACTATTATGTTGATATGCTGTTGCTAATAAAATAATAATTAGTGCTTTCCTGAAATCAAAAGACATATCCTTTAGTTCTGTTTATGAGAGATGTCTACATTTAAACAAAAATGTTTTATTTCTTAAGTGTATTTTATTTATTAAATGTTTGCCACTCAGCTCATTGCAGGGTGTTTTAAGTGTTTTAAGGTTAGCAGCACAGAGCATTTCTACATCAGTAACCTGTCACTTTTGAAAGGTGGCTAAAGCCTCTATCGCAGTCACCTGTCCAAACTAGTTCAACCCCAGTATGCCACAGGTTAAAGAAAAACAACTGATGGTGATTTTTTCCTGCTGGTTGGGAAAAGAAATGAAGCCAGGAGAATCCATCAATTACTTCACTTTAATTACTGAGCAAAAAGCTATATGGACAGGAGGACCCCTTGCCAGACTTGTTATCAAGGTAGAGTAATGCTCAGTAATGTGAGAGTAATGTTTATAAAATCTTACCTTAACTTTCTGGAATAGCTTTCTATCATCTGAAAGTGACACATTTTCAGGTCTCTGAATTTATATATATTTAATTTTTCTGGAGCACTTCAGATTTCATTGTTAAAAGCCATCCAGAGTCACTGGATACAAGATGGGTGGAAAACAAGCAAACTTTGAAGAATTGATGGAGCAAATATTGTGTCTTTCTATAGCCTCTGAAACCACGTGTGTCTTTCCCAGGATTGTGTGGCCATCAAGGCAGCAAATACAAAGACAAGAAAACTCAGCTGTTTATCTTTCCCCCATCCCCCATCTGAAGTACATTTTTGCTTTTGAATCTACAGTGCTCTCCATCTCTGATACATTCTGCAGCCACCATACTTTATCTTTTGGCTTGTTTTTCCATCAGATCCAACAGTGTATTCAAATACTTCTCACAGAACTTAAGAATTCTTATACAATAAGGAATATAAATAGGATAGGATAAAATTCTATTATAAAAAGTTATAAAAAATAAAATTCTATTAGGGGGGGTGCATAAGCGCACAATCGTGCCTACCATCCATGTCCTATTGTCCCCAATTATTAGTTCCTATTTCTTGTATCAAAACTTATATTTATTCTTATTTCTATCATATTGTTAGCATTTGACAAAATAAACAATAAATAAATAAATAATAATAAAATAACACAGTTGGAAGGGATCTTGGAGGTCTTCTAATCCAACACCCAGCTTTGTAAGTGAATTCTTAGTAAGAGGTCACTTAATATGTGAAAAGATTAATTCTCTAAATCAGAGTTGTGTTTGACCTTTTATGGAGGGCTGGGGTGGATGTGGCCATGGTGGTCATGGCTGGGGTTGGGTGTGGGCGTGGCCATAGTGGGACTCATGTCTGGGGCACCTGTGTTGGCCAAGTGCTAAGGTAGGACTTTCGTGAGACCCTCCCTCACTCTCATTATAATCTTCCTTCCTTCCTTTTCTTCTTTTTCCTTCTCTCTTCCTTCTCCTTTCTTCTTCCTCCCTTCTTTCCTTATTTTTCCTTCCTTGCTCTCCTCCCATCTTTCTTTCTTTTTCTTTGTCTTTCCTCTTTCCCTTTCTCCTTTCCTGTCCCTTCTTGCATGCTCAAATGCAAAAGGGGAAACATTTCTCCTTTTCTTTTGTTTTTAGTTTGTTTTGATAGCTCTCTGCCTGTGATGACTCATAGTCTCTCAAAATAATCCAAAACACAAAACATACATTAAAGTCTGGTAATGCCTTCAACTTAACTTCACTATTTTATTAGGCACAGTTTAAAGTCACAAAAGTAAATAATGAGGCAAAAGGAAAAACAAACTGCATTGATGAGAGTTCCGAAGCAAGCCAAGATAATTAATAATACATTCCAGGAAGATAACCGGGGAGAGTCCATGGGAAGAACACCAACAAAGATAAACCTCTTTCAAAGGAATAACTAAATTTGACTCCAGCAATTCTGACTCCGCAGTTACACACTTATATACATAGTTCCCAGCTGCAAGCCACGAGGAGAATCATGGTAATCTCCTCCCGAGTAGACCTCGCTTTTCCCTGATCCTCTCCTCCCTGTGTGCCCTAGGATGGATAGGGGATCGGACTGGATCCTCCTCTGATTGCTCAGCTGGCCTCCGCCCTTCCCCAGCCTCCTCCACCACCTCTGGAGCCACACTCTCACTCCCTGTTGGCTGTTCCTCCTCTTCCTCAGAATCAGTCTCCACCAGGGCATGACACTGCCAGCGAAAATGGATCTGGGAGGCTGCATGTGCTCTTCCCACATCCCATTTTTGGCCACAATGGCCTCCTGTAGCTCTCTGACTAGAAAAAAAAATGGAGCTGGTGGGTGGAGCTCCATTTTTGCTGGCAGAGGCACCGCAGGCCAATCTTTGCTGTTTCCAAGCCAGCTCGTGAGCCATATCTAAGCACTCTGTAGGACAGATCCGCCTATGGCCTTGAGTTTGACACTCCTGCTCTAAATGCTAGAGGGGGAAGAAATGCTGAAATACTGAAAGTGATGTCAACTATGACAGAAGTGGGCTGTACACATTTCAGAGATGAATCGGGACAGAACAGATCATTCTATTTCTACATGATAAAATATTTAATTTTAACTGTTATGTTCTTATGAAAAATAAGACTCACATTTTTCTTCAGCTTTTCTCCTAAATAAAAGTTGAATGTTTGACTTTAGTGATGTTTGTACTTAGTGCAATTTCCCAAGTCACCTAAAAACATTCAGTGGGAGTTGTAGATTATAAGAGAAGGAGAACCATTCTTGATTATTCAGTCTCCAATTTAAAGCACCCTTGTTTTATGGTGTCTCCACTGGTTTATTTTAAAAAATACCTTCAGGTACAAAGACAGCGTGCTATAATATGTGCAAAATAGATTTCCAATATGTTTTCATCCAATATTTCATGATAAAAATGTTTATTTAAAAATAACAGCTACTTTGAACAATTGTATATCTATCAAGACAACAGATAATGTCACTGTAAAGTGCCCTTTTTCTGCCTCCACTTTGATTACTAGATTTGAGAAAGCCACTGCTATTTCTGCCCATGGCAAATATTTCCTTCAACTAACTTCAATCAAATGATTACTTGAAAACAAGTAATGGACACCAATTGCTTATTGTTAGCATTGAAACAAATGTATATTCAAGTATTTTTCAAATTTCTGCAAATGACAGAACTACCATATAAATCGGCAGAGAAAGGACTACATCTGGATTTTCGGCAATGATCAAACCAAGTAACAAGTGTTTGTGTGTGTGTGTATGTTTACACTTACAAAAGCAAGAAGATGCTGAGTCCTGTGCCCAGCAATGACGAATTGGTTTTATATATAAAACGAATCCCAGTAAGGGTATGGCTAGCTGAAGAGAGCTAACTAGCTCGAAATAGATCTATACTAGTCTCCCTTATTTAAAATTATCAGCTTAAAAACATTACACACATGTAAAGAAAAGACAACGAAACAAATAGCTTTCTGTCGGTATGGTCTCTGGTGATGAGCCGAAAGACAGAAAAGAAAGCAGTATGCTTTCTCCCTTAATTGGGGCTTAACAGGGTGTTGTAATACAAAGTATATACTTATTCCCCTGCCTCTGCTGATAAGGATAGAGCCAGTGGTGTAGTGGCAATTACAACTGCCTCACATGTAATACTTCCCTGGTTCGAATCCCAGTAAGGGTATGGCTAGCTGAAGAGAGCTAACTAGCTCGAAATAGATCTATACTAGTCTCCCTTATTTATTATTTAAAATTATCAGCTTAAAAACCTTACACACACACACACACACACATATATATATACTTTGTGTTACAACACCCTGTTAAGGGGTGGATGTGGCCATGGTGCTAACTAGCTCGAAATAGATCTATACTAGTCTCCCTTATTTATTATTTAAAAAATTATCAGCTTAAAAACCTTACACACACACACACACACACACACACACACGTATATATATATATATGGATCTTTGGTTCTTCGGGTTTTCTCCCGCGTAGAGTTGGAAATATCTAGGCGACGTTTCGATGAAGTCTCATTCATCATCTTCAGGTTTGTGTCTTTGGCCTTGTGCTTCTCAGAGTGAGAATGAACTTCACTCTGAGAAGCACAAGGCCGAAGACACAAGCCTGAAGATGATGAATGAGACTTCATCGAAACGTCGCCTAGATATTTCCAACTCTACGCGGGAGAAAACCCGAAGAACCAAAGATCCACATACAAATACCCGCGAAAATCTCCGAAAATATATATATACACACACACTACATATTATATATTACGTAATATATATTTGAGATGGTATTCAGCAGGTTCTGACCAGTTCTGGAGAACTAGTAGTGTAAATTTTGAGTAGATCAGACAACCAGCAAATACCACTTCTGACTGGCCCCTCCCCCATCTATTGTCTGCCTCCTGAGTCCCATTGGCTGGGTCTTCTTTTGTTGCCCTGCACAGGAGAATGGAGCTGGAAAGCAGGTTAGTGGGCTGGGGAGAGAATGGGATGTTTGCAGTAACCTTCCCCCAGGAACGGGGAGGGAATGGAGATTTACAGTATTCTTCCCTGCCACGCCCATCAAGCCACACCCACCAAGCCATGCCACACCCACAGAACCGATAGTAAAAAAATTTGAATCCCACCATTGATATATACATATACTGTATTACACACACACACATATTTCATCATAACCATAACCTCTATTTCTATGCCTTGTTTACCAACTATCTTACTTAGCAGCTGTGCACAAATAACTATCTTATTTAGCAGCTGTGGTAACAAATAATAATTTTCCAACCAATGCATGTATTTACAATCAAATTTTATATGCCTGACAACAATGCATGCCAGAGTGTCAGTAATGTATATGAAAATTTCATGTGAACTAGATAGCAATAACCAGCGATGTTCATGTCTCCCTCTGTCTCTCAGTCATGTGCTGACTTAGTGATCAGTTTGCTTAATGACCAAGTCATTGGAATAGATTTCAGTCACTAAATGAGGTATATTTGAACAGAATATAATTTCTGCAATCTATTGAGGGTCTTGTGCTCTTATTTTACAGTTTGATTCCCTGACCAGGATTTTCTAAAAGATCAATTGCTGCCAAAATTATGGAATATAGCATTTTGAGAAATGTATTTACTTTGGTTTAAGGGGCAGCTGGGAATGTGAAGAGGCAGATTATTGAAATGTTAGCTTCATCTTTTCATTAATTCTATACAATTTGCTCTTTCAGCATTAAAAAAAGTTACATATAGATTTATAATGTACAACATATCAATACATGTGTAAAGCATAATGCTTGCATAAGATACAGTAATTTTATGATGCTATCATGAATTTCAGGATACTAAATACAGTATTAAATTGTTTAGTGTGGGTATGTGGTCTATTGCAAAAAAGCTAACATCCAGATATTGCTGTGTCTCTTACTTTTTGTTACAATGGACAAGTATGAATTTGTAAACATTTCACCAATCTTTTTCTTGACATCGTTTAGTTTAATATTAAAATGAAGTATGTACTGTGGAATGTTAATAGCTTATCTTTAGGATTTTTTGCACCTTGAAAAAAATGTTGTGAATAGGCTGCTTGTAAAGTTTCCTGAGACAAAATGATAGAATGAGCCCATTCACACAATTCAATAGACCAAAATATGTCTTGTTAAAACTATGGTAGAAAAAAAAAAAGATGTTAAGAACAATAGCTCACTGAAGTCGCTATTCAAGTGTACAAACAATGTATACTATAATATGCCAAATTAGTTTATTTTCAATAATTAATTATTTTTAGATGAGCTAGGCTTCTGGTGAAAAACACTGCATTGTTTTAACCATACTTTAACCCATTTGTAGTCGGCAAATAAATGATGTGATAAAATCATGCAAGTCTTTTGGTATAGTATCTCTCAACAATTAAGGATGAAATTACTCAACCCAAATTCTTTAATTAGAAGATAGTCATGGTTTAGTTGATTGTTACCTTACAAATTCCTGATGATTTCCATTTTGTTCATTTTTGATATATTAAACTTTTATGAAAGCAGGGACAAATGGTTAAGAAATGGAACAAAATGATATAGCTATATTTCTATTCTCAAATTCTGCAATTCATATAATATTGTGATGGTATCAAGCATTCTTGGATGTTTTGAATTTGGCATTGTATTGCCATGTATATAAATCTGCACTCTTATTACTATGAATGGGGCTATCAGATCTCGGTTGCAAATAAATCTATTTGTCTGGAAAACAAATAGCGACAAACTAATGGTTTTCAGTATGTTTTGCTGGCCTGTATATTTTGTGGTTATCCTGATTATAGATCTGGTATTTCTAATTGTGAATTATGATAAAAATATTTATTGAGCCACTAATAAACAAAAAGGGATTTGTAATCAAGAATGGAGGTATCAGATGTTCCTGTAAATTTATTAAAAGACAGATTATGCTATATTGTAAAGAGTAGTAAACCAACAAAGTTAAATAGTTTAAGTTAACAATAATACAATTAAAATGTGTGACAACTAGGAAAATAAAAATATCTCAAAAACATCTGTCTCAGCTGATTAAAATAACACATGTTGAAACATAAAAATTTCAATTTTACAAATATGATGTGAAATCAAATAACCGATAGCTATACTGCTGTTGTATTTTAATTCACTAGTTAAATATGTTTATGAATGTACACTATTCCTGAGTAAAGGAACAGGAAAAGCAACATTACCTGTTAGAAAGCTATTAGGTATCCAGCAAGAATGAATGATTACACAGTTGAATTATAAAAGCCTAAGATAAATATTGGCCTCAAGTATAACCCTGAAGCACAAGTAATAAACATAATTCAAAGATGGGGAGAAGAATATTAAATTTCAAAAGTTCATGACACAAGGAATATTAATGTAATATTCTGATAACAATAGAAAGAATGAATTCCTATATGGCTAATACATCCTGGAAAAGGAAGACATACATTTGCAATAATTGGAGAGGGTGACCAACAGATTGAAAAAAAAATACTTGGATAATATAAAGAAGTTTAGGGAAATGATAAATGAAATTCTGTTACATCTCCAATCTTATTCATGTAAATTTAAATGTATTGACTTTAATTAGATTTAAATGAAAGTACATCTGCAAGAATTTGAAGTACCCCAAATATAATTAGAGATGATAGCCAAATTACAAAATTATATGGATTGCTAGTTATATTTATATCATTGCAATGTGCATATTGATAACAAATTAAACTATACTGCCAAATTAAATTATATACTGTTTTTAACCAATGGAAAACCATAAATAAATATTAGATATACATTGTGTATAGGTATGGTATAGGACAGTCTCTGGACTGATAAATAAATGGTAACTCCTTACAAATGACATAATCTATGGTAATTTTGGTCTCAATGAACATTTGATCATTGGGTGAAGAAGTGCATAGACTTGGAATTTATTCATTTCATGTTCATTGTTATTGCATTTTCAGCTTATTACAGTTTATGTAGTTAATGATTACAGTGTACGTCTGTCATTCAGCTTTAATCTATGGGGCACAAATCCGAATTCTTTATTAGTTTTTTTTCAAATAGAAATAAGGAAATTGGATGGCATATGTGCTGTTATTTAGCTATTAATTGAAATACAATATGCCACATTGTAGAAAAGAGATGGCCATGTTTTTTAACATGAAAACAGTTTTTGTCCAAGATGATACCCCAAAGTCTTTTAATGAAACTCTTGAGAAACTTAGAAGAGATTGTAGGAAATTAGAAATTAGCTGTGTATAACTGCAATTTGGCTATGAATTTAATGATGTCTTCTAGGTTTTCATATTTCTTTTGAGAACTTTGAAATTTCTTAGAAATACAATGTCCCCTTGTCTAAATGACAAAGTAGGTGTTTTATTGCTTCTGTCTGGGATTGCCAGGAAACAAATATTTTAATTATGAAATAAGCTGAAGATACTATCGTCATGATTATATGATCATTCTTAAAGGAATGATTCCTTATCTGCATATATACTTCTCAAAATGCTGAACTAGTAATGATAAAACTAAGTAAAGGGTATCTTTAGCCATAGAACCTCACCAGTTATATGCCATTTTAGTTTCTACAGAACAGATTTATTTTATTTTATTTA